>CM040118.1:292990616-293678729 GCA_022559845.1 Amorphophallus konjac
GAACGCATAGTGAGCTTAAGAAGGATTTGGAGGCAAGAACCCATAGGATCATGGGAAGAGATGAAGATTGAGCTTAGGAAGATCTACGCTCCCCGACCCTCTCACTCCTACCTTGAGCTTAGGAAGAACTACGCTCCCCGACCTTCCCACTCCTACCTTGAGAACCATAACCCGAGGAGCACTCCCACTCCCCCTTTCCCTCCCAGTCAACCCAAGACCTCCCTTAGGGTCCAATCTCCACCACCCCAAATGATTCCAATCCTGATCACCACCACCATTAAAACCAAATTGGCCACCACCCAACCCAACATTCCCCATCAAACCCACACCCCACAAGCTTCCACAAATCTTCATCCCACCCATTTCCAAAAGGAACTTACGGAGGTGACCGAAGACTATGAGGCACCCCTAGATTGGGAGGAAGAATATGAAGCCCAATGCCAAGGGTTGGGTCAAGAATGCTCATCTTTATCCAAAGAGACCACAACGATCCTAACTAGGAACATCATCCCCCTAGAGTTGCTAGATGACCAACCAAGTCCCCCCACCACTCCCTCCATGAGAATTGTGATTTTAGGGGAACCCCTCATTGAGTGGCTAAAGCAAGACCTCCACCTCCACATCATGCACCCCCCTATGGAAAATCATTACCCAATTGTGCCCACCTCTCCATTCCACACAACCTTCCAATCGTTCTCCTTTGTAGGAGCCATGAGGGACTTGGTTAGGAGTGTACTTTGGCAAATAGAGGTGACAAACATGTGGGCCTCAGAAGCAAGCAACATGGGGTACCTTAGTTTCTCACACCCCTCTATCGGGACCATCACCTCCATTTACACCAAGGGTCCTTGCATGAGTAAGATCTTGTTGTTTCTACCCGAGCCTAATGAGTTTTACATCACCCCCTTGCCCTCCTACAAGAAGCCTTGCGTTGGGCCCCACCAGGATCATGATTTCCACTTCCCTATGTGTGCTAGGGACCCTAGGGCGGTCACTTGGATTGAAATCCACCTCCACGTCACTCACCCCTTAACCCATCTTGATCTGTTTGGCCACTTCCTATGGGCTTCCAAGAACTCCTCACTCACCACCCACTCCCTCCTACCCTCACCCACCATGTCAGACCTAACTCACCCATTCCAAAATTCAGCCCACACTATGAGAGTCAAGGACAAGGGTGACATCCACCTTGGAAATAAAGGAGTGACCCATCCCAAGTTGTCCCCCTCTTGGGACCACTTCGACCCCCATGAGTGGAAACCCCCAAATCTCAAAGATGGGACCATCTTGATAGGAATACATTTTTCACAACCTTTTGCATCATGTGGTCAGGCTAGTCACGTCATTTGTGTCACTCACACACTAGGACCGAGGCACGATAGGTTTACATCTGGGTGTCCAGGACCCCCTTTAGCAGTCAACCTTGTTAGGAAACCCTCACATGTCAGAATCCCATTTGGATGTCCAGGCCCCCCTAGGTCAATCAGTATGAAGTCAAAACATGAAGGAAGCATTCATGGATGTCCCAGACCCCCAAACATCCCTTTGCATGATGGTTTCATCTATGGATGCCCCGGCCCTCCTAGGACCATCAAAATCAACATGACACTCGATAAGGCTAAATATGGTTGTCCAGGCCCTCCCTTCATCACTAGAGGATCATTCACAACTCTGCATGGTAACATCCACAAACACGTCAACAAAAGCAATGAGGCGTATATGAAATCGGCCGATTCCCACCGACGCCACCGAGAATTTTGTGTAGGTGACTTTGTGATGGTGAGAACCGAGAGACTATTCCCTGGGAATGTCTCCAAACTGAGGTCGCGTGGATTAGGTCCCTTCCAGGTTTCGAGGCGGATCGGCACAAATGCTTACGTGTTGGACCTCCCCGAGGAGTACGGAGTAAGTCCCACATTCAATGTGGCTGACTTGGTGCCATATAGGGGTCCCACGGTGACACCTAGTAAGGAAATTGAGCTTGTCCCACCCCTTGAGAGAGCCACCACCCATGAGAGAGTTCCACCAACCCAGAGGGGCCAACGTGAGCAATTGGAGCGGATATTGTATGAACAGGTCACTGTCATCTGGAGCAAAGGGATGGGCACTACCTCGCTTGGCGGAAAGGACCAGCTACCTTTGGTAGACTTGAGAGCAACCTCGCTGTGGCTTCCTCCGCATACGATGGATCTTTACTCAACAAAGTCGAGTTCTTTGCACCCCGGGAGTATGATGGTGACATCGCTTACCACTTCCCACTTCTCCAAGGGTCCGGATGCTCGCCATTATGTTCAGCTTGATTTTCTGAGTTTAGCTATGTAATTTTCATATCTTTCTTGAGTCATTTTGATGTAATTTCCCCTTTGTTTTGAGTCATGTCCCTAGGTTATCATGTTATTTACCTAAGTTTGTGTCTTCATATTGGGCTAGTATGTCTATTGCGCCCATTTAGAAGGGCCTGGCCCAGGGGCGCCCTTTTCCCTTTCCCCAGCTCTTTTGGTTATCTGTTATTAGTTCTTTTCTCAGGAACTTTTTGTAAAAGTTGGGATTCCTATAAATAGGACCCCAACTCCACTTGAGATGGTTAATGAATATTTGAGTAAAAACTTGCCACAAGAATTGTGCCCCCCTCTCTCTAGCTCTCTCTCTCTCTCTCTAGCTCTCTCTTCTCTCTCACACACTAAAGGGGGCGAACCCCTCTCTCTCTCCTCCTCCTCTCTCTCCCTTGGGCAAACCTGCCCCTTCACCTCCCCCACTTGCCACATCAGCCCCACCCCATTAAACACAACCCTTCACCTCCCAAGACTCATAAACCCCATTTGCTCCCACCACTCCCCAAGCAACCCTTCCCCTTCCCCATACAACCTTCCATCTTCCCAAGATAGAATCCCCCTCTCCAAAGCACCTCATCCCCTCCCCAAGGTAACCCCTCCCCTTCCCTAGGCATCCATTAACACTATCATTCAATCCTCCACCCAATTCAAAGGCCATTCCCCCCATTTCCCCAAGCCATTTCGCACCCACCTCCAACCCCTAGACCTTTGCGCACCCACACCCTCTCCCCTGCTAGCTCCACCCCTGGCCTCCACCTCACCACCTCTTCCCACCTCCCAAACCCCTCCACTCCACCAAGGCATCCATATCCCTTACCCCTCCACCAAAGAAACCACCCCCCCCCCACCTTTTCTCTCTTCCAATATGTGTGCAGCTGGAAACCTGCAGATTAACAGTCTGTTGCAGCGCCATCCACGACCACATCCCGGAGCTTCTGGGGGTGTGGCCTACATTGACAGAAATCCCTTCCAGTCGTCTTCGTAGGCGAGTTGGTTTCGTCTCAATCCGAGGTCGGAGCTGCCCGGAAGAGCCATTCTTCGCCAACTGTGCAGAACCAGTCCGGCCTGCCACCAGAAGTGACTTGCAGAGGTTCCTGCGATCACCCCCGTGCTCACCTTGGCGCGCTGCTTGGCCAGAGAAAAGGTCCACCTGCCCTCTGTCCAACGCAGCCAGCGGGGCCTCATTCGGAGTTCGGAGCCATTTGTTCGAAATTATCTCCCGCCGGGACGCTGTTCAGGTCAGTCGGGGTCTGCCCCGACACCTCCCCGCTTCTCGAACCGCTGCACTCTGCCCCGACCACCGCCGGTGCTGTTCTTTCTTGCTGCTTGAAGAAGACTCTTCCACGATCGTCCTCGACTTGGTCCTGCCACGTTTGGACTTCGGGAGCTGCCGTGGTGACTTTGTCCATCCGCTGCTGCCCCTGGGAACAGTCTGTATCTGCACACCAGGGACCTGTTCCAGAGCCCGTCCCCGCCGGCGATGACTTCGGGACCACCCACAAAAAAGCACCGTCGTACCTGGGTACGTCAGCGACATTTTTGCGCACGTCTCATAAAGTTCTGAGTCCGGGAGAGCTCACAGAGGTGACTACATCGACCCCCTGTCTTGCTGTCCCAGACCCGGGCAGATTCGGCCGGGTGCTCCGTCGACGCGATCGAGCTTATCTCCCCTCCCCGCCTGGCCCGCTTAGCGCCCCTCCCTGTGCGGAGGTAGTGTTTGACTTGTAATACAAATATCCCCACCCCAAGTCCACCCTCCTGTGTGAGGTGTAGTGATTGTAATTGTTAAACATGGATCAAGCTTCATCGGCGCAGTGTGTGGGGAACCCACACTTCCCCGCTCGCCCTCGTCTTCGAACGGGGTTGGTTTCCTCAAACCAACCAGGGTAAGCTCTGAACTTTGCTCCAATAGTTGTATTTGTTCATCTAATATCCGTGGACTTGCTCCATTGAGAAAGAGAGAGAGTGCCCGACCCCGTGTGTCCACTTACGAGCGGTCACCATGGGCTGTGAGAGAGAGGGACCTAGTGCCCCAATTGGCACCGGCCAGCCCCTTAAGTGTGGGCCTCGTACCTTCGAGAGGGCAACCCTAGCCCTGCTGGCACTCTACCAGCAAGGGTCTTGATCCATCATCTCCCCTTAGCATCACTTAGTCACCCCGGGCTCGTGTGTGTGCGATGGCGAATCGGCCCCAATCTAGGACTTTGTTGCTATGTGATTGTGTTTGCGGAATAGGTCCTAAGGATCCGTTTGTTTGCTGCATACCCCCCTTAGTGTGTCACATCAATATAGGTCTGTGCAACTAAGCTCACTAAGTCTGTGCATGTTTTAGTCTACACTTAACTAAGTCGGTGCACGTTTGCATAATGCTTCATAGGTCTGTGCATATAAGCTCACTAAGTCTGTGCATGTTTTAGTCTACACTTTACTAGGTCGGTGCACGTTTACATAATGCTTCATAGGTCTGTGCATATAAGCTCACTAAGTCTGTGCATGTTCTGCATCGCACACAACTCAGGTCAGTGCACGTTACTTGGCATATGTTACAAGGTCGATGCATACTTGTCTTATGCATATTGGAGGTCGGTGCAATGTCCGCATTGAGCACACAACATCGGTGCATATTTAGTTATCATGCATATTAACGTCAGTGCATTGTTTGCCTCATGCATATTAAGGTCCGTGCATGTTTTCATACATGCGTAATAGGGTCGGTGCGTTGTTTGCCTCATGCATATTAAGGTCAGTGCATCTTGCTGACCTTGCCATAGCCCGTATACTTAGAGTCTTATCATATATGTATACATTTGGTCTTCTGTCACATAAGTATGACTTATCTAATGAAATATGTTTCATTTTGACAATTATTTCTTTCAGATTGAGATATGATCGAGCGTATGTAATGCACGTGGCAGACGGCCTTCTTCCTCACGTGAGCTTGAAGTCACGCCTGAAGTATGAGCTCGTGGGGGATAACGGAATCAATGATTGGCACGTGATCCCAAGGGAGAATATTTATGACATTATACCACATGGATCAACGCCCCAATCCACACTTGGCACATGGCTTTTCTGGAAGAGGCTAGGACGAGCCCTGCACACGCCGGACGCGTAAGCTCATGGAAACCCTGCCTACAGCCCTATAAGAAGGTCGTTCCTGCAATCAAATGCGGACACTCTCTCGAGTGCAGAAGAAGGGCAAGAGGAGCTCGAGGGAAGAAAAGAATGAGAAAAAACATTGAAGTGAGAAGAAGAAGAAGCTCCAGTAGAGAGAGCAAGAATGAGAAGCCACAAAGGGGAGAAGCGCCAGAAAAGTAGAGAGTGAGATTAGAGAAGAAGAAGAAGGGAGAGCTGAGAGTGATGAGCAGAGAAAGAAGAACATAGAGTGAGCAAGATAAGAAGAGAGAGATCAAGATTGAAGCAGCATGTGCTATATTGAAGATCTGATCATATATTGACTCGTGGATCAAATACGGAGTCATTGAAGCTACATTTGTTTTTGCTTTCCTCTTTTTGTTTTCTCATTTGTTTGTTTTCCATTTCCTTAGTGGTTTTCGATTCCCTGTTATGGGATCGGGGTTCCTTCTATGCTAGCAGGAGAAGGGAGAGTGATTTCTGATTTCCCTCTGTGGATTCAGAGGAAGAGAGGACGTGTCCTATGGTTGGTGGGCAACGGGACGTTGCTCACTGGTGTTCCTTCTGAAGATTCAAGAGAAGGGAGACTTTGGTCTCCGGTTGTGAGTGGTTGGGTGTCACTTCTCATGGTTTTTTCCTCTAGTTTGGAGGAAGGGAGGTTCACCTCCGGTTCTAGTTCTGTGGGTTGCAGAGCTAGGGGGGTGGTCTTGTGGGAAGCAAGACCAGGTCGAGGGATTTGTCTCCCTCAGTCTCAAGCTGTTTGGCAGTGTCTATTGCAGACTGAGTTTGCTTTGGTTTCTAGCTTCTGCTAGTGAAAGCCTCACTCGGTTGAGAGTGGGGGGTGGACCTAGATCTCGGGTCTGAGATCGAACCACCTAAAAAACCCCGTGCGTTGTGGTTTGCTTTGGTGTGTTTGTCATTGTCTCTTGCCCCCTTCTGTTGATTTTTTTTTTTGAGCGCTAGGTATTCGATTTGTGTTTTGCTTGAGCTATGAATGTTGGAGATCATCTAGTTTCTCGCTGATACTTTGATGGTATGACAAGCATTTGTTCATCGGTCTAAGTAGCAGTCTTCATATCTCAGTGTCTTCAGTGTAGCAATTTTTCATCTGTTCTTAGAGTGGAGCTTATAATTTTTATTGGCCAGAATTTCCCAGTAGATCCATTCACCCCCCTCTGGATCTATTTCCGTGTACCACCTGTTCTAACACCTGGTCCCTTAATGCATTACTATATGGCATCTATGATATATTACCTTGAGAACCGGCTGGTCATTCATATGTTCTGGGATCTGATGTTCCCCTTTAACAAAAATGATGACGATCTAAGTGCACATGTTTAATCGTTGGATAGGCCGTTAGGTTGGAAGAGTTGGGGGACGATGGTTCTATCTTGCATGCCGTGGTTGCAGATAGTATCTTGACCCTGATTTGTCTGGTCTAGCAATACTATTGTCGAGTATCTTGCTATTTTATGGTTTCTTTGCATTTGTTTTGATGATTTCTTTTATTTTAACTCAGCGTGCATCATACGCATCTTTGAGCATTCATGTGCCCTCATCTATCCAAGTGTCTCAGTAATGGTGGATAACTAAGTATCGATGGTTTTGAGTAAAGAGAATCATTCCACTCTGAGTTGGATGGTTTCCTTCGGTCTATTTGCTCGGTTTGGTTAGCTGAGGATTCCTGTTTAGAGTTTTAGTTGCTCGTCTCTTCACTTTTCCCTTTGCTCCGACCGTCTATCAGCTGTGCGTTCCAGTGAGGAGGTTGGTCATGTTTTTATTCTCCTTTAGTTGTTAGTTCTTCCAGGCATGCGTCATTCGGTTTGGCCACTCCTTGTGATTGGTTCTAAGTTTTTCGGAAGATTCCTATCGCTCGTTGGTTAAGGACGGGTGTCGGTTTACCTTGACGCCCACTTTTCAGTCCACTCCGCTACATTTTCGCTTCATGTCCATGTTCCATTTTCACCTTCGCTTCACCTTCACTCGCTCCCCTGCAAAGAGGACGTTAAGGAGGGGCATCTGTTGACACCCGTTTTATGACCAATAAGTTGGGTCCTCTCTTTATCTATATTTTATGATGTCCCAAGTTGTTCACCGCTTATTGGGTCATTTTGGTCATCTTTTTGGGCTTATTTTATGGGTTATTCTCCCTAGTTGGGCCTGGTTCTTCTGATTTTTTGACATTTAAGCTTATTGGGCCTGGATAAGGGCTAATAAGGATTTTTATTGTGGATTAACTTGGAGATTTATCGATATTTATCTCTTTTGCCACACCTAGCAGCCTTGTGGTCTATCGTACGACCGTTTGGTGAGCGTTGGCGGTCCTTTGCTAGACCGTTAGGCAATAGAGAGTCCTATTGGGTTTCTTTGATCTTATCTCTTTCTAGACGACTGAGCCATGCGGTCTATCAATCGACCGTTTCTTGTCCCCTGCGGTCTATCGCAAGACCGTTTGGTGAGATAGAGAGTCCTGCTCTGTCTGTTCTTCATCTGCTTCACCGTGGATGAACTAGAGTCCTTGATTTGTTGATTTGTCTCTAGATAGAGGCTCTCAGAACCTTCTGTTTGTTTCTATGGACTCTAGGGAGTATTATCTTCAAGGTTTATCTAGATTCAGGCCTATTTTGTGTCATTATCTCTCCAACTCGAACCTAGGGTTTGTGTAAGACCCTGAGTATTTCGGATCCTTATCGGAGAGTTTCGGATCGCTTTTGTGGGTCCTGAGTTGTGTTTTACGATCCGCGTGGGTTTTTCTCCCGTATAAGTTACGGAACCCGGTAGTGAGTTTATTCTTGAATTCACCATAGGGATTGTCCTGTTCCTTAGAACTCAAACTTCTCGGTCGAGGATCTTCATTGGCCTCTGCTAGTAGGTAAGGTCCTTCTGTACCACTGAATCATTGTGGTCAATGACATGAAAAGGATCGTGCACGTATTTCTTCAGCATAGAAACATGAAACACGTTGTTCACTTCTGACAGTTGCGGAGGAAGGGCGATGCGATAAGCCACCTCACCTACTCTTTCCAGCACTTCGAATGGACCAATAAACCTTGGTGTTAGTTTACCCTTAATACCGAATCTTCTAATACCTCGGCCGGGAGATTACCAGTGGCGCGATGAGCGCAGCAATGCGCCCCGTAAGGCGTTGGATGTCCTTCATGCAGGTGGGTGGCCGCATGTTCAGGATGACCTGAACCTTGTCGAGGTTGGCATCGATCCCACTCTGAGTTACCAGGAAGCCTAGGAACTTGCCAGATCTGACTCCGAAGGCACATTTAGTAGGATTGAGCTTCATGTTGCACCTCAGGAGGGTGTCGAAGGTCTCGGCTAAGTCGTCAAGGTGGTCTTCAGCCTTCTGTGTTTTGACGAGCATATCATCAATGTAGGCCTCGACGTTCCGACCGAGCTGTCCTTCGAAGGTGTGGTTGATCAGTCTCTGATATGTCGCTCTAACGTTCTTCAACCCGAACGGCATTCGGGTGTAGTAGTGTACGCCGAAGTCGGTGATGAAGGCCGTCTTCTCGATGTCCTCCGGGTCCATCCTGATCTGATGGTAACCAGAGTAGGCATCTTGGAAGCAGAGTAGCTCGTTGCCAGAGGTTGAGTCGACCAGTTGATCGATGCTTGGCAGCGGGTAGCAATCCTTCGGGGTAGCCTTGTTGAGGTCGGTGAAGTCTACGCACATTCGCCATTTTCCTGAAGCTTTCGATAGCAGGACGACGTTGGCGAGCCACGTAGGGTATAGGACCGGACGGAAGAGACTAGTCTTTTGCCCCTTGGTGACATGCTCCTTGATGACAGTTTGCTTCTCCGGGGAGTGCTTTCTCCTGCGTTGTTGGACGGGCTTCACCGTTGGGTCGAGGTTGAGCTTGTGCATCACCACATCTCCTGGGATCCCGGGAAGGTGCCCATCCGACCATGCAAAGACTCGGATGTACTGGGCAAGGAAATCCTTATATTTTTCTTATTCCTCAAGTGGTAGATCGGCTCCGATCTTGACTCCTAGAGTCGGGTCACTGTTGAGAAAGACCGTTAGCAACTCATCGCCAGGCTCAGATGTTGTTGGTCCCTCGTCGGCTCCCTTTACTCCTTTGTTTTTTCCTTCTGGTCTAGTGGCTTCAACCGAGATTATATAGCACCGTCTAGCCAATGCCTGGTTACCCCGGACCTCCCCCACGCCATACTTGGTAGGGAACTTCATTTTTTGGTGAAAGGTAGAGGGCACATCTTTCATTCGGTTGAGGATACCTCGGCCGAAGATGGCGTTGTATGTCGTCATCCCCTTAATCACGATGAAGTCCACCATAACCGTAGCGGTTTTGGGCAGGGTGCCGATAGTAACTGGCAGGCTCAGGGCCCCCTCAGGATAAGTTGCCTGGCCGTTGAACCAACATAGGGGCGTTCGGATCGGGTGGAGTTTAGATGGATTCTCTCCCATCTTGAGGAAACATTCATAGGATAATACATCAGGGGCACTGCCATTGTCAACTAACATCTTGTCTACTTTACAATGGTTTATCATGGCCGATACAACGAGAGCGTCGTCATGTGGGGTGGTTAACCCTTCCAGGTCCTGGTCAGAGAAAACCAGGGCCTACGGTTCGCTCGCCTGCGGGGCCTTAGGGAGCTCAATAGAGGCTCGGCTCGCCCACTCGGCGTGACGCTTTCTTCCTCGGCTGTTGTCTCCTCCTGATGCCGTGCCACCCGTGATGACGTTGATGTGGACTCCGCAGGGGGCATTGTCGATTTCTTCGGGGGCTCCTCGGTCTTCCTTCTGCCCGGACACATACCGGGATAGGTGTCCCTGGCGGACGAGGCCTTCGATCTCGTCTTGGAGCTGATGGCAATCACTGGTATGATGCCCATGATCACTGTGGAATAGGCAATGCTTGTGGCGATTGCGGTGCTTGGCCTTCATAGGCTCAGGCTGGTGGAGGAGACCCGAGCCTTTGATGTCTTCATAGATTTCATAGACGGGAGCAGTAAGGCGAGTATACCGCTCGTACTTTCGGGATGGCTCCTTGAGATATCCATCATGGTTCCGCCTCTTTCCTTGTCCCATCCCTTGCTCGGACGGTCGCTTCTTGTCCCCCTCCCGACCCGAGCATGTCGTGCCTCGGCAGGCGTTGAGGACTTCTTCGCGCTCACATGGCGTAGGGCCAGGGTCACTAGCTCGGAGAGGGAGGTGGGAGGATGAAGCACTAGCTCGCGCCGTAGGTTTTCATCGCGGGTACCCCCAGTTAATGCGATGATGGCCGAGGCAACATCGAGACGGGGGATGTGCAGGGCTTCCGATTTAAATCGGTTGATATAAGCCCACAACTTCTCCCCCTGTTCCTACTTGAGTGCCAGTAATCCCGCCACCGATCGGGGTGGACCGCTGCCGATGAAGCTTTCCTTGAACACTGCCCAAATTGCTTGAAGTTGTGGACGCTATCGGGGGCGAGGGCCCTGAACCAGGCCTGAGAGCCCTGAACCAGAGTGGTCACGAACGCTCGGCACTTGATTACGCCGGATGCCCCATGCAGGGTCATTAGGGCGTCGAAGCTGTCGTAGTGATCGGTCGGGTCTCCCTGGCCGTCGTAAGACTTGAAGGCTGGAAGTGAGATCCTGGGGGAAATCTCGGCCTTCAAGATATAGTCGGAGAATATGGATCTCTCCTCATCCTCCATGAGAGAGGTCTTCTGCAAGGCGCGGAGGGCGCGCTCTTGCTCCGTGAAATGCCTCTCAAAGTCTCGCAGCCGGAGGGACAGCTCCGGTTGTCGTTGGCCTGAGGGACTAGGGGGCGCAGTTGCATGCTATCCCAGCTCTCCTCAGGGGCTTCGGTCTCCAGAAACGGTCGGCGTGCTCCGGACTTCTCCCTCCTTGGGGTGGAGGAGGATTCCTGCTCCGGGGGAGGGGCATGCGATGGTCCTCCTGACAGGTTGCAGATGAGCTGCCACCCTTAGACGGTAAAATGGCCTCTAGCGGTTTGCTGGGAGGCATCTCCATGAGGGGGGCTCTTCCGGGGGAGATACGACTTCTCCTCCCTGGACGCCTGGGCCCTCATGAGTTCCACGAGGACATCCAGTTTTACGTTGAGGGTTTGGACGGCGTCGGTACTCCCGTCGGTAAGTTGTTCCCCCGCATCCAACGGAGGTATCTCGTTGGCGTGGTTGCCTGACGAGGAATTCTCCATGGGGAGGGAAGGTGTGTCTCCTTCCATCACCAGGGCCTTTCCCATGTCGCCGGCAGTCCTCCTGCCAGAATTCCTTCGCACCATGATGGCTCTTTGTTTGTTTCCCACAGACGGCGTCAGATGAAGAGGGGCGATCTCGCATTACTCTTGAGCGGGGAATAGGATAACCACGTAGCCATGAAGTATGAACTGCAAGAGGGGAAACAGGTCAAGGGTGCCCAGGGATGGATCCCCGGGGAAAACCCTCCGATGCTTAAGTCAGCAAGTGTAGTAGAGCACAAGTGCAAAGGGAGGAGTTAGGAGGAAGATGGGAGCACAAGATCCCCCTCCACCGAAAGGTGAAGTGGTTCCTGCTCAAGGTTTTTTGGCTTACCTCTACACAATAGGGCTCTTCAGGCTTAAATAATGGCTCGTTGAGTGCATGATCCCTGTAAGCTGAGGAGATTCGGGGGGGTACGTCCTCCTTGCGGGCTCTTTATAGCATATAGACTCTTGGTTTCCCCTATCCCCTTGAACTCCCAGCTTTTAAGGGACGTGTAATGGCCGCACAAATAAGCTTCCATCAGTTGGCCCGAGCATATGGTGCTCGCCCAGGAGGTGCCTCCCGAGCGATAAGTGCACGGTTTTGGCAAGGAATATGGGGCTCCGGAGGAGCTCGCCCGATCAACTGATGCTCGGACTTCCCAACCCGAAGACAACCTAGGAAGCACTTATTTCGAGTGAGTTATTGGGCTTATATTGAGTAGGCCCAGGGGCTACCACTTCAAGGAGATGGGCCTCGTTGGGTCGTGTCGGACCTCGTTTGGCCTCTCCGTACGGGTGGCTAGATTTACCCTCTCCAACTGCATTTTTTTTCATGACAACTCTGACTAAACTGAACTGAATACTTTTCATCAAAATACATCTAATATAGTCTTTTGCCATCATCAAAAAGGGGGAGATTATTGTGACTCCTCTGGTTTGATGATGATGTGGGAAGAGGGAGAATGTTCCGTATTCTCTGGACATGATTTCAGTTAAGAAGTCTGTGTGTTTTGAATGATTGACAACAACTTAATTGACTGTGTTGACTTTGTGCTGACTCCTGTAGCATTGGTTATGTCACGCCCCGAGCGCGGAAGATATCCAGAGATGCGCGACGTGTCTATATCAATCATATCAATCAGAGTGGTCGTGTATTCGACGCAAAGACAGAGATGCGCAAAATAGCAAGATAACCCAATCCTTTATTTCATAATGGATAGACTATTACAAATCCAATACTCTGTTTAATTAAAAAGGAAAAGAATACATATTTGACTCAAGAAACTATAGGAAAGACTAGACGACACTTGAGCAGCTCTATCACTTTCACTCTTGAACATTCCCATCCGATTGACTTCCATCGTCGTCAGACTTACCTGAAAAGTACAAAGGGACAAACGGAATGAGCGAACGCTCAGTAGAAAATTATATCTCAAGTACTAGCAAGGGGTTTAAGTAATTACATCTTTCATGAATGCAATAAAGCTATGCATGCTCTCATAAAACGACAAGATAGAGAGAATGTAATATCAAGAAATAAGATGAACTTAATCATGAACTTCCAACAAGATGACAAGTGTATTCAAGGTATTCAAGCAAG
Source organism: Amorphophallus konjac (assembly GCA_022559845.1). Classification (NCBI taxonomy): domain Eukaryota; kingdom Viridiplantae; phylum Streptophyta; class Magnoliopsida; order Alismatales; family Araceae; genus Amorphophallus; species Amorphophallus konjac. Next base: position 293,003,887 of record CM040118.1, read on the forward strand.
CACGTTTAACAAGTCATGTCAAGAACTTTGGCTATCATGTATCAAGCAAGTAAATTACCCTTTTTTGGGCCACGCATTTCATGTAAAGTCAAGTACGATTCAAGTACAAGATGTGTGTGGAATGTCCAATCAAGCAAGTCAAGTACTCGGTATAATGCCAGATACCTTATCATTTTAACTCCCATGGGCACAAGTACTTTCGGGTGCTCCTCCCAGGACCAGATCGGGCCCTATATGCACAGGCATTTATCATGTATTTTTGACATCCACTCTTGTTTATATAGCCAATATAGAGTTTCAATATTCAAGCTTGTAGACATGTATGACAACTTTGACAGAATAGAGTCCAAAAAATATGACAAAGGACATAGATTGGCGATAATAACGGTAAAATCACGATATCAATAAAACTAGGTAGAATATGGTTCCCTTAACTTAGGTCCCATGTCAAATCAATATGGACATTCTTTATATAGAATTGAGGTCCACATAAACATTAGATCAAGCAAGATACCCCCATTCTTATCATAGAATTGAGGTTTACAAGAACGACATGATATGGCATGATATCATCATCCCATTAAGAATTTCTTATGATATACTCTTTGTATAATCATAAGGGCCGGTATACCATGTTTCTTTAGATTGACATGGCAAGGATCGTGTAATGGGTTTTTAGGGTACAACCAGCTCAGTCGGCCTTGAGGGAATCCAAGGCTACGAGGAGTCTTACGGAGGTCTCTATGACTAACTCGCTAGTCTAAAGGAACGGAATGTCCAATGGAGAGCTTGTATGTCAATGAGAGTTGAGTGTGATCGATGAAACAATGTGAAACGTGGGACTATACTCACGGAGTGGAGAATAGTGCCGATATATATATTATATAACATATGAAATCATCGGTTAACAAAAACAGGAAAAAATCAGTTTTGCAGTAAAATAACGACTTAGGTGAAGTCGTTTCTAAAGTAATTAACGCCTAACAGAAGGGCGTTTACATATTTCTATTTTACAGAATTTTTAATAATTTTATTAATTCATGAAAAACACGCCCTAGTCAGGGGCATTTGTCAGGTAAGTAACGCCTAACATAAGGGCGTTTACATATGTTCCGTTTTGCAGAATTTCATTATTTCAATAATTTATATAAAACGCGCCCTGGACAGGGGCGTTTCTTCAGAGTTGACGACTATATAAGCAGGCGTCTCATTATTTAAATATTTGACAGAATATAAATAATTTTCAGGATTTATTTAAAACACGCCCTGGAAAGGGGCGTTACTGTTTTAATTTTATTTTACAGGATAGACATAGTTCAGGAATTTACGGAAAACGCGCCCTAGAAAGGGGCGTTTCTTTTCAATTTACGCCCTGTGATGGGGCGTTAACAGGTGTAAAACGACGTTGTCAAGGTCGTGAATTCAAGGAATTTACAATATTTCAACAAATAAATTTCCAAGACAGGAGACATGATCATGACAAGAAAATTAGCAGGAATTTACAGGTAGAGTCATGCAAGATTTTAGAATCGATATTTCATATTTATTGAATTTTAAACAGGATCAATTATTGATTACATGCGATTGTTCATGAAATTAACGCCTGTATACAAGGCGTATACTTTTAATTAACGACCACTGTTATGGTCGTTTCTTTTAAAGTAGCGCCCTATTCAAGGGCGTTTCTTGAAAAATTTACAGAAAACGTATGCAAACTGTATAAATATATCATGCATGGTGCTTCTTATATTTATTTTTAGTTTGGGCTACGAGACTTGAGAAAATCCTACCTTATGATCTGGATGAAGGAGATGAAAGGGCTTTGAAGCTTCAACTGCAACTTAATAGAAGAAGAACAATCGTTCTTCCGTCAACCTGGAGAGGAAACGAAGAATATTAATTCTTCTCATGCTACGTTCATAAGAAAGGAACAGAAGAAGAAAATAGAAGAACATATGTTCTTCACGTACCTGTGCAGTTCGATCGTCCAAATAGGTTTAGGGTTGTTCGATTAAGACTATTTATAGGATTTTGGAGTCCTAATAAAAGTAGTGTTTGATTGAGGGTAATACATCCCTAATAGAGTCCTTACTCTAATAGACACTTACTAGATTAGGTTAATCTTTCCCTGGATAAGCTCTGGGTTCGAGCGGGTCGCGAACTGAATTAACGCCTTTGGTCAGGGCGTTTATTCTTAAGTTAACGACCTTGTTCAGGTCGTTTCTTAAGAAACGTCTTGTATAAGGGCGTTCCTTGTTTTTGAAACACGCCTAAGACATGGGCGTTTATTTTACTTGCCTATTTGGTCGGGTGAGAGTTGACGATCACATGCGTGGGCGTCCTTTCTTTAGTCACGCCGTATGTAGAGGCGTTTATTTTTAAATTAACGCCTTACTCAGAGGCGTTATTTTTAATTTGCTTTATTTTGTCTGCATTACTTCTGTACTATGTATGTTTTTACTTTTATTTCAATATTCATTTATCAGGGTTGCTACACCCTCCCCCACTTAAAAAGAATTTGGTCCCCAAATTCAATATATATAATTATATACGTGGAGAGTGTATATACCTCTTAGAATAACTCGGGAAATCGTTTCTTCATAGATTCCTCGATCTCCCATGTCGCTTCGCGTTCGGGATTCTTATTCCATTGCACCTTGAGCATGGGAATAACCTTATTCCTTAGAGCTCGTATTTCTCGATCTAAGATCTTCATAGGCTTCTGTTCATAGGTGAGATCTTTCTGGATCACCAGATCTCTATGTTCAATAATATGAGATGGATCGTGCACATACTTCTTCAACATGGATATGTGAAATACATTATGTACCTCGGACAATTGAGGAGGCAATGCGATGCGATAAGCAACCTCGCTAACTCTTTCAAGTACCTCAAATGGTCCGATAAATCTTGGCGTAAGCTTGCCCTTAACACCAAATCTTCGTATGCCACGTCCAGGCGATATCTTGAGAAATACATGATCTCCGATTTGGAATTCAAGATCTCTCCTTCTTGTATCAGCATAAGCTTTTTGTCTCGTCTGAGCAACTTGCAATCTTTCTCTAATTACTTGTATCTTCTCAGTTGTATCCCTTACCATGTCTGGACCTAGCAGTTGTTTTTCTCCAACTTCGTTCCAGCATATGGGTGATCTGCAACTCCTTCCGTATAAGGCTTCGAAAGGTGCCATTTGGATACTAGCTTGGTAGCTATTATTATATGCAAACTCCACTAGTGGTAAATGATCGTGCCAGCATCCTCCAAAGTCAATGATGCATGCTCTAAGCATATCCTCAACAACCTGGTTAGTTCTCTCGGTCTGACCATCCGTTTGTGGGTGGAAAGCAGTACTAAAGTTGAGCCTTGTTCCTAACGAATGTTGTAATCCTTTCCAAAAATGAGAAGTAAAACGGGGATCTCTGTCAGACACGATTGAGACAGGAATTCCATGTATCCTGACTATTTCCTTGATGTACAATGCAGCTAGCACATCAATTGACCATCGGCTTTTTATTGGCAAGAAATGCGCCGATTTAGTTAATCGGTCAATGATAACCCAGATTCCATCATGTCCTCCTTTAGATTTAGACAAACCCATGATGAAGTCCATACCAATATCCTCCCACTTCCACTTAGGAATATCTAGAGGGTGTAGTTTTCCAGCAGGCTTTTGGTGTTCCGCCTTGACCTGTTAGCATGTAAGACAGCGTGATACATAGTCCGCTATTTCTCTTTTCATATTGGGCCACCAAAAGTTCCTCTTTACATCTTGGTACATTTTAGTTGATCCAGGATGAATAGTGTACCTTGATCGGTGAGCTTCATCTAAGATCTTCTTCTTTAATTTCGGACAATCAGGTATACAAGTTCTACCTTTGAATAATAATCTTCCATCAGAAGTTAGTTGAAAATCAGATTGTCCTTCTAATCTGCCCTTGATTTCCACTAATATAGGATCATCACCCTGAAGTGCTTGTATCTCAGATAATAAATCTGACTGTATGCTTACATGAGATAATGTAACAAATTTAGATTCCGTGTCCAAGCTTATATTGAGCCCGGAGAATTGTTCAAGTAACCTCCATTCTTGTATCATACAATTGGCTATCATTGCTCTCGGCTTTCGACTAAGGGCATCAGCAACATAATTACCCTTTCCGGGATGGTATTGTATATTGAAGTCGAAGTCCTTGAGATATTCTAGCCAGCGTCTTTGTCTCATGTTTAGCTCCTTTTGTGAGAATAGATATTTGAGACTCTTGTGATCGGAGTAGACAGTGAACTGTACTCCATAGAGATAGTGTCTCCATATCTTTAGGGCAAATACTACCGCGGCCAGTTCTAAGTCGTGGACGGGGTAATTCTCCTCATGCTTCTTCAGTTGACGTGAAGAGTATGCTATGACCTTTCCTTGTTGCATTAGGACACATCCGAGGCCAATGCCAGAAGCATCAGTGTAGACCTCGAATTTCTCTCCTTCTATTGGTAGAGCTAACACCGGAGCTGTAGTGAGATGATCCTTAAGAGTTTGGAAACTTCTTTCACATTCCTCACTCTCCTTACGAGTTAACCTTGTAAGGGGCACGACGATCTTAGAGAAATCTTTGATGAATCGCCGATAATAGCCTACAAGACCTAAGAAACTTCTGATCTCGCTTGCATTAGTGGGTCTTTCCCAGTTTCTTACAGCTTCAACCTTTGACGGATCTACAGATAAACCATCCTTGGATATGACATGTCCGAGAAAAGCCACTTCTTCAAGCCAGAACTCGTATTTGCTGAGTTTAGCATATAATTGATTTGTCCTCAAGACTTGCAATGCAATCCTCAAATGCTCTTCGTGTTCTTCCTTAGTCTTAGAATATATCAATATATCATCAATGAAGACTACTATGAATTGATCCAAGTAAGGCCTGAATATGCTATTCATTAACTGCATAAAGGCAGCAGGGGCATTTGTTAGTCCAAAAGGCATAACAACAAATTCGTAATGGCCATACCTGCTTCTGAATGCGGTCTTGTGAATGTCATCATCCTTGATTCTTAACTGATGATATCCCGACCTGAGATCAATCTTGGAAAAATATTTGGATCCTGAAATCTGATCAAATAATTCATCGATTCTCGGCAGTGGATACTTGTTCTTGATAGTAAGATGATTCAACTGTCGATAGTCGATACACAATCTCATGGATCCATCCTTCTTCTTTACAAATAAGACTGGTGCTCCCCACGGGGAAGTACTTGGTCTAATAAACCCTTTTTGGATTAGTTCCATCAACTGCTCCTTCAACTCCTTGAGTTCAGCAGGGGACATTCTATATGGTGCCTTTGAAACAGGACCAGCACCAGGGACTAAGTCAATGGTGAAGGCCACTTCTCTTTGAGGGGGTAATCCCGGCAAATCTTCTGGAAATACGTCTGGGAATTCTCGCACTACCTGAACGTCTTCTATCTTGGTTTTCTTAGCTTCTTTAACAGTGACAAAAGCAAGGAAGGATACATATCCCTTCCTGACGAGCTTGCTTGCTCGAAGAGCCGAAATAAGAGGGGATTTGCTTCGACTCTTAGGACTAGTATAAGTCAGTTCTGGAAATTCTTTGACAACGATCTTGCTATTACGGCAATCAACCGTTGCCTGGTACTTAGATAACCAATCTGCTCCTAATATAACATCATATTCTTTTAGGTCTAAACAGATAAGATCAATAGGAAAATTCTTTCCTCGAACCAATACCTCACAGTTTTGGTAATGATGCGTGATATCCGTCTCGTTTCCGAGAGGAGTAGACAACATTATTTTCATCCATTCCGGTTCTAGAGGTAACGGGTCAGCAAACTTCTTAGAAACAATAGAATGCGATGCACCCGTATCAAATAAGACATGTGCATATTTGGAACAAATTTTCAATGTACCTTCCACTAATCCGCCTTCTTCTTCAGGTTCGGTCTCCTGTATTGCATGAAGACGAGCATTCTTTGTCACCGGGCGTTTACCATCGCCGGCTTGGTCGTTCATTAATGGACACTCGGGAATCCGATGCTCACGGCTTCCACAACGGAGACAAGCTCCTAATTTCCTCCAGCATTCTTCCGTCTTGTGACCAGCCTTGTCACAATGCTTGCAGACTGTATTCGAAGGGGTAGTGGTGATAGAGAAAGGCTTGGTCTTCTTGAATTTCTGATCTTGAGAGGAAGAACCTCCATTATTGGGCCTCTTCTTAAAGTTGGGTTTGAAAGAACCCGAACCCGTGACTTGTTCCTTCTTGTCTTTTCCACGGATCCTATCAGATAGTTCCGTGGCATCTTCAAGTAATTGAGCTCGGTGCACTATTTCAGAATAAATTTGGATGTCCATAGGCGCCAATTGAGTAATATAGTGGGGCCTAAGCCCATTAAGAAATCTACGGACTTTCATCTTCTCCGTGCTAATAAGATGCTTAGCATATCTAGATAACCTGGAGAACTGAGCTTCATAATCTGCTAATGATAAGGATCGTTGCTTTAATGCAGCGAATTCGGCAGCCTTCTTTTCTTGGACTCGGTCCGAGAAATACTTAGCATTGAAGTATTCCACGAATTCCTCCCATGTTACTTGAGTAGGATCGATGGTTGCTTCAATAGACTCCCACCAGCATCTAGCATCTTTCTCTAACTGGAATGTAGCTAATAGCACTTTGTCCTGGTCCGTGCATTGCATGACACGGAATATGCGTTCGGTTTCCCGAACCCAATGCTCGGCATCGTCCGGATCGGTCGATCCCATAAACTTCGGGGGATTCATATTCTTAAAGGCTTGGTGTAAGCTTCCAGCTCGTGGAGCACCACCTTGTGCTACCTGTTGTAGCACTTGGGTCATCCCTTGAAGGGTACGCTGCATGTTGCGCCATTGAGCACGTTCGGCAGCCATTATCCTACAATTACAATAACTATATTAGTACGTGATCGTATTTAAAAACTCGTATACTATGTTAAATCTAACCCTTAGTTCTACCCCATCTCACTGGTTTAAAGGTTCAACTTATCCTTGGACTTGGGTTTTTCCTAGGAATTGAATACCTTAGGCTCTGATACCACAAAGACTGTCACGCCCCGAGCGCGGAAGATACCCGGAGATGCGCGACGTGTCTATATCAATCATATCAATCAGAGTGGTCGTGTATTCGACGCAAAGACAGAGATGCGTAAAATAGCAAGATAACCCAATCCTTTATTTCATAATGGATAGACTATTACAAATCCAATACTCTGTTTAATTAAAAAGGAAAAGAATACATATTTGACTCAAGAAACTATAGGAAAGACTAGACGACACTTGAGCAGCTCTATCACTTTCACTCTTGAACATTCCCATCCGATTGACTTCCATCGTCGTCGGACTTACCTGAAAAGTACAAAGGGACAAACGGAATGAGCGAACGCTCAGTAGGAAATTATATCTCAAGTACTAGCAAGGGGTTTAAGTAATTACATCTTTCATGAATGCAATAAAGCTATGCATGCTCGCATAAAACGACAAGATAGAGAGAATGTAATATCAAGAAATAAGATGAACTTAATCATGAACTTCCAACAAGATGACAAGTGTATTCAAGGTATTCAAGCAAGCACGTTTAACAAGTCATGTCAAGAACTTTGGCTATCATGTATCAAGCAAGTAAATTACCCTTTTTCGGGCCACGCATTTCATGTAAAGTCAAGTACGATTCAAGTACAAGATGTGTGTGGAATGTCCAATCAAGCAAGTCAAGTACTCGGTATAATGCCAGATACCTTATCATTTTAACTCCCATGGGCACAAGTACTTTCGGGTGCTCCTCCCAGGACCAGATCGGGCCCTATATGCACAGGCATTTATCATGTATTTTTGACATCCACTCTTGTTTATATAGCCAATATAGAGTTTCAATATTCAAGCTTGTAGACATGTATGACAACTTTGACAGAATAGAGTCCAAAAAATATGACAAAGGACATAGATTGGCGATAATAACGGTAAAATCACGATATCAATAAAACTAGGTAGAATATGGTTCCCTTAACTTAGGTCCCATGTCAAATCAATATGGACATTCTTTATATAGAATTGAGGTCCACATAAACATTAGATCAAGCAAGATACCCTCATTCTTATCATAGAATTGAGGTTTACAAGAACGACATGATATGGCATGATATCATCATCCCATTAAGAATTTCTTATGATATACTCTTTGTATAATCATAAGGGCCGGTATACCATGTTTCTTTAGATTGACATGGCAAGGATCGTGTAATGGGTTTTTAGGGTACAACCAGCTCAGTCGGCCTTGAGGGAATCCAAGGCTACGAGGAGTCTTACGGAGGTCTCTATGACTAACTCGCTAGTCTAAAGGAACGGAATGTCCAATGGAGAGCTTGTATGTCAATGAGAGTTGAGTGTGATCGATGAAACAACGTGAAACGTGGGACTATACTCACGGAGTGGAGAATAGTGCCGATATATATATTATATAACATATGAAATCATCGGTTAACAAAAACATGGAAAAATCAGTTTTACAGTAAAATAACGACTTAGGTGAAGTCGTTTCTCAAGTAATTAACGCCTAACATAAGGGCGTTCACATATTTCTATTTTACAGAATTTTCAATAATTTTATTAATTCATGAAAAACACGCCCTAGTCAGGGGCGTTTGTCAGGTAAGTAACGCCTAACATAAGGGCGTTTACATATGTTCCGTTTTGCATAATTTCATTATTTCAATAATTTATATAAAACGCGCCCTGGACAGGGGCGTTTCTTCAGAGTTGACGACTATATAAGCAGGCGTCTCATTATTTAAATATTTGACAGAATATAAATAATTTTTAGGATTTATTTAAAACACACCCTGGAAAGGGGCGTTACTGTTTTAATTTTATTTTACAGGATAGACATAGTTCAAGAATTTACAGAAAACGCGCCCTAGAAAGGGGCGTTTCTTTTCAATTTACGCCCTGTGATGGGGCGTTAACAGGTGTAAAACGACGTTGTCAAGGTCGTGAATTCAAGGAATTTACAATATTTCAACAAATAAATTTCCAAGACAGGAGACATGATCATGACAAGAAAATTAGCAGGAATTTACAGGTAGAGTCATTCAAGATTTTAGAATCGATATTTCATATTTATTGAATTTTAAACAGGATCAATTATTGATTACATGTGATTGTTCATGAAATTGACGCATGTATACAAGGCGTATACTTTTAATTAACGACCACTGTTATGGTCGTTTCTTTTAAAGTAGCGCCCTATTCAAGGGCGTTTCTTGAAAAATTTACAGAAAACGTATGCAAACTGTATAAATATATCATGCATGGTGCTTCTTATATTTATGTTTAGTTTGGGCTACGAGACTTGAGAAAATCCTACCTTATGATCTGGATGAAGGAGATGAAAGGGCTTTGAAGCTTCAACTGCAACTTAATAGAAGAAGAACAATCGTTCTTCCGTCAACCTGGATAGGAAACGAAGAATATTAATTCTTCTCATGCTACGTTCATAAGAAAGGAACAGAAGAAGAAAACAGAAGAACATATGTTCTTCACGTACCTGTGCAGTTCGATCGTCCAAATAGGTTTAGGGTTGTTCGATCAAGACTATTTATAAGATTTTGGAGTCCTAACAAAAGTAGTGTTTGATTGAGGGTAATACATCCCTAATAGAGTCCTTACTCTAATAGACACTTACTAGATTAGGTTAATCTTTCCCTGGATAAGCTCTGGGTTCGAACGGGTCGCGAACTGAATTAACGCCTTTGGTCAGGGCGTTTATTCTTAAATTAACGACCTTGTTCAGGTCGTTTCTTAAGAAACGTCTTGTATAAGGGTGTTCCTTATTTTTGAAACACGCCTAAGACATGGGCGTTTATTTTACTTGCCTATTTGGTCGGGTGAGAGTTGACGACCACATGCGTGGGCGTCCTTTCTTTAGTCACGCCGTATGTAGAGGCGTTTATTTTTAAATTAACGCCTTACTCAGAGGCGTTATTTTTAATTTGCTTTATTTTGTCTGCATTACTTCTGTACTATGTATGTTTTTACTTTTATTTCAATATTCATTTATCAGGGTTGCTACACCCTCCCCCACTTAAAAAGAATTTTGTCCCCAAATTCAATATATATAATTATATACGTGGAGAGTGTATATACCTCTTAGAATAACTCGGGAAATCGTTTCTTCATAGATTCCTCGGTCTCCCATGTTGTTTCGCGTTCGGGATTCTTATTCCATTGCACCTTGAGCATGGGAATAACCTTATTCCTTAGAGCTCGTATTTCTCGATCTAAGATCTTCATAGGCTTCTGTTCATAGGTGAGATCTTTCTGGATCACCAGATCTCTATGTTCAATAATATGAGATGGATCGTGCACATACTTCTTCAACATGGATATGTGAAATACATTATGTACCTCGGACAATTGAGGAGGCAATGCGATGCGATAAGCAACCTCGCCAACTCTTTCAAGTACCTCAAATGGTCCGATGAATCTTGGCGTAAGCTTGCCCTTAACACCAAATCTTCGTATGCCACGTCCAGGCGATATCTTGAGAAATACATGATCTCCGATTTGGAATTCAAGATCTCTCCTTCTTGTATCAGCATAAGCTTTTTGTCTCGTCTGAGCAACTTGTAATCTTTCTCTGATTACTTGTATCTTCTCAGTTGTATCCCTTACCATGTCTGGACCTAGCAGTTGTTTTTCTCCAACTTCGTTCCAGCATATGGGTGATCTGCAACTCCTTCCGTATAAGGCTTCGAAAGGTGCCATTTGGATACTAGCTTGGTAGATATTATTATATGCAAATTCCACTAGTGGTAAATGATCGTGCCAGCATCCTCCAAAGTCAATGATGCATGCTCTAAGCATATCCTCAACAACCTGGTTAGTTCTCTCGGTCTGACCATCCGTTTGTGGGTGGAAAGCAGTACTAAAGTTGAGCCTTGTTCCTAACGAATGTTGTAATCCCTTCCAAAAATGAGAAGTAAAACGGGGATCTCTGTCAGACACGATTGAGACAGGAATTTCATGTATCCTGACTATTTCCTTGATGTACAATGCAGCTAGCACATCAATTGACCATCGGCTTTTTATTGGCAAGAAATGCGCCGATTTAGTTAATCGGTCAATGATAACCCAGATTCCATCATGTCCTCCTTTAGATTTAGACAAACCCATGATGAAGTCCATACCAATATCCTCCCACTTCCACTTAGGAATATCTAGAGGGTGTAGTTTTCCAGCAGGCTTTTGGTGTTCCGCCTTGACCTGTTGGCATGTAAGACAGCGTGATACATAGTCCGCTATTTCTCTTTTCATATTGGGCCACCAAAAGTTCCTCTTTACATCTTGGTACATTTTAGTTGATCCAGGATGAATAGTGTACCTTGATCGGTGAGCTTCATCTAAGATCTTCTTCTTTAATTCCGGACAATCAGGTATACAAGTTCTACCTTTGAATAATAATCTTCCATCAGAAGTTAGTTGAAAATCAGATTGTCCTTCTAATCTGCCCTTGATTTCCACTAATATAGGATCATCACCCTGAAGTGCTTGTATCTCAGATAATAAATCTGACTGTATGCTTACATGAGATAATGTAACAAATTTGGATTCCGTGTCCAAGCTTATATTGAGCCCGGAGAATTGTTCAAGTAACCTCCATTCTTGTATCATACAATTGGCTATCATTGCTCTCGGCTTTCGACTAAGGGCATCAGCAACATAATTACCCTTTCCGGGATGGTATTGTATATTGAAGTCGAAGTCCTTGAGATATTCTAGCCAGCGTCTTTGTCTCATGTTTAGCTCCTTTTGTGAGAATAGATATTTGAGACTCTTGTGATCGGAGTAGACAGTGAACTGTACTCCATAGAGATAGTGTCTCCATATCTTTAGGGCAAATACTACCGCGGCCAGTTCTAAGTCGTGGACGGGGTAATTCTCCTCATGCTTCTTCAGTTGACGTGAAGAGTATGCTATGACCTTTCCTTGTTGCATTAGGACACATCCGAGGCCAATGCCAGAAGCATCAGTGTAGACCTCGAATTTCTCTCCTTCTATTGGTAGAGCTAACACCGGAGCTGTAGTGAGATGATCCTTAAGAGTTTGGAAACTTCTTTCACATTCCTCACTCCATTCATATCGGATCTCCTTACGAGTTAACCTTGTAAGGGGCACGACGATCTTAGAGAAATCTTTGATGAATCGCCGATAATAGCCTGCAAGACCTAAGAAACTTCTGATCTCGCTTGCATTAGTGGGTCTTTCCCAGTTTCTTACAGCTTCAACCTTTGACGGATCTACAGATAAACCGTCCTTCGATATGACATGTCCGAGAACAGCCACTTCTTCAAGCCAGAACTCGCATTTGCTGAGTTTAGCATATAATTGATTTGTCCTCAAGACTTGCAATGCAATCCTCAAATGCTCTTCATGTTCTTCCTTAGTCTTAGAATATATCAATATATCATCAATGAAGACTACTATGAATTGATCCAAGTAAGGCCTGAATATGCTATTCATTAACTGCATAAAGGCAGCAGGGGCATTTGTTAGTCCAAAAGGCATAACAACAAATTCGTAATGGCCATACCTGCTTCTGAATGCGGTCTTGTGAATGTCATCATCCTTGATTCTTAACTGATGATATCTCGACCTGAGATCAATCTTGGAAAAATATTTGGATCCTGAAATCTGATCAAATAATTCATCGATTCTCGCCAGTGGATACTTGTTCTTGATAGTAAGATGATTCAACTGTCGATAGTCGATACACAATCTCATGGATCCATCATTCTTCTTTACAAATAAGACTGGTGCTCCCCACGGGGAAGTACTTGGTCTAATAAACCCTTTTTTGATTAGTTCCATCAACTGCTCCTTCAACTCCTTGAGTTCAGCAGGGGACATTCTATATGGTGCCTTTGATACAGGACCAGCACCAGGGACTAAGTCAATGGTGAAGGCCACTTCTCTTTGAGGGGGTAATCCCGGCAAATCTTCTGGAAATACGTCTGGGAATTCTCGCACTACCTGAACGTCTTCTATCTTGGTTTTCTTAGCTTCTTTAACAGTGACAAAAGCAAGGAAGGATACACATCCCTTCCTGACGAGCTTGCTTGCTCGAAGAGCCGAAATAAGAGGGGATTTGCTTCGACTCTTAGGACTAGTATAAGTCAGTTCTGGAAATTCTTTGAAAACGATCTTGCTATTACGGCAATCAACCGTTGCCTGGTACTTAGATAACCAATCTGCTCCTAGTATAACATCATATTCTTTTAGGTCTAAACAGATAAGATCAATAGGAAAATTCTTTCCTCGAACCAATACCTCACAGTTTTGGTAATGATGCGTGATATCCGTCTCGTTTCCAAGAGGAGTAGACAACACTATTTTCATCCATTCCGGTTCTAGAGGTAACGGGTCAGCAAACTTCTTAGAAACAATAGAATGCGATGCACCCGTATCAAATAAGACATGTGCATATTTGGAACAAATTTTCAATGTACCTTCCACTAATCCGCCTTCTTCTTCAGGTTCAGTCTCCTGTATTGCATGAAGATGAGCATTCTTTGTCACCGGGCGTTTACCATCGCCGGCTTGGTCGTTCATTAATGGACACTCGGGAATCCGATGCTCACGGCTTCCACAACGGAGACAAGCTCCTAATTTCCTCCAGCATTCTTCCGTCTTGTGACCAGCCTTGTCACAATGCTTGCAGACTGTATTCGAAGGGGTAGTGGTGATAGAGAAAGGCTTGGTCTTCTTGAATTTCTGATCTTGAGAGGAAGAACCTTCATTATTGGGCCTCTTCTTAAAGTTGGGTTTGAAAGAACCCGAACCCGTGACTTGTTCCTTCTTGTCTTTTCCACGGATCCTATCAGATAGTTCCGTGGCATCTTCAAGTAATTGAGCTCGGCGCACTATTTCAGAATAAATTTGGATGTCCATAGGCGCCAATTGAGTAATATAGTGGGGCCTAAGCCCATTAAGAAATCTACGGGCTTTCATCTTCTCCGTGCTAAAAAGATGCTTAGCATATCTAGATAACCTGGAGAACTGAGCTTCATAATCTGCTAATGATAAGGATCGTTGCTTTAATGCAGCGAATTCGGCAGCCTTCTTTTCTTGGACTCGGTCCGAGAAATACTTAGCATTGAAGTATTCCACGAATTCTTCCCATGTTACTTGAGTAGGATCGATGGTTGCTTCAATAGACTCCCACCAGCATCTAGCATCTTTCTCTAACTGGAATGTAGCTAATAGCACTTTGTCCTGGTCCGTGCATTGCATGACACGGAATATGCGTTCGGTTTCCCGAACCCAATGCTCGGCATCGTCCGGATCGGTCGATCCCATAAACTTCGGGGGATTCATATTCTTAAAGGCTTGGTGTAAGCTTCCAGCTCGAGTAGCACTTGGGTCATCCCTTGAAGGGTACGCTGCATGTTGCGCCATTGAGCACGTTCGGCAGCCATTATCCTACAATTACAATAACTATATTAGTACGTGATCGTATTTAAAGACTCGTATACTATGTTAAATCTAACCCTTGGTTCTACCCCATCTCACTGGTTTAAAGGTTCAACTTATCCTTGGACTTGGGTTTTTCCTAGGAATTGAATACCTTAGGCTCTGATACCACAAAGACTGTCACGCCCCGAGCGCGGAAGATACCCGGAGATGCGCGACGTGTCTATATCAATCATATCAATCAGAGTGGTCGTGTATTCGACGCAAAGACAGAGATGCGCAAAATAGCAAGATAACCCAATCCTTTATTTCATAATGGATAGACTATTACAAATCCAATACTCTGTTTAATTAAAAAGGAAAAGAATACATATTTGACTTAAGAAACTATAGGAAAGACTAGACGACACTTGAGCAGCTCTATCACTTTCACTCTTGAACATTCCCATCCGATTGACTTCCATCGTCGTCGGACTTACCTGAAAAGTACAAAGGGACAAACGGAATGAGCGAACGCTCAGTAGGAAATTATATCTCAAGTACTAGCAAGGGGTTTAAGTAATTACATCTTTCATGAATGCAATAAAGCTATGCATGCTCGCATAAAACGACAAGATAGAGAGAATGTAATATCAAGAAATAAGATGAACTTAATCATGAACTTCCAACAAGATGACAAGTGTATTCAAGGTATTCAAGCAAGCACGTTTAACAAGTCATGTCAAGAACTTTGGCTATCATGTATCAAGCAAGTAAATTACCCTTTTTCGGGCCACGCATTTCATGTAAAGTCAAGTACGATTCAAGTACAAGATGTGTGTGGAATGTCCAATCAAGCAAGTCAAGTACTCGGTATAATGCCAGATACCTTATCATTTTAACTCCCATGGGCACAAGTACTTTCGGGTGCTCCTCCCAGGACCAGATCGGGCCCTATATGCACAGGCATTTATCATGTATTTTTGACATCCACTCTTGTTTATATAGCCAATATAGAGTTTCAATATTCAAGCTTGTAGACATGTATGACAACTTTGATAGAATAGAGTCCAAAAAATATGACAAAGGACATAGATTGGCGATAATAACGGTAAAATCATGATATCAATAAAACTAGGTAGAATATGGTTCCCTTAACTTAGGTCCCATGTCAAATCAATATGGACATTCTTTATATAGAATTGAGGTCCACATAAACATTAGATCAAGCAAGATACCCTCATTCTTATCATAGAATTGAGGTTTACAAGAACGACATGATATGACATGATATCATCATCCCATTAAGAATTTCTTATGATATACTCTTTGTATAATCATAAGGGCCGGTATACCATGTTTCTTTAGATTGACATGGCAAGGATCGTGTAATGGGTTTTTAGGGTACAACCAGCTCAGTCGGCCTTGAGGGAATCCAAGGCTACGAGGAGTCTTACGGAGGTCTCTATGACTAACTCGCTAGTCCAAAGGAACGGAATGTCCAATGGAGAGCTTGTATGTCAATGAGAGTTGAGTGTGATCGATGAAACAACGTGAAACGTGGGACTATACTCACGGAGTGGAGAATAGTGCCGATATATATATTATATAACATATGAAATCATCGGTTAACAAAAACAGGGAAAAATCAGTTTTACAGTAAAATAATGACTTAGGTGAAGTCGTTTCTCAAGTAATTAACGCCTAACAGAAGGGCGTTTACATATTTCTATTTTACAGAATTTTCAATAATTTTATTAATTCATGAAAAACACACCCTAGTCAGGGGCGTTTGTCAGGTAAGTAACGCCTAACATAAGGGCGTTTACATATGTTCCGTTTTGCAGAATTTCATTATTTCAATAATTTATATAAAACGCGCCCTAGACAGGGGCGTTTCTTCAGAGTTGACGACTATATAAGCAGGCGTCTCATTATTTAAATATTTGACAGAATATAAATAATTTTCAGGATTTATTTAAAACACGCCCTGGAAAGGGGCGTTACTGTTTTAATTTTATTTTACAGGATAGACATAGTTCATGAATTTACAGAAAACGCGCCCTAGAAAGGGGCGTTTCTTTTCAATTTACGCCCTGTGATGGGGCGTTAACAGGTGTAAAACGACGTTGTCAAGGTCGTGAATTCAAGGAATTTACAATATTTCAACAAATAAATTTCCAAGACAGGAGACATGATCATGACAAGAAAATTAGCAGGAATTTACAGGTAGAGTCATGCAAGATTTTAGAATCGATATTTCATATTTATTGAATTTTAAACAGGATCAATTATTGATTACATGCGATTGTTCATGAAATTAACGCCTGTATACAAGGCGTATACTTTTAATTAACGATCACTGTTATGGTCGTTTCTTTTAAAGTAGCGCCCTATTCAAGGGCGTTTCATGAAAAATTTACAGAAAACGTATGCAAACTGTATAAATATATCATGCATGGTGCTTCTTATATTTATTTTTAGTTTGGGCTACGAGACTTGAGAAAATCCTACCTTATGATCTGGATGAAGGAGATGAAAGGGCTTTGAAGCTTCAACTGCAACTTAATAGAAGAAGAACAATCGTTCTTCCGTCAACCTGGAGAGGAAACGAAGAATATTAATTCTTCTCATGCTACGTTCATAAGAAAGGAACAGAAGAAGAAAACAGAAGAACATATGTTCTTCACGTACCTGTGCAGTTCGATCGTCCAAATAGGTTTAGGGTTGTTCGATCAAGACTATTTATAGGATTTTGGAGTCCTAACAAAAGTAGTGTTTGATTGAGGGTAATACATCCCTAATAGAGCCCTTACTCTAATAGACACTTACTAGATTAGGTTAATCTTTCCCTAGATAAGCTCTGGGTTCGAACGGGTCGCGAACTGAATTAACGCCTTTGGTCAGGGCGTTTATTCTTAAATTACCGACCTTGTTCAGGTCGTTTCTTAAGAAACGTCTTGTATAAGGGCGTTCCTTATTTTTGAAACACGCCTAAGACATGGGCGTTTATTTTACTTGCCTATTTGGTCGGGTGAGAGTTGACGACCACATGCGTGGGCGTCCTTTCTTTAGTCACGCCGTATGTAGAGGCGTTTATTTTTAAATTAACGCCTTACTCAGAGGCGTTATTTTTAATTTGCTTTATTTTGTCTGCATTACTTCTGTACTATGTATGTTTTTGATGGAGGCATCACCCACGACTCCCTTTGGCTCGGGTCCACTTCTTCACATTCAGGAGCTAGTTGAGTTTGGGCCTCACTCTATTAAGGCCCCTTACCCATTTTGTAGTTTTCCTTTGAGTCATTTTGATGTATTTCCATTTTATTCGAGTCATTTCCCTAAGTCTAGCACTTATTTTCCTATGTTTGGTATCATCATGATGTCTAATGTAAGCTATTGGGCCCCATTCGTTGGACTAGGCCCATTAGCACTCCCAACCCCCTTGGTTATTTGTAGTTGTTTATTTTGTCAGGGACTTATTGTAAAGAGTGGGTTGCCTATATATAGGACCCCACTCCCCTCATTTGAAGTTAATGAATGATTACATCCTTTTGAGTTAAACTTGCCATTTGAGTTCAAATTGGAGTGATTCCTCTAGTTTTTGGGTGAGAGACCCTAGGGAAGAGATTCCCCACCCATTCCCCTCTTAATCTCTCTATTTCACCCCTCTTTCTCTCTCCTCCAACCCCAAATCCGAATTTCCTTCTCTCTCCTCCCTCCTCCCATCCACTTCCAACCTCCAACCACCTCCTTGAATGCCCTCCACTTCCCCATGGCCTCCATTACTCCACTCCCTAGTTCCTAGGTAGAAGTCTCCCCATTCCAACACCTTCCTCCACCTTCCAACCAAATCTACCACATTCCAATGCAAGCACTCCACTTCCCAACATAATCACCCACGTTCCAAGACCTTTTGAATTTGAAATCCACCCTTCCCTCCACTCACTTGTGCCCCCCTCACCTTCTCCTCTCACCCACCTTCCCCAAATTCGTAGCTCTTCCTCCTCCACCTGCTAGCACTTGCTTCCAGCCATTCTCCACCCCATTCCCCATCACCATTAGCTCCCTTCTCCACCCCACAAGAGCCCCCACTCTCCCTTAGGTCATTCCTACCATTTCCCTCCACCAAAGAAGCCACATCTCCCTCTTATTTCTTCTAGTAGGTTGGAGCTGTGCAGATCTGCAGAACAGCCCTTGTTGCAGCATCAACCACAGATTCATCCTAGTTCTTAAGAAGGCGTGGCCTACCTTTCTGGAAAGGCCTTCCAGTCTACTTCTCAGGCGAGGTGGAATCAACACGATCGGAGCTCGGAGCTGCCAGATAGAGCCATTCTCCCAACAGTGCGCAGAGAGGTCTTCATCCCGGACCAGAGCGTGGAAGATCCTTCTGCCACGACAAACCCCAGCGGATTCAGGCTGAAGCCCCTTCATCAAAGTTCTTCCTCTACCGGTCATCTTTCAAGATCAAGAAACAGAACCCCTTTCGGCCACCGGAGGAAGAAGTTACGAATTTTCTCCCCCAATCTATCTAGTTCTGTTTTCTGCTGTCTACTCCGACCAGTACCCACTCTTCTGGGTGCCCCGGCCATCCTCGACCTCTGAATGCATCTTCGTCATCTCCTGCTGAAAGCTACCTCGACCAAGAAGATGATGCCGCTGGTTTCGTGCTGATCGGAGCTCGGGAGGGCACTCAGTCACTTCTGCAACTTGCTGTTACAGTCCAGATAGTACCTGCGGCCAGACAGAGGAGGCTACTTCCTGTTGCTGGTGCAGCCACCTCCGACCGTCTGAGCTTCCCCAAAAATTCTGGAGTCCACCTCATCCAGTCAGGAAGCTTCAGGAGCTGGTTTCGATCAATTTGGAGTCCGGACAAGCCCAGCATAGCCATCACAGCGACCCCCTGTCCAGAATTCCAGATTGAAGCTGCAACTTCCCTAGTTCTCATTTCTCTTCGTTTCGGTCCACCAACCCCTCCCCGCTTGGCCGGCTGAAGGCCCCACCCTGCGTGGTGGTAGTGTTTGAATGTATCATATTAACCCCTACCCCAAGGTCCCCCCTCCTGCGAGAGGAGTAGTTTTGTAAGTGGTTTGGCAGGTCAAGCGACACCGCCGCGGCGTGTGGGGAACCACCGCCTCCCCGCTCGCCCTCGTCTCCGACCGGGACCGGTTTCTTCAAACCGGTCGAGTAAGTGTCTCTTCCTTGCTCACCTAGTGTAGCTCTCTCAATATTTGATTCATGCATCGCTGAATTCGTGAGGAGCGCCCGATCCTCAAGTCCATGACTTAGAGTGATCGCCGTGGGTTAGTGTGACCCGGTGCCCGAGTGCACTTTGTCGGCCCCAATCGAATTGGGCAACAAACCTTGGGGAATCAATTCTTGGCCTTGCTGGCCCTCTACCAGCAAGGGTCCATTCCCATAAGTCACCCTTGGTATCACATAGTCACCCCGGGAATAGAGTGCAACGAAGAGAGCGGTGGCCCATTAAGGCCCATTTGGATGCTTAGATGTGCTTGTTTGACTAAGTCCGAGGTTGTGTCACATCAAGTGGTATCAGAGCAAGTTCACAACTTGTCTCTCCACAAGTTGGTCCTAGGGCATGTTTATGCATTTAGAGTGCTCGGTTGCATCTCCCATGTCCATTAGAATGGCCACTTCATACCCATCATATCCATCCCTATCAACTTTCCCAAGAAGCCCAAATCCTCATGGAAGCTCCATTGCCAACAAAGTGGGTAGCAACACCTCTATCATAGAAGCCCTACCTAATGTCCTTAATCGGCTTGAAGATATCATGTCTCGACTCGACCGACTTGAAGGAAATAGCCGTACACCAAGAGTGAATGAGAGTGACCTTTGGGGAGATCTAGAAACCATATTTTTAGAACACTTGAAAATCAAAACCCCCGCCTTTGATGGATCCAACAGCCCAAGCCTTTACCTAGATTGGGAGATTTCCCTAGACCAATTCTTTAAAAGTTGCCCCTTGAACGAAGAAAGGAGAATGAGGCTAGCCAAGGCACACCTCTCCAAACAAGCTAAAACTCATTGGTTAGTTGTGAAAGGTTTAAGAAGGATCCGCAGGGAGGCCCCCATTAGCACTTGGGATGAGATGAAGGTCGAGCTTAGGAAAACCTACACTCTCCAACCCTCTCCCTCCTACTCAAATCACAAAAGCCCAAGGTCAACTCCTTCATCCCCACCCGGTCAATCCAAGACCCCAATCACCCATTCCCTATCACTTCCCATCTCTCCCACCCCAACCACTACATTTACACCCCACCTCCAAGTCCACACCACAACCATAGGTCCCCATACCCAATTGGGCCCCATGGCCAACTCTCCACCTAGGCCCATGGTAACCCTCACCACTACCTCTCCATCACCGCTAAAAGGGGACACTCCTCCCAAAACCAATCAACCCAAACCCCTTCAACCCACCCATCTTCCTCTCCCTACCCCAATCCAACTCCCACCAAAGCCTCCACTACTACCCTTACCTATCCTAACCCAAGTTTCCCACTACCTACCACCCCGGATACACCATGCCAGAATCATCACCACACCCTCAAAAGCCCCTCTCACCTCCTTGGAAGAAGAACCCATACCCGATCTAATAGTGGTGAACACCCCAAACCCACTCCCTACCTTGGAGGAAACCCATGACCAAGAAGAAGAAGAAGCATCACATGGTGACCTTCACGTTACACCACCCTCTCTAGTTAGGGCCAAACTCATCTTAGAGGAACCCCTTATTAGTTGGCTAAAGAAGAGCCCAATAAGAGAGATCACGGCCCACGATTGCCTTCCCATAAAGGAAAACCTTCCCATAGTGCACATCTCCTCCTATCACACCATAATCCAAACATCCTACCAAGTGGAAACCTTAGAGGACCTTCTCAAGGGCTTAGCTTGGCAATTAGAGATGACTAGCATGTTGACCCCTATGGTAGAACAACCTAGGAGCCTTAGCCTCCTACACCTATGCATAGGGTCTATCACCTCGATTTGCACCATTGGTTGCTACACTAGCGACCTCCTTCTATTCCTACCTACACCCGATGAGCCCAACCTTCTCCTCGATTTAGAGCTTCTTATCTCGGGTAGAAAGTCAAGCCCTCCACTCATGGCTGACCCACTTGCCAAGAACATTGGCCCAACTATCATGGAGAAGGATGACTTAGCACCTTTTGAGGATCTTGAGGACATGGAGTTCCTCCCCCTAGGTAACCCATTTTATGATCAATATGATCCATTCCAATGGGAGTCAAGAGACTCGTGTGACCCAAACACTTTATCCACCACCCACCTTTCCCTAAACCAACTCACAATGTTTGACCCAATTCACTCCATCTTAGACCCGGGTTACTCCTTGGGAGCCATGACCTTGGGCCACATATCCCTAGGTAATAAAGTTTTGCCCCACCCCATGATGACCACCTTCTTAGATCCATTCGATCCTTTCCAATGGGAGTTCAAGGGTTGTCCCACTCCTATACACATGGAAGTCACCTTTGGGAAAAGCATGCATGTGTCTAGGCTTACCATACCCCTTGGCATGAACACTATGTTGGGTCCATTCATTCATATCACCCACATGTCAAGTAGAAAGCATGAGTGGTCCAAATTTGGATGTAGTGGTCCACCTTCATTCATCATGGGTCTTAAGCATATCAAAGGCATCTACGGATGTCCGGGTCCCCCGACATGCATCACCACTTTGCATGATAGATTCACATATGGTTGCCCCGGTCCACCTAAGCCCACCAAAGTCTACATGACAACATTGCATGATAAGTCCACATATGGTTGCCCCGGCCCACCAAGGCTCATCAAGGTCCATATGGCATCATGGCATAAATGGTCTATATATGGTTGTCCAGGTCCACCCATAACCACTAGAAGGTCAGCACTCACAAAATTGCATGAGGAAATCCGCAAGCACATTAGCATAAAAAATGAGGCTTATAAAAGGTTGGCTGACTCTCACCGGCATCACTTAGAGTTCCAAGATGGTGACTTTGTGATGGTAAGGACGGAGAGGCTCTCTCCAGGAGCCAACTCCAAGTTGAGACCACGTGGGACTGGGCCCTTCCAGGTCTTGAGGCGTATTGGTGCGAATGCTTATGAATTAGATCTCCCCGAGGATTATGGGGTAAGTCCTACATTCAATGTCGCCGACTTAGTGTCTTACAAGGGCCCCACGGTGAGACCTAGTGAGGAGATCGAGCCCACTCCCTCCTTTGAGAGAGCACCCACCCGAGAGGAGAGTCCACTAGCCAAAAGAGCTCAGCGTGATCGCATTGAACAAATATTGGATGAGCAGGTCACTACCACCCGGAGCAAGGTCTATGAGCGCTATCTCGTCAGGTGGAAGGATCGGCCTCCGTTGGAAGACTCATGGGTAAGTCGGGAGGACCTACAGCGATTGGATCCAGAACTCCTCGAGCGGTACCTTAGCCGGATGGACCCTTACTCGATGGAGTCAAGCTCTTTGCGGCCCAGGGGATTTGATGGAGGCATCACCCACGACTCCCTTTGGCTCGGGTCCACTTCTTCACATTCGGGAGCTAGTTGAGTTTGGGCCTCACTCTATTAAGGCCCCTTATCCATTTTGTAGTTTTCCTTTGAGTCATTTTGATGTATTTCCATTTTATTTGAGTCATTTCCCTAAGTCTAGCACTTATTTTCCTATGTTTGGTATCATCATGATGTCTAATGTAAGCTATTGGGCCCCATTCGTTGGACTAGGCCCATTAGCACTCCCAACCCCCTTGGTTATTTGTAGTTGTTTATTTTGTCAGGGACTTATTGTAAAGAGTGGGTTGCCTATATATAGGACCCCACTCCCCTCATTTGAAGTTAATGAATGATTACATCCTTTTGAGTTAAACTTGCCATTTGAGTTCAAATTGGAATGATTCCTCTAGTTTTTGGGTGAGAGACCCTAGGGGAGAGATTCCCCACCCATTCCCCTCTTAATCTCTCTATTTCACCCCTCTTTCTCTCTCCTCCAACCCCAAATCCGAATTTCCTTCTCTCTCCTCCCTCCTCCCATCCACTTCCAACCTCCAACCACCTCCTTTAATGCCCTCCACTTCCCCATGGCCTCCATTACTCCACTCCCTAGTTCCTAGGTAGAAGTCTCCCCATTCCAACACCTTCCTCCACCTTCCAACCAAATCTACCCCATTCCAATGCAAACACTCCACTTCCCAACATAATCACCCACCTTCCAAGACCTTTTGAATTTGAAATCCACCCTTCCCTCCACTCACTTGTGCCCCCCTCACCTTCTCCTCTCACCCACCTTCCCCAAATTCGTAGCTCTTCCTCCTCCACCTGCTAGCACTTGCTTCCAGCCATTCTCCACCCCATTCCCCATCACCATTAGCTCCCTTCTCCACCCCACAAGAGCCCCCACTCTCCCTTAGGTCATTCCTACCATTTCCCTCCACCAAAGAAGCCACATCTCCCTCTCATTTCTTCTAGTAGGTTGGAGCTGTGCAGATCTGCAGAACAGCCCTTGTTGCAGCGTCATCCACGGATTCATCCTAGTTCTTAAGAAGGCGTGGCCTACCTTTCTGGAAAGGCCTTCCAGTCTACTTCGCAGGCGAGGTGGAATCAACACGATCGGAGCTCGGAGCTGCCAGATAGAGCCATTCTCCCAACAGTGCGCAGAGAGGTCTTCATCCTGGACCAGAGCGTGGAAGATCCTTCTGCCACGACAAACCCCAGCGGATTCAGGCTGAAGCCCCTTCATCAAAGTTCTTCCTCTACCGGTCATCTTTCAAGATCAAGAAACAGAACCCCGTTCGGCCACCGGAGGAAGAAGTTACGAATTTTCTCCCCCAATCTATCTAGTTCTGTTTTCTGCTGTCTACTCCGACCAGTACCCACTCTTCTGGGTGCCCCGGCCATCCTCGACCTCTGAATACATCTCCGTCACCTCCTGCTGAAAGCTACCTCGACCACAAAGATGATGCCACTGGTTTCGTGCTGATCGGAGCTCGGGAGGGCGCTTAGTCACTTCTGCAACTTTCTGTTACAGTCCAGACAGTACCTACGGCCAGACAGAGGAGGCTACTTCCTGTTGCTGGTGCAGCCACCTCCGACCGTCTAAGCTTCCCCAAAAATTCTGGAGTCCACCTCATCCAATCAGGAAGCTTCAGGAGCTGGTTTCGATCAATTTGGAGTCTGGACAAGCCCGGCATAGCCATCACAGCGACCCCCTGTCCAGAATTCCAGATTGAAGCTGCAACTTCCCTAGTTCTCATTTCTCTTCGTTTCGGTCCACCAACCCCTCCCCGCTTGGCCGGCTGAAGGCCCCACCCTGCGTGGTGGTAGTGTTTGAATGTATCATATTAACCCCTACCCTAAGGTCCCCCCTCCTGCGAGAGGAGTAGTTTTGTAAGTGGTTTGGCAGGTCAAGCGACACCGCCGCGGCGTGTGGGGAACCACCGCCTCCCCGCTCGCCCTCGTCTCCGACCGGGACCGGTTTCTTCAAACCGGTCGAGTAAGTGTCTCTTCCTTGCTCACCTAGTGTAGCTCTCTCAATATTTGATTCATGCATCGCTGAATTCGTGAGGAGCGCCCGATCCTCAAGTCCATGACTTAGAGTGATCGCCGTGGGTTAGTGTGACCCGGTGCCCGAGTGCACTTTGTCGGCCCTAATCGAATTGGGCAACCAACCTTGGGGAATCAATTCTTGGCCTTGCTGGCCCTCTACCAGCAAGGGTCCATTCCCATAAGTCACCCTTGGTATCACATAGTCACCCCGGGAATAGAGTGCAACGAAGAGAGCGGTGGCCCATTAAGGCCCATTTGGATGCTTAGATGTGCTTGTTTGACTAAGTCCGAGGTTGTGTCACATCAGTTTTTACTTTTATTTCAATATTCATTTATCAGGGTTGCTACAGGTTATTTTGATGAAATTAATTTTGTCAGATTTATTGCTAAGTCTTTTAAGCACTGAGGTCAGTGTTAGTCAAGCATTCTGCATGTAAGGTCTATGTTAGTATAGAATAGTTCATGCATTAGGTCTTTGTTAGTATGTTAGGATATTAGCTAAGGTCGGTGCTAGTATGATCATATAACTAACTAAGGTCGATGTTAGTATGTTTATATATTAACTGAGCTCGATGTTAGTATATGGGTTCACTAACTAAGGTCGATGCTAGTATGCTTATATCCTAACTAAGGTCCGTGCATATGCATTAAGGTCGGTGCATGTTTCATGCATTCTGTACAAAAGGTCTGTGCACGTTTTAGCCAATGCTTCATAGTATGTAAAGCCAAGGTTTGAGTACATTCCTGTTAGCATATTCCAAGTCAGAGCACATGGCATCATGCATACTGAAGTCTGTGCATATACTGTAGCAAGTCGGTGTAATTTTTTTGCATATAGCCATAAAAGGTCTGTGCAAGTTTTCTATTACGCTGATTAAGGTCAAAGCACATTTTTTTATCATGTGAACAAGGTCTGTGCACATGTCCATTTACGCATTGTGAAGTCTGTGCACATTTTGCCTTTGTACCAATACAAGGTCAGTGCATGTGTTTAACCAAGGTCGGTGCTAGCTGCGGTATATGCTTACCCAAAGTCGGTGCTGGCCGCATCTCATGCATATAGGTCTGTGCATATAAGCTCACTAAGTTTGTGCATGTTTTAGTCTACACTTAACTAAGTCGGTGCACGTTTGCATAATGCTTCATAGGTCTGTGCAAATAAGCTCACTAAGTCTGTGCATGTTTTAGTATACACTTCACTAAGTCAGTGCACGTTTGCATAATGCTTCATAGGTCTGTGCATATAAGCTCACTAAGTCTGTGCATGTTCTGCATCGCACACAACTCAGGTTAGTGCACGTTGCTTGGCATATGTTACAAGGTCGGTGCATACTTGTCTTATGCATATTGGAGGTCGGTGCAATGTCCGCATTGAGCACACAACATCGGTGCATATTTAGTTATCATGCATATTAACGTCGGTGCATTGTTTGCCTCATGCATATTAAGGTCAGTGCATCTTGCTGACCTTGCCAGAGCCCGTGTACTTAGAGTCTGATCATATATGTACACATTTGGTCTTTTGTTACATAAGTATGACTTATCTGATGAAATATCTTTCATTTTGACAATTATTTCTTTCAGATTGAGATATGATCGAGCGTATGCAATGCACGTGGCAGACAGCCTTCTTCCTCACTTGAGCTTGAAGTCACGCCTGAAGTATGAGCTCGTGGGGGATAACAGAATCAATGATTGGCACGTGATCCCAAAGGAGAATATTTCTGACATTATACCATGTTGATCAACGCCCTAATCCACACTTGGGACATGGCTTTTCTGGAAGAGCCTGGGACGAGCCCTACACACGTCGGACGCGTGAGCTAGTGGAAACCTTGCGTACAGTCCTATTAGAAGGCCATTCCTGCAATCAAATGCGGACACTCTCTCGAGTGCAGAAGAAGGGCAAGAGAAGCTCAAGAGAAGAAAAGAATGAGAAAAAACATAGAAGTGAGAAGAAGAAGAAGCTCCAGTAGAGAGAGCAGGAATGAGAAGCCATAAAGGGGAGAAGCGCCAGAAAGGTAGAGAGAGAGATTAGAGAAGAAGAAGAAGGGAGAGCTGAGAGTGATGAGCAGAGAAAGAAGAACATAGAGTGAGCAAGATAAGAAGAGAGAGATCGAGATTGAAGCAGCATGTTATATATTGAAGATCTGATCATATATTGACTCGTGGATCAAATCCAGAGTCATTGAAGCTACATTTGTTTTTGCTTTCCTCTTTTTGTTTTCTCATTTGTTCGTTTTCCATTTTCTTAGTGGTTTCCGATTCCCTGGTGCGGTATCGGGGTTACTTCTGTGCTAGCAAGAGAAGGGAGAGTGATTTTTGATTTCCCTCTGTGGATTCAGAGGAAGAGAGGATGTGTCCTCTAGTTGGTGGGCAACGGGACGTTGCTCACTGGTGTTCCTTCTGAGGATTCAGGAGAAGGGAGACTTTGGTCTCCGGTTGTGAGTGGCTGGGTGTCACTCACGGTTGTTTCCTCTGGTTTGGAGGAAGGGAGGTTCACCTCCGGTTGTAGTTCTGTGGGTTGCAGAGCTAGGGGGATGGTCTTGTGGGAAGCAAGACCAGGTCGAGGGATTTGTCACCCTCAGTCTCAAGCTGTTTGGCAGCGTCTGTTGCAGACTGAGTCTGCTTTGGTTTCTAGCTTCTGCTAGTGGAAGCCTCACTCGGTTGAGAGTGGGGGGTGGACGTAGATCTCGGGTCTGAGATTGAACCACCTAAAAAACCCCGTGTGTTGTGGTTTGCTTTAGTGTGTTTGTCATTGTCTCTTGCCCCCCTTCTGTTGATTTTTTTTTTTTGAGCGCTAGGTATTTGATTTGTGTTTTGCTTGAGCTATGAATGTTGGAGATCATCTAGTTTCTCGCTGATGCTTTGATGGCATAGCAAGCATTTGTTCATCGGTCTAAGTAGCAGTCTTCATATCTAAGTGTCTTCAGTGTAGCAATTTTTCATCTGTTCTTAGATTGGAGCTTATAATTTTTATTGGGCAAAATTTCCCTATAGATCCATTCACCCCCCTCTGGATCTATTTCTGTGTACCACCTGTTCTAACACTTGGTCCCTTAATGCATTACTATATTGCATCTATGATATATTACCTTGAGAACCGACTGGTCATTCATGTGTTCTGGGATCTGATGTTCCCCTTTAACAAAAATGATGACGATCTAAGAGCACATGTTTAATCATTGGATAGGCCATGATGATGATCTGCTCTATCTGTTCTTCATCTGCTTCGCCGTGGACAAACTAGAGTCCTTGATTTGTTGATTTCTCTCTAGATAGAGGCTCTCAGAACCTTCTATTTGTTTCTATGGACACTAGGGAGTATTATCTTCAAGGTTTATCTAGATTCAGGCCTATTTTCGTGTCATTATCTCTCCAACTCGAACCTAGGGCTTGTGTAAGACCCTGAGTCTTTTGGATCCTTATCAGAGAGTTTCGGTTCACTTTTGTGGGTCCTGAGTTGTGTTTTACGATCCGCGTAGATTTTTCTCCCGTACAAGTTACGGAACCCGGTGGTGAGTTTATTCTCCAATTCATCGACTCGAGGACGCTATAGTTGCGTTGCATCCTTTCCGAGGATCGTTTAGACTATTTTTCCGTATTTTTCTGAATTAGTGCATTTTTGGGTCAAATATCAAATTTTACGAAAATTAGGAAATTCCTAATTTCCTTTTCTTTTTAACACACTCTCTCTCCTCTCTCACCCTCACGATCTCTCACTCTCTCCCTCGCCGTTCTCTCTCTTCTCACCCTCTTTGCTCTGGCTGCAGATGGAGGAGGCCCGAGGATGAGGTGGCGACGGCGTGGAGCTGCTGTGGAACGTGCTGGCGTGACGATTGAGGCGTGGCGTTGGCGCGATCCCGTTCGTGGATTCAAAGACGGCGTGGGTTGTTTGTGAGATGGTTTTCGGCACGGTTTAGTCGCTTCGGTGCGCTAGAACTTCGGTGGAGGTAAGGAGATGGACGCCCTACTCCTGTTCTGCGTTTCCTCGCGATTTGGAGCCGAACCGTGCGAGAACGAGCGAGTTTTACCTTGTTTTGGGTGAAAGCATGTTTAGAGGGGGTGAGACGAGTTCGCCTTTTCCGGTGACGGTTTTCAGCTTAGTTAGTTTCATTCGAACCCCTGGCATGTTGGGAAGTTATTCCCACTAGTTTCATCGCATTTGGTCAAGAATCAGAGTCGGTATGAGCCCGACTATCCCCGTGACTCATTTAGGGTCGATTCGGTAGAATCACCCGTTTCTTATGTTTTTGGTGTCAAAATGATCCCTTCCGGTCTGTGGAAGGCTTGTATGGTCATTAGGGTTGTTTCCCCTTTGTTTAGAAGCGAATGGGGCGTGGAACGGCGGAGATCGGCCAATTCCCTATTTTACCCACCGTAACGATTTAGCGATCTTACCAGAGACCATTTTTGGGCATTTAGCGGTCCTTGGGTGACCGTTTATGCTTTTCGAACAGTAGGTTAGTTTGGGTCTTCGCGGTCATGCGATAGACCGTTTCTTTTGGCTAGCAGTTTAGTGATTGACCGCTAATCCCTGTCAACAGTCGTACGATAGACCGCTAAGGGGGAGGTGTATGTCGGTTCAGATTCACAGTCGTGCGATAGACCGCTAATATGGCCGTGGCGGTCTGAGAGACGACCGCTAACGGTCGTTTATGTCAGTTTAGTCATTTTAAGTCGGTTGGGCTAGCGGTCCTAGCCTTGACTGCTATTTCTCCTTGGCGATCCTATGAGAGACCGCTAGGAGGTTTGACTGTTTTATGTCGGTTCGGGGGTTGATCAGGTTTAGCGGTCATATGGACGATTGCTACTGATTCCTTCGCGGTCCTGCGATATACCATCTACCCCTGTGGTTTTGGAATTTATCCGTTTGAGTCTATGAGTGACGCGGCCATGTCCTGGACCGCTTAGCTCAGTGAGACGGCTTGTATATCGGCGGGTTATGTTGGTGCAGCTCGTTCTTGACCGCCCAGTGTTCGTATTCTCTGTGTGAAGATAGCGGCTCATTAGCTGAATGCTTGGTTTACCTAGTGGCCTGGCGTGTGACCGTTTCCTTCCCAGAGCCTAGTTTTCTTTATGTTTGGCCTCCATTTGTCTTGGCTTACTCTTGTGGTTTGCCCACAATCCCGTGGATATCTTGGATGTCCTATGAGGGCGATGACCATGTTGTGAGGTGTCCGAGGAGTGCCATTGTATTCCGTGGTGTTCCGTACTACCTTCAGAGTCATTATTGGTGTTTGGTCAACCCGGTGTGACCCAATGGTTGACATATGACTTTGTGGATGTCTCGGTGATCCGGTATGGATCGAGACATGGTTTTGGATGCCTTGAGGTGTCGTCTTACCTCGGTTTGCATGTCCACGTGCTTTGAGGGTCTCGGTGATTCCTCAGGTCTCCGTGGTTTATGTCATGCGGAGGCATGGATCAGGTGATCCTATGTCGTTTCCTTTATCGGTGTTTCCTCGTGATTTGGCTTAGGATTAGACCGATTGGCAGCTTATTACTGCTATGTGCGACGCTCTTGACCCCGAGTCCTATGACTCAAGGATCGTTGTGTCTGTAGGTCTAGTTGTCTGTCTTGAGTCTGGTGGCAGTCTGGAATGCTACCCTGTGTCTGGTGCTTCGTAGTACATGTGTCAGTGTGTGCTTAGTTGTCTGTACTGCAGGACTAGTGTTTTAGAGTCATTGTGTCTAGTGAGCCTCCACTAGTCGTAGCCCGATGACACGTTCCAGTGTTGGCCCACCTAGGAGTGGTGGCGGGGCAGTTCCCGACAGACGATTTGTAAGCTAGTTTCCGTGGGCTCCCTTGCCTTACAATAGCGTCCTACTGGGGGATAAGCTAGCTAGAGGCCTGGCTAAAGGCATTGAGCTTGTGTGTGCACACGTGGTCAGGGGCATTTGGACGAGCACCGACGGACGTGACCTTGACTAGTCACTCGTTAATATTGTTCCTTGTACTCGATTCTGTTACGTGTCTCGCTGGCCGTGATCCAGGCTTGTGCAGATACTTGTGGCGCAGTGTAAGATGTCAGTGGATGCATCTAGCTGTTCTTCTAGCGAGGAGATGGTCTTGTCACTTGACGCATAACTCTTGTGACTTGTGTTTCCGTGACCGGTTTCCTAGTAGCCTGTGTGTGGCTTCATTCGAGGTCTAGTCTTATGTAGTGTACACGACGATCTAGTTGTGTATGTTTGTGCCTTTGACTGTGTAGGTCTTTTATAGGGCTTTTGCTTGTTTTGGTAGGCTTCAGCTATGGAGCTTGTGCTTTGTCGATGGATCAGTAACTCCCAACTTGGTGAGATCGGGGTTCACCTTTCTGTTGCCGTATGGAGTAGCTTAGAGAGCCGTGGTTTGGTCGGCGGCCGTGTTTCTGGTTAGTACGGCTTCACTCTTTCTTTAGCTATTCTTCCTTCTACTTACCCTTGCTTTTTACAGGTTTATTGTATAGTTTAGTTACTGATGTTGCTCCTGTTCTTCCTACTTTTCTGTTTAGCGCTGTTTAGCGTGTTACTGTGTTGTTTCCAGTGGTGATCCGCGTGACCCCTACTGAGCCAATGACACGAGGCTCATCCCTACCTTTCAGGTGTGGACTTTTTCTTCCTCGTGGCTAGTGGCGTGGTGCATCAGTTCGTTGTTGCCAGCGTTGCCAGCATTCTCTGCGTCGGGCTTCCCCCGACTTCAGTGTATGTTTTTCTTTCTGTTGGACTATACTTATCTTTTATTAGACTAGACTCTGTTGATTTAAATTGTTAATTGAAAAAGTAATTTTATTTATATTACTTTAGCAAATCTGATCAATGAAATATTAATTGCTTACTGCTTTATCTAGGACTTCAATGTACTACACACACTCCTTTTATCCCTTCGGAGCTTTTCCGCTCTTGGGAGGCCTCGTAGGATCCAAGTGTTATCGGGTTTACCCGGTATCCGGACCCTGGGTCGTCACAGTTGGTATCAGAGCTCTGTTGTGTATAAGGTACATGGGAATTCGAGATATTGCAGTATTCAGAGTCCTTAAGGTCCAGTACAGTCGGCAGTTGGCATCGGTTTTACGATTCTTTGTCGCTTTGTTTTTGCGTGTGGTCTTGTGCGTGCTGTGTTGGCACTGTGCGAGATGGTTTCGCTCTCGTCAGGATGTGACGGAGTGCTTTTCTTTTGTTGTGTTGTTTGTCTCGGTTATGCTGCACTTGGCAGATTTTGCCGACATGCGTGAATATGTGGTGCGGTGTTCGAGATGTTTTTGTAATTTGTTTAGGTGGCTGGTGATTTTCTCGTTGGTGTGATGGCCGTGCACATTCCTATGTTGCTTTGGTCGTCCCAATCTGAGATTTTTTCAACCCCTGAGGTGTTAAGCTTGTGTCATGGTGCTCGATTGGATGCCTTGTTTAGAAGAATGCTCGGGCGAACCTAGGATTTTCCTTCCTGGTGAGCTATTGTTAGTCGAGCTTGATTCTTCTCCTCTTGTTTGGTGGCGTCTTTTGGAGGTAAGCCTTGGATGTGCTATCTTGGTGAAGCCTTTGTTCTGTGTCCGCTTAGGTGTGGATTGTGTTAATTCAGAACCTGATTTGCCTTTATTTGACGGTTGCTTGGCTTTTGGCCCAGATTTTGTGTTTGGGAGCCGTTGTGCACCGTGTTCGATGTGTCATGTTTGGCTGCTGTTGTGCTTTGAAGGTTCAATAATCATTTCAGGACGTGAGGATAAGCTGAGACAGGTGTTCTTGTGCTTTGTGCTGAAGCTGGTGCTCTTCATGGTTTGCACTTTGGTGACTTGTGATCGGTTGTTAGCAGGATCAGTACTCGAGGCTTGGTATATTGCAATTTCATCTGTTGTGATGGTGCCAAGTGTGTACTGAGATGCTGATGCCGAATTGTCCTTGTTGCCTGTGTGCGTGTGTTGAGCGTGCAATGGAAGCGTGTGGGCTGATAACCCACGATTCAGGATCGTGAAGTTGGCAGATTCTGACCAACTGAGAGGTTTGTTTCCTCGGCATGTCTATCATCTTGGCTATTTGTGCCTTGATGCTGTTGGTCGTCATGCTGTTGCTTGAGGCATTGTGGTTGTTGGCACTGGCATGTGTGAGAATTAGGGTAATCTGTCGGCATGTTTACTGGTTGAGTACCCTTTCTTTCCTCTATAACTTTTATTGGATGTCGTGCTCTCGGGACGTGATCGTGGTCTTTGAGATGCGTTCCCCAAGATTGTTGTTGCTGTTGTTATGGGTCCTTGTTGGTGAGCTGTTCATGGCATGGCTTGTACATGTTAGCCGTGTGTTCAGCTGTAATTATGCCTTGATGTGACCCAGCTTGCAGTTGTGTCCCGTGGTTCTGTGTTAGAAATGGAGCTGAGATTCTACAGGTGCTATTGTTGTTGTTGTCGTTCATCGGTGGTTGTGCTCAGCTTGGGAGCAGTTCCCTGTGAGTCTGATTTAGCATGGTCTGGACCGAGGTCTTGTCAGTTGGTTTTGCTGTACTCTTCTGCCGTGATAGAGTTGGCATGCGACTCGAATCAGATGTAATGTCTGAGTGAAGACTGAATTGATTATGCCCGTGGTCCAGTGCTGTCGTTGGCATTCTACGTGCCAGATTTGTTGTTCTTGGCGTAGAAGCTGATGTTGTTGAGCTGTCAGCTGAGGACTATGTTTCCTTGTTTAAGCTGATGCTTGTTGTGTTTTTTGAATGTTTTATCGGTAGCTGTTTTCGTGGCATGAGTCGTGTCTCTTTTCCCTGTGAGACGGAAGCGACGTTGCCTTATTTCGGAGGTGTCGGACTTGTGTTCACTTGGGTGCCATGCTCATTCTATGGATCGATTTGCCTTGAGATCCAGAGCGTGTGCCTATGATTGTGGTCTGGTAGTGTTCCTCTGAATTGCATTTTTCGTGATTCGTGTTGCCGTGTTCTAGGTGTTGGTGTTGGCTGATGCTTGGAGAGCGTAGCCAATGTTTGGGTTTGTTCTTCCCCGCTTTTTTCTTGTTAGCTCCTTTAATTTCGAGGATGAAATTCTTGTAGGGGGGAGGACTGTAAGACCCTGAGTCTTTCGGATCCTTATTGGAGAGTTTCGGATCGCTTTTGTGGGTCCTGAGTTGTGTTTTACGATCCGCGTGGATTTTTCTCCCGTACAAGTTACGGAACCCCGTGGTGAGTTTATTCTTGAATTCATCGACTCGAGGACGCTACAGTTGTGTTGCATCCTTTCTGAGGATCATTTAGACTATTTCTTCATATTTTTCTGAATTAGTACATTTTCGGGCCAAATATCAGATTTTACGAAAATTAGGAAATTCCTAATTTCCTTTTCTTTTTAACCCTCTCTCTCTCCTCTCTCACCATCATGATCTCTCACTCTCTCCCTCGCCGTTCTCTCTCTTCTCGCCCTATTTGCTTCGACTGCAGAAGGAGGAGGCCAAGGGATGAGGTGGCGACGACATGGAGCTGCTGTGGAACGTACTGGCGTGACGATTGAGGCGTGGCGTTGGCGCAATCCCGTTCGTGGATTCAAAGTCGGCGTGGGTTGTTCGTGAGATGGTTTTCGGCACGGTTTAGTCGCTTCGGCGCGCTAGAACTTCGGTGGAGGTAGGGAGATGGACGCCCTACTCATGTTCTGTGTTTCCGCGCGATTTGGAGCCGAACCGTGCGAGAACGAGCGGGTTTTACCTCGTTTTGGGTGAAAGCATGTTTGGGGGATGTGACACGAGTTTGCCTTCTCAGGCGACGGTTTTCAGCTTAGTTAGTTTCATTCGAACACCTGGCATGTTGGGAAGTTATTCCCACTAGTTTCATCGCATTTGGTCAAGAATCAGAGTCGGTATGAGCCCGACTATCCCCGTGACTCATTTAGGGTCGATTCGGTAGAATCACCCGTTTCTTATGTTTTTGGTGTCAAAATGATCCCTTCCGGTCTGTGGAAGGCTTGTATGGTCATTAGGGTTGTTTCCCCTTTGTTTAGAAGCGAATGGGGCGTGGAACGGCGGAGATCGGCCAATTCCCTATTTTACCCACCGTAACGATTTAGCGATCTTACCAGAGACCATTTTTGGGCATTTAGCGGTCCTTGGGTGACCGTTTATGCTTTTCGAACAGTAGGTTAGTTTGGGTCTTCGCGGTCATGCGATAGACCGTTTCTTTTGGCTAGCAGTTTAGTGATTGATCGCTAATCCCTGTCAACTGTCGTACGATAGACCGCTAAGGGGGAGGTGTATGTCGGTTCAGATTCACAGTCGCGCGATAGACCGCTAATATGGCCGTGGCGGTCTGAGAGACGACCGCTAACGGTCGTTTATGTCAGTTTAGTCATTTTAAGTCGGTTGGGCTAGCGGTCCTAGCCTTGACTGCTATTTCTCCTTGGCGATCCTATGAGAGACCGCTAGGAGGTTTGACTGTTTTATGTCGGTTCAGGGGTTGATCAGGTTTAGCGGTCATATGGACGATTGCTACTGATTCCTTCGCGGTCCTGCGATATACCATCTACCCCTGTG
Source organism: Amorphophallus konjac (assembly GCA_022559845.1). NCBI lineage: Eukaryota > Viridiplantae > Streptophyta > Magnoliopsida > Alismatales > Araceae > Amorphophallus > Amorphophallus konjac. Next base: position 293,039,414 of record CM040118.1, read on the forward strand.
GTTTTGGAATTTATCCGTTTGAGTCTATGAGTGACGCGGCCATGTCCTGGACAGCTTAGCTCAGTGAGACGGCTTGTATATCGGCGGGTTATGTTGGTGCAGCTCGTTCTTGACCGCCCAGTGTTCGTATTCTCTGTGTGAAGATAGCGGCTCATTAGCTGACTGCTTGGTTTACCTAGCGGCCTGGCGTGTGACCGTTTCCTTCCCAGAGCCTAGTTTTCTTTATGTTTGGCCTCCATTTGTCTTGGCTTACTCTTGTGGTTTGCCCACAATCCCGTGGATATCTTGGATGTCCTATGAGGGCGATGACCATGTTGTGAGGTGTCCGAGGAGTGCCATTGTATTCTGTGGTGTTCTGTACTACCTTCAGAGTCATTATTGGTGTTTGGTCAACCCGATGTGACCCAATGGTTGACATATGACTTTGTGGATGTCTCGGTGATCCGATATGGATCGAGACATGGTTTTGGATGCCTTGAGGTGTCGTCTTACCACGGTTTGCATGTCCACGTGCTTTGAGGGTCTCGGTGATTCCTCAGGTCTCCGTGGTTTGTGTCACGCAAAGGCATGGATCAGGTGATCCTATGTTGTTTCCTTTATCGGTGTTTTCTCGTGAGTTGGCTTAGGATTAGACCGATTGGCGGCTTATTACCGCTATGTGCGATGATCTTGACCCCGAGTCCTGTGACTCAAGGATCGCTGTGTCTGCAGGTCTAGTTGTTTGTCCTGAGTCTGGTGGCAGTCTAGTATGCTACCTTGTGTCTGGTGCTTCGTAGTACGTGCGATAGTGCATGCTTAGCCTGTCTGTAGTTCAACACTAGTGTTTTAGAGCCTTTGTGTCTAGTGAGCCTTCACTAGTCGTAGCCCGAAGACACGTTCCAGTGTTGGCCCACCTAGGAGTGGTGGCGGGGTAGTTCTCGACAGACGGTTTGTAAGCTAGTTTCCGTGGGCTCCCTTGCCTTACAGTAGCGTCCTACTGGGAGAGAAAGCTAGCTAGAGACATGGCTCAAGGCATTGAGCTTGTGTATGCACACGTGGTCAGGGGCGTTTGGACGAGCGCCAATGGGCGTGACCCTGACTCGTCACTCGTTACTATTGTTCCTTGTACTCGGTTCTGTTACGTGTCTCGCTGGCCACGATCCAGGCTTGTGCAGATACTTGTGGAGCAGTGTAAGACGTCAGTGGACGCATCTGGATATTCTTCTAGTAAGGAGGTTCTCCTGTCACTTGACGCATAACTCTTGTGACTTGTGTTTCCGTGACTGATTTCCGAGTAGCCTGTGCGTGGCTTCACTCGAGGTCTAGTCTTATGTAGCGTACATGATGATCTAGTTGTGTATGTCCGTGCCTTTGACTGTGTAGGTATTTTATAGGGCTTTTGCCTATATTGGTAGGCTTCAGCTATGGAGCTTGTGCTTTGTCGACGGATCGGTAACTCCCGACTTGGTGAGATCGGGGTTCACCTTTCTGTTGCCGTATGGAGTAACTTAGAGAGCCGTGGTTTGGTCGACGGCCGTGTTTCTGGTTAGTACGGCTTCACTCTTTCTTTAGCTATTCTTCCTCTTGCTTACTCCTGCTTTTTACAGCTTTACTGTATAGTTTAGTTACTACTATTGCTCCTGTTCTTCCTGCTTTTCTATTTAGCGCTGTTTAGCGTGTTACTGGGTTGTTTCTAGTGGGGATCTGCGTGACCCCTACTGAGCCAGTGACACGACGCTCACCCCTGCTTTTCAGGTGTGGACTTCTTCTTCCTCGTTGTTAGTGGCGCAGTACGTCAGTTCGTTGTTGCCAGTGTTCTCTGCGTCGGGCTTCCCCCGACTTCAGTGTACGTTTTCCTTTCTGTTGGACTATTCTTATCTTTTATTGGACTGGACTCTGTTAATTTAAATTATTAATTGAAAAAGTAATTTTATTTCTGTTACTTTAGCAAACCTGATCAATGAAATATTAATTGCTTACTGTTTTATCTGGGACTTCAATGTACTACACACACTCCTTTTATTCCTTCGGAGCTTTTCCGCTCTTGGGAGGCCTCGCAGGATCCAAGTGTTATCGGGTTTACCCGGTATCCGAACCGTGGGTCGTCACAGTTTGAGGGTCTATAAATAGAACCCTTGACTTCATGGCTTGAAGAGGAGATTTTCTGGAGTTTGCCACGAAGTATTGCGACGTTCTGGAGCGAGTACCAATCAGGGAGAAGTCTTTTCTACGTCCTTAAGGCTTCTGGTCCAGGGAGTATTAAGTTCCATTGGTTTAGTTTGAGTCTTTTCTCTTGGTTTTTCCCCTTTCCCCTTTGCATCATCATAGCATATTCCCTCTTCCTCTTCCACGTTCTCTGCATTCAAATCACATTTTTAAATATCCTCCTACTCTTTTCCACGCCCCATAGGGGTTAAAAAACCACCAACCCCCAGGTATTCACCCTTCCTTTTATGCACTTTAGTTTAATTGCATTATATATACTACACTAGTCCAAGGGCTTATTGTGTTATTTTTCTTCGTGTCTACATTCTTCTACAGGTTTACAGGGTTCATTGCACGAGGCCCAGCACTTCTGGCCGGCCAGGAGGGGTGAAGATCTAAAGTTCTGCGTTGCTGTTCTGGGTGCCCTTGCGGTCGTTCGGAAGATTGTTTGCATATCTCAGGCGGTCTATCGTAGGACCATTTGTCCTCTATTTGTGGTCGTCTGGAAGACCGTTTTCCTTCCGCAGCGCCTGGTTTTATCTCTCTCGTGGGCGGGTGACTTCACTCAGCTCTTTCTGAGATACGTAGTATAGTTTTACTATGTTATTTACCTTGGTGGTGATCACACTTTCCTTTGTTTGAGTATTGGTCATCTCTTTCATTATCTCTCTTACTTTCCATTTTACTCTTAGTTGCTCTACACCTACGGTGTGTGTTTTCTTTGCTCCTTTGCTCCACGCTTCGACGTGTGTTTTATTTCTCTTCTTTATTTCTGCAGTATTGAGATGACATGCTCACCAATTTCATATTGATTGCTTGAGTTAGTGCACCACTTACTCACACGTATTTCACATCTTTCATATTTTATCCACACACATCACCAACACACAAACACACAATCCCTATCAATCACACAAAAACATAAGCAATGTCCATAGGGGACGCCCATCAGACTCGTAATCTGACGGGGGGACGTCCCGTTGCAAAGGTGGTATGACGGAGTGCCGGGGAGCAGCAGACGAGGCAGCCAAGGGACTCAGTTGCTGGGAAACTTCACTTGGAGAACCACCCACAACCACAGGAGATGCAATAGCGTCAATAGAAATGTGGCACGTCTGGACGGACGGAGCCCTGGTCGGGGCGGAAGCCCTGAAGGAGGGAGCATGTGTAGCCGCTAGCAGGTTGGCCACAACTCTAGTGTTAGGGGACTCCAAGGGAGCTATAGAAGCAGGGGCGATGCCGTGCACAGCCGGAGGAGCAATAGGGAGAGCCTCATCACTGGGGTCTGCTCACAGAGCCAGGACCACGTGATGGGGCTCCAAGGTCGGCATCGAGGTTGAGGAGCGGTAGTGGAGTGGCGTGGCGAGGCTTGGTGAGCTCGTGAGACGGCCATGCGGAGGATCAGCGTTTTTGCAAGATTTTTGGCAGTTAAAGCTTCGATATGGTAGGGGGATGGATCCTTAGCACTCTTGAGTGTTTCCCTTGCGAATCCATGCTACGGTGAGGCTGAGAGTGGGAGTATTGTCTATTTTGAGAAAAATCCATGATTTGGGATGTGAGACAATGTTCATCTATTTGGACTTTGATTCATGGTTCAAATGCGGTTTCTCAGATGTAGGAATGCTCGAGGCATGGTTCCCCTTGTTTTCCCCTTTGTTTCGAGGCGAATGGGGCGTGGCATCGCATTTCATGTGGAGCTCATCCGATTCAATGAAACCCAGCAGGAGGCGACCATGGTGGTGGATGCCTAATGTCTAGGGCTGGGCGGCCAAGGCTCTGGCCGCCTAGGTCTACTCGGTGGCCAGGTGCTGGGCCGCCCAGGATGCCGACGACTAGAGGACTGTCCGCCCTGCACCCTGTGCCCCCTGTGGCTGGGCCGCCAAAGAGCTGGCCGCCCATGTCTACTGGACAGCCAGGCTACTGGCTGCCTAGGTGCCCAGTCTGCTGGGCGGCCAGGTCGATGGCTGCCCAACCCAGGGAATGGCCCAGGGTGGGCGGCCAGGGGCCTGGATGCCTAGCAGTTTGGGCGGCCAGTGGAGTGGCAGCCCAGCTTCCTGGGCGTCCAGTGATGTGGCTACCCAGCCTCTGGGCTACCAGGGGTTTGGTGTCATGCCCCGAGATATGCAACGGAATTAAGTTGGGAACGTGAACATCCGACAATATGCCTCACGCTAGCAATATAATCAGAGTGCTATACACATCCACATAAAAGAGGAATGCACAAAGTAATGTACTCAAAAATCTTCACTTTATTGAATCATAATAATCAAAGTTTACAAGACACTTAACTCCTTTAATTCTAGACTCAAGAAAAGGAAAATTACATAACATGATTAACTTCAGCGCCTATTACAGTGAAGGTAACAGGACTCTTGACTAGACTAGCTATGGCTTCTCTCGAACCATCAATCACTCTCGGACCCGTCACTTGAGTAGTCTGAATCCCCGCTAGAGTTTTCTGACAAAGATTAGGAAAAGTAGGGAATGAGCACACTTGCCCAGTAAATATCTTTGTATCAACATGAAGGTAATATTTATGTAATTAATGTTTTCGCTCTAGAAGGTAAGATAAAGGAAATATGATGAAACATGCGATAAAACCAAAGTAACAACACAAGTAGCAAGATATAAACCATAGAGATATGAATGTTCATGTAGAATGAGAGCATGATCAAGTAAGAATATAATGTGTCCTTTAATGAACGAGAATGTACTAGAATGTATCGAGAATGTAATTTTCATAACTATAAAGGCTATGCACTAGAAAGTCATGTAACAAGAATATATAATTTCATGATGAGCCTCGTGGTTTTCACCCGTTTATAAAAAAAGTACTCCCTACGCAATGTGACGCCAGTGTTCATCATATCCCATGGTTTACAGTATGTTTCCGGCCATCCGCCGAGGGGGCTAGCGTTGAGCCCTTGGACACTGTCCGTGCCCGCTCTTGCATCTTCACATTTTAAATCAAGCTACTTCCATGAGAAATATAAAGTTTGGCCGATAATGTAAGGTTCAAGCAATAGCTTTATGATAACAAAGATCAAGGTAAGAATGCACCAAATTGAATCACATGAGTTCAAGAACGAATTAAGAACAAGGTCATGCTATGGAAGAAATCCGGCAGCATAACGGTACATTCATTAATTTTAATAGTTTTTTTAATTTTCATAGTTCATTAATAACTTATTGAATAAGGTTTTGCATCCCAAATAATCAATAGACCATCTAGGATCAGAGTAGGTTCAACCCTTGGCTAAAACCTCGGGTTTCACAACCAGATAGTAGACATCGGTCGGTCCAAGACCGCTATCATGAAGTAGCGGTTGAGCCAAGACCGCAATCACGGCAGAGTCGACGCAGGAAAAGATCAAGTCGACACCAGGATCAGTCTGGAAGAAGACGATCGTGCCAGGGCCGCAACCTGAAGGTGGCGGTCGCCTGATGGCCGCAATCAAGACAGAACGTAGAAAACACAAGTGCTATCTAGACCATTGGGTTTTAAGGGTAGAACCAGCTCAGCGTCCTAGTGGAAATCCTAGTCTCGCGGAGACTTACGGAGGCCTTGAAACATGATCACCTAGTCTGACAGAAGGAATATCCGACGGAGAGGATCACAAGTCCAAGAAAGTGTTCCTATCAAGTGCATGTGTAACTAATAGTAATGTACTGGAATACATGCTATATGTGACTTTATAAAACAAACATAAGGTGAGAAAGAAACATGCCAAACATAGATCAAAGTGCAATCAAATCATGGAAATTTCTATAAGTACAATACTATAGTGTTTTGGCACGAAACTAACATAAGATAAAAATAACTTATAAAACATGAAGGGCCTAAAATCTACTATGATTGATGCGTAATATAACCAAAATCATGAGTATGATGACATAACTAGGAATAGGGCCTAGTTACCTAGGCCTAGCATATATTTATGAGGCTGATCGGCATTTTGTTTGGGGTTAACAGAAAGTAGAAAATGGTCTGACGAGAACCGCCTCTTGCAAATAGCAGTCAGTATGGAACTGCCTATTGACAGTAGCAGCCTTTGATGGACGGCCTTTTGTCTTCTATAGACAGACGTAAAACTCCGATGTATAGGGGCTATCCAGGGCCATACATGCATAGAAACTAAGGGGAATAGAGAGTTAGGATATGGTAACATGTCTAACATGAAAAAAATGCATGAAAAGGCATGAATTGGGCTAAGAATTCTTCTCTTTTAATTAAGGTGCAGGGATAGCATGCAGTAAGGACATGATTACGCAGTCATGAGAAAACATGAAATACTTAATGTAGAAAACATGAAATTGAGCAAGATCAGAAGGCTTTTAATCCTAATTGGATGTTTAAGCCGTTAATGAGATAACCTACCTTTGGGGTTGCTTCTAGAGTTCAAATTTCTGACTGGAAGAACACCCTAGTTCCTGCGCGCCCTGCATGGAACCAGCAACTCCCCAACCTTCTAACTCCATACCCTCTTGATCTAAATTCATGAAAGTTGGAGGGAAGTTAGAAGACATGAAGGGGAATAATAAACTCTAAAGGATGAACTTGGAAATACCTCTGCTAAGGTTTCCAAACCTCGGGTCTTCACCGGACAAACACGCTTGTTCCTGTGCGCTCTACAGAGAAACAACTACTTCTGGATGCTCTAGCTCTCTGGTTGCTTGACCTCCTATCATGAAATTCGGAAGGGAGTTAGACAATACTAAAGGAAATAAAAAGTTCTAAAGACTCAACCTGAGATGACGACGTCATACCTTCGAACCACGTGAGCCAAAAGTAAGGTTCGCGCAGGTCGAATCTGGGTTCTATTTATAGAGTTGGCCTAGGGTTGAGGGATTAGATCGACTTAGGAGTCCTAATTTGGAGTAGGATCGATCCCCAATAGTCCTAGACTAGATTGTCATGCCAGATAGCATCGATCCATGGGGATTAGATTGTTAAAAATCCTATCTTTCAACGCTTCAACAAACCTCGTTCATGGAAGATAGTAGCGGTCATGTCTGGACCGCTTCTTGGAAGAGGCGGTCTTGCGATAGATCGCCTTTTGGAGTTTTATCCAAAATTTTCAGATTTTTCTATTTATCTGCCATTTATTCCTCCTAATTAGTCTATTTATCCTATTTAAATCCGAAAGTAGACCTAATTACATCTCTAGAAGTGGGCTTGGGCCAAAAGGGCTTAGAAATTGGTCTTTGGGCCCAAGTTAAGTGGGCTTATTTATTTGGTTAATATAGGGCCTTTAATTATCCATAATTTATTTAATTAGCCCATTAAGCCTTTTAAATGATAAATAATTCTATTTAATTCTTGAAAAATCCTAGAAAATTACAAGGCGTTACATTTGACCACCTAGCTCCCTTATGCATGGGGTGCCGTGTTCCACTATTTTCGTGCATGAGGTGTCTGTGTTGGACGTGGCTTCGCAGAAGGAGTGCCTCGTGATTCTGTATGATCAGGAATTTCTGTGTAACTGTCAAGGGCCATCCCTGTGTGACTTACATGTGGTAGGGAGTCTTTTTCCCACCTAGATTAGTGATAGCGTAAGACCATTCCAGTGTGAGTTTAGAAGGCCGATGTTCGCTGGTTTCCGTTACCCTCCTCAGGTGGTTTACCTGTACCAAGTTGTGCCGCTTTGTAGTTTCAGGTGTGCGTGAGTTATACCCTCTTCAAAGCAGTACTTCTCTGGCACAGCTTACCGAGTGTCGTGCACGTACTGACACCGAGGTCGAGAGTGTTACTTATTATGTGCTGACACGTTTCGACCACGTGGTCGAGAGATATTCTCAAGAGACGATTAGGCTAGTAGCCATCGGACCCCTTTCTGCTGTACCTAGAGTCCAGGTCGAGGAGAAATACTAGCTATAAGACCTTGACCGGAGTAGGCCATTTGTGTGTTCACACGTGATTGGGGGTAGAGGACCAGTACTAATGAGTACTAACCCGACTAGTTCTAGGGTTGTCGTGACTCCGCCACACCCCTTAAGGGAGGTGGGCAAGCGTGAGTTTGTAGGTGTGGTGTAAGACATCAGTGGACGCATCCAGTCGGTGCTAGTGAGTGGGTACTTCTGTCATCCATGAGTTTAGTCTCTCGAGTGCGAGTCATGTTCTCCTGGTGTAGAGGAAACATGTTCTGGCCGGGTGACTTTAGCACGATTTCTCGACTGTAAGGTCGAGGCTTTCCCGACAGCATTGTTAGGGTTCATACGATAATTGAGTTAGTGTGTTACGCCGGCGTGGTTACCGTGGTAGCTTCCATCCGTAAGGATAGTTCGTACAATAAAAGGCTTCGTAGGACTTCTTGGCAGTCTGACCATGACTTTACTTTAGATCGGCAACTCCGACTCGAGGTCGTGGTTTCCCTATGAGGGTAGGAGTAGCGTAGAGACTCCGTAGTTTCGCCGTTTTATTGTTATTACTGTTCTAGCCACCGCCGTTGATATTGTTAATATTATAGTTGCTTTGCCACTACTGATGTTCTTGCTATTGTTGTTATTATTACTACTGTTACTGTCGTTACTTCTTACTGCTTTCGTTGTGTTGGGGATCCGCGGGACCCCTACTGAGCCAATGAGATGAGGCTCACTCCCTACTTTTTTAGGTGCAGCGCTTCTCTCGAGGTGGTGTGTCTCTATTGGAGGCCTTTAGTAGCCAGCTTGCCAGTGTCGGGGTATGCCCCGTAGCAGTGTACGTTTCTTTTCTCATTGACTGTACTTGTGGATTGGACTCTATAATTAAGTTGTTTAATTATAATATATTAAATTTATTGTGTTAGATAATTTATTAGTTCTATAATTAATTTCTTGCTATTGTTTATAATTTCAATGCATATCCACAACACCCCAAATAACCCTTCCGAGCTTAGCAGCTCATAGGTGGCGGCGTAGGATCCGAATGGTATCAGGTCTGACTCAGTATCTGGATCTTGGGTCGTTACAGTTGGTATCAGAGCGTGGTTGTGGAAATGCATGGGACTTCGAGATGATTACAGTGTCTAAGAGTCTTGAGAGTCTAGTACAGTCGGCAACTCGCATAGGGTGTTTTATTTTATTCACCATCTTATTTTCTATATTTGTGCTAGAAGAGTCAGATGCAGCCAAGGAGGCGGGTTCGATCATCGTCAGAGGTGTCGACAAGGGCTCGGGAGGAGTCGAGTACAGAGGAACCAGGTAGTGAGTCATCTCCTCCAAAGGTAGCAACCTTAGGGGTGCTAAGTCCAGTGGAGTTTTTCACCGATGTGTATCAATTCTTCGTGCAGTAGTTGAGTCAGCATCGTCAGGTTCAGGAGGATGGTGTGGGCAGTTCGTCTCATGGTGATTGTGGGCGTATTTTGCGAGAGTTTCTATAGTTTCAGCCACCGACATTTGAGGGCCAGCCAGATCTTGATGTAGTGAGATCGTGGATTGATGCAGTGGAACGAGTGTTCCAGTCAATAGAATGTGCTGATGATGAGAGTCTTGTTGGCAAGTTACTGATTGAATGGTCCCGCTCTTTCATGGTGGACTTCGGAGTGGGAGGCAACTTTTCAGTCTCAACCGCTTTGACAGATTTCTTGGCAAGAGTTCATTGAGGCATTTGAGCGAGCTTATAGTTTTGATTACCTATGGAAGGAGAGGATGTTTCAGTTCCTAAATTTGTAGCAGGGTGAGATGACAGTGATGTAGTATCGGGCCTATTTCGTGGAATTGGGTTGTTATGCCCCTCATGTGATGGCAGATGAAGTCTTGAGGGCTCAGTAGTTTCTTCGGGGCTTGAGAGCAGAGTTAAGGCAAGCTTTGATTATGACTCGAGTTGCAGGTCTGGACACGGCATACCAGACAGCGACGGCTCTAGAGGTAGACATTAAGAGGACCCGGGAGTCTCAAGCAGAGCAGTCCCCACCGGGCCAGGTTCACCAGAGTGATGATCAGCAGATGGAGGTTCAACTACCTTCGAGCCAGCCATCCTTGATGACAACTTCACCTTCCGATAGGTGTCCTCAGAGATTGGGGTGGAGATGCAAATAGTGGCTTAAAGGTCAAAGGCAGGCATCAGAGGAGAGCGTGCCACAGTCATCAGTTCAATGCCAGCGGCAGAATGTGTCTAGAGGTCAACAGAGCCAGTATTCCAGATGCAGCATGCTGCATCTAGGTAGATCATGTTCGAGAGCTGGGAGGTGCTACAGGTGTGGCCAGGCTAGACACAAGGCACGTGATTGCCCTGAGGGGCCACCCCAGCCGCAGTAGCAGTCTTTTGATGTAGTGAGGCATGGTTTCCAGGGTATGTGAGGTATATAGCCCTGGTAGGAGTGGAGGCGTCCCACCTCCTAGAAGGTATACATTATATTTATGGTTAATTTTATGCTATGTATTTTGATTTAATTCTACCGTTCTCTCATTTTATTTGTGTTGTAAACCCCCCTCAAGCATTTAGGAGTTCGTAAGAGCATCTTGTGTGTTGGCAGTGGAGCTTCATGTCAGGGTTGTATGCTTACCCCTCGTCGTGTTATGGTGTATTGGTGTCATTAAGGTCTTGTATAGTCGATTGAGTAGAGTTACTAGCCAGGCTAATATGTCGGGTTGTTGGGCTGGTATTGAGCCTCCCGAGGTATTTTGGTATTGAGACCTGCAGCGTTGTAGGTGGATTGTCAAGCGAGAAGGGAAGGTTGTGTTCAAAAATTCAGGAGTGTGGACTGTTTCACCCCCCATGTCCGGATTTAGCCAATTAAATTGAAGGTTACGTCGTGACGAATGTCAAAATTTCCCATGTTTCTGCGGCATGGTCAGTGTAGAGTTGCACGGTGAAAGCGTGGTGGGCCCATAACCCACAGGCTCCAGGATCAGATTGATAGTAGAGAATAGCGAATATTTCAATGATAAGTGAGTCATGAAGGTTTCATAGTTAATTGTGGAGAGTTCTTTTAGGATGTAAAACTATGTTGGAGTATACTTGGTCGCCGTGTGTCAGCGGTAGTATCATGTTGAGTGGCACTACCAGAATTGAGAATCGGGTAGCACAACGATAGGAGCTGTCGGATGAGGACAATTGTTACGCCAGCCTTTTCCGTGAGAGGTGTCACGTGGCTCAAAGTGGAGTCGATTAGTAATTGGTATTGTGGCAAGTCATGGCCAGTTGGACTGGCTATAAGGCATAGGCACATGTTGTTCAGAGTTGAAATAACGATTTGACTGACCTTGGTCGAGGTGGATCCAAGAAATAAGAAGAGATGGTACTGAGATTGAGATCTCGTAGGATTGCCGAGACTAGTCGAAGAAGCTAATTGAGTTGACTAAGCGCCCTGATAATATGTGGATTAGTGTGCCGAGTGTTCGACGGATGTGATATTGGGGACCAAATTAAGTGATGCAATGATTGTGAATGGAGAGCATGGCTGTGGCAGAATTCGGGAATGTTTGGAGTTCGATCCATGTTGTGGTGCCACTAACTGGATTGTTGTGCTAGGGTAAGTCATTCCCCTAGCTCAGAATGAGCTGTTCAAGGGGATTGTGTACGAAGCAAGAGATTAATTAATCTGAGAGGTTGTGCGATGCATGTTGGCACTGGGAATCGATTGTGGTTGGTCAGCAGGCGAGATGAAACTATGACGCTGTAAGTGTGAATTGCCGGTTGTGATATGGAACAATCGTTACGTCAATGTAAGGAGCCCCAGAAGAGATGATGTAAGATGGTGGCCCACATATTTAGGGAAGAATTTTTGAGGTGGTGTGCCGAGGATTAATGTGATTGAAGAGTTCAAGGTTCGCTTGAGTAACCCCATTGTTCTTCTTCCCCTTTCTGAGAAGCTAGAATTGGCTAGATGGCTAGGGAAGACCAGGTTGGTGTCCAGATGATGGGTCGCCCAGGCGTAGAGATAGCAAATGTTTGGGCCGATAGATGTGTGGCCAGTGCTCAGGAAAATGATTGATGGCCCTAGAAAGAAGCAGGAGAGGAGAGTGGTCAGAGGACCTTTGGTCGATGTGTGACCGGTGGCTGGCGGATGGTTTTCTGCAGCCGATGTGTTGCCCAACGAGTTGGTTATCGTGTGATGCGGATTGTGGATTATGAAGTTCCAGGCGGTTAATTGTAATGTGTCCCACGGGTTTTGATGGTGACCGGTGAGAATTTGGCTTTTGGGACTGGTGTTAGCCGGTGAGCTTCAGAGATGTTCGAATCATGAGATGAATATCGCTGGTTGTGTGGACTCGGTAGAAGAGTTATGGCTAGCTGAGATGGTTGTATGAGTTTCGCCCACTGATAAGTGTGATTATTGTAATGCCCTGGATCCTTGGTAGGTCTTGCTGGATCTTCATTGGATCTTTTGGATTGGTTTCGATGAGTTTCGGTTCACTTTGGTGGCTTCCGAGTTGAGCTTTACGAGCCGTGTGGGTTTTTCTCTCGTACTAGTTACGGAACCCTACGGTGAGTGTGTTTGTTAGTTCTTGAACTCGTGGATGCTACAGCGACGATGTACTCTTCAAGCCGGTCATTTCGACTATTTTTGCATATTTTTCTGAATTTGTGCATTTTCGACGCATTTTTGAAATTTTCAGAAATTAGGAAAATTTCCTAATTTCTTTTCTTTTTCTTTCCTTTTCCTCTCTCCTCCTTCTCATTCGCACGTTCGTCTCTCTCTCCCGTTTTCTCTCCCGTTTCGCTCTCTCGGCTACGGCTGCAGACGGGGTACCTTGGGGCGTGTGCTGGGGACGTGGTGGAGCTGGCTAGGTGTGCGATAGTGTGAGGATCGAGATGGATTTGGCCCGATCCCGAACGGTGGATTCAAAGCCGACGGTTCGGTTTGTGGCGCGGTTTTCGGCGCAGTTTAGTCCCTTCGGGGCACAGTTTCTTCAGTGGAGCTAGGGTGACGGTCCTCACTTCTTCCTCTACATTTTCCCTGCCATTGCACGTCGTTCGGTAAGGAAACGGTCGAGTTTGGGCTTGTTTAGTCTAAACCGTGATTTTCGGAGTTTTTAGGGTTCGCCGGAAAACGGCAACCATTTGTAGCTCAGTTAGTGTTGAACTGACTGTTGGGACGTTAGGATCCCATCCATGCTTGTTTTGTGTTGATCGGTGGTCATTTGAGGCTGGTAGGAGCCCGGGAACCTCATTGACCCATTTAGGGTTGATTCGTTGGAATCGACCGGATCTTGTGTTTTTGTGGTTGCATGTGGGCTTTCTAGCCTTCTTATGTAGTTTTTCATCATCGAGGGTTGTTTCCCTTGCGCTTCGGCGTGAATGGGGCGTGGTACGGGCCGATTTGGCCATTCCTCTATTTTCCCGCCGCAGCTGATGTGGCGGTCGTTCCAGGGACCGTCGATTGCTCTGACGGCCCCACGACTGACCGTTACATTATCTGGGTTGATTGAGTTCTTCAGGTTTTGAGAGAGTGACGGCCCAGGGCTGGCGCGTCACATTTCTCTGACGCGTCCCATGAGGCGCGTTATATCTCTTTTGTCGTTTATTGCTTGGGTTAAGTCGGTTACTCTAACGTGCTTGACCCAGCGTGTTAGATGGATGTAACGTGCCCTGTTCTGGCCGTTACATTCCGTTTGACCGACGTTGACCATTTGAGGCGGTGCCTCTAGCGGTGGTTCCCCCGTGCGTTAGGTGTTTGTAACGCGCCTGCCCCAGGCCGTTACATGCTGTGTTGGCTGAGTTGGGTTGCTGCGCCGTTGGATATAACGGTGGGGCCCCTGTGCGTCAGGCGTTTGTAACGCGCCCTATGCTGGCCGTTACATGCCTCTCAGCTAGGTTTATTTGTGGGTGTGTTGGCCCTGACACGCATGGTCTTGTGCGTCAGGTGGCTATAACGCGCTCACTCCCATGCGTTAGTTCGTTGTAACGCACCTCGTATAGCACGTTACATGCTTCGTGTGTTTTGTGTTTGAGGGTTGTTGGCCCTGACGGCCCTGGTCTGGCGCGTCAGGTGTGTGTAATGCGGCCCGTGCTGGCCGTTACATGCTATTTTCTGTGTTTCAGAGTTGGTTAGGGCGGTGTGTGTGACGACTTCTCTCCCGACCGTCGCTTGGAGTGTAACGGCCCAGGTCTAGACCGTCATATGCTTGTAGCGGTCTAGGGGTGGCACGTTACATGCCATGTGCTCCGATTTCCATTCCTTCGGTTTCTGCTTGTCTTAGCTTGGCCTTGTGGTCTGCCCGCTGTCCCGTGGAGGTCTTCTGACGTCCTATGAGGGCTAGGACTACGTTGTAAGGTGGCCAGGAGTCTTCTTGCTTGAGGTAGGATTCTCTTTTCTACTTTTCGAGGATTGTTGTTAGGTTCTGGTCAACCCGGTCTGGCCCAGTGGTTGACGTGTGACCTAGTGTGTGCGTGTCTTGGCGGTTCTGTCCAGTCCGAGACACTAGTTCTGGATGCCTCGAGGTATCGTTTACCTTGGGTTGCATGTCCAAGCGTGTCTGAGGGTCTTCGGTGTTCCCTCAGGTCTCCATGAGTTGTTTCCTACGGAGTGTCGTTTCTTGTGGCTTAGGATTAGACCGATTGGCGGCTTGTTCCACTATTTGTGACGATCTTGCCTTTGAGTCGTTCGACTCGGGATCGTTACGTGGTAGGTCTAGTTGCCTAGTCCTGAGTCTGTCGACAGTGGTTGTACTGCCAGTGGTGCTTCGTAGTACGTGTGACAGGGCTTCCGTAGACTGTCTGTACTTTAGCACTTGTGTTTTGGAGTCCGTACCTTGTGAACCTCCACTAGTCGTAACCTGTGACATAGGCTTTTTAGTACGTCACCCACCGGGAGTGGTGGACGGGCAGTTTCCCGTTACACGGTTCTTAAGCTAGTTCCGTGGGCCCCGGCCAACGGTAGCGTCCTACTGAGGGGAATACTAGCTAGAGGCCTGGCCTAGGTAGTGGTCAGTGTGTGCACACGTAGTCAGGGACTGGGGACTTGCGCCGACGGGCGTGGCCCTGACTAGTCACTTGCAGTTGTGGTACT
Source organism: Amorphophallus konjac (assembly GCA_022559845.1). Lineage (NCBI taxonomy): Eukaryota > Viridiplantae > Streptophyta > Magnoliopsida > Alismatales > Araceae > Amorphophallus > Amorphophallus konjac. Next base: position 293,054,530 of record CM040118.1, read on the forward strand.
GCGGTCCTGTGTCCGTAGTTGCCGTTCTTCCTTGGGACTGTTGTTCCTTGGACCTGGTTCTTGGTGTGTCTAGTCTCCCCCGTGCTGAACACGGTCGGGTGGACGTGACACTTGTGTCGCAGTGTAAGACGTCAGTGGACGCAACTGGCTGTTCTTCTAGTGTGAGGGTACTCCTATCACTTGACCGTTGACTCTCGGCGTTTCTTGTGCGTCGTGACCTATCTGGGTTGGCCTTTCAGTGGCTGTGCCCGAGGTCAGTGTTTCTGTCACATGCATGATGCTCTGGTCGTGCGTGGGGCAGTGTACACGATGTTCCAGTCGTGTGTGTGTGATCGAGTCTGTCAGTCATTTGTGTGGTCTTTTCTAGACCTTCTTGTCTATTGTTGCAGGTCTTCATCTTAGACCTGGTGTTGGGTCGACAGATCGGTATCTTCTGACTTTGCTAGATCAGAGTCGCCCTTCTGTTGTTGCTTGGAGTAGTTTGGGGTGCCGAGGTTAGTTCGGCCACCGCTTGTCTGGCGCAGGTTCTTCCCCCTTTCTTACTTGTTCCCTACTCCTACTTCCCGTCTGTTTACCACTGCCTGTAGCGTAGTTTTACAGCTTTGTAGTGTAGCTTTTCCTACTTTACTACACCTGCTGTTTTGTTATTGTTGTTGTTCCGTGTTACTGCATGTTTTTCAGTGGGGATCCGCGTGACCCCTACTGAGCCAGTGACACGTGGCTCACCCCTGCTTTTCAGGTGGGGTGGCGTTGTTCGTTTGCTTCCGCATGGTTCCTGGAGTGTGCGCGCTCGTTGCGTGCCATTGCTGCTACCTGGTACCTACGTCGGGCTTCTCTCGACCTTTTGGTACGTCTTTCTTTTCTGTCGACTGTATTGTGCTAGACTTGTTGTCTTTAGCTTTGGACTGACTCTGGGATATAATTGTTAATTTGAAACTGTTAATTAAAAAGTAATTTTGTTTTTGATACTTTAGCAAACCTATCTAATGAAATTTAGTTACTTACTGTACTATCTTTGTGGCTTCAATGTACTCTACACGTGCCTTTTTCCCTTCGGAGCTTTCCCGCTCTTGGGAGGCCTCGCGGGTTCCATGCGGTATCACTCATATCCAGTAGTTCTACCGGGTATGCCGGGTATCCGGAATCCGGGTCGCTACATAATGGTATCAGAGTAGTGTTCTGAGATGTTTGGAGTTCTTTTCTGAGCTATCAGAGCATTGTCGTGTGAAGTACATGGGAATCTGAGATATACAGTTTCCAGAGTCGTGAAGGTCCAGTACAGTCTTCAGCTGGCTGCGGTTTGCGATATTTTGTCGCGTTATTTTCTGTGTGTTGTCTTGTGCGTGCTGTTCTGGCACTGTACGAGATGGTCCTGCTCTCGTCAGGATATGACGAGGTGTTTCTTTTCGTCGTTACGTTTGTCTCGATCATGTTGTACTTGGCAGTGTTCGCCGGAAGGCTTGAATCTGCAGTACGTTGTTCGAGGATTTCTTGTGAGTTGTTCAGGTTGTTGTTGACCTTTGGCCTTGGTTTGATGACCGTACATGTTCCTACGTTGTCTTGGTCATCCCGGCTTGAGTCTGTTCAGCTCCTGATGTGTTTCGCTTCTGTTGAAGTGCTCGATTAGATTCCGTGTTTGAGAAGTTGCTCAGGCAAGCTAGGATTTTCCTTTCCTGGTGAGCTTTTGTGATTGAGCTTCCTGCTTCTCGTCCCTTCTGGTGGAATCTTTTCGAGGTTTGCCTTGGAATTGCTGTCTTGGTGATGCCTTTGTCCTATGTCTGCTTAAGTGTGGACAGCTTTGTTTTGAGCCTGAACTGCTCTCTGCTATACAGTTGCTTGGCTTTGGACTCCATGATGGTGTTAAGAGCTGCGGTGCACCGTGTTGTCGTGCCATGTCCAGTGGTCAATGTATTGTAAAGGCTCACTTATCGTTTACGGGACGTGAAGGTAAGCTGAGATTGATGCTTTCCTTGTGCTTTGTGCTGAAGCTGGTGCTCTTCTCCTATTGCGCTTAGGCTCCTTGTGATCTGTTGTTCGCGGGATCGGGACTCGTGGCGTGTGATTTGCGATCTTTGTTGATTGCGAAGGCGCTTGGTGTGTGCTGAGGTGCGAATACTGAGGTTGTCTTATTGCTTGTGTGCGTTGTTGAGAGTGCAGTGGAAGCATGTGGGTCGGCTACCCACTGGTCGAGAGGTTTGTTCTTTCTCAATGTGACTTCATCTTGGCTTCTTGTGCCTCGATGTCGTCTGTTGCCATGCCATTGTTGGTGGTTTTCTGGTGTTGGCATTGGCATTTGCGAGTATTGGGGTATTTGTCGGCATTCCTGCTGATTGAGTACCCTTTGCTCTATATTTCTTTCTTGGTGTTGTGCTCTCGAGACGTGCTGGTGGTCCTTGAGGTGCATTCCCTGAGATTGTTGTTTCTCGTTGTTGTGGGTCTTTTTCCTGGTGGGCAGTTTGATGCGTGACCCATTTCTTGTGGTCGTGTGCTCAGATGTTCTTGTGCCTTGATGTGACCCTGCTTGCAGTGGTATTCTGTGGCCCTGAGTGTTGTGCGGAGCCAGAAACCTGCAGGTGTTACCGTTGTGTTGTTTCTGTAAGTGTTGTTTCTCTATGATTATGTGTCTCTGTCTTGGACCAAGTCTTGTCGGTTAGCCTTGCTGTGCTCTTTTCCCTAGAGTGGCTTGCGACTCGGTCAGATGTAATATCTGAGTGAGGACTGACTTGATTGTGGTTGTGGTCCAGTGTTGTCGTTGGTGTCCTGTGTGCCAGGTGTTCCTTGTTGCCTTTGGCACTGGAACCGATGATGTGGTCGAGCCGTCAGCTATGAGGACTGTGTCTCCTTGTGTAAGCTGCCGCTTGCCGTGCTGCCATTGTGTTTCTTGATCGGTTGTCCATTGTTGTGGCAGTCGTGTCTCCTGTCCTGTGAGACGTAAACGACGTTGCCCTATGTCGGACTTGTGTCCACTTGTGTCGTGCTCGATCCAGAGCGTGTGCTCGTGATTGTGATCTGACGGTGTTCCTCTGAGCTGTGTTTCTCGAGATTCGTGTTATTTTTGAGGTTGTGTTGTTGGGTTGTTCTTCCCTGCTTCCCATTTGCTAGTCCTTAATTTCGAGGGTGAAATTTCTTAAAGGAGGGGAGGATGTAATGCCCTGGATCCTTGGTAGGTCTTGCTGGATCTTCATTGGATCTTTTGGATTGGTTTCGGTGAGTTTCGGTTCGCTTTGGTGGCTTCCGAGTTGAGCTTTACGAGCCGTGTGGGTTTTTCTCTCGTACTAGTTACGGAACCCTACGGTGAGTGTGTTTGTTAGTTCTTGAACTCGTGGATGCTACAGCGACGATGTGCTATTCGAACCGGTCGTTTCGACTACTTTTGCGTATTTTTCTGAATTTGTGCATTTTCGGCGCATTTTCGGAATTTTCAGAAATTAGGAAAATTTCCTAATTTCTTTTCTTTTTCTTTCCTTTTCCTCTCTCCTCCTTCTCATTCGCACGTTCGTCTCTCTCTCCCATTTTCTCTCCCGTTTCGCTCTCTCGGCTCCAGCTGCAGACGAGGTACATTGGGGCGTGTGCTGGGGACGCGGTGGAGCTAGCTAGGTGCGCGATAGTGTGAGGATCGAGATGGATTTGGCGCGATCCAGAACGGTGGATTCAAAGCCGACGGTTCGGTTTGCGGCACGGTTTTTGGCGCGGTTTAGTCCCTTCGGGGCACGGTTTCTTTGGTGGAGGTAGGGTGACGGTTCCTCACTTCTTCCTCTCCGTTTTCCCTACCATTGCATGTCGTTCGGCAAGGAAACGGCCGAGTTTGGGCTTGTTTAGTCTAAATCGTGATTTTCGGAGTTTTTAGGGTTCGCCGGAAAACGGCAACCATTTGTAGCTCAGTTAGTGTTGAACTGACCGTTGGGACGTTAGGATCCCATCCATGCTTGTTTTGTGTTGATCGGTGGTCATTCGAGGCCGGTAGGAGCCCGGGAACCTCGTTGACCCATTTAGGGTTGATTCGTTGGAATCGCCCGGATCTTGTGTTTTTGTGGTTGCATGTGGGCTTTCTAGCCTTCTTATGTAGTTTTTCATCATCGAGGGTTGTTTCCCCTGTGCTTCGGCGTGAATGGGGCGTGGAACGGGCCGATTTGGCCATTCCTCTATTTTCCCGCCGCAGCTGATGTGGCGGTCATTCCAGGGACCGTCACTTGCTCTGACAGCCCCACGACTGACCGTTACATTATCTGGGTTGATTGAGTTCTTCGGGTTTTGAGAGAGTGACGGCCTAGGGCTGGCGCGTCACATTTCTCTGACGCGTCCCGTGAGGCACGTTATATCTCTTTTGTCGTTTATTGCTTGGGTTAAGTAGGTTACTCTAACGCGCTTGACTCAGCGCATTAGATGGATGTAACGTGCTCTGTTCTGGCCGTTACATTCCGTTTGATCGACGTTGACCATTTGAGGCGGTGCCTCTGGCAGTGGTTGCCCCGTGCGTTAGGTGTTTGTAACGCGCCTGCCCCAGGCCGTTACATGCTGTGTTGGCTGAGTTGGGTTGCTGCGCCGTTGGATATAACGGTGGGGCCCCTGTGCGTCAGGCGTTTGTAACGCGCCCTGTGCTGGCCGTTACATGCCTCTCAGCTAGGTTTATTTGTGGGTGTGTTGGCCCTGACGCGCCTGGTCTTGTGCGTCAGGTGGCTATAACGCGCTCGCTCCCATGCGTTAGTTCGTTGTAACGCGCCTCGTATAGCGCGTTACATGCTTCGTGTGTTTTGTGTTTGAGGGTTGTTGGCCCTGACGGCCCTGGTCTGGCGCGTCAGGTGTGTGTAACGCGCCCCATGCTGGCCGTTACATGCTATTTTCTGTGTTTTATAGTTGGTTAGGGCGGTGTGCGTGACGGCTTCTCTACCGACCGTCGCTTGGAGCGTAACGGCCCAGGTCTAGACCGTCATATGCTTGTAGCGGTCTAGGGGTGGCGCGTTACATGCCCTGTTCTCCGATTTCCGTTCCTTCGGTTTCTGCTTGTCTTGGCTTGGCCTTGTGGTCTGCCCGCTGTCCCGTGGAGGTCTTCTGACGTCCTATGAGGGCTAGGACTACGTTGTAAGGTGGCCAGGAGTCTTCTTGCTTGAGGTAGGATTCTCTTTTCTACTTTTCGAGCATTATTGTTAGGTTCTGGTCAACCCGGTCTGACCCAGTGGTTGACGTATGACCTAGTGTGTGCGTGTCTTGGCGGTTCTGTCCAGTCTGAGACACTGGTTCTGGATGCCTCGAGGTATCGTTTACCTTGGGTTACGTGTCCAAGCGTGTCTGAGGGTCTTCGGTGTTCCCTCAGGTCTCCGTGAGTTGTTTCCTGCGGAGTGTCATTTCTTGTGGCTTAGGATTAGACCGATTGGCGGCTTGTTCCACTGTTTGTGATGATCTTGCCTTTGAGTCGTTCGACTCGGGATCGTTACGTGGTAGGTCTAGTTGCCTAGTCCTTAGTCTGTCGGCAGTGGTTGTACTGCCAGTGGTGCTTCGTAGTACGTGTGACAGGGCTTCCGTAGACTGTCTGTACTTTAGCACTTGTGTTTTGGAGTCCGTGCCTTGTGAACCTCCACTAGTCGTAGCCTATGACGTAGGCTTTTTAGTATGTCACCCACCGGGAGTGGTGGACGGGCAGTTTCCCGTTACACGGTTCTGAAGCTAGTTCTGTGGGCCCCGGCCAACGGTAGCATCCTACCGAGGGGAATACTAGATAGAGGCCTGGCCTAGGTAGTGGTCAGTGTGTGCACACGTAGTCAGGGACTGGGGACTTGCGCCGACGGGCGTGGCCCTGACTAGTCACTTGCAATTGTGTACTGCGGTCCTGTGTCCGTAGTTGCCATTCTTCCTTGGGACTGTTGTTCCTTGGACCTGGTTCTTGGTGTGTCTAGTCTCCCCCGTGCTACACACGGTCGGGTGGACGTGACACTTTTGGTGCAGTGTAAGACATCAGTGGACGCAACTGGCTGTTCTTCTAGTGTGAGGGTACTCCTATCACTTGACCGTTGACTCTCGGCGTTTCTTGTGCGTCGTGACCTGTCTGGGTTGGCCTTTCCGTGGCTATGCCCGAGGTCAGTGTTTCTGTCACATGCATGATGCTCTGGTCGTGCGTGGGGCAGTGTACATGACGTTCCAGTCGTATGTGTGTGATCGAGTCTGTCGGTCGTCTGTGTGGTCTTTTCTAGACCTTCTTATCTGTTCTTGTAGGTCTTCATCTTAGACCTGGTGTTGGGTCGACAGATTGGTAACTTCTGACTTTGCTAGATCAGAGTCACCCTTCTGTTGTTGCTTGGAGTAGTTTGGGGTGCCGAGGTTAGTTCGGCCGCCGCTTGTCTGGCGCGGGTTCTTCCCCCTTTCTTACTTGTTCCCTACTCCTACTTCCCGTCTGTTTACCACTGCCTGTAGCGTAGTTTTACAGCTTTGTAGTGTAGCTTTTCCTGCTTTACTACACCTGCTGTTTTGTTATTGTTGTTGTTCCGTGTTACTGCGTGTTTTTCAGTGGGGATCCGTGTGACCCCTACTGAGCCAGTGACACGTGGCTCACCCCTGCTTTTCAGGTGGGGTGGTGTTGTTTGTTTGCTTCCGCGTGGTTCCTAGAGTGTGCGTGCTCGTTGCGTGCCGTTGCTGCTAGCTGGTACCTGCGTCGGGCTTCTCCCGACCTTTTGGTACGTCTTTCTTTTTTGTCGACTGTACTGTGATAGACTTGTTGTCTTTAGCTTTGGACTGACTCTGGGATATAATTGTTAATTTGAAACTGTTAATTAAAAAGTAATTTTATTTCTGCTACTTTAGCAAACCTATGTAATGAAATTTAATTGCTTATTGTACTATCTCTGTGGCTTCAATGTACTCTACACGTGCCTTTTTCCCTTTGGAGCTTTCCCGCTCTTGGGAGGCCTCGCGGGTTCCATGCGGTATCACGCGTATCCGGTAGTTCTACCGGGTATGCCGGGTATCTGGAATCCGGGTCGCTACAATTATGCTCCTTGTGAGAAGTACTCGACGTTCAGCAATTGAGGAAGCTAATGTCCTGAGTGGACTGCTGGGCATGGATTTTCCAGTAATGGATTGGAGTTGTCTTGAATCATGTGTTTTTCTCCGTGTGCGGAGTGTCAGATGTTGTTCGTGCCCTTGAGGTTTCAAGGAAGCTGAGGTGATGCCAGACTCACCTGTTTCTGTGTGCCCAGCTCGGTCTAAGAATGGATGTTAATTGTTGTGATAGGATGAGAGCGCTTCATTGATTGTGTTGGTCTGGCGGTGTTTCTCAAAGAATGCTGTGTGGAGAGTACGGTAGGTTGTGCGGTGATCATGAGGTGTTCCTATTGTGTGAGTTCTTACCTGTGAGTTCTGTGCATTGCCCTAAATTTCGAGGACAAAATTTCTATAAGGGGGGAGGACTGTAATGTCTTCGAGTCTCAGATCATATTTTTGCGGGCTACAGATCATGTCTGTGTTAGTTTTCATAATTTAGTATTAGATCTTTGGACCCTTAGCCGGTATTTGATGCGGGATGACGCGATGCTACCGGCAATGCAACGACTCCCTACTCTTGATGACGATGCGATCAGCAAATACACACTAAGGGGAGCGGCCAAGGGCCTGGCTCCAGCGAGGACTCAGGGGCTGAACACATCACTAACATGAGCCATGACACATAGTTATCCCTAGTGAGGGAAACATGGGATCTGCGCGGTTGAGGAACCGCTAGAGTCAAGGGGTAGTCACTCTCACTCGTAGCCCGGAAGGAGGCTACGGAACGGGTCACGATCACTCTGTCACAGCAGTGATTAAATTTGAATGGGTTAGGAATTCTACTCTCACAAGCAACGGCAGACAAGCATGAATATGGAATGAGCAAAGTGTGCGAGAGGGAGTGGAAAGCGTACCTCCACGCGACTGCGTGGGGAAGACACCCCGGCTGAGACATGCAACCCCGGTACATGCACAACTTTAATAGTACAGATCTGACCCAAAATGCCCACTCCTCGCAGGTAGGTAAAAGGCAACAGATAGAGATCTGGGGTCATCTTGCTCAGGTTGATGGGCAGCAAGTCGAGGACGCGTCGGGGGAGAAGGCGGGTTGCTGGTCCGGACTGAACTCTGTTCTGGCCTGTAGGGACAGCAAGCCAGTCGGAATCACCATAAAGTGCCAGGGGACATCGAGAATTGCTGAAGGTACCGCCAATGATGAACTAACAAGCAGGATGTTGTGTCCCTGGTTTTGATAATGGCTAACTATGAATTAGTTTTCATGATCCTCAAATATTGTTGAAATTTCTAACGCTATAAATCTCTTTTTGTTAACAGGAAAACCAATCATTTGATGTTAAAGAAACCAAGCATGGAAGAGCTGACGCAGTGCAAGTTCTGGGTCGACACTGTAGAAGAAAGATGATTTTTGATTTCAAAGATGGAGTCGACGCAATGCCTCATTGCGTCGACAGAATAGAGAAAACAAAGAACAATTTATGAAGAGTAGAGTCGACGCAATAACAAAGCAGAGTAGACACAGCAAAACACTTCAGCAGGATTTCGTTCAAACTCAAGAAAGGGTCGACATATAGAGTCGAGTCCTGCTTGCAAAGGCTCTGTCTTGACCTCAGCAGTGGTGATGGAGTTGACGCAAGAACAATATGGCGTCGACTCAATCAAGCCACACCAGTCAGAATTCAAGTGATGAACAAGATGTGCCGATGCCATAACAGTAAAGAGTCGACTCAACTATGAAGACAAGCCAAGTCTTCTTCAGTAACAATAGATGCTGAGTTGACGCAAGCCAGTCATGGAGTCGATGCACTCATTGAAGAATTCTCTGAGATATAAAATAGAAAATTGAGTTTTTAAGGCAGGCGCTATGGGAGCTGGTCACGTGATTGCTCAAATGATTGGCACATGATCCAATGCACGTGCCTTGTAGTCTGGAAGATTCATAGGAGAGAATATGTTTATCTAACAAGTGGACCAATAGAAATTAAGCTGAATTTCACATCTCATTCAGAATTTTGTCTGATGCTCTGTTCTATAAATATTCATCCAATTCCAAGCGAATGAAGTAGACTGCCATTAAGAGAAGAAGGGACTTCATCGAGAGATCTGTTGAGAGCCATTCCCGCAGTCCGAGAGAAAAGGAAGAGAAAGAAGAAGAGAAAGAGAGACGATCTGAGTGCTGTGAAGAGTAGTTCGACGGAGCAACTCCGCGAACTCTCAAACGCTCTTATCAGAGCTACATTCTTGTTGCTTTTGTTCTTATTTATTTTTTTTTCGTTTTCATCTCTATCTTGTGTTTATGAACGTGCTTCAGTGCACATTTTAGATTGTGAGTGGCTGGGTGTCATTCACGGGTGTTGTACCCAGACAGTTTCCCAGCAAAATATTAAAGGATAAGGGTTCAGGAATTTCCCCGAACACCTTTAAGGCATGGACTACCTAGCCTCTCCTACAACTTGCACGGCCCAACCAACGGTCCCAACCAGCTATCCGTGACATGCGGTGACATCAACAATTGATTGGGATTACTGTCGATCACTTAGTAGCAGATTTTTCCCGCATTCTACATGGCCACCCGAGCTAACCCAGGGGCGCCCCCGACTACAAGTTCTGCCAGATGGCACCCAACAACAAAGCCGGGGGCTACCTAAAGACCCCATCTTCCAGCCCTCCAACGTCAAAGGGAGACATAACTAAGTCAACCACAGGCTTTGGAGGCCCGCAACGCGTGTATACAGCTCACACACGTGTGTCGGGCATTTTCCCGAACACCTTGTGGGCGCATATTGAAGTCCCGCGATCAATGACACCCAAGAGGGGGGCGAATTGGGTGTTTACCAATTTAAAAAAACTTTTGGCTTTTTACAAAATATGTGGTAAACAATAATTAGCAATTGAAAACTAATTAACCAATTCTCTCAAACTCGCTGTTCCCACACGACCATACAACGAAAATAATCAAACCACACAAATAACACACATTGCACAGTGGTTTTTAAGGTGGTTCAGATGCAACGACGGCAATCCTACGTCCACCCCTCACCAAACCCAGTGAGGCTTCACTCGGGGATAAATCTCCAAACGGAGACAATGCTCCAACCACACACGTAGGACGACGCCAGCACACACTCACGGGGACGCGCCCCAACCCACACACGGAGACAAGCTCCAACACACACACACACGAAGATGAACTCCAACACGATCCGACAACCGGATCACAACCACACACACAAGATCGAACGGATCTAAAAAGACCCTCACACACACAAACGCAGATCTAGGAAGATCCACGTACACACACGAATCAATTACAACACACACACAAACAACCACGGATCCAACACGATCCACACACACACAAGTTATTGCGGTTTATGATGAAACACAAATATGAGACTTAAAGCACAAGACAACAAAGTAAATAGATCACAGTTTAGAATACTCCTGATTTAGGCTCCCCCTGAGTGTATGCTCCGGATGTTCGCGTTGATTCCTTCTTCACCTGAATGGCTTGAGACTCAGCTTGAATGGCGTTGTATTGGATGTAGGTTTCCTTGCATGGAGTACTGTTCACTGCTACAGTACTTCTTCTTCTCTTCACTTGGACAGCCTTCCCTTAAGCTCTTCTTGAGATCCTTGCTTGATTGGAACTCCCTGGCTTTAGAAGATGACTGAATGGCTTCAGTTGATGCTTGAACGGCTTCGATCAGATGAAGAACTTGGTGGAAGGAATGTTGTTCACGATCATTGCAGCAACCTTCCTTTGATAGCTACTATCTTGATCTCTCTAGGTTGATTTGGTGTTGCTTCAATTCATGGGAAGATGAAGGCTTCAAAATAGATCTTGGATCTTCAACTATGATGAGGCTTTGATCTTCGAATCACTGTTCACAGCTACAGTGATATTCCTCCTCTTTCTTGAGCCAACTTGATCTCTCTTGTTCTCTTGGAGCCTCATAGGGTTTATGACCTCAAAGAGAGGTTTTATAACCCTTGGAAGGTTAGGAGACAAGTCCCAGACCTAGATCCACAAAATCTGGGGTGATTGGGAGCATTAGGATTAAATAAATGGGGTGAAGGACCTCTTTTTGAACTTGACGCAAAAGTGAACAAAGGAGGGCCTCGGGGCTGGCGGTCGACCGGTGGAGGGCAGGCGGTCGACCGCTAGGGGCCATTCTGTAGCTTTGTGGCTGCTGGGAAAATATGTCGACCGCTAGATCCTGGCGGTCGACCGCCAGGTTCACAGGTGCCAATTTTTCAGTTCTGTGATTTCGGGTCGACCGCCAAGGGTCCACAGGTCGACCGCCAGTCTCCAAATCTGCAAAAGTCAAGTGTTAGTTCACTTGAAACTATCCATTGGTTCGATACTTGAAAGGGGCTTGTGTTATAGTTGATTACAAGTTTGTTTAGACTCGATTTAACACATGGAATGATTCATGAACATAAGTTTGAAAAGGAGTGAATCTTGATGGTTTAAAGCATGAAGCTTCATTTTAATACGAGGTAGGAGTCTTACCAATGGTTCTTGACAGTAAATGACATATACCACATGTTTTGGATTGCAGAGGAGCATGGTGCTTATCCACACGTTTGGTTTACCAGGTGACTACCATGAGTTGATCCTGCAAGCAAAATAGTCATGGTTAATACTATGCTTGTTCACATTAAAGAGATTATGAAACCTCTTACCTCTTGCAAACCCAACATAAACAATAAGATGAATGAGCACAATCATGAAGAACATGTGTAATCATCACAGGTTTAGTTATCATCATTAAAGCACACATTAAGTTTAGTTATCATCAAAACCATAACTTAACAATTACAACAATCATCAAAACCATAACTCAGCAATCTCCCCCTTTTTGATGATGACAAACTTATTGATGATGACAAACTTAATGACAAACTTATGATGATATAATAGTGATCTTCTCCCCTTGTCACACACAAACATCAATTTTCTCCCCCTTTGACATAATCAAAAAGTGGGATAATGCAACACTTTCTCGCCCTGGGACATGATCAACAATATCATCAAGCTGAAAGAATCCAAAAGAGGACGAACAAGCTTATCTTCTTTTGAGGCAACAAGAGCCCATCTTAGCAAATCAGAACAAGCTGCAAGGGCAAATCATGGACGAACAAATCACATGATTCCAAACAGATGAGACCAATTGGTTATAGTTTCACAAGACAATATGATACCATCCAACATAAATTCAATCAAGCATATGTTGATGCCAATTGAATGGAATGATTGGTCTCAAGGATGGGAGACAATGGAGATGTTAACAAGATGAGGCATTCAGCAAGATAGCATTCAAAAACTAGATCCCATACTAGATTTTCACAATATGAAAGAGCAGGATGGCACAGCAAAAGATTTTCGTTTATTTCCAAATTTTTGATTTTTGTAATTTCTGGAAATGCATAAGAACTCAACGCAAGCATGTGATGACACTATGAATGCAAGCATAATACCAATGGAAAGCAAAGACCCCATATGGCAAGTGTAAACAAATTGAAGTCCAAATTTGTGGGATTTTCAGTGATTTGCAAATTTTTAATTTTCATATGAAGTGCATGAGACTATATACAAATAACTGATGAGACATGATAAGCACACAATGCAGTCAGGCAGATACGTATATATAGACATGCAAGTATATCTCTCCCTTACTAATTGAAGAAGGGAGTGGGTATAAGAAGGATGCAAGATAATCATGATAATCGGAATGCACATGTGTAGCACATGGGAGGTTGTGCAATCATATAGGAGAATCATGCAATTGTTAATGTAGTCAATCAACTTTCTGAATACATATTAAATCAAATTTTCAGATGTATAAGTGAGAAACATGAAAAATGATAGTTGCAATATAGATATTTAGATTTTCAGATTAACACAAGGAGACATTTTATAAATTGCACTTCAATTTTGAGAACAGCGTATTGGAGACTACGCTCTACCACAATAAGTTTTCAGCATCATTTTTCAACTCAAGATAGACAGAATTTTTTAAGAGTGATCAGGTTCAAGATGATTCCTTTTTACGCAAGTAGACGCATGGAGCTCATGCCAGAATTCCTGGTTACTCAGAATACTGAACCATTTCACCTTATTTTGAACAGAGGTACTAGTCAACACTTTTGAGATATGAACCACATCACGTCTTAGGTGACATGTGCCCAGTTTACTCAATGAGACCGAGCATTGCTCTATCTTTCATTTCATTTCAGATTTTTCAACAAGGATGGGTAGGCAGCTTTTTCCTCAACTGTCTCTTCATTATACATGCAGCAAGTTTAATATCTCAAGAGTGTTGAAAAGAAATTCATATATCCTTATCTTTAACACTCATTTTCACATTTTGTGCAAGAAGTGTGCGAATTTGATTCAGCATGTATATCAAAAATATCATTAACACATAACAAGACAGCTCCCCCTAAACAGATGCACTTATGAAATAAGAACTCCCCCATAGTGTACATCAAGAAACACTCCAATAATGACTCAAATGCAGCATTATTTATCAAGAGGACATAAGGTCATAGAAGTGCCAAAGGATGGGGTTTAATAGCATATAATAGCAAACAGGCACACATTGGGAGTTTATGCAAATGTACTATGACATGCATGCGAGCAATGTGATGTCAATTTGATACCAATGGAATGGATGCCAACTAAATGAACCAAGTGCGACTAATGATATGCAATGTCATGAGTTCTAATGCAATGCAGCCTATGAGGATATAAGAATGCAATGCAAAAATGAGATGCAAGTGCTTATTTTTCAAACTGGTGAGATGAATTACAATCATATTTTATTCTTGAATCAAACAATCAACTTTCATGACATGACCTTTATGAATAAGGGTGCATACATGATCAAAAATTAAGCAATGCAACCTAATTTTCAGAATTGTTCAAAATCAGATTTTCAATAGCATTTCACAAATTTCAAATGAGAAATCATCCACAAGCCAAATGTTAAGATCATTTGATCAAAACATATCTTGAATATAATTAGCTCAAGTCAAGGATCCATTCACAGATCAACCTTTCATAAGCCAGTTACAATTGTCAAGATCTGGTACAAGGCTGAGATTTTAGTCCGAAGACCCAGCTCACGCATAGGGAATGCTTCCAAGTGGACATAATCTACTCTTCCACAAACGCCATTTGATATACCAGAAGGGCAGTTCAATTCAGATGTAATCATGCAGTTCAAGTTTGAGAGGTATTCAATGACCAATCATTTCACACACATTTTTCAAGATCTTCACTTATCAAACCAGAATAACAAAGTGTCAAGTTTTCAGAATGCATACCTGAGTTCAATGAGCATCACCACATGCCTTTAAAAGGAAGCAAGCTTGACAGTAGCCTAAAGCGAGGCTAGCCATTTATTGTTGAGTAGTTCAGATGAAGCAATATATGTGAGGAATATTTCATGTTCGACATTATCTGAACATTCATGCAGCCATAGAAATCCCGAAACTCACACAGCAATGTCATGATCAATTTAGATATGGCAATGAGTATGAGATGCATGTCCACAAGGATGAGTTAGACTCATAATTCGAACACATTCATTTAAAGACAAGCTCCCCCTTTCCATGTACACAAAATACACAATGACATTTTTATTTTTGAAATATATGCAACCTATGACCTAAATGGACAAGTGACTCGTGGTACAAGGTGGAGATACATTCTCACGCATGGTGATAGTCTTCAGACAAGAATGACTTGCCCTTCATCAAATCACCATTTGATATACCACGTAGTCATGCAATGATAAACAAGCATATGAATTTTTAGAATCATGAAGTGCATTGATGCAATGGTGATTAAAAAATATGTAATGCATTCTAACAACAATTTTTTGTTTTCCGAAATAGAGATCATAAATTTATTTTCAATACTTGTGCCTTGAGCATTCATTATTTTCAAGCTTTCCACCTTTCATACCATGCCTTAGGCACTTACTTTAGCACGTACTAGGACTTCCACCAGCTTATGCTCAAGTCGATCCTGGAGGTTGTTCAAGTTCTGGTATCTCATCTCCTTATGGCAATTGAGAAGGTTTTCATCATTTTTCATCCTTGCAATGGTATATGTTTAGTTGATTCAAGTCTGACTATGGATGACCAGCATCATTTGGACTTGGGGAGTGTAATCTGCATCCAATGGCAAGAGGACTTAAGTTGTCAATTTCGATTTAAGTTTATTGACAGTGACATGCCAAAATAATTTAACAACCAGCATCCCCTAGACAAATCTAGATGCAATGCATGATTCATGTGTGAACCTAAACATTAAGCCTATATGATGAATGTGATTGCTCCCCCTTAGTGTGTGCATGAATGCAAGATGTTCGGTGACAATCCGATCCCATATGCAACCTTTTAAGTAAATGACTCATAGTACCAGGCGGAGAACTTAGATCCGAAGATCACCTCATGCGTAGTGATAGTTTTCAGACAGGCTTAACCTACCCTTCCACATGTCACCATTTGATATACTATGTAATCATAGATGATGAAGGTGGGAAAATTGCAATGCATTATGGCATGAATACACAATGTTCAACTTATGCATGACAGAGTATGAAAGTGTATGCAAACTCAATATGTGTAGTGAAAACATGATCTGAAGAATCTTCAAGCTCTCCTACCACAAGATGTTATATGACAAGTGATATATGCACGAGTATGCAAACAACAATGAATGGAATGCATGTACGGACATGTGCATTATCACAAGACTATTCAGCATAATATGAATAAAGCCATGACACCATTACTGAAGAGAGTGAGAGGGATATCACCTGAGTTTTCAAATTCCATTTTTGATTTTCTGTTTTAGCCATTCTTGAGTCACTTGACTCGTGTGCCTTACCTTTTTGGCAAAAATAAATTTCATGCTTTACATTCCCAAGGCACACATGCAAAACATATTTCTCATTTGGCCTTCTTAGGTACCCAAATATTTTTGGGTCCTTGTAGGTTAGCAGCAACATGGGCATGTGGTTTCCAACTTTTGACAACATCCAAATCATCATTTTTCTTTAGAAACCAATCATGCTTAACATTCCCAGATTTGCCAAAGTGATGGTAGAAGGCACGTGACATCATATTCTTCCTTCTCATGGGTTCTACTGATTTGTGTGCGTGAGCATGATGTGTTGAGTGGGAGTTCTTTCTCTTCAACAATAACCAACAATGTGAGGTTGTATGACCCCATTTACCACAATGATTACAATGCATGGAAGGTTTTGTGGTGAAGACTTTCTTTGTATTTTTAAAAACAGCTTGGTTTCGACATGCTCTCAAATCATCATTCTTCATAATGAAACAATTATGCATAGCATGTCCATATTTTCCATAATAAAAACATGTGAGTTTCTTTCTAATTGGTTGTGTGTGTATGGAAGAGGTATGTTCAACATGCATAGAGGTGCTAGCAGCATTTTTGAATTTTTGATGCAAATTGATTTTCTTTGTAGATGCATGTGTGTGTGCAACATGATTTTTCTTTTTCAGATTTTCATTTGATCTTTTTATTATCTGTGAAGAAGATTGATTTGGGGACCCATTTGATGTACTGGCTATGTTTGAACTGTGCACAAAAGATGTATAAACTTTATTTTCAAACTTCTTTTTGTTCACAGGATTAAAACCCAGCCCTTCCCTTTGAAAATTCACTTTCGACCCCAATAATTTGTCCAAATTTTCTTGACCATTCACAAATCTAGACAATGAAACATTCAAGTCAAGAATTTCAGATTGAAGAGATGCAATGTGAAATTCATAGGAAACCATCTTATTTTCATAGGAGTTGACTTGTTCATGTAAAGTAGCATTGATGGTTTTATGACTTTCAATTTCTTGCAGCAAAGCATGCACCTTTTCAGAATCATCAATATTCACAAATTTTCCTTTTTCAAAAGCAAGCAATCTTTCAGAAATGGTATTGTTCAATTCCTTCAGTTTCTCATTTTCCATTTCAAGATTTTTATCATGAGCAAACTCATTTTGACCATTGTTCATAAGACTTACTCTCTCTCTCAGCTCTTTGTTTTTATTTCTCAAAGAAGATATTTGATCTTTATGAATTTCAATGTCGAACACATGACCATCAATCAATTCCTTCAAGTGTGAGCATTCTTTACATGGAGAATCACATTTATTTTGTCCAACATTCTTTTTCAATTTTTTGTTTTCAGACTTAACCTTCTCGTATTTATCAGCAAGCTCATCATATGCAATCAATAACTCCTCATAGCTGAATTCATCTTCATTATCAGAATCAGAATTTACCTTTGAGCTTGATTCAACTTGCTGATCACTCCCTTGATCACTCGTGCCTGCCACAAGACATTGATCTTCATGCTCTTCCCGGACTTTGGTTAAGCCGACCAAGATATCCTTCGCGGATCTGCAATGGGAGATAAAAGGGAAATGATTAGAATCAACTGTAGCAATAAGCAATTTTAGAACCAAACAATTTTGATCATGTTTGAGCTTGGAATCTGCGGTCCAGACAGATTTGTCTTTAGGCAACTCATAAGGACCATGTGAGATAAGCTTCCATAACTTAGGATCATATGAGTTGACTAGACTGCACATCCTTCCTAACCATAAATCAAAATTGCAACCATCAAACACCGGTGGAGAATTCAAGGTGTACATAATGGTAGTCATTGATCTGGATCACTCTAGATCGTTAGATCTATGAAATTAGAGCCTTGGCTCTGATACCAATTGAAGTCCCGCGATCAATGACACCCAAGAGGGGGGTGAATTGGGTGTTTACCAATTTTAAGAAAACTTTTGGTTTTTTACAAAATATGTGGTAAACAATAATTAGCAATTGAAAACTAATTAACCAATTCTCTCAAACTCACCGTTCCCACACGACCATACAACGAAACAATCAAACCACACAAATAACACACAATGCACAGTGGTTTTTAAGGTGGTTCAGATGCAACGACGGTAATCCTACGTCCACCCCTCACCAAACCCGGTGAGGCTTCACTCGGGAATAAATCCCCAAACGGAGATAATGCTCCAACCACACACGCAGGATGACGCCTGCACACACACACGGGGACGCGCCCCAACCCACACACGAAGACAAGCTCCAACACACACACACACACACGGAGATGAACTCCAACACGATCCGACAACCGGATCACAACCACACACACAAGATCGAACGGATCTAAAAAGACCCTCACACACACAAACGCAGATCTAGGAAGATCCACGTACACACACGAATCAATTACAACACACACACAAACAACCACGGATCCAATACGATCCACACACACATAAGTTATTGCGGTTTATGATGAAACACAAATATGAGACTTAAAGCACAAGACAACAAAGTAAATAGACCATAGTTTAGAATGCTCCTGATTTAGGCTCCCCCTGAGTGTATGCTCCGGATTTTCGCGTTGATTCCTTCTTCACCTGAATGGCTTGAGACTCAGCTTGAATGGCGTTGTATTGGATGTAGGTTTCCTTGCACGGAGTACTGTTCACTGCTACAGTACTTCTTCTTCTCTTCACTTGGACAGCCTTCCCTTAAGCTCTTCTTGAGATCCTTGCTTGATTGGAACTCCCTGGCTTTAGAAGATGGCTGAATGGCTTCAGTTGATGCTTGAACGGCTTCGATCGGATGAAGAACTTGGTGGAAGGAATGTTGTTCACGATCGTTATAGCAACCTTCCTTTGATAGCTACTATCTTGATCTCTCTAGGTTGATTTTGTAATGCCCTGGATCTCGTAGGATCTTTAATGGATCTTTCGGATCTGTTTCGGATTGGTTTCGTTGAGTTTCGGTTTGCTTTTGTGGCTTCCGAATTGAGTTTGACGAGCCGTGTGGGTTTTTCTCACGTACTAGTTACGGAACCCTACGGTGAGTTTATTTGTCAATTCTCGAACTCGTGAATGCTACAGCGTCGATGTACTCTTCGAGCCGGTCGTTTCGACTATTTTTGTGTATTTTTCTGAATTTATGTATTTTCGGCGCATTTTTGGAATTTTCGGAAATTAGGAAAATTTCCTAATTTCTTTTCCTTTTTCTTTTCTTTTTCTCTTTCTTCCCTCATTCGGCCGCGACCGTTTCTCTCTCCCGTTCTCTCTCGTTTCTCCCCCTCTTTGGCCCCGGCTGCAGACGGAGCGACCGTGGGTGAGTTGGCGAGGACGTGGAGCTGGATTGGTGCGCGATGAGGCGAGGATCGGATCGATTCTGGCGCGATCCCGAACGGTGGATTCAAAGCCGGTGAAATTGGTTCGCGAGTGGTTTTCGGCGTGGTTTAGTCCCTTCGGGGCACGGTTTCTTCGGTGGAGGTAGGGTGACGGATCCTTGCTTCTTCACCTTCGTTTTCCCTGCCATTGCACGGCGTTCGGCTAGGAAGCGAGTGTGTTTGGGCTTGTTTTGCCTAAACCGTGATTTTCGTGGTTTTTAGGGTCGGCCGGTAAACGGTGACCGTTTGCGGTTCAGTTAGTTTCTAAATGACCGCAGGGATGTTAGAATCTCATCCACGTTGATTTCGTGCGATTCGGTGTTCATTCGAGGCCGGTAGAAGCCCGGGAACCTCGGTGACCCACTTAGGGTGGATTTGTCTAAATCGCCCGGATCGAGCGTTTTTGGTGTTGCATGTGGGCATTTTGGCCCTTGAATGTTGTTATTCGGTGTTGCGGTGTGTTTCCCCTGCGTTTCGGCGTGAATGGGGCGTGGAACGGGCCGATCCGGCCATTCCTATGTTTTCCCGCCGTAACCGAAGTAGCGGTCATGCCAGCGACCGTTACTTGTCTTTAGCGGCCCTACGACTGACCGTCGTTTGGTCTGCATCGTTTTAGCGCTTTGGCTTCTAGGTGAGTGACGGCCCTAGAGTGGCGCGTCGCTTCCTTGTAACGTGCCTAGGTTAGTGCGTTACTTCGCCTTCGTCGTTTTATGTTGGGGTTGAGTCGGTTAGTCTAACGCGCTTGACCCAGTGCGTTAGATGGAAGTGGCGCGCCTTGCCCAGGCCGTTACTTGCCAGTCGACTGACGTTGACTCGTTGAGGCGGTGCCTCTAGCGGTCGTGCCCCTATGCGTTGTTTGAGTGTGACGTGCCCGCCCCTGGCCGTTACATTCTCTTTTGGTCGAGGTTGGGTTGACTGCACCGTTGGGTGTGACGGTGGGGACCCCGTGCGTCGTTTGTGAGTAACGCGCATGCCTCCGACCGTTGTTTGCTGTGGTGTTGGGTTGAGGGTGGCCATGCCGTCTGTGAGTAACGGATGGGTCCCCTGTGCGTCGTTTGGTTCTGACGGCCCTCCCCTGCCGCGCTGTTTCGTGAGTGACGCGCCTGGCTTAGCGCGTTACTTCGCTTTGGTTTGGGTTTGCTGCACCGTTGAATGTGACGGTGGGTGCCCTGTGCGTCGTTTGCTTGTAACGCCCCTAGTCCCGTGCGTTACTTGGCTTTTGCGTGGTTTGTAGGTTATCAGGGTGGTGTGAGTGACGGCCTGGTGTCCGTCCGTCGTTTGGGAAATAACGGCCCTAACCTAGACCGTCGCTTGCTTGTAGCGGTCTAGAGCTGGTGCGTTACTTTCCTTGTGCCTTGGTTTTCCGCCCGATGATTCTGTGTGTCTTGGCTTGGCCTTGTGGTCTGCCCGTTGTCCCGTGGATGTCTCTTGACGTCCTATGAGGGTTAAGACTACGTTGTAAGGTAGCCAGGAGTCTTCTTGCTTGTGGTAGGGTTCCTTATCCTACCTTTGCATGTGCTTGTTTGGGTTTCGGTCAACCTGGTCTGACCCAGTGGTTGACATGTGACCTTGTTTGCGCGTGTCTTAGCGGTTCTGTCCTGCCTAAGACACTGCTTCTGGATGCTTCGAGGTATTGTTCTACCTCGGTTTGCGTGTCCAGGTGTGCTGAGGGTTCTTGATATCTCCCTCAGGTCTCCGTGTGTCGTTTTCTACGGAGCGTGGTTTCTTTGGCTTAGGATTAGACCGATTGGCGGCTTGTTCCGCTGTTGTGACGATCTTACCTTTGAGTCGTTTGGCTCAGGATCGTTACGTAGGAGGTCTAGTGCTTGTCCTGAGTTGTCGGCAGTGGTGATACTGTCACTTGGTGCCTCGAAGTGCGTGTTGAGGGGCGTGGTTGCCCGTTAGTACTTCGGCGCTTGTGTTTTGAGCTTCTGTGTCGTGTGAAGCCTCCACTTGTGTGACCTGAGGCCGAGAGGTGCCGACCCGCTAGCGGATGGCGGAGGGTTTTTCCCAGTGAGCGGTTTTTAGTTAGTTCCGCGGGCTCCTAGCCAACGGTAGCGTCCTGCCGAGGGAGAATACTAGCTAGAGGACCTGGCTTAGGCTATAGCCAGTGTGTGCACACGTGGTCGGGGGTTAGGACTTACGTCGACGGGCGTGACCCTGACTAGTTACTTGTTTTGCTGTTACTATTTGGTTCAGCTGGTGTCTACATCTCTGCTGTTGTTACAGCAGTACTGTAGGTGAGACACTTGAGGTGCGGCGTCAGACGTCAGTGGACGCAGCTGGCTTTTAAGGGGGTGCTTCCGTCACGTGACGCGTAGCTTTCGGCGTTTTCCTGTACGCTGTGACCCTTGCGAGTTGCCCGTTCGTGGCTGCACTCGGGGTCAGTGGTTTGTCGTCCGCGCGATGTTCCGATCGTGCGCGGGGCTTTGTGCACGACGTTCCCTGTCGTGTTTTGTCTGTTTCCCGGTGTCGGCGTTCGCCTTCGCCTTTGTTTGGGGCTGGTTGACAGACTGGTGTACCCTTCTGTGTGAGTTTAGGGTCATCCATCTGTTGCCTTTGTTTGGAGTAGTTTGGGATACCGAGGTTAGTTCGGTAGCCGCTTGTTTGGTGCGGGTTCTCACCCTCTCCTGCGTGTTCCCTACTCCTACTTCCCGTCTGTTCCTTTACAGCTTTGTAGTGTAGCTTTCCTGCTTTGCTACGTTGCTGTCCTTGCTACGTTTGTTGCTGCTTCCGTTGCCTTCGCTTTGTGCGGTTTTCCAGTGGGGATCCGCGTGACCCCTACTGAGTTTCTGTTGAGACTCACCCCTGCTGCTTTTCAGGTGGGTTTCGCCGTCTGCCTCTGCTGTTCCTGGCGGAGTGCTCGCTTGCTGTTGTAGCTGCCAGCTGTACCTGCGGTCGGGCTTCTTCCGACTTCTGTGTACGTTTCTTTCTGTCGTACTGTACTGTGCTAGACTTGTTGTCTTTCCTTGGGCTAGACTCTGGTGTATAACTGAAACTTGAATATTAATGAAAAGGTAATTTTATTTCTGCTACTTTAGCAATCCATTGTAATGAAATTTAATTGCTTACTGTTATATCTGCTGGCTTCAATGTATTCCACACACTCCTTTTTCCCTTCGGCGCTTTCCCGCGCTTGGGAGGCCTCGCGGGTCCCATGTGGTATCACGTGTATTCGGTATTTATACCGGGTGCACCGGGTATCCGGAATCCGGGTCGCTACAGATTTGGTGTTGCTTCAATTCATGGGAAGATGAAGGCTTCAAAGTAGATCTTGGATCTTCAACTATGATGAGGCTTTGATCTTCGAATCACTATTCACGGCTACAGTGATATTCCTCCTCTTCCTTGAGCCAACTTGATCTCTCTTGTTCTCTTGGAGCCTCATAGGGTTTATGACCTCAAAGAGAGGTTTTATAACCCTTGGAAGGTTAGGAGACAAGTCCCAGACCTAGATCCACAAAATCTGGGGTGATTGGGAGCATTGGGATTAAAGAAATGGGGTGAAGGACCTCTTTTTGAACTTGACACAAAAGTCAACAAAGGAGGGCCTCGGGGCTGGCGGTCGACCGGTGCAGGGCTGGCGGTCAACCGCTAGGGGCCATTCTGTAGCTTTGTGGCTACTGGGAAAATAGGTCGACCGCTAGCTCCTGGCGGTCGACCGCCAGGTTCACAGGTGCCAATTTTTCAGTTCTGTGATTTCGGGTCGACCGCCAAGGGTCCACAGGTCGACCGCCAGTCTCCAAACCTGCAAAAGTCAAGTGTTAGTTCACTTGAAACTATCCATTGGTTCGATACTTGAAAAGGGCTTGTGTTATAGTTGATTACAAGTTTGTTTAGACTCGATTTAACACATGGAATGATTCATGAACACAAGTTTGAAAAGGAGTGAATCTTGATGGTTTAAAGCATGAAGCTTCGTTTTAATACAAGGTAGGAGTCTTACCAATGGTTCTTGACAGTAAATGACATATACCACCTGTTTTGGATTGCAGAGGAGCATGGTGCTTATCCACACGTTTGGTTTACCAGGTGGCTACCATGAGTTGATCCTGCAAGCAAAATAGTCATGGTTAATACCATGCTTGTTCACATTAAAGAGATTATGAAACCTCTTGCCTCTTGCAAACCCAACATAAACAATAAGATGAATGAGCACAATCATCAAGAACATGTGTAATCATCACAGGTTTAGTTATCATCATTAAAGCACACATTAAGTTTAGTTATCATCAAAACTATAACTTAACAATTACAACAATCATCAAAACCATAACTCAACACATATATCTCAGCCCTTCTACAGTAAACCGTGGGCCGACCCGCAGCTCCAACATACCAGCCGGGTTCTACAACAACCCTCTAGCAAGTCAGGGCCACCCTCGACCCTCAAACACGTGGCGATGAGCCGCTTATCCTTAGCTCTCGGGCCAACCCGGGGCTACCCTATCAACCTGCCGTGCAATGCAGCACACATCATGAGGCCTGGCCCACGTACCCGAAGTGCCTCTTCCCAGCTCCTACGAGCTCATACCCTCAGCCCCGGGCCAAATCCAAGGCCCGCCAGTCACCCACCTAAGCCGATCGACAACCCGAGGTGTGTCGGGTATTTACCCGAACACCTTGCGAGCGGCAGCTACAACATGACACCCACAAGCCCCCACGGTCTAATCACAGCATCTCGAAGCACTCTGTCCTTCAAAGGACATCCCCAGATGACAAAAGAAGACCCCCGAGGCCACCCCTCGGGGCGACGGCTCGCATCGGGGGGTGTTCACCTCTGGCACGGCCATACCCAGGGGAGGGCTGAACCCCTTGGGGAGCGCGCCCTCCTCCCAGCCCAATGTCCCCATGGCCATCTCCCAGTCCCCGTCACTCCCAATCTGTGTAAGGTCGACCGGCATATCCGTGCGTGGGAGGATTCGACAACGATGGAGCCTTGGCGGCGCAACGTCATACGTGTCAACCGTCGGGTTCACACTCGCAAGCGATCTGTCAGCCAGTCCAACCCCCGTATCCTTTAGTCTCCTTGCAGTCACACTGAGTCAGAATGGGGACAAAAAAGGGTAAAATTGGGTTATTATAGGGTGGGACCGCCGCCCCTCTCTCTCCCTCTAATCAGCCTAAACCCCCTGGGGGGCTTAGGCGGACTAGCCTGACCACCTCAGGCTGGTCTGCCTAAACCCCTGGAAAAACAAAAAAAAAGAGAAAAGAAATTTTTACACAAAAACCCAGCCCCCCAGCCCGATCCGTGTGCCAACCCCTATTGGTTTAGGCGGACCAACCCAGCCCATGGAGTTGGTCTGCCTAAACCCATCCAGAAACAAAAAAAAAAAAGATTTTTTAAAATCAAAAAGCCAATTTTTGCTCCGCGTAAACCCATCCGGGGAGGGGTTTAGGAGGACAAGACCAGCCCCCTAGCCTGGTCTTCCTAAACCCTCCCTCCCCCACTCATAAACAAAAAAAAATATTTTTCAAGGGTTTACCCGGAGCAAGTTTTACACTTAACTTGGTCCACCTAAACCCTCCCTGACTCTTCACCTTCCCCTATAAAAACACCCCCCCTAGGGGTAGAGGGAGATAGATGAATGAAAGAACCTACGATCTAACTACTGCACCCTCGGACTTCGCAGGCATCCAGCAAGGGTCGAGGACGCGAGGAGCTTAGTATGGACGGTTGACTTGTAAAACGGCTTATACACATCGAGGGTATGTCACTCGTACTCCCCTCACACGGCGTCTAGCCATGTCGCACAAGTCCACTCCCATTACGCACAAGGCATTATGACCATGGCAAATACACCTGCCTCCCGGGTCTGCCCGCGTATGTCAACTTACAACGGCTACACATACTCCATGATGCCGCATCTACCTCCGTCACTGGGTCGTGTCCGACTGCTCGATCCGAGCCGTGCCCGGCCCTCACAAGGTTATCGGCCGACACCTCCTCTGGCCCCCAGTTCAATCCTCCCTCAGCGAATCGGGTGTGGCCCTTGCCTCGAGGAGAGCCTCTGTAACACATGCGGACACCCGCCTTATCATGCATTGACCCGGAGACCGGCTCACATGTCGGGATTGTCTTGTGGCTTGCACCAATTGTACTTTGCCCGCTATGGCCTGCCTGTAAAGCCCATGCGGCTCTCATAAAATATATTGTCACCTGAATGTATGTCTCCGCATCCATATTCGGGTCCTAGCCTTTTTCGCACCATTTGGCGTGTGTGCGTCCAGTATCCCAGACCCTTGGTAAACACCTCCCAGACAGACGCGAGCCCTGCAGAATGCTCCGGCCCTCCACCCATGGCTTCAGATACATACAGGCTCCTCTTCAGCATAAAACGAAGGTGTTCAGATTCAATCCGATGAAAATAAACACTGATTGTTTACAGTCGGTGGGGAAAGACATCCAGTACACGACTCCCCACAATCGCCTGCGCACTCCCCTCTCTCCACGTGTCGCTCCTTTCCAAAGCCCACGTGCCGCGTCCTGGTGACGCTCCCCAGTCAAACCTTGGTTCCATAGGTGATTATCGAGAAATCAAATGGCACGCCCGCATCCCAGCCTCATTTCTCCAAATCCCGGAACTTCCTGTGCCATCCGACCCCTCTCGACTTTTCATGAAATGAGAGTGCCCGGTACCACCCTGAGAGGCCTGCGGTCACAAAGGAGGATACTCGAGATACATCAAACTCCAGTATTTTCCTTTCCCGCCGTGTTCCTTCCTTCAGTCTCGTCACCGATTCCCCAATGCACGCAACAAATGATGGCATGCCCGGTGGGATGTCTCCCGCCTTCCTTCTATTTGCCAAAGAGAAGCTTGTGCCAGCCTTGAAGCCATGATGCCCTTTTCCTATCCTTGGAGGAGAGGAAGACTCCCAGCTCGCGCTCCAACCGCCGGACCGCGCTCGATGACCGTCAGCAACCGTCACCTTCGCAGCATCCAGCGCTCCAGAAACTATGACAACCGTTACCTACGGTCCCATCGTCATCGCCACCCACACGCGGGTGGGGTACTTGGCGACGCCGATTGTCTTCGGCACCTTCGCCCCAGTCGTCAGATCACCCTACTTCTTGGGTGTGGTCCCCGTGACTGTTCCACAGCTACTCTCAGCTTTCGCTCTTGCCGGTGTGGCGGACATGCCGCGCCACTCTCCAACGTCAGTGGCCCGCTCGAGCGTTAGACTTGGGCAGTCCATCACTGCCCCCTGTGGGGGGCCCAGATCATCCCCTGCCCGGGCGAGCTTTGCCCCCCGGGCCCAGTCTCGGCCAACCTCCAGTGCGTGCTTTGTGCCCCAAGCCTCGGCCACCACTACAGCATCCCGCTCGGGCCTCCAACCCCGAGCCCCAGTCAAGCTGGCATCTGACACAGGCTTCCACCCCCGGGTGCCCGGCTTCCCAGCACCATGTTTGGGCCTTCAGGTCCGAGCCCCAGTCGAGCCAACTCCTTGCACAGGTTTCCCAACCCGGGGGCAAGGCTCCCCGGTACTCTGCTCGGGTCTTTCGACCCAAACCCCGAAAGAGCCATCGTCCAGCACGGGTTCTCAAACTCCGGGATTTCTCAAGGTCGGTCCCCGGTGTGGGCTCTTCGCATCAGGCCCCAGGCCTCTCAGCTCCACTACGGGGTTCTTCCCCTTACCATCTAGTAACGCCGACTCCCACATAGGATTGCCTCTATGGGACGCTGCAATTCCCATGTCGGCCGTGGGTCCTTCATCCCACACTCTAGCTCCGCTAGCGCTTGGTATAGGTTCACAACCTCGGGTCACCGGCACCTCAACTGTAGCACCCCGTATAAAATAATATATATACTTTTTCCCTAAATAAATAAACATCTATAGGAAGGTTAAATAAGAAGTTAGAACACCAATGAGGGCCATTACATAACTTTACCATCATTGAAGTCATCATATGTAAAGATTATTCACCTGATAAGGTGACTTCTTAGAGTAGTTGGTTAAGTGATGTGTTCCCCAAATGAGAGACCATAGTTTGATTCTTGCAACTGTCATTTCCTTTTTGGGCAAAATAAATATATAAAGGGCCCAAAGCATTAACCTCACCATTAAAAATGAATACATATATATATGTCACAAACCATTACCAACGTGAGGAGGGGCCAACAATGGTCTGAAGCCCAGATAAAGGGCGCACATGGCCAGGACGCCTTTGCATAGGGACCCCTCAACCACTAGAGCTTGGTGGAGACAATGACAGCCTTTTTTTGCTAGCAGCGGACCCCTTTTTCCCAACAATGGATTCAATGGATTGAAGCATTAATTGCTTCTTTTTCCCTGGCAATGGACCCTTATGTTTTTCCATTTCCTATAACTATCCCATACCCTCTAGAATAGGGTCTTTACAGGAACGTACCTGAAGGGAGACTTTTTGTAATACCCCAGTTTTAAAAATTTGAAATTTAATTGAAATAAATGAATTTTGGAAATTAATATTTAATTCCTTAGTAAATAGAACTAGTGAAATTTTTGACTACCTTATAAAAATCTAGAAAAATGGTAATTGGGTTGAGGACCATTTATTTAACAACTTTATCTTCTGTGGTCGACCCAACAAAAATCCGTAATTAGGTCTAATTAGTCGATTAAGCCCAAAGTTCACACTTACCTAACTCTTACCTAACCTTAGCTTAAACCGTCGAAATTAGAGCTTAATACTCCACCAAATGAGCCCAAATCGGTGGCAAATGAAAGGCCACGATCTAAGGATCATTTATCCTCTGTTAATTGATCAAAATCCTAACCCTAAAACGTGGTGTCGGCCGAGCTTTGGTGAGGTCAACCATGACGGCGCCGTTTTCAAACACTTAACTTGCCCCGTCGAATTCTCCCAGCTCTGAAGGCTCCAGAAGGTGTATGAGCTATAAAAATGAAGCTATGCAACCCTAGAATCCATTGGTAGTAGCGGCGGTCGCAGTGGAGATCGATCAAGGGAGATCTCTGGTGTTTAGTGGTGACGTGTCGGCGTCCGTTCTTCTTCCTTTATTCTTCCTTTCTTCCCTGATTGAGGTAGGTTCTCTCGGGCTCAAATCGCAAGTAATATATCAAAATGTTCAGCATCCAGTCCTCTTTCTTTTGGTATATGAAGCCATAAATTCTATTAGGTATTCTGTGCGAATTTAATGGTTTAGTAGAGGCATGTCAGAATTAGGGCAGAACCTGTTCCCCTTTGATTTCAGTAGCGATTTCAGGCTGTAAATCTTAAATTGATCCATGCATCTTGTAGAGTTTTTCGTGCTATTTCCATTGATTATAAAAGCCCTAAATTTTATGGATCATGTTTAGAGAATTTTTGATCGGAGTAAGAGCATGTCTAGACTTGGTCTTTAATGTGTTCTTTTGAGTTAAATTGTGATATCGAGTTATTAATATGGATTCCCATATAGCATGTCATATATGATTGGAATCAGCATCGAGTAAGCTTTCTTTTAATCTATAAAGCCCCAAATTTCATTATGTATATTGTGTGAATTTTACGATTTAGTAACAGCATGTCAAAACTAGGGTTTCTAGTGTTCTTGTCTTTATAAATCATGATTTCAGCAAGTAATTATGAAATTGACCTTTCTGTTAGATAGTATTTTTCATAACCTTTCCAACGGTACCAAAAGCCCCTTGTTTCAAGTCCGTTTGCATGAGAATTTAGCATTTTTAATCAAACCCTATCAACCCTCAACTTCCTGGCGTTCATCGGACGTGGAAGGGATGACCGGTATACACCCAGAGATGGACGGTCTTACGATAGACCACAGAACTCAAGCCCAGACTTTGACCCTAGTATAGCCTTAGTTAAACGGTTTCTCAGGAACCACACATCCTGGGATGAACGGTTCCAAACTAACCACATATCTAGTTGATCGGTCCCGAAGTGACCACATAACCCTGGGTAGGATAAACGGCCCCTGAAGGACCACATAACCCAGAACCCAGGGGATGGGCGGTTCCTACCTGACCGCCCAACCCCTTGGGAAGTTCTCTGGAAGCCGCCCAACCACTTGGGCGGTCCTGACATGGCCGCCTAACCCCCTGCAGTCCAGATCAAGCCCGTTCAGCCCCCTGTTAGCCCAGTAGATGTAAGGTTCTTCTAGAACCATTTATCTAGACAGAGAGTGACTTAGTATGAGTTATTAATGGTTCATATTAGTGTCTTAATGGTTAATTAGTAAACTTGAAACCCACATGTTAAGTGGTTAATTATGCAAGTAAATTTCTGTTAATTGCATGTTATTCATTCCTACGCGATCTTGTTCATTCTCCTTATCATCTTGATTCATCTTTTGGCAATTTGACTTAATGTAAATTATAATCCATGGTAATTTGACATGAGATTAGGACTAAAAGTGATTATTAGGTTATTGATTAGCCCCTCTATTTCAGTAGAATGGTGTGACCTAGTTGCCGACTTCTAGTAAGTCGTTAGCCCTATTAATGGTGCTAGTCTTGAACTTACCCCTGGACACTCCATCCGGCGGACTTACCGTCATCTTGAGATCCTTGTATATCCCTGCTAAGAACCTATTGGACCACCAGAACATCGTTTTACATGATTGAACCGCTGGTTTTAAGTCTTGGATCGAATTGGGCTAAAGAGGCACGTGCGGCCAGTAATGAACCGCATATCCTTATAGGCGGCCCAATAACGACCGCATATCTTTAGTACGGCCTTGTATGGACCATATATCATGTTTATGGGTCTTAATATCTTCCGGACATACGCGGCCCAGTATTAACCATATATATATTGAGCGGCCCTTGTCTGACCGTTCATATGACAGTTTTCCGAAAAGTGATTATTTCATGAATTTCGAATTGTGTGAGCTAACCAAGCCTATGTAGGCTATGGAATTTCAGGATTTGACCTACTGTTAGGTCCATTGATCATTAATCATAGTTCTTAGGGACAACTATTCTTCTCGATTAAGGAGCTTATTGTTTGGACTCTTAAAGAATCATTATTCTTATGTCCTTTACCTTGTCTACATGAACTTGACCTTGGAACTCTTGGCCATTAAATATTGTGGATGTATAGTCTCGTGGGATCTACGATCCAAAAAGAAATCAATGCCAAGGCAAACAAATGAAGGGCCCAATCTGGTCTTGGGAGGAGCACCCGAAAAGTACTTGATCCCCGGGGAGGTGAATGATTAGGTGTGGCATTTAGCACCGGTACTATCTAGTGTGTTGGGTCTACGACATTCCTCATTCTCGTGAAACTTATTATTCATGCTTAAAGTAGTAAGTACTTGCTGTTAATATCGGTGCAAGGATTCAGCGGGGGGGTGAATGAATCTCACTCTTAAAAAGTTTTCGCTAAATAAAAGACTCGAACACTATCCAGGCAGAACAAGCAATCTGATGAACAAGTTGAATATTCTTTTAAACAAAAGAGCAAATATGTAACTGGCGCCCAAATAACCAACTAGCGGAAGCAGCACAAATGAGAATAAGAAAGCTCAAGACAATCTGTGAAGGGTGGTAGGAGATATGGAAGAACACACTACAAGCAAACCACAGAACAGCAGGTTTTTAGGTGGTTCAGTCCACAGACCTACGTCCACCCCTCACTCCCAACCGGAGTGAGGCTTCCACTAGCACAAGCTAGAAACCGCAGTCTCAGTCTGCAACAGGTGCTGACACACAGCTTGACCAGGGGAACAAACTCCCCTCTTCCTCCCAACCGGAGGGACACCCCAAGTGACTCCCAGCCACTTGGAAACCAGAGGTCGAAGACCTCTCTTCCTCCAGACCAGGAGGGACCCCTGGACTTGCAACCCACAAGCCCAGAACCGGAGACAAGTCTCCCTTCCTCCAAACCGGAGGGAACCCACAAGTAGCTCCCAGCTACTTGCAACCGGAGATCAGATCTCCCTTCTCTGACCCACCAGGAGGAACCCGACCTCAGTCCAGAGGATCGAAAGTACAAAGCTAACCAGAGAAACAAAAGGGAAAATAAGGAAACATAAAAAGCACAGCAACAAAAGCTGGAAATGAAACACAATAGTCGTTCTGGATTTGATCCACGAACAGACTGAACAGGTCTTCAATAGACTCTCTCCTCTTCTTCTTTTCTTCCTCTTCTTTCTTCTTCTCAGCTCACGCAATCTTTCTCTTCTGCTCTCACTCTCTATTTTCTTCTCTTTCGCATGCTCTCCCTGTATCTTCTCTTTCTTCTTCTTCTTCTGCTTCCTTCTTCTTCTACTCACTGCTTCTCTTCTTTTTCGATCGAACTCTCAGCACTTCTGCACTTCTACTATTCCTCTCAAGACTTCGATCAGTCTCCTTCTGACAACCGAGACTCCCCTTTATAGCAGCTCGAGCAGAGGCAACACTGGGTGCGTGTGGCCTCCACATTTCCCGCCCAAGTATTTGGCCACGTGTCAGCATTTCAGCTTCTTGGATCACGTGCCAGACACCTGCAGGATTAAAGAAGTGTTCAGTCGATGAACAAAATTAACACAAGCTGTGCATAGTTCAGCAATGTATAGACTTATAGAAATCAATATAGCAAGTGTGTACAGTGTGAGGGAGTGTATAGACTTAGTTAGTTCAGGCCTCTAACAACGAGTGTATAGACTTGTAACTCTTCAAGAGATCTCAGTGTATAGAGTTGGAATGTTAGGCCCAATGTATAGACTTTAAAGTCCACTGTGGATGTATAGACTTGATGAGGCTCAAGCAATGTACAGACTTAGTGAGGCTAAGCGTTGTACAGACTTGGAAGTTCCACTGTGGATGTATGGACTTGATGATCCACTGTGGATGTATAGACTTGAGTGAGTGAAGCCGATGTACAGACTTGCCTATGCGAAGCCACTGTACAGACATTGAAAAAGTGAGCTACAGTGCCAATGTGTAGACTTCACGCTGTACAGACTTTCCAAAGAGAACGTAACGCTGTACAGACTTGAGGCTTTGAATGTTGAAGGCACAAGAGGATGTACAGACTCAGATTCTAGACCAGTGGCTGTACAGACTTTGAAAGAGGACCAATGTATGGACTTCAAGTGAATATCAATGTATGGACTTGTGAACAACCGATGAATGAATTGAGGGGTCGACCCATCAGCACAAGGGGTCGACACACCACAGACCAGACCAATGAATAAATGCAGCAAAGTTAAAGAGGCACCAAGCGTCAACGCATTGCCCAAGCAGCGTGGACGCAGCAGATCAAATATTTCTTACTGCTACCTCTGAAGTGCCTTGGCAGCGTCGACGCTGCAGTTCGATGGGTCGACGCTGCAGTATCAAACTATAGTCTAAAGAGCAACAGTAACATGACTGAACATAATCAAATATGCAATGCCATATCAGAACTTATGAAGAACTGCATTATGATCAGAAAGTGAATAATAGCATGATGACTCACACAGCAAGATGACTCATAGTGAATAACTCATATCAAAAACCAATCATCAAAACCATCATCAAAATCATAGGGGCACAACACTTGCTTGCTTGCTTGACATGACTTGAAATTGACTTGTAAATGGTCATTCACTAGAAAATCTTGTTAATCTTGCTTGATATCTCGGCATGCAACTATTTCTTCCATTTAATTATCGTTACTCTTTCCATTTTAGTGATTATTTAGTTCTGCTTATTTTATCGCATTAATCATGCATGTTCATTAATTGGTTAAATCACTTAAACTATGCCTGACGATAGAGTATAATTCCTACTGAGCTTCTTGCTCACCCCTACTTCCAATCCTTTTCAGGTAACGCGATAAACGGTACGTTGCAAATGGGAATCAGATCAGTGTGATCGAGTGAACCTGGAACCTAGAGATCGGAGTCTGTCTTTTTACCTTCTTGAGTCTAGCTAGTGTCGTGAGTCTGGTTATTTCTTTTTCCTTCCCTTGTTCTTTTCTCCTTTAATTTGAATCTAATATTGTAAGAGTGGGTCAAAATTATACTTTTAAATATTAATAAGAGCTCGTATTTTCAATATGTGTGTATGGCCTCCATGTGTTTAATTGTGGTTATTTATTTTCACTCTTGTTATCATGACTGTTAACTGCCACGTTCCGAGCATCGCTTCCCGCTGCTATCGGTTCGGGGCGTGACACTTCTTCCTACGAGCTTCTTCCTGCTGCTGGATCGTTGCAGAGGAGATTTGTTTTCTTATTACCCCTTCTAGGTGTTTACGTCAAAGAGGTAGGTGTTCTCAAGATCTGCCGTAATTAGTAGTTAAATAGGGTGACATGCATGAATAGAGTTAGTTACGTATCACCTAGATTCCTTGTGTTCATCTATTTTAGTTCCTGTAAATTATCCCGTGTTTAAAAAATTCATATTTATGAAATTAAATCTTAAAAATATTGTATGAGCTTGATCTTGCAATCCTGCTATTTGTCCAAGTCTAGCCATATCTTTACTTCCTGATTCTCTAAATATTTTTTTAAATCATGAACAGTAAGTTACATAATTAGTGATCACCATGCTCAGAAATTCATATTTATTTAACCAAATCATAAAATTCAAGCAAAAGCATGATTTTAGAATCCTCAGATTTTTCTCTACCATGGAAAATTATCAAATAAATATTTGGCCTTACAAATGAAATTAAGTGAATAGCAAAAGACACTATTTATGACACACTTTAAAAATTAATATCTCACAAGATAAAAATGATTAAGAATATCTAATTATTATCTATTAACCACCTCGATGTACTCTACCATGAAAAATTATCAAATAAATATTTGGCCTTAAAAATGAAATTGAGTGAATAGTAAAAGATACTATTCAAGACCCACTTTAAAAATTAATATCTTACAAGATAAAAATGATTAGGAAGATCTAATTGTTACCCATTAACCATCTCGATATACTCTACTATGAAAAATTATCAAATAAATATTTGGGCTTAAAACGAAATTGAGTGAACAATAAAAGATACTATTCATGACCCACTTTAAAAATTAATATCTCACAAGATAAAAATGATTAGGAAGATCTAATTGTTACCCATTAACCACCTCGATGTACTCTACCATAGAAAATTATCAAATAAATATTTGACTTTAAAAACGAAATTGAGTGAATAGTAAAATACACTATTCATGATCCACTTTAAAAATTAATATCTCACAAGATAAAAATGATTAGGAAGATCTAATTGTTACCCATTAACCATCTCGATTTACTCTACCATGGAAAATTATCAAATAAATATTTGACCTTAAACATGAAGTTGAGTGAATAGTAAAAAGTGCGAAAATGAATAGTAAATATGTTAGGTCAAATGTTGACCGATTACTGCAAAAGTGCACCGACCTTGGTCTGGTGATACAGTGATGTGCACCGACCTTGGCTTGCATGTGCACCGACCCTTGAAACCAAAAGTACACAGACCTTGACCCTTTGCCAATTAAACCAGCACTGACCTTGTGACATGTTAGTATTGAATGTGCACGGACTTGTACAATAACCTGCACTGACCTTGACCCTTTGCCAACTAAACCTGCACTGACCTTGACCCTTTGCCAACTAAACCTGCACTGACCTTGTAGCATGTTAGTATTGAATGTGCACGGACTTGTACAGTAACCTGCATCGACCTTACCTTGCTGACAGGCAAAGTAGCATCGACCTTAGTTGTGCATGATAGCTTAGCTACACTACTAACATAGACCCTATATGCAGACCAACACAAGGTAGCATAGACCTTGATATGCATGATACACTACTAACATAGACCCTATATGCAGACAAACACAAGGTAGCATAGACCTTGATATGCATGATACATTACTAACATAGACCCTATATGCAGACCAACACAAGGTAACATAGACCTTGATATGCATGATACACTACTAACAAAGACCCTATATGCAAACCAACTCAAGGTAGCACAAACTAGCATCGACCCTATATGCAGACCAACTCAAGGTAAGACAGACTAACACAGACCTAATACAAGGTAACACATACCTTGATATACATGAAAACATTGACTAACACAGACCTAATGCAAGGTAACACAGACTAACACAGACCTAATGTAAGGTAACACAGACCTTGATATAAATGAAAACACAGACTAACACAGACCTAATGCAATGTAACACAGACCTTGATATACATGAAAATATTGACTAACACAGACCTAATGCAAGGTAACATAGACTAACATAGACCTAATGTAAGGTAACACAGACCTTGATATACATGATACTCCACTAGCATCGACCTCAACATGTATGCACAGTAACTAGCATCGACATCACATGCATGCAAGCCAAATTAGCATCGACCTCAACATGCATGCACAGAAACTAGCATCGACCCTAGTTATGCATTCCTACATGAAAAGTAAAATAATGTCTGACTTTGACTGGTTGACACCTTTGAACAGTAGTGTTGACTTTGACCAATAGCGTTAACTTTGACCAATTGTCACTTATCTTCACATCAACAGTAGCGTTGACTTTGAACTGTAGCGTTGACTTTGACCAACAGTTGTGGTGACCTTCTTTACATGACTTTTTGGCCATCTCCTTAACCCCAATTTGCCGATGTGTCATGCATTTTAAGTAGATGGTCATAATTCATCATTTACACTCGAGATGTCCTTGAATTCTATTCCTAAAAATCTACATTATGTTCCAACAATGGGTAAACTTCTTGAAATTCTACATTGGCTATATAAATGATGGTGGATGCCTAAAAATATACATAAAATGCTGTACATATAGGGCCCGGTCTGGTCCTGGGAGGAGTACCCGAAGGTACTTGTGCCCATGGGAGTTTATTGACCACGGTGTCTGGCATTGCACCGAAGTACTTGCTTGACTTGAGGCGTTCTCACTCACTCTCTTGTGACATGCTTGACTCGCTTGACATGAATTGTTTAGCCCGAAAAAGGGTAATTACTTGATTGAATGTATTGAATGAAATAGCCAATTCCATTGTACTACTTGTTATTACATGAGCTTGAAATACTTGCTTGAATACTTGAATGTTAAATTCTTGAAATACTTGCTTGAATACTCGAATGTTAAATTCTTGAATACTTGCTTGAATACGGTATCCTTGGAAAGTACTTGTCCAATTACTTGCAATTTCCTTATTGATATGTCTCATTGAAATTCTTGTGATATTCCTCTAATACAATTCTTGATATTCTCGCTTGATCCTACATGCATCATTATACCGATTAACTTACAGATTGTTAGAACTTGAGATATAATTCCTACTGAGTGATTCGCTCATCAAATTGCTTCCTAACATTTTCAAGTAATTTGGATAGCGACCACCACCTGGATGGGAATGATACCGAGTGATGAGTACTAGAGTCACCGTTGGGTGTACCGTCAGCTAGGTCCAATCCTTTGTATTTTAGGCCCTACGTAATGTATTCCCAGTTATTAATAAAGGCTTGTAATCATATGGTACTTTTCGGTCAGTTATGATTAAGTTGGGTTTGGATTATGCCAAAACATGTAGCATTATGAATTAATTTGGGATATTACTATTCTGGTTAAATTATGGTCATCTTGGACTATGGATAATATGTCAAATTCTAAGTTAGTGGTAATTTACCGAGTAAAATGCGCGCTCTGATCTTACTCGAATGACACGATCGATATAGACGCCTCACTGACCCGAGTATCTTTCGCGCTCGAGACGTGACAGTCTTCATGGTATCAGAGCCAGGTTTTTAATTTCCTAGGTAAAACTCGAGTCCAAGGATAGAAAAGTCGAAAGATAGATTTAGACCTTACCCGGTGAGATGGGTAGAGCCATGGGTTAAGTTCTATAATGACATTTGACCGCATATTAAAACCCGATATTCATTACACGTAAACTCTTTTGTAGGGTCATGGCCGCTGAAAGAGCACAATGGCGTGAGGTGCAGCGCACTATACACGGCCTTATACAGGCGCTGCAGCAAGTGGCGCAGGGCAGAGCTAACCGTGGAGCCGATGATCTCCACAGGGGTTTCCGCAACATGAACCCACCAAGGTTCGCGGGTTCATCCGACCCTGAGGATGCCGAGAATTGGTTAAAGGAGATTGAATGGATTTTCCGTGTAATGCAATGCACGGACGAGGAGAAGGTTATGCTGGCCATTTTCCAACTTGAGCGGGATGCTCAAAGTTGGTGGGAAGCCATCGAAGCGACGCTACAAGAAGACAATGTTGCATGGGGTGAATTCGTCGAACACTTCAACAACATGTACTTCTCCGACCATATTTAGGAGAAAAAGGCCGCGGAATTTTTTGCACTGAAACAACGTGGCTTGAAAGTGGCAGAGTATGAAGCTCAGTTTTCAAGACTATCCAAGTACGCACCCCACTTGGTGTGTACGGAGAAGATGAAGGCACGAAGGTTCCTCAACGGGCTTCGGCCCCACTATATTACACAACTCGCACCTATGGACATCCAAGTCTACTCGAAAATAGTTCGGCGTGCGCAGTTGCTCGAGGGCGCCACTGAATTATCGGAGAGGATCCGAGGAAATTTCAAGGCAACACTCAACAAGAATGAACCTGTCACAAGCCCGGGAAAATTCAAAGCAACATTCGACAAGAAGCGGTCTTACACTAGAGGGGAGTCCTCCAAAGGGAAGAAATTTCAGAAGAATGACAGGCCTTTTACCGCCCCCACACCTACCAAGGAAGTTTGCAATTATTGTGATAAACCCGGCCATAAGACCGAGGAATGCTGGAGGAAGCTAGGAGCCTGTCTCTGATGTGGAAGTCGATAACATCGGATCCCCAATTGTCCGCTGATGAATGAGCCAGCCGTTAAAGAGGAAAAGTTCCCGACAAAGAAGCAGGGCCATCTGCAAGCTCTCCGAGAGACAGAACCAACAAAAGGAGGAATCATGGAAGGTACACTAACTATTTGCTCTAAGAATGCCAAAGTCTTATTTGATACTGGAGCAACACATTCCTTTATTTCCAAGAAATTTGCTGCTATATTTTCTATGGAGCCCGAATGGTTAGACTTAGTCATATCTACACCTATCGGGAATAAGTCCAACCTCACACATCACTATCCAAACTGCGAGGTTATGGTTAAAAGAAAATAATCTACCTGCCGACCTAATTTGCCTAGATATGGAAGTGTATGATGTCATACTAGGTGCTGATTGGTTATCCACATACCAAGCAACTGTTGATTGCCCGAATGGCAAGATAAGTTTTGTGGGTTACCCGGGACTAGTATACATTAGCCCTCGGGCTAGATCACCTCTTATATCAGCTCTCCGATCTAGTAAGCTTATAAGCAAAAGATGTATGGCTTTCATTGCATTTGTAATTACCACGGACATCGAGGAGTCTAAGCTTGAAGACATCCATGTAGTTCGGGATTTTCTGACGTGTTTCCAGAAGAATTGCCCGGCTTACCCCCGAAGCGGGAGGTGTCGTTTACCATCGACCTTGTCCCTGGTGCGGGACATGTTTCCAAGGCACCTTATAGAATGTCCCCTGCTGAGCTGAAGGAGCTGAAAGAACAACTAATGGAGCTATTGAATAAGGGTTTCATCTGGCCGAGTACTTCCCCATGGGGAGCACATGTACTATTCGTCAAGAAGAAGGACGGATCGATGAGACTCTGCATCGACTATTGACAGTTAAACCACCTTACAATCAAGAACAAGTACCCACTACCGAGGATTGATGAACTGTTCGATCAACTATCTGGAGCTAAATATTTCTCCAAGATCGATCTTTGTTCTGGTTATCACCAATTGAAGATCAAAGAAGAAGACATTTATAAAACTGCATTCCGAAGCAGGTATGGGCATTACGAATTTACTATTATGCCTTTCGGACTAACAAATGCCCCCGCAGCTTTCATGCAGTTAATGAACAGCATATTCAGGCCTCACTTGGACCAGTTTATTGTGATCTTTATTGATGATTTTTTGATTTATTCAAAGTCTGAAGAAGACCATGAAGAACATCTCAAGCAGGCATTGCAGATATTGAGGGAAAATAAATTATATGCCAAATTCAGCAAGTGCAAGTTTTGGCTCGAGGAAGTGTCCTTCTTGGGCCATATAATTTCGAAGGATGGAATTTCCGTGTACCCATCAAAGGTTGAAGCCGTGAAAAATTTGGAAAGACCAACAAATGCAACGGAAATACAGAGTTTCTTGGAGCTAGCTGGTTATTATCGACGCTTCATCAAGGACTTCTCAAGAATTGTTGTTCCTCTCACTTGATTGACTCGCAAGGAAATACCTTATGAGTGGAAAGAATACTGTGAGAAGAGTTTTCAAGCTTTGAAAGATCTCTTGACCACTGCTCCAGTCTTATCATTACCAATTGAAGGAGAGAAGTACGAGGTATATACCGATGCTTTTGGTATTGGCCTCGGGTGTGTATTGATGCAAAATGGGAGAGTCATTGCATACTCTTCCCGGCAACTGAAGAAACATGAAGAGAACTACCCGGTGCATGATTTAGAACTAGCCACGGTGGTATTTGCCTTGAAGATCTAGAGACACTATCTCTACGGAGAATAATTCACGGTATACCCCGATCATAAAAGCCTCAAATATTTATTCTCCCAAAAGGAGCTAAATATGCGGCAAAGGCATTGACTCGAGAACCTTAAGGATTTTGACTTCACTGTACAGTACCATCCCGGTAACGGTAATTCTGTAGTTGATGCCCTCAGTCAAAAGTCGAGAGCAATATTAGCAAGTTGCATGATTCAAGAATGGAAGCTATTGGGGGAATTCTCTAAACTCGATATTAGCACTGATGAACAAGATGAGTGTATTACTCTAGCCCATATGAGTCTACATCCAGATTTGCTGCCAGAAATTCAAAATCTACAAGAAGAAGATCCTACACTAGTGGAGATAAGGGACAAGCTGGATGAGAGGCCAGATTTCAAGCTGGCACTCGATGGA
Source organism: Amorphophallus konjac (assembly GCA_022559845.1). Classification (NCBI taxonomy): domain Eukaryota; kingdom Viridiplantae; phylum Streptophyta; class Magnoliopsida; order Alismatales; family Araceae; genus Amorphophallus; species Amorphophallus konjac. The sequence goes on from CM040118.1 coordinate 293,094,693, forward strand.
AGACTATTATTCCATGCACGGACGTGTGTACCTGACTATCCCGAGTTGAAGAAGAAAGTTCTTGAAGAAGCTCATCGATCACGGTACACGATCCACCCTGGAGCCACCAAGATGTACCAAGACTTGAAAAGGACTTCCTGGTGGTCTAATATGAAAAGGGAGGTAGCGGATTTCGTATCTCGCTGCCTGACTTGTCAAGAAGTGAAGGCGGAACATCAGAAACCCGCCGGAAAGTTACATCCACTAGATATTCCCAAGTGGAAGTGGGAAGACATTGGCATAGATTTTATTATGGGCTTGCCCAAGTCTAGAGGTGGACATGATGGAATTTGGGTAATTATCGATCGCCAAACTAAATCGGCTCATTTCTTGCCTATCAAAAGCCGATGGTCGATTGATGTCCTTACTACCTTGTATATTAAGGAGACGGTTAGATTGCATGGAGTCCCCGTGTAGATCGTATCCGACCGAGACCCATGCTCCACCTCTCATTTTTGGAAGAGTCTACAAAACTCTCTGGGGACGAAACTCAACTTCAGCACTGCTTTTCATCCCCAGACAGATGGACAGACAGAAAGGACAAATCAAGTTGTTGAAGATATGTTAAGGGCATGTATTATAGACTTCGACGGAAGTTGACATGATCACTTACCCCTAGCCGAGTTTGCATATAATAATAGCTATCAAGCGAGTATCCAAATGGCACCTTTCGAGGCACTCTATGGCAGAAGTTGTCGATCTCCAATATGTTGGGATGAAGTCAGTGAAAAGCAAATTCTAGGCCTAGATATGGTGAGAGACTCAACCGAAAAGATACACCTCATTCGGGAAAGGCTAAAGATAGCACAGTCCAGACAGAAGTCATATGCTGACAATAGAAGAAGAGATCTGGAATTTCAAGTCGGAGACCATGTTTTTCTCAAGGTATCTCCTGGTCAAGATATTAGAAGATTCGGTGTTAAGGGTAAACTTACACCGAGGTTTATTGGTCCATTGGAGGTATTGGAGAGAGTGGGCGAGGTAGCTTACAGCATTGCCTTGCCTCCACAATTATCAGAGGTGCACAATATATTCCATATTTCTATGCTGAAGAAGTATGTGCACGATCCTCTCCACGTCATCGATCACACCGACTTAGTGATACAAAAGGACCTTACCTATGAGCAGAAGCCAATGAAGATCCTCGACCGAGAAGTCCGAGTTTTAAGGAACAAGATGATCCCTATGGTGAAAGTACAATGGAATCGATGCTTAGAACAAGAGACTACATGGCAAACCGAGGAGTCTATGAGAAGGAGATTCCCAGAGTTATTCTAGTCTGTAAGTATTTCTCACCCTCCTTGTCTCCATATATGTAATTGAATTTGGGGACCAAATTATTTTAAGTGGGGGAGGGTGTAGAACCCCGTATAAAATAATATATATATTTTTTCCCTAAACATATAAAAAAAACTTCTATAGGAAGGTTAAATAAGAAGTTAGAACACCAATGAGGGCCATTATATAACTTTACCATCATTGAAGTCATCATACGTAAAGATTATTCACCTGACAAGGTGACTTCTTAGAGTAGTTGGTTAAGTGATGTGTTCCCCAAATGAGAGACCACAGTTCGATTCTTGCAACCGCCATTTCCTTTTTGGGTAAAATAAATATATGAAGGGCCCAAAGGATTAACCCCACCATTAAAAATGAATACATATATATATGTCATAAACCATTACCCACGTGAGGAGGGGCCAACAATGGTCTGAAGCCCAGATAAAGGGCGCACAGGGCCAGGACGCCTTTGCATAGGGATCCCTCAACCACTAGAGCTTGGTGGAGACAATGACAACATTTTTTTGCTAGCAGTGGGCCCCTTTTTTCCCAACAATGGATTCAATGGATTGAAGCATTAATTGCTTCTTTTTCCCTAGCAATGGACCCTTATGTTTTTCCATTTCTTATAACTATCCCATACCCTCTAGAATATGGTCTTTATAGGAACGTACCTGAAGGGAGACTTCTTCTACGAGCTTCTTCCTGCTCCTGAATCGTTGCAGAGGAGATTTGTTTTCTTATTACCCCTTCTAGGTGTTTACGTCAAAGAGGTAGGTGTTCTCAAGATCTGCCCTAATTAGTAGTTAAATAGGGTGACATGCATGAATAGGGTTAGTTACGTATCACTTGGATTCATTGTGTTCATCCCTTTTAGTTCTTGTAAATTATCCCGTGTTTAAAAAATTCATATCTATGAAATTAAATCTTAAAAATATTGTATGAGCTTGATCTTGCAATCCTGCTATTTGTCCATGTCTAGCCATATCTTTACTTCCTGATTCTCTAAACATTTTTTTTAAATCATGAACATTAAGGTACGTAATTAGTGATCACCATGCTCAGAAATTCATATTTATTTAACCAAACCATGAAATTTCAGCATAAGCATGATTTTAGAATCCTCAGATTTTTCTCTACCATGAAAAATTATCAAATAAATATTTGGTCTTAAAAATGAAATTGAGTGAATAGTAAAAGATACTATTCACGACCCACTTTAAAAATTAATATCTCACAAGATAAAAATGATTAGGAATATCTAATTGTTACCCATTAACCACCTCGATGTACTCTACCATGAAAAATTATCAAATAAATATTCGACCTTAAAAATAAAATTGAGTGAATAGTAAAAGACACTATTCATGACCCACTTCAAAAATTAATATCTCAGAAGATAAAAATGATTAGAAAGATCTACTTGTTACCTATTAACTACCTCAATTTACTATACCATGAAAAATTATCAAATAAATATTTGGCCTTAAAAACGAAATTGAGTGAATAGTAAAAGATAATATTTATAACCCACTTTAAAAATTAATATCTCAAAAGATAAAAATCATTAGGAAGATCTAATTGTTACCCATTAACCACCTCGATGTACTCTACCATGAAAAATTATCAAATAAATATTTGACCTTAAAAATGAAATTGAGTGAATAGTAAAAGACACTATTCATGGCCCACTTTAAAAATTAATATCTCACAAGATAAAAATGATTATGAAGATCTAATTGTTACACATTAACCACCTCGATTTACTCTACCATGAAAAATTATCAAATAAATATTTGGCCATAAAAATGAATTTGAGGGAATAGTAAAAAATGTGAAAATGAATAGTAAATACATTGGGTCAAATGTTGACTGATTACTGCAAAAGTGCACCGACCTTGGTCTGGTGCTACAGTGATGTGCACCGACTTTGGCTTGCATGTGCACCGACCCTTGAAACAAAAAGTGCACAGACCTTGACCCTTTGCCAATTAAACCGGCACTGACCTTGTGGTATGTTAGTATTGAATGTGCACGGACTTGAACAGTAACCTGCACTGACCTTGACCCTTTGTCAACTAAACCTGCACTGACCTTGTAGCATGTTAGTATTGAATGTGCACGGACTTGTACAGTAACCTGCATCGACCTTACCTTGCTGACAGGCAAAGTAGCATCGACCTTAGTTGTGCATGATAGCTTAGCTACACTACTAACATAGACCCTATATGCAGACCAACACAAGGTAGCATAGACCTTGATATGCATGATACACTACTAACATAGACCCTATATGCAGACAAACACAAGGTAGCATAGACCTTGATATGCATGATACATTACTAACATAGACCCTATATGCAGACCAACACAAGGTAACATAGACCTTGATATGCATGATACACTACTAACAAAGACCCTATATGCAAACCAACTCAAGGTAGCACAAACTAGCATCGACCCTATATGCAGACCAACTCAAGGTAAGACAGACTAACACAGACCTAATACAAGGTAACACATACCTTGATATACATGAAAACATTGACTAACACAGACCTAATGCAAGGTAACACAGACTAACACAGACCTAATGTAAGGTAACACAGACCTTGATATAAATGAAAACACAGACTAACACAGACCTAATGCAATGTAACACAGACCTTGATATACATGAAAATATTGACTAACACAGACCTAATGCAAGGTAACATAGACTAACATAGACCTAATGTAAGGTAACACAGACCTTGATATACATGATACTCCACTAGCATCGACCTCAACATGTATGCACAGTAACTAGCATCGACATCACATGCATGCAAGCCAAATTAGCATCGACCTCAACATGCATGCACAGAAACTAGCATCGACCCTAGTTATGCATTCCTACATGAAAAGTAAAATAATGTCTGACTTTGACTGGTTGACACCTTTGAACAGTAGTGTTGACTTTGACCAATAGCGTTAACTTTGACCAATTGTCACTTATCTTCACATCAACAGTAGCGTTGACTTTGAACTGTAGCGTTGACTTTGACCAACAGTTGTGGTGACCTTCTTTACATGACTTTTTGGCCATCTCCTTAACCCCAATTTGCCGATGTGTCATGCATTTTAAGTAGATGGTCATAATTCATCATTTACACTCGAGATGTCCTTGAATTCTATTCCTAAAAATCTACATTATGTTCCAACAATGGGTAAACTTCTTGAAATTCTACATTGGCTATATAAATGATGGTGGATGCCTAAAAATATACATAAAATGCTGTACATATAGGGCCCGGTCTGGTCCTGGGAGGAGTACCCGAAGGTACTTGTGCCCATGGGAGTTTATTGACCACGGTGTCTGGCATTGCACCGAAGTACTTGCTTGACTTGAGGCGTTCTCACTCACTCTCTTGTGACATGCTTGACTCGCTTGACATGAATTGTTTAGCCCGAAAAAGGGTAATTACTTGATTGAATGTATTGAATGAAATAGCCAATTCCATTGTACTACTTGTTATTACATGAGCTTGAAATACTTGCTTGAATACTTGAATGTTAAATTCTTGAAATACTTGCTTGAATACTCGAATGTTAAATTCCTGAATACTTGCTTGAATACGGTATCCTTGGAAAGTACTTGTCCAATTACTTGCAATTTCCTTATTGATATGTCTCATTGAAATTCTTGTGATATTCCTCTAATACAATTCTTGATATTCTCGCTTGATCCTACATGCATCATTATACCGATTAACTTACAGATTGTTAGAACTTGAGATATAATTCCTACTGAGTGATTCGCTCATCAAATTGCTTCCTAACATTTTCAAGTAATTTGGATAGCGACCACCACCTGGATGGGAATGATACCGAGTGATGAGTACTAGAGTCACCGTTGGGTGTACCGTCAGCTAGGTCCAATCCTTTGTATTTTAGGCCCTACGTAATGTATTCCCAGTTATTAATAAAGGCTTGTAATCATATGGTACTTTTCGGTCAGTTATGATTAAGTTGGGTTTGGATTATGCCAAAACATGTAGCATTATGAATTAATTTGGGATATTACTATTCTGGTTAAATTATGGTCATCTTGGACTATGGATAATATGTCAAATTCTAAGTTAGTGGTAATTTACCGAGTAAAATGCGCGCTCTGATCTTACTCGAATGACACGATCGATATAGACGCCTCACTGACCCGAGTATCTTTCGCGCTCGAGACGTGACAGTCTTCATGGTATCAGAGCCAGGTTTTTAATTTCCTAGGTAAAACTCGAGTCCAAGGATAGAAAAGTCGAAAGATAGATTTAGACCTTACCCGGTGAGATGGGTAGAGCCATGGGTTAAGTTCTATAATGACATTTGACCGCATATTAAAACCCGATATTCATTACACGTAAACTCTTTTGTAGGGTCATGGCCGCTGAAAGAGCACAATGGCGTGAGGTGCAGCGCACTATACACGGCCTTATACAGGCGCTGCAGCAAGTGGCGCAGGGCAGAGCTAACCGTGGAGCCGATGATCTCCACAGGGGTTTCCGCAACATGAACCCACCAAGGTTCGCGGGTTCATCCGACCCTGAGGATGCCGAGAATTGGTTAAAGGAGATTGAATGGATTTTCCGTGTAATGCAATGCACGGACGAGGAGAAGGTTATGCTGGCCATTTTCCAACTTGAGCGGGATGCTCAAAGTTGGTGGGAAGCCATCGAAGCGACGCTACAAGAAGACAATGTTGCATGGGGTGAATTCGTCGAACACTTCAACAACATGTACTTCTCCGACCATATTTAGGAGAAAAAGGCCGCGGAATTTTTTGCACTGAAACAACGTGGCTTGAAAGTGGCAGAGTATGAAGCTCAGTTTTCAAGACTATCCAAGTACGCACCCCACTTGGTGTGTACGGAGAAGATGAAGGCACGAAGGTTCCTCAACGGGCTTCGGCCCCACTATATTACACAACTCGCACCTATGGACATCCAAGTCTACTCGAAAATAGTTCGGCGTGCGCAGTTGCTCGAGGGCGCCACTGAATTATCGGAGAGGATCCGAGGAAATTTCAAGGCAACACTCAACAAGAATGAACCTGTCACAAGCCCGGGAAAATTCAAAGCAACATTCGACAAGAAGCGGTCTTACACTAGAGGGGAGTCCTCCAAAGGGAAGAAATTTCAGAAGAATGACAGGCCTTTTACCGCCCCCACACCTACCAAGGAAGTTTGCAATTATTGTGATAAACCCGGCCATAAGACCGAGGAATGCTGGAGGAAGCTAGGAGCCTGTCTCTGATGTGGAAGTCGATAACATCGGATCCCCAATTGTCCGCTGATGAATGAGCCAGCCGTTAAAGAGGAAAAGTTCCCGACAAAGAAGCAGGGCCATCTGCAAGCTCTCCGAGAGACAGAACCAACAAAAGGAGGAATCATGGAAGGTACACTAACTATTTGCTCTAAGAATGCCAAAGTCTTATTTGATACTGGAGCAACACATTCCTTTATTTCCAAGAAATTTGCTGCTATATTTTCTATGGAGCCCGAATGGTTAGACTTAGTCATATCTACACCTATCGGGAATAAGTCCAACCTCACACATCACTATCCAAACTGCGAGGTTATGGTTAAAAGAAAATAATCTACCTGCCGACCTAATTTGCCTAGATATGGAAGTGTATGATGTCATACTAGGTGCTGATTGGTTATCCACATACCAAGCAACTGTTGATTGCCCGAATGGCAAGATAAGTTTTGTGGGTTACCCGGGACTAGTATACATTAGCCCTCGGGCTAGATCACCTCTTATATCAGCTCTCCGATCTAGTAAGCTTATAAGCAAAAGATGTATGGCTTTCATTGCATTTGTAATTACCACGGACATCGAGGAGTCTAAGCTTGAAGACATCCATGTAGTTCGGGATTTTCTGACGTGTTTCCAGAAGAATTGCTCGGCTTACCCCCGAAGCGGGAGGTGTCGTTTACCATCGACCTTGTCCCTGGTGCGGGACATGTTTCCAAGGCACCTTATAGAATGTCCCCTGCTGAGCTGAAGGAGCTGAAAGAACAACTAATGGAGCTATTGAATAAGGGTTTCATCTGGCCGAGTACTTCCCCATGGGGAGCACATGTACTATTCGTCAAGAAGAAGGACGGATCGATGAGACTCTGCATCGACTATTGACAGTTAAACCACCTTACAATCAAGAACAAGTACCCACTACCGAGGATTGATGAACTGTTCGATCAACTATCTGGAGCTAAATATTTCTCCAAGATCGATCTTTGTTCTGGTTATCACCAATTGAAGATCAAAGAAGAAGACATTTATAAAACTGCATTCCGAAGCAGGTATGGGCATTACGAATTTACTATTATGCCTTTCGGACTAACAAATGCCCCCGCAGCTTTCATGCAGTTAATGAACAGCATATTCAGGCCTCACTTGGACCAGTTTATTGTGATCTTTATTGATGATTTTTTGATTTATTCAAAGTCTGAAGAAGACCATGAAGAACATCTCAAGCAGGCATTGCAGATATTGAGGGAAAATAAATTATATGCCAAATTCAGCAAGTGCAAGTTTTGGCTCGAGGAAGTGTCCTTCTTGGGCCATATAATTTCGAAGGATGGAATTTCCGTGTACCCATCAAAGGTTGAAGCCGTGAAAAATTTGGAAAGACCAACAAATGCAACGGAAATACAGAGTTTCTTGGAGCTAGCTGGTTATTATCGACGCTTCATCAAGGACTTCTCAAGAATTGTTGTTCCTCTCACTTGATTGACTCGCAAGGAAATACCTTATGAGTGGAAAGAATACTGTGAGAAGAGTTTTCAAGCTTTGAAAGATCTCTTGACCACTGCTCCAGTCTTATCATTACCAATTGAAGGAGAGAAGTACGAGGTATATACCGATGCTTTTGGTATTGGCCTCGGGTGTGTATTGATGCAAAATGGGAGAGTCATTGCATACTCTTCCCGGCAACTGAAGAAACATGAAGAGAACTACCCGGTGCATGATTTAGAACTAGCCACGGTGGTATTTGCCTTGAAGATCTAGAGACACTATCTCTACGGAGAATAATTCACGGTATACCCCGATCATAAAAGCCTCAAATATTTATTCTCCCAAAAGGAGCTAAATATGCGGCAAAGGCATTGACTCGAGAACCTTAAGGATTTTGACTTCACTGTACAGTACCATCCCGGTAACGGTAATTCTGTAGTTGATGCCCTCAGTCAAAAGTCGAGAGCAATATTAGCAAGTTGCATGATTCAAGAATGGAAGCTATTGGGGGAATTCTCTAAACTCGATATTAGCACTGATGAACAAGATGAGTGTATTACTCTAGCCCATATGAGTCTACATCCAGATTTGCTGCCAGAAATTCAAAATCTACAAGAAGAAGATCCTACACTAGTGGAGATAAGGGACAAGCTGGATGAGAGGCCAGATTTCAAGCTGGCACTCGATGGAAGACTATTATTCCATGCACGGACGTGTGTACCTGACTATCCCGAGTTGAAGAAGAAAGTTCTTGAAGAAGCTCATCGATCACGGTACACGATCCACCCTGGAGCCACCAAGATGTACCAAGACTTGAAAAGGACTTCCTGGTGGTCTAATATGAAAAGGGAGGTAGCGGATTTCGTATCTCGCTGCCTGACTTGTCAAGAAGTGAAGGCGGAACATCAGAAACCCGCCGGAAAGTTACATCCACTAGATATTCCCAAGTGGAAGTGGGAAGACATTGGCATAGATTTTATTATGGGCTTGCCCAAGTCTAGAGGTGGACATGATGGAATTTGGGTAATTATCGATCGCCAAACTAAATCGGCTCATTTCTTGCCTATCAAAAGCCGATGGTCGATTGATGTCCTTACTACCTTGTATATTAAGGAGACGGTTAGATTGCATGGAGTCCCCGTGTAGATCGTATCCGACCGAGACCCATGCTCCACCTCTCATTTTTGGAAGAGTCTACAAAACTCTCTGGGGACGAAACTCAACTTCAGCACTGCTTTTCATCCCCAGACAGATGGACAGACAGAAAGGACAAATCAAGTTGTTGAAGATATGTTAAGGGCATGTATTATAGACTTCGACGGAAGTTGACATGATCACTTACCCCTAGCCGAGTTTGCATATAATAATAGCTATCAAGCGAGTATCCAAATGGCACCTTTCGAGGCACTCTATGGCAGAAGTTGTCGATCTCCAATATGTTGGGATGAAGTCAGTGAAAAGCAAATTCTAGGCCTAGATATGGTGAGAGACTCAACCGAAAAGATACACCTCATTCGGGAAAGGCTAAAGATAGCACAGTCCAGACAGAAGTCATATGCTGACAATAGAAGAAGAGATCTGGAATTTCAAGTCGGAGACCATGTTTTTCTCAAGGTATCTCCTGGTCAAGATATTAGAAGATTCGGTGTTAAGGGTAAACTTACACCGAGGTTTATTGGTCCATTGGAGGTATTGGAGAGAGTGGGCGAGGTAGCTTACAGCATTGCCTTGCCTCCACAATTATCAGAGGTGCACAATATATTCCATATTTCTATGCTGAAGAAGTATGTGCACGATCCTCTCCACGTCATCGATCACACCGACTTAGTGATACAAAAGGACCTTACCTATGAGCAGAAGCCAATGAAGATCCTCGACCGAGAAGTCCGAGTTTTAAGGAACAAGATGATCCCTATGGTGAAAGTACAATGGAATCGATGCTTAGAACAAGAGACTACATGGCAAACCGAGGAGTCTATGAGAAGGAGATTCCCAGAGTTATTCTAGTCTGTAAGTATTTCTCACCCTCCTTGTCTCCATATATGTAATTGAATTTGGGGACCAAATTATTTTAAGTGGGGGAGGGTGTAGAACCCCGTATAAAATAATATATATATTTTTTCCCTAAACATATAAAAAAAACTTCTATAGGAAGGTTAAATAAGAAGTTAGAACACCAATGAGGGCCATTATATAACTTTACCATCATTGAAGTCATCATACGTAAAGATTATTCACCTGACAAGGTGACTTCTTAGAGTAGTTGGTTAAGTGATGTGTTCCCCAAATGAGAGACCACAGTTCGATTCTTGCAACCGCCATTTCCTTTTTGGGTAAAATAAATATATGAAGGGCCCAAAGGATTAACCCCACCATTAAAAATGAATACATATATATATGTCATAAACCATTACCCACGTGAGGAGGGGCCAACAATGGTCTGAAGCCCAGATAAAGGGCGCACAGGGCCAGGACGCCTTTGCATAGGGATCCCTCAACCACTAGAGCTTGGTGGAGACAATGACAACATTTTTTTGCTAGCAGTGGGCCCCTTTTTTCCCAACAATGGATTCAATGGATTGAAGCATTAATTGCTTCTTTTTCCCTAGCAATGGACCCTTATGTTTTTCCATTTCTTATAACTATCCCATACCCTCTAGAATATGGTCTTTATAGGAACGTACCTGAAGGGAGACTTCTTCTACGAGCTTCTTCCTGCTCCTGAATCGTTGCAGAGGAGATTTGTTTTCTTATTACCCCTTCTAGGTGTTTACGTCAAAGAGGTAGGTGTTCTCAAGATCTGCCCTAATTAGTAGTTAAATAGGGTGACATGCATGAATAGGGTTAGTTACGTATCACTTGGATTCATTGTGTTCATCCCTTTTAGTTCTTGTAAATTATCCCGTGTTTAAAAAATTCATATCTATGAAATTAAATCTTAAAAATATTGTATGAGCTTGATCTTGCAATCCTGCTATTTGTCCATGTCTAGCCATATCTTTACTTCCTGATTCTCTAAACATTTTTTTTAAATCATGAACATTAAGGTACGTAATTAGTGATCACCATGCTCAGAAATTCATATTTATTTAACCAAACCATGAAATTTCAGCATAAGCATGATTTTAGAATCCTCAGATTTTTCTCTACCATGAAAAATTATCAAATAAATATTTGGTCTTAAAAATGAAATTGAGTGAATAGTAAAAGATACTATTCACGACCCACTTTAAAAATTAATATCTCACAAGATAAAAATGATTAGGAATATCTAATTGTTACCCATTAACCACCTCGATGTACTCTACCATGAAAAATTATCAAATAAATATTCGACCTTAAAAATAAAATTGAGTGAATAGTAAAAGACACTATTCATGACCCACTTCAAAAATTAATATCTCAGAAGATAAAAATGATTAGAAAGATCTACTTGTTACCTATTAACTACCTCAATTTACTATACCATGAAAAATTATCAAATAAATATTTGGCCTTAAAAACGAAATTGAGTGAATAGTAAAAGATAATATTTATAACCCACTTTAAAAATTAATATCTCAAAAGATAAAAATCATTAGGAAGATCTAATTGTTACCCATTAACCACCTCGATGTACTCTACCATGAAAAATTATCAAATAAATATTTGACCTTAAAAACGAAATTGAGTGAATAGTAAAAGACACTATTCATGGCCCACTTTAAAAATTAATATCTCACAAGATAAAAATGATTATGAAGATCTAATTGTTACACATTAACCACCTCGATTTACTCTACCATGAAAAATTATCAAATAAATATTTGGCCATAAAAATGAATTTGAGGGAATAGTAAAAAATGTGAAAATGAATAGTAAATACATTGGGTTAAATGTTGACTGATTACTGCAAAAGTGCACCGACCTTGGTCTGGTGCTACAGTGATGTGCACCGACTTTGGCTTGCATGTGCACCGACCCTTGAAACAAAAAGTGCACAGACCTTGACCCTTTGCCAATTAAACCGGCACTGACCTTGTGGTATGTTAGTATTGAATGTGCACGGACTTGAACAGTAACCTGCACTGACCTTGACCCTTTGTCAACTAAACCTGCACTGACCTTGTAGCATGTTAGTATTGAATGTGCACGGACTTGTACAGTAACCTGCATCGACCTTACCTTGCTGACAGGCAAAGTAGCATCGACCTTATTTGTGCATGATAGCTTAGCTACACTACTAACATAGACCCTATATGCAGACCAACACAAGGTAGCATAGACCTTGATATGCATGATACACTACTAACATAGACCCTATATGCAGACCAACACAAGGTAGCATAGACCTTGATATGCATGATACACTACTAATGTCACGTCTCGACGCGGAATATCGAGGGCGTGAGCGAGTCGTAATCAAGCGTGTCGATCAGAGCATGTACAAATTTAATTCTAAGACAAAGATTGATGAGAAAATGATACATTTATTCCATCAAAATAGAGGTTTACATTGCTAATTCATAAGTCATAAAGGTAAATTACAAACTTTCAAACCCAAAGTATATGATTCTTGTAAAACACTAATCATCTACATAAATCCTAGGGAAAAGAAAATCACTCTTTCACTCTTGTCCATTCCCTTGTTCAAAGTCATTTCCTGCAACAATTTAACCAAAACGTAGGGTGAGCAAAAAGCTCAGTAGGATTTTATATCTCTAAAAATCAGGCAATCTTTTAGTGTTTAACAATTTAAGTAATCTTTCCAAGTTGCATCGAAAAGTGTATAACATGAGTGAAATTTCCAAGAAATTGAGATAACAAGATATCAAATGAAATTTTTGAGTAATAACTTTGAACAAGTAAAAAATTTCATGTAATTGGCCATTTCACGCAAGTCATGTAATTCATGTAATTTTCAAGTAATCATGTAAACAAGTAACAAGTACGAATAGTGGAATGCCGTAAAAATCTAACAAGTCATGCACTTCGGTGCAACGCCACACCGTGGTCAATCAACTCCCATGGGCACAAGTACTTTCGGGCGCTCCTCCCAGGACCAGACCGGGCCCCATTAATGCCAGGCATTGGGTCGGTGGATCATAAGATCCCAAGTATGTTTAGACATCCACTTAACACTATGGCCAATGAATTTCAAGAATAAGCTCATTTGTAAAAAGTACAGATCTCGCAAAAATCTTAGAAGTTGCAAGAGAAGTGAATAATAATTTGAAGGCATCATGTTTAACGACATTAAGTTGTTGAATTTAAGAACGAACGGTAACTAGGAAGAAAATTCAAGTAAATAGAACTAATAGAATTATTTTAATTCTATAATTTAATCTTGTGTTCAATTGATTTAACAAGTGTTTAGGCATGTTTTCAAGAAGTTTTTTTTTATATCCTGGAGGTATTTTAGTTTAGCCAAAACGCGGATTTTATAGCCAATCGGATTTCTATTATGAACGTGGTGTAGGTAAGCACCATGTTCACGAAATCATTTGAGAATTCATTCTTAATTCTGTTAAAATTCAGAAATATTAAGTTTTAGATAAGATGTATATACTTTTGAATTAAAATCGTGATTTCACATATTATTGATATTTTTAATGATAATACAATAGGATAAATGATAATAAGATAGAATAATAGATTTATCATGCAGAAAATTATTTATCATGCTAAAAAGTAATTTTTATACACCAATTTGCTGAGGTTGTATGTAATTTTCATATATTTATTTACTGATATTATGATAAATATAGTTTTTCATGCTTAAGAAAACAGATTTATTATACTAAAAATAGTTTCATCATGCTGAAAATAATTCTAACATGTTAAAGTAATTTTAACATGCTAGAAAAAATTTTATCATATTGAGAGTAATTTTATCATGCTGAAAATTAATATTTTTAACATGCTAAAATTAATACTTAACATGCTAAAATAATTCTCATACGTTAACTTACTGATGAGATGATAAAAAGAAGTTTACCATGTTGATTACAGAAATTCTCTGATAACAAAATAAAATTTATCATGTTGAAATATATTTTTTACATTTATTTACTACTTATTTGATGGGAAAATAGATTTATCATGCTGAAAAATAGTTTTTAAATAGCTTTAATATGCTGACAATAGTTCTAACATGCTAAAACTAATTCTACCATGCTAGAAATAATTTTATCATGCTGGAAGTAATTTTAAAATGTTGAAAGTAATTTTCATGCATCAATTTACTAATTATTTAATAGAAAACTAGGTTTAGCATGCAAAAAAAATAGTTTTAAATGGATTTAACATGCTGAAAAATAGTTTTCATATCTCAGTATGGATAAAATAATTTTATCATACTGGAAGTAATTTTTAACATGCTGGAAATATTTTTCATGTATTAGTTTACTAATAATATGGTAAAAATGATTTTTACATGCTAAAAATAATTTTTATTCTACAAAAATAATTTTTAACATGCTGTAAAAATTCAAACATGCTAATATTATTTTTCTTTATTTTTGGCGACTGAATGCTTACAATTAATGTGGATTCCAAATGTTATAATTCCTATTGTATATTGACTAAACTTTAGTCCCACATTGGAAGTTAGAAAAACTTCCTTGGCTTTATATATTGGAGAGTTCACCCTTGGGTCAGGACCCAAGAGGCATAAGATGTGGGCTCGAGTTGTGTGTGGATACGAAACTATTAATATATTTATTTATTTATTTGTGCCGAGCCAAGCCGAGCCGAGTCGAGCCAAAGTGAGGTGAGGTTGGTTGGTACTCTGGGCACGTTCTCAAGAATTTTTTTTTTAAATTGTTTTTTCTGACCCCCGGGCATTTCGGGTATTTTTTTTAATGCGCTAGCCTCGACTAGCGCGATCTGGATATATATATATATATATATTGAAAAGTGGATGGTGGGAAATAGGGTCTGTAGGAATGCGCATGTCGGGGCAGCGCGTTCATGAACGCACCCCTGATGGGCAGCGCGTTATGGTCCCGTGGAAAAATGGGAATACCCCTCTAGTAAAATGACCATAACTTGCTCATTTCTTAACGAAATTTAGGGAACATGTATCAATGGAAAGAGCACTGAAAAATACACAAGATAACATGTTTTAATTGAGGTTTAGCCTGAGAGACACCTACCTATGAGCAGATCTAAGGAAGAGGTAGAAAAATAGCCCCAATAATAAGAAAACCCTTTGATCTCTGAATCTTCCCTTTAAATACCCCCCAATCTCCGCAGCAGCATAGCCCAGGCAACCAAGGATGATTTGAGGGTCGAATAGGGTCCTATTTATAGCTAAAACTTGTCAACATTTGTCAAGATTTCTTACCTAATTTTACCAAACCCATTAACTCCGAATTAGAAGAAAATTCCAACTTCTCCTCTTAATCTAGCCTTAATTTTGTGTGAAACCAATGTAAAAACGGCTGGTCTAAGGTGGCTGGTAGATAAGGGTTGATTCTTGAGTCAATCTTCTAGAAATGGAGTTATTTTAATCCCTTAAATGCCATATTAAACACATGTTACGAATTTAAGGTTAATTTAACCTTTATTGAATCCTTTAACCATTAATTCAGCCCATTATAGATTATCCAATGGGCCAATTGTAATCCTAATCCATTATATGGACTTTTATTGGGCTTACTATGATTTTTCTAAGGGTTAGAGAATTTAATTTCCATTTACCTTAAGTAAATTCAAGTAAATACATTTATCTAGTTTATTTCATATAGTAAAAATATAATTTAATTTTTTCATAAAGATTTTAATTATATAATTCATTGAAAAAAATTATTTGTCATTTTAATTTATCGAGTTTCTACATCCTCTCCCACTTAAAAGAATTTGGTCCTCCAAATTCAAATAGAGGAGTCGAATTTCTAACTTGAGATTAAGTCCGGATACTTCTTCTTGATGGACTCTTCCAATTCCCAGGTGGCTTCCTCGAATCCACGCTTGCTCCATTGAACTTTTACCATCGGAATGGCCCGATTTCTCAGTTGGTGTAATTTTTGATCCAGTATCTTGATCGGTCTTTCTTCATATGATAAGTCCTTTTGTAGCTTCAAATCTTCAAACTGTATCACATGCGAAGGATCGTACACGTACTTCCTCAGCATTGATACATGGAAGAGATCATGTACACTGGCCAGTTGAGGAGGCAAAGACAGCTTGTACGCCACATCGCCAATTCTCTCCAGAATCTCGAAAGGGCCGATAAATCTTGGACTCAACTTTCCTTTGATGCCAAATCTTTTAATTCCACGAGTGGGTGAGATCTTTAAGAAGACGTGCTCCCCCACTTGGAACTCGAGGTCTCTCCTCCGATTGTCGGCATAACTCTTTTGCCGTGATTGAGCTACTTTCAATCTTTCTTGAATCAACTGGATTTTATCAGTTGTATCTTGGACAATATCGGGACCAAGCAATCCCTTCTCTCCAACCTCACTCCAGCATAGAGGCGATCTACAGCTTCGGCCATAAAGAGCTTCGAATGGTGCCATTTGTATACTTGACTGATAGCTATTGTTATAAGCGAACTCAGTCAATGGTAAATGTTCATGCCAACTTCCGCCGAAGTCTATCATGCATACTCTCAACATATCTTCAATAATCTGATTCGTTCTCTCGGTTTGTCCATCAATCTGAGGGTGAAAAGCAGTGCTAAATCTTAGCCTAGTGCCCATGGATGATTGCAAACATTTCCAGAAGTGAGAGGTGAATCTCGGATCTCGATCCGAAATAATAGAACTTGGAATACCATGTAGCCTTACGATCTCTTTGATATATAAGGCAGCTAGAACATCCACGGTCCATTTAGTCTTGATAGGTAAAAAGTGAGCGGACTTGGTTAACCGGTCCACAATTACCCATATAGCATCAAAACCACTTCGGGTCTTCGGTAATCCAACTATGAAGTCCATACCGATACTATCCCATTTTCATTCCGGTATTTCAAGAGGCTTGAGTTTACCAGCCGGTTTGAGGTGTTCGGCTTTAACTTGTTGACATACCAAGCATCGACTTACGAACTCGGCTACCTCTCTTTTCATGTTAAGCCACCAGAAAGTTCTCTTGAGGTCTTGGTACATTTTTGTAGCACCGGGGTGAATAGTGTACCTTGACCGATGTGCTTCCTCTAAGATTTTACCCTTGATGGTAGAACAATCGGGTATGCAAGTTCTTCCTTTGAATAATAACCTTCCATCATCAGTAAAAAAGAAATCCGATCGTTGATCTAGTTTCTCTTTAATTTCAACGATCATCGGATCATCAACTTGCGGTTCCTTGATTTCCGAGAGTAACTCGGGTTGGAGTCGAATATTTACAATAAACACTCCGTCTTTCTTCTCCTCCACATTGAGGTTTAAATTTGCCATTTCTTCAAGTAGATGCCATTCTTTAACCATCAAACTTGATAATAAGACCATTAGCTTCCGGCTAAGAGCATCAGCTACGGCATTGCCTTTCCCAGGGTGGTATTGTATAGAGAAATCGAAATCCTTTAAGTATTCCAACCACCGTCTTTGTCTCATGTTGAGCTCCTTTTCAGAGAATAAATATTTGAGACTCTTGTGATCGGAATACACAATAAAGGGTTCGCCATAGAGATAATGTCACCAGATCTTCAAAGCAAAGACCACAGCTGCCAGCTCTAGGTCATGCACGGGGTAATTTTCTTCGTGTTTCTTTAATTGCCTTAAAGAATAGGCTATAACCTTACCATGTTGCATTAATACGCAACCTAAGGCAATTCTGGATGCATCAGCATACACTTCGAATACTCCTCCTTCCGTAGGTAATGTGAGAATAGGGGCAGTCGTCAGACAATCCTTTAAAGTTTGAAAGCTCTTCTCGCATTCCCCGGACCATATAAAAGGATTCTCATTTCTTGTCAATATTGTCAAAGATACCACAATCTTGGAGAAGTCCTTGATAAATCTTTGATAATATCGAGCCAATCCCAAGAAGCTTCGGATTTCCGTCACACTAGTAGGTCTTTCCCAGTTCTTTACGGCCTCGACCTTTGAAGGATCGACAAGGATACCGTTCCGAGAAATTATGTGATCGAGAAAAGAAACTTCCTCCAACCAGAAATCACACTTGCTTAATTTGACATAAAGTTTGTGATCTCTTAATAATTGAAGGGCCTTCTTGAGATGTTCTTCATGTTCTTACTTTGACTTGGAGTAGATCAAAATGTCGTTAATGAAGACAACCACAAATTGATCGAGGTATGGCCTGAATACGCTGTTCATTAATTGCATAAATGTGGCAAGCACGTTTGTTAGGCGAAAAGGCATAACGGTGAACTCGTAATGCCCATACCTACTCTGAAATACAGTCTTGTGAATATCCCCTTCCTTGATCTTTAATTGATGTTAACCAGATCGAAGATCGATCTTTGAGAAATATCGAGCTCCGGAAATCTGGTCGAATAATTCATCAATCCTCAGCAATGGATATTTATTCTTGATGGTGAGTTGATTCAATTACCGATAATCAACACATAGTCTCATCGAACCATCCTTCTTTTTAACAAAGAGGACCGGAGCTCCCCAAGGTGAAGTACTTGGTCGGATAAACCCATTTTCCAATAACTCCAATAGTTGTTCCTTTAACTCCTTCATTTCAACGGCAGACATCCGATATAGAGCTTTAAAAGCTGGTGCAGCTCCCGGAATTAAATCAATAGAGAAGATAACTTCTCTCTCTGGAGGACTACCAGGCAACTCGTCCGAAAATATATCAGAATAATCTTGAATGATAGGAATGTCTTTTAGAACGGGTTCCGTGTGCTCGGTCATAGTGATAGAAACTAAGAAACCGGCACAACCTTTCCTTAATAATTTCTCGGCTTTGAGGGCCGAAATTAGAGATATGTGTCTAGAATGCCTGATACCAGAAAATAAGAGGTTGGGGTAACCCATAAAAGTTCCTGTACCCAACTTGCAGTTGACACTAGCACCATGTGCAGATAGTCAATCGGCACCCAATATAACATCATATCCGTCCATCTCCATGCATACAAAATCAGCGGGTAAGTTATAACCGCTAATTAGAACTTCACTAGCATGATAGAAATGTTTAATCTCCATTCCCGTTCCAATAGGGGTAGTAATAGTGAGTGTAGAATCTAATGGAATAGGTTTCATAGGTAAAAGACCAGCAAATCTTCTAGATATAAATGAATGCGTAGCTCCGATGTCAAATAAGACAGAGGCATGCCTTGAGTACACAGAAAGAGTACCTTCCACGATGCCTCCTTCCTCGGTAGGTTCCGCATCCATCGGGGCGCGTTGAGTAATATATTGAGGCCTTAAACCATTTAAGAACCTTCTTGCCTTCATTTTGTCGGTACCCACAAGATGTGGAGCGTACCGAGATAATCTTAAGAATTGAGCTTTATATTCGGCTACCGATAAACCCCTTTGTTTCAAAGCGGCAAATTCGGCGGCCTTCCTTTCTTGCACTCGATCGGAAAAATATTTACTATTAAAGTGTTCCACGAACTCTTCCCATAGAATTTGATCGTGCAGTAAAGTAGCTTTGACCGATTCCCACCAGGCATGGGCATCTCTTTCCAGTTGGAAAGTAGCGAGTATGACCTTTTCCTCGCCAGCACATTGCATAACTCGGAATATCCTCACGATCTCCTTAATCCAGTGTTCGGCTTCATCCGGATCCGTAGATCGAGCGAACTTGGGAGGGTTCATGCTTCAAAAATTCCTATGCAAATCACCAGCTCCTCGGTTTGCTCCTCCCTGAGCAACCTGTTGGAGGGCTTGGGTTAAGCCTTGAACGGTGCGCTGCATCTCACGCCATTGAGCTCTCTCGGCGGCCATTTGCGAGAATTAGCCTGAAACCATAATTCCAAGGTTTGTTATTTTTGTTTTGGTATTTATTTCATGATAATTCTCTTTTTCTTAAAACTTAACCCGTGTTTCTACTCAATCTTACCGGGAAGGTTTTAAGACCTATCCAATTTCTAGATATTGATCTAAAACCTAACCTAAGTTTAAGAATCCTAGGTTTTATGTAACCTAGGCTCTGATATCACAAAGACTGTCACGCCCCGACGCGGAATATCGAGGGCGTGAGCGAGTCGTAATCAAGCGTGTCGATCAGAGCATGTACAAATTTAATTCTAAGACAAAGATTGATGAGAAAATGATACTTTTATTCCATCAAAATAGAGGTTTACATTGCTAATTCATAAGCCATAAAGATAAATTACAAACTTCCAAACCCAAAGTACATGATTCTTGTAAAACACTAATGATCTACATAAATCCTAGGGAAAAGAAAATCACTCTTTCACTCTTGTCCATTCCCTTATTCAATGTCATTTCCTGCAACAATTTAACCAAAACGTAGGGTAAGCAAAAAGCGCAGTGAGATTTTATATCTCTAAAACCAGGCAATCTTTAAGTGTTTAACAATTTAAGTAATCTTTCCAAGTTGCATCGAAAAGTGTATACCATGAGTGGAATTTCCAAGAAATTGAGATAACAAGATATCAAGTGAAATTTTTGAGTAATAACTTTGAACAAGTAAAGAATTTTATGTAATTGGTCATTTCACGCAAGTCAAGTAATTCATGTAATTTTCAAGTAATCATGTAAACAAGTAACAAGTACGAATAGTAGAATGCCGTAAAAATCTAACAAGTCATGCACTTCGGTGCAATGCCACACCATGGTCAATCAACTCTCATGGGCACAAGTACTTTCGGGTGCTCCTCCCAGGACCAGACTGGACCCCATTAATGCTAGGCATTGGGTCGGTGGATCATAAGATCCCAAGTACGTTTAGACATCCACTTAACACTATGGCAAATGAATTTCAAGGATAAGATCATTTGTAAAAAGTATAGATCTGGCAAAAATCTCAGAAGTTGCAAGAGAAGTGAATAATAATTTTAAGGCATCATGTTTAACGACGTTAAGTCGTGGAATTCAAGAATGAACGGTAACTAGGAAGAAAATCTTTTTTTTAAACCAAAAAGCCCTACCTAGGGGCAGATGGGGGTACCATCGGCCACTAGGGGGTGTAATTTATTACTGAAGAAAATGAATAAAAATTACATCTGTCGAATGTTGGACATACCCAGCTTATCCATTCGAGCCTCTCCTTTTATAATAGGAGGTAATTCATTATAAGAAAGAAAAACATTACATTTAGAGGAGCAGGCTAAAGAAGCCAACAGATCTGCAATTTTATTTCCTTCTCTATAAGTGTGAGCAATCTTGTCTAACTGAGTAGTAGATCTCCAAATGTCTCTTGCATAAGGAAGAATTGACCATGGACATTGATAATCCTTGAGAATAACTCGAACAAGAACTTGGGAATCACATTCAATATAGGCAGGGTGATTTGAAATAGTATGCAAATAATGAATACCATCAATGAGAGCTCTTGCCTCTGCTACTAGGTTGTTGGCCTGGCAATAGAAATGGGAGAAAGCTAAGAGAACATTGCCACTGTGATCTCTGATGACACCACCTCCTCCAGAGGTACCATCTGATTTGCAGGCCCCATCAGTGTTTAATTTTAAGAATGGCCAAGGGGGAGATACCCATTTTATTGCTTTCAGCTGAGCACCAATTGAACTTGGGATTGAGATCCCTAAGGCATTAAGAATCCTCCTTTTGCTAATATCATACTCTTTGTAAGCTGCACTTGTGCAAGCTTGCTTCACTTTAGCAATAGAACTAGGAAGAAAATCCAAGTAAATAGAACTAAAAGAATTATTTTAATTCCATAATTGAATCTTGTGTTCAATTGATTTAACAAGTGTTTAGGCATGTTTTCAAGAAATTTTTTTTTATATCCTGGAGGTATTTTAGTTTAGCCAAAACACGGATTTTATAGCCAATCGGATTTCTGTTATGAACGTGGTGTAGGTAAGCACCATGTTCACGAAATCATTTGATAATTCATTTGTAATTCTGTTAAAATTCAAAAATATTAAGTTTTAGATAAGATGTATATAATTTTGAATTAAATTCGTGATTTTACATATTATTGATATTTTTAATTATAATACGATAGGATAAATGATAATAAGATAGAATAATAGATTTATCATGCAGAAAATAATTTAACATGCTAAAAAGTAATTTTTATACACCAATTTGTGGATAACATGATAAAATAGATTTTTACATGCTGTAGGTAATTTTCATATATTTATTTACTGATATTATGATAAATATAGATTTTCATGCTTAAGAAAATAGATTTATTTTGCTAAAAATTATTTCATCATGCTGAAAATAATTCTAACATGTTAAAGTAATTTTAACATGCTAGAAATAATTTTATCATATTGAGAGTAATTTTATCATGTTGAAAATTAATATTTTTAACATGCTAAAATTAATACTTAACATGCTAAAATAATTCTCATACGTTAACTTACTGATGAGATGATAAAAAGAAGTTTATCATGCTGATTACATAAATTCTCTGATAACAAAATAAATTTTATCATGCTGGAATTTTTTTTACATTTATTTACTAATTATTTGATGGGAAAATAGATTTATCAAGCTGAAAAATAATTTTTAAATAGCTTTAGTATGCTGTCAATAGTTCTAACATGCTAAAAATACTTCTACCGTGCTAGAAATAATTTTATCATGCTGGAAGTAATTTTAACATGCTGAAAGTAATTTTCATGCATCAATTTACTAATTATTTAATAGGAAATTAGGTTTAGCATGCAAAAAAATAGTTTTAAATAGATTTAACATACTGAAAAATGGTTTACATATCTCAGTATGGATAAAATAATTTTATTATGTTGGAAGTAATTTTTAACATACTGGAAATATTTTTCATGTATTAGTTTACTAATAATATGGTAAAAATTGATTTTTACATGCTAAAAATAATTTTTATTCTACAAAAATAATTTTTAACATGCTGTAAAAATTCAAACATGCTAATATTGCTTTTCCTTATTTTTGGCGACTGAATGCTTACAATTAATGTGGATTTCAAATGCTATAATTCTTATTGTATAGTGACTAAACTTTAGTCCCACATTGGAAGTTAAAAAAACTTCCTTGGCTTTATATGTTAGAGAGTTCACCCTTGGGTCTGGACCCAAGGGGCATAAGAAACTATGCCGTTCCGAGCCGAGCCGAGGTGAGGTTGGTTGGTTGGTTGGTACTCTGGGCGCGTTCTCAAGAAATTTTTTTTTTGAAATTATTTTGTCTGACCCCCGGGCATTTCGAGTATTTTTTTGAGCGCGCTAGCTTCGACTAGCGCGATCGATATGAAGATCGCGCTAGCCTTGGGTAGCGTGATCTATATATATATATATATATATATATATATATTTGTATTTTTTTTGAAAAGTGGACGACGGGAAATATGGTCTGTAGGAATGCGCCATGTCGGGGCAGCGCGTTCATGAACGCGCCCCTGATGGGCAGCGCGTTATGGTCCCGTGGAAAAATGGGAATACCCCTCTAGTAAAATGACCATAACTGGCTCATTTCTTAACGAAATTTAGAGAAACATGTATCAATAGAAAGAGCACTGAAAAATACACAAGATAGCATGTTTTAATTTAGGTTTAGCCTGAGAGACACCTACCTTTGAGCAGATCTAAGGAAGAGGTAGAAAAATAGCCCCAATAATAAGAAACCCCTTTGATCTTTGAATCTTCCCTTCAAATCCCCTCCAATCTCCGCAGCAGCATAGCCTAGGCAACCAAGGATGATTTGAGGGTCGAATAGGGTCCTATTTATAGCCAAAACTTGTCAAAATTTGTCAAGATTCCTTACCTAATTTTACCAAACCCATTAAATCCGAATTAAAAGAAAATTATAACTTCTCCTCTTAATCTAGCCTTAATTTGATGTGAAACTAATATAAAAACAGCTGGTCTAAGGTGGCTGGTAGGTAAGGGTTGATTCTTTAGTCAATCTTCTAGAAATGGAATTATTTTAATACCTTAAATGTCATATTAAACACATGTTATGAATTTAAGGTTAATTTAACCTTTACTGAATCCTTTTATTGTGCCCCGGACTGTTTTGACGAAGATTCTGAATGATATATAATGATTTCGGGTTCAATGAATTTGCATGAATACAGGTTTGATGAATGATTGCCTTAAATGAAAACTTGCTTGATTGATCAAATTGTCTGCTGAATGATGGGATATGGAGTTGATCTAAAACACCTTTTTGAATTTCATATTCTAAATGTATGATTGGGTATAACATGAGAAATATTCAATCATGACCACGATGAATGAAGTTGTACTTATATGTTGAATGAAGCAGTGAATGAAAAGGTCATTTAGTGAGTCGCTAAATGAATGGATGCTTTGAATGTGGAATTTACTATGTGATGATTGAGAAAGTTTCAGTTGATACATTGAGATGATGAGTTGACTGGCAAATTGAATGCAGGTTAATTGTGAAATTTTTCATTCAAACTCTCAAGGCCAAGGTTTCAACACATGACTTTTTGGATCTTAGTGTGAATGGAAAGATCAGGGTGAAATTCATGCTTAATCATGTAAATCTGATTTGTATGAACTTCTTTGATCAATTGTGATACATGTTTATGATTTATGGAGGTTTCAATTGCATTTACTGAAGTTTTGTTGCTGTCAGTAAAAGTGTGGACCTCAGGGTCGACACTTATTTATGGAGTCTCTGCCTTGCGTTGAAAAATAGGACGCTGGCAGAAAGTGTCGACATACGGGGTCGACACTTTCACCAGGATTCTGCTATTTTGCTAAGGCAGAACTCTTGTGAAAAAGTGTTGACCCTGAAGGTCGACACTTTCAGGTAAGTATGTTCAATTTTGTGAAAAAAGAATGTTCGTGAAAAAGTGTCGACCTCGTGAGTCGACACTTGTCATCACGAATGTTATGTTCTTTTTCACAGGCCAGAACACTTCGTAAGAAGTGTCGACCCCATGGGTCGACACTCGTGACTCGGTTTTGCTTATATAAATGTTCTGGCAGAACTTTCAGGAAAAAGAGTCGACCCCATGGGTCAACACTTTTTCTGAACGTTCTTGCGGGTTTTCCGGATCTCCTTCGAACCCATTGGGCTTGGATCCATTTGGCATGGTTGATGACCCTAATGACCTTAGGGCGTCCCTTATGTCTTGTATGTTGTTTTAATAGGGTTTGGAGTGGGCTTTTATGTCATTTGGGGGATCAAATCCCCTTGTATATAGTGCCGCCCTTCATTCGATCGGAACCCATCTCTTGAGCTTCTAACGTATTCATCTTGTTCTTGCAGGTTGAAGGAGAGGAATGGTGCTGCTCTTGGAGGAAGAACCCTGCGGCCAAGCTTGCTTCACTTGACCCCAACCTTGAAGCTGGAAGGAAGGCGTCCCTGCTCTCCTCCATCTCCTGGCTTGGGCTATTTTTGACATAGGGGGCCATTCTTCTCTCTCCTGTGTCTTCATTCTCAAGCACCCTTCATTCATCTCCGTTTTGGTTGAAAGATTAGGGGAAGATCCATCTTGTTAATCATTCTCTTAGTCATTTTGTCCATAGATTGTTATTCTCTGAACTTGGCTTATATTTTCCATTCTACTTTCATATCTTGACTATTTCGGAGCTTGCTCCGAGTGTGTGTGGGGTGTCTCGTCATCGTGCGAGAACCCACGTGTGTAGGCCGTCGAGCCCGTGTGTGTGGTTGCTACCGTCGCGCAGCGTTGATAGTGAAATCCTCTCGAGGTGAGAGGGGTGGACGTAGGACGGCACTTTGTGCGTCCGAACCACCTAAAAATACTGTGCCGTGGTTTGCTTGGTTGGTGTTGGTTGATATCCATTTTTCCGCTCACTATACGAGTGTGAGTCGGTGAGGCGTGAGTGTTCTCAACTGTCAGTCTGAATATTGTTGTTCGAGTGAGTACATCTGTGCGCTGGGGAGTTGTGAGAGCTTGCTTGATCTAATTTCAGTTGTATTAATCAAGCCTCCGTCTTAAATGTATTCCTCATATCTGTGGCTTGTGTGGGTTGCTTTTAATATTTGTGAAAAAGGGTGGGCAATCAATTCACCCCCCTCTCAATTGCCTCCTAACCGGGCCAACAATTGGTATCAGAGCCTCGGCTCTGCTTTTTAGAAAACCTAGCGGTTTTAGAGTGATCTGTTAGGAATGGCCAACAACCTCAACAAGGGGATGATGCCCGAAGGGCATTCTATTCAACGGCCACCCTTCTTCGATGGGAGTAACTACCCATACTAGAAGAATAGGATGACCGTATTTCTTAGAGCACAAAGTCATGAAATATGGACTGTTATTAGAAATGGTCCTTATGCTGTAAACCCCAATGAGGATATGTGGGATAATGATGCTATCAAGAAAGCCACTATGAATTTTAATGCTTTAAATATAATTCAGTGTGCTATTCACCCTAACGAGTATGCTCGTGTCTCCATGTGCAGCAGTGCAAAGGAAATGTGGGATAAGCTCAAGCTTATCTACGAATGCACCACAGAAGTCATGGAGACAAAGGTGAATATGCTGACCCGTGACTACGAGCTCTTTAAAATGAAAGATGAAGAAGATGTTTCCCAGATGTTCACACGACTTATGGAGATCACCAACGGATTGAAGTCACTCGGAAGAGAGTTCACCCACAAGGAATTGGTGCGGAAGGTGTTGAGGTCACTATCACCGAGTTGGGACACCAAAGTGACCGTGATAGAAGACTCCAAGGATTTGACAACTCTCACTGTGGATGCACTCATAGGGTCATTAATGACCTATTAGATCAAAAGGACGGAAGAGGATCCGAAGAAGAAAAGGCCAATCGCCTTGAAAGCACTCCCGGAGAGTATCTCGAGCCAAGAGGAATCGTTGGGAACCACCGACGATGAAGAGGTTGCTATGCTAACAAGAAAGGTAAGACAATTCTTGCGCCAAAGAAGAAGATTTGGCGAGAAGTTCAGGAAAGGGAAGAGACAGCCAAGACAAAGAAATGAACCATCGAAGGCCGCCGAAATCATTTGCTATGAATGTAAGAAAGCGGGGCACATGCGAGGAGAATGCCCCGAGCTCCAAAAGAAAAAGGGAAAGGTCATCAAAGGCAAGAAGTCGAAGGCCATGAAGGCGACATGGAGCGACGAGGATGAGGATGATCCCACGACCGATGATGAGGAGCAGGATATTGAAGAACTCGTGAAGACGATGTGCTTGATGGCCAACAGCGACAGCGAACATGTAATTTCTGACACTGAGGCCATTTCAAATGAACAGTGGGAATTTGCTAATGAAGAATTAGATGAGAAGTACAGAAGAATGAAAAATGAGAATAGGACTTTAAAAAAAGATTCATGAAATTGTACACTCATCTAATTCACGTGGAAAATGTAATTTGCTTGAAATACAAATCAAAAGTCTGAAAAATGGAAATGATGCTTTGGAAACCAAGCTAGCTTTGTTTGAAGAGGAAATAACATGCTTGGACATAGAGAAGAAGAATGCATTTAAGCTGAAAGATGAAATCCAAGAAAAGCATGACCTCTTAAACAAAGAACTTGAAAA
Organism: Amorphophallus konjac; assembly: GCA_022559845.1. NCBI lineage: Eukaryota > Viridiplantae > Streptophyta > Magnoliopsida > Alismatales > Araceae > Amorphophallus > Amorphophallus konjac. The sequence goes on from CM040118.1 coordinate 293,122,323, forward strand.
ATTACATGTCCAAATGAGTGAATGTGAAAAAGAGAAAGAAAACTTGGAAGTGAAGAATGAGAGCTTAGTTATTGAAATTGAAAAATTGAGAAATGAGAATGGAAAGGTAGTGAGAGAGAAAGGAAAACAAGTTCAAAAGAATCAAAGAGTAATGCATAGCAACAAGAATCATGTTCATTATGCAGCAAAGAAATCATTTCATCAAGGAGAATGTTCACACACACACTTCAAAAAGCAAACTGTTAATTCCAAATTCCCCTCAACCTTCAGAAATAAAAATAAAAGAAGAAATTTTGATAGGAGAAGACCCACTTGTTTTTATTGTGGGAAAATAGGGCATGACATGTACATATGCCAACTCATGCAATATGATGATGAATTATTTTTCAGTAGATATTATGAGCCACTTGGGAATGCTAACGTGAAGGGACCCAAGCTTGCTTGGGTACCCAAATCAAAATGAGCATGGTTGGTAATTGGTGCAGGCCTGCATGAAGGCGGGAGATAATAAATGGTACATGGATAGCGGATGCTCCAGACACATGACTGGAAATAAACTCCTCTTTGCAGACCTTGCTGAGAAGAATGGTGGAACGGTAGTTTTCGGAGGACAGGACGAGGGTAAGATCATAGGAATTGGAAGAATTGGTAAGGACCCTAACCATTGCATTGAAGATGTTTCACTAGTTAGAGGTCTTCATCATAATTTGCTCAGTGTAAGTCAACTCTGTGAAAAGGGTCACAAAGTGATTTTTGAATCTTCACACTACACAATCATTGATGCTAACACACAGAAAATTAAGTTCATAGGTGTAAGATGTAACAACACATATCAAGTCGATTTTGATGAGCTTGCACCTAAGAAACTGTGTTTAGTTGCTAATAGAAGTGAAGATGTTTGGTTGTGGCATCGCCGCCTTGGGCATGCTAGCTTTAATGTAATTAGGAAGTTGAACCGTCATGATTTAGTCAAAGGTCTTCCTAAATTGAGTTTTGAAACTTCTAAGATTTGTGAAGCATGTAATAAAGGAAAAAAAACCACCACATCCTTTAAATGCAAAAATATTGTGTCTACAGAAAAACCTCTTCAACTGTTGCATTTGGATCTATTTGGTCCCACCAAGACTCGCAGTCTTGGGGGGAAGCTTTATGGCTTTGTGATTGTTGATGATTTCTCGCGATATGCATGGGTTTTATATCTTGCTAACAAAAGTGATGCTTGCAATGAGTTTATTGATTTTTGCACAAAAGTCTAGAACGAAAAAGGATATTCAATTCAGAAAATTCAAAGTGACCACGGAATGGAATTTGAAAATCATGAGTTTGATGCTTTCTGCTGGAAGCAGGGGTACGAGCATCAGTTCTCCTCACCAAGAACCCCTCAACAAAATGGCGTGGTCAAAAGGAAAAATAGGACGCTCGTGGAGATGGCACATACCATGCTTGCCGGGAATGGTCTTCCACGGTACTTATGGGCAGAGGCGGTGAACACCGCTTGCTACATCACAAATAGAGCAATGGTAAGACCAATTCTTAAGAAAACTCCATATGAGCTTTACAAAGGTAAGAAACCTAACATATCTCATTTCAAACCATTTGGCTCAATTTGTTACATTTTGAACAATGGAAAAGATAATCTAGAAAAATTTGAAGCAAAAAGTGATAAAGGGATCTTCCTCGGGTATGCTCTAACATCTAGAGCTTACCGTGTGTATAACACTAGAACACTTGTTGTCCAGGAAAGTCCACATGTAGTTGTTGATGAATTCACAATGAGGAAATCGAATGATGATCATTTTCTTATTACAGGTGAGGGCGAAGTTGAAAAGGGAGAGTCAAGCAAACAAGGTGAGGCAGCAAATCAAGAAGAAGATAAAGAACAACAAGAAGAAGAAGTGGATCAAGAAAAACATCCGAACCTTCCACACCAATGGACCACGCAACGGGACCATCCATTGGAGAACATGATCGGCGGTGGGGATGAAGGAATTCAAACTCGGGCTTCAATGAGGGAAGTAGAAATTCACGATAATCTAGCTTTACTTTCCAGCATTGAGCCTAAATCATTAGATGATGCTTTAAATGATAATTCTTGGGTTCTCGCCATGCAAGAAGAGCTACACCAATTCCAAAGGAATCGGGTGTGGTTCCTCGTGCCCCGGCCTGATGACCATCCTATCATTGGAACTAAGTGAGTTTTCCGAAACAAACTTAGTGAAGATGGGATGGTTGTGAGGAATAAGGTAAGATTAGTAGCCAAGGGCTACTCTCAAGAATTTGACATTGATTTTGATGAATCATTTGCACCTGTGGCTAGAGTGGAAACAGTTAGAATTTTAATTGCTTATGCTTGTCACAGGAACATGAAACTGTTTCAAATGGATGTGAAGAGTGCCTTCCTCAATGGAGTGATCAAGGAAGAAGTGTACGCGGAGCAACCACCGGGCTTTGAAGATGAAAGATTTTCGGACCACGTATTCAAATTTGACAAGGCACTATACGGTTTGAAACAGGCTCCCCGGGCATGGTATGATAGATTAAGTTCATTTCTTATTGAAAACGGCTTCAAACGAGGTAACATAGATCAAACATTGTTTACAAAAACTTGTGATGATCATTCATTAATTGTTCAAGTTTATGTAGATGATATAATATTTGGAGCCTCCAATTCAAAAATGAATGATGAATTTGCCCAACTAATGGAAGGGGAGTTTGAGATGAGCTTGATGGGAGAGCTCAACTTCTTCTTGGGATTATAAATAAAACAAATGGACGACTGCATCTTTATCAACCAGAAGAAGTACACACAAGAAATTGTCAAGAAATTTCAACTCGAGACTGCCAAGCCCTTTGCTACACTGATGTCCCCCTCACAGAAAATGAAAGAAGAAAAAGGTAATAAAATTGATCAAAAACTCTTTAGGGGTATGATAGGATCCTTACTTTATCTGACTACTAGTAGGCCTGATATACACTTCAGTGTTTGTCTCTGTGCAAGATACCAATCTTGTCCTAGGGACTCTCATTTAGCGGCCGTGAAAAGGATCTTCAGGTATTTGAATGGAACTCTTGACCTTGGTTTGTGGTATCCAAGGAATAATTCATTTGACTTACATGCTTTCACTAACTCTGATTATGCTGGTTGCAAAATAGATCGAAAAAGCACAAGCGGTCACTGTCAGTTTCTTGGTGGCTGCATAGTTTCATGGTGTAAGGCCCGTGCCTTAATGGATCCTTCGTGGTATTTGTTCTATTAATTGTTCTGGAAATTCCGGCTATTTTCCTGGATTTTTGGGAATTTGTCTGGCATTTTTCCGGATTTGTTCGGAGCTGTTTGAGGGTTAATGAATATTAATAAGATTTTTATATATATAATGATTATATTATATATATATTAATTTTATTTTTTATTTTTTTATATCCCTCACCCTCTCTCTCTCCCCCGTCGATCTCTCATTTCACCCTCTCCCTCTCTCTCTCCTCCGTGCGGCCACCTCCTCTCCTCTCTTAGGGATCGGGGTCGAGACGGCGTCGGATTGAGACGAGGTTGGCACCGTTGGATTCCTCGCGTCGAGTAGAGCGCGTGGGTGTCCACTTCGGCGTGGATCGGTGATCGTGGGAGCGAGGTGGAGCGTGGAAGCTCCGTGGCTATTCCTCCTTGCATGCGGCCCGTTCGACGGTTTCGGCTTGCGAAAGGTAGGGGGATGGAACCTCGATCTTGCTAGGATCGTTTCCTTTAGCTCGTTTGTTGATTAGCACCCCGTAGCATGCATGATGTTCATATTTCCATTTTTGGGGTTTTAGCCTAAATCTTGAGTTTAATGCGTTTTAGGCCTTGCATGTGCTAGATTTAGATGTTAAATTGTTGTCTAGCATGCGTGGTTTGACAGGTTATCAGGTTTTTCGTCGATACCCGGCGTTTTCAGCCGTCCGGGAGGGCTTCGGTTTACAAACCGTACCCGCCCGTAACCCAGGTGCAGTGACGGTCCTGCCAGGAACCGTCACTTGCCCGACGGTCCAAGGTGGACGCGTCACTACCAAATAGCGGCCCAATAGGGGTGCGTTACTTGGAGAGTAACGGTGGGGCTCCCATCCGTTACTCATCAACTGTTTTCCGTGATTTTTGTCAGGCGGTGCGCCCGGCGGCCAGTCGGCCGACCGTCGTTTCGGTCCGACGCGCCTAGACCGGGGCGTTACTTCGCCTGTTACCATTTAGAACGCTGATAGGTGGTTTGAGCCTCGGGTGGATGTGACGGCGGTGACCCCACGCGTCGCTTCGAAGTAACGCGCAGGGCCCCCACCGTTACATGCCTTTGGTGCCTCTTGAGCTGGAATCCTGACGGGAGTGACGGATGGGGACTGGAGCGTCATTCTTGAAGTAACGCGCCGACCCCCGACCGTCGTTTGCATGTGGCGCGTGGGTCCTTGACCGCCACTTCCCTGATGGCTGCAATATATTCCCAGCCCATTGCTTATGCGTTCCGTTCTATATTCATGCCATAGTTGTATTGTTTTACTATATCGTGGCGTGTTTTATGTGCCAATAGAGTAGCTTTTCTTTCCAGGCAATGGAGCCACTGTTGTTTCCCTAAGGTCTGTTGAGTACCGACCCGCTTGAGGATGGCGGAGGGGTATATTTCCCATTCACGGTTTGTAAGCTAGTTCCGTGGGCTCCCAGCCAATGGTAGCGTCCTGCCAAGGGAGAAAACTAGTTAGAGGGCCTGGCTCAGGCTAGAGTCAGTGTGTGCACACGTGGTCGGAGACTGTGGACTGACGCCGACGGGTGTCACTCCGACTGGTCACTTGGTTTGGTACTGTTTGCGCGCTTAGCTTGTCGCTTGTCGACTGCGAGTGCTTGAGACGCAGTGTAAGCCGTCAGTGGACGCTTCTGGTTTCTGCTCCAGTGGTTGTCCTTCCTTGTTGCTTGGACTAGTTGCAGCTCATTCTAATTGGTAGTTTTAGCTTTAATCGCTTGCATTTAATTAGTAGCGGCATGTGTTAGCTGTTATACTTGCTTAGATAGAGTTTACAGCTTTCTTGTGATTAGATATTCATGCCATTGCCTGTGTATTTATTTGAATGCATGCTTTAATTGCTGTTAATTATGCATGTTCGCATGTTTAGCGCGAGGTAGGGATCCGCGTGACCCCTACTGAGTCTGGCTGTGACTCACCCTTCTCCTTTCAGGTGAGCCGCGCCCGACATCTCCCGGAGTTTAGTGTGCTGTTTCGGGACCGTTCCTTAGCTGCCAGCTGAGCACGAGCTGCCTTTTTGAGGCTTGTGTTGTACTTTTGCCGGGGTATGCCCCGCGTAGTTGTGCCCTGTGGACTAGTGTTTGTGACTCTGGACTAGTTATATATATAACTCTGGTTATTTTAAAATTGCTTCCGCACTTGTGTTTAAATCTTAAATACTTATTTGTATTGCGCGCCCCAATTCGTAATTAATTATGCATATTCCTCAGCTAACCCCCCACTAACCCTTCAGGGGCCTCATCAGCCTCTTGGGTGGCCTCCCCAGTTCTTGGTGTCGGTATACCGATGTTATCGGTGTATCGATATCTTGAACTCTGGGTCGTCACAGGTGGTATCAGAGCTTGAAGTTGAGGATTTGCGTAAAGAATTGGAATTGACGCTTGGTCCAGAGCTAGTCCTGTTGTTGTCTCTTGCTGGCATAGGATGTTTTCCGTATGATTGATGGATTTCATCGTTGATTGTGTTTCTGGCAGCATAATTATGCCGCCTCGTCGAGGAAGACCTCCTCGAGCTCCTCGTGTTCCTCGAGATGCGCCCAGGGAAGATAGCGGTTCTGCACCTCCTCCTGCAGTTCCCGCTGTTCCTGTCGTTCCAGTTGCTCCTCCAGTGCCGATCGTTCAAGCTGAAGTGCCTGGCAGTCGAGGCAAGGCTTTGAAGGAATTTCTGATGTTCAATCCGCCTGCTTTCGATGGCCAAGCTGATCCAGAAGTCGCGAGGCAATGGATGGATGCGATAGAGCGTGTTTTTGTCTCGATGGAGTGTGCTGAAGATGAAAAAGTCATGCTCGCTGCCTTTCAACTCCAGGGTACGTCCATTGCGTGGTGGAAAGCCGAGTGGCAGATTTCCTTTCGATCCAGACCTCTTCGGCAAATCACTTGGGCAGAGTTCGTCGCTGCTTTTGAGCGTGCCTATACTCCTGCCTGCTTGCAGATGGATAAGATGTATCGGTTTATGGAATTGACCCAGGGCAGTATGACCGTGCTTCAGTACAGGAATAAGTTCTTGGAATTGGGTCAGTATGCGCCCCATGTGCTGGCCAGTGAAGCTTTGAAGACCCAGCAATTCTTGCGAGGGTTGAGGCCAGAGTTGAAGATGCCGTTGATAGCGAGTCGTGTTGCGGATCTTGATACTGCGTGCCAGACAGCTGTAGCCTTAGAGCTAGAGATGGCGAGACCGGGTGGATATCCCCAGGCAGGGTCAGTGCAGCCGGTGGCTCAGGTTCAGCAGACTTACCGACAGCCCGTGCCTAGTGTTCCTTCGGTCCAGTCAGAGGTTTCCAGTGCTTCCTCTCCTTCTAAGCCCAAGTTCAAAAGGTTCAAGAAGAAGAAGAAGTTTGTTCAGCAGCCGTCCGGTGCAGATTCTGTTCAGCAGCCGACAGCACCTTCTTCTCAGACTCGACAGAGCTCAGCTGCTAATCAGCCGTGGACGTGTCGGAGATGCGGTGGTCATCATAAGGGCCAACCGTGTTCTCTTCCTGTTGTTTGCTTTAGGTGTGACCAGCCAGGTCATGTGGTTCGAGATTGCCCGCTGAGGCCGAATCCATTGCAAGCTCCTCAGTTTTCTCAACCTCAGCCGCAGTTTAGACCTCCTGCACCTCAAGCTCCACAGCAATTTTTCTCTCAGGCGTCGGCGTCTTCTCAGCAATCTTCAGTTGGTTCTAAGAAGCAGAAAGGCAAAGTTTCTCATTTGACAAGAGCTGATGCTGCTGCGTCCCATCTTGTGGAAGGTACGATTATGCTTTATGGTCATGCAGCTCATGTCTTATTTGATTCTGGTGCTTCTCACTCTTTTATTTCTGAGGATTTTATGGCTTGTATTGAGGAACCCACTTCTGAGCTGTCTTGTGAGTTGTTTGTGGAATTGCCTTCTGGAGATTTCATGGTTACTCCCTTGTGTTTGGATGAGTCTCCTGTGATGATTGATGATCACCAGTTGCCGGCGAGATTGTATGCGTTGCAGCTGGCAGATTATGATGTTATTCTGGGAATGGATTGGTTGGAGCAATATGGAGCTGTGGTTGACTGCAGATCGAAGAAAGTCTATTTTCAGCCCCAGGGAAAATCAGCCTTTTATTTTCAAGGTATTCGATCCCGTTCTTCTCGTATGATTATTTCTGCTATTCGAGCCTATAGGTTGCTTAGCGCAGGTTGTCAGGGATTCCTTGCTTCAGTGGTGGCTGTTGAAAAACCACGACGGGATGTTTGTGATATTCCGGTTGTCTGTGAGTTCCCTGATGTGTTTCCTGACGAGTTGCCAGGCTTGCCCCCAGAGCGAGAGATTGAGATGGTGATTGAACTGATTCCAGGTACTGGCCCCTTAGCAAAGCCGCCGTACCGAATGGCTCCAGCTGAATTGAAAGTACTGCGTGCACAGCTACTAGAGTTACTGGCGAAGGGTTATATTCGTCCCAGTTTTTCTCCGTGGAGTGCCCCAGTACTGTTTGTGAAAAAGAAAGATGGAAACCTGAGGCTTTGTATTGATTACAGGCAGCTGAATCAGGCGACTATCAAGAATAAGTATCCGCTCCCCAGGATTGATGATTTGTTTGACCAGTTACAGTCTGCTGCTGTCTTTTCACGGATTGATCTCCGATCTGGCTATTTTCAGTTGCGGATCCGGGAATCTGATGTGGAGAAGACTGCTTTCAGTACCCGATATGGTCACTTTGAATTTTTAGTCATGCCGTTTGGTTTGACTAATGCCCCAGCAGCCTTTATGGATCTAATGCAGCGTATCTTTCGTCCATTTCTGGACCATTTTGTGGTGATCTTTGTTGATGATATCTTGATATATTCTGCCTCTGTTGATGATCATGTGCAGCATTTGAGGATCGTTCTGCAGACTCTAAGAGATCACGAGCTTTATGCGAAGCTCAGTAAATGTGAATTCTGGCTTCGGGAGATTCATTTTCTTGGCCATGTGATTTCTAGTGATGGAGTAGCAGTAGACCCTGCAAAGATTGATGCCGTTTTGAGTTGGCAGAGACCGAGGACCATCACGGAGATACGAAGTTTTTTAGGATTGGCTGGGTATTACCGCAGATTCATTCAGGATTTTGCGAAGATTGCAGCACCGATGACTAAATTGACACGGAAGGGTGTGCCATTTGTCTGGTCGGATCAGTGTGAGGCTAGCTTTGTTGAATTGAAAAGGCTGTTGACTTCTTCTCCAGTGTTGACTTTGCCTTCCGACTCGGGTGGTTTTCTTGTTTGTACAGATGCGTCTCGAGTAGGTTTGGGTGCAGTGCTGATGCAACATGGTAAAGTTATCGCATATGCGTCTCGGCAATTGAAACAGCATGAAGGAAATTATCCCACTCATGATCTAGAGCTAGCTGCAGTTATTTTTGCCTTGAAGATCTGGAGACATTATCTGTATGGTGAGAAATTTCAGATTCTTACTGATCATCAGAGTTTACAGTATATTTTCTCCCAGAAAGATCTGAATCTCAGGCAGAGGCGATGGATGGAATACATGAAAGATTATGACTTTACACTCTCCTATCAGCCAGGTAAAATGAATGTTGTGGCCGATGCCCTGAGCAGGAAAGTACAAGTCAGTCATTTGTTGCTTCGTGGGAAATTGTGGGAACAGCTTCCGAGCGAGGCATTGTGTGTAGAGATTCCTGCCGATCCGAGGATGGCAGTTTGTGCTAGCTTGGTTTTGGGTTCAGCTTTGTATCAGCAGATTCTAGAAGCCCAACAAGCTGATTCTGATTTGGCCCGTGTTATATCAAGATATGATGTGGAATTTAATGACGAGCTGGTCGTCAGTTTCCAGGGCAGATTGTATATTCCTGTTGATGATGATTTGAGGAATGAGATTTTGAGTGAAGCCCATGGTTCCCGTTTTGCTATTCACCCTGGTGTCACCAAGATGTATCAGAATTTGAAGAAGCAGTTCTGGTGGCCCGGCATGAAGAAGGACGTGGCTATTTTTGTTTCTAAGTGCTTGACTTGTCAATTAGTTAAAGCCGAACATCAAAAGCCAGGTGGTCTGCTTCAGCCATTGGAAATCCCGATGTGGAAATGGGACCATGTTACTACAGATTTTGTGGTGGGTTTGCCTCGAACTTCTCAAGGTTTTGATGGAATCTGGCTGCTTGTCGACAGATTGACGAAAACCGCCAGATTGTTGCCAATTAAAGTTACTTGGAGTGTGCAGAGATTGGCCGAGCTCTATGTGCAGAAGATCGTGCCATTGCATGGAATTCCTGTTTCACTTGTGTCAGATCGTGACCCGCGTTTTACCTCTGGCTTCTGGCGTAGTTTCCAGAAAGCTTTGGGCACTGAGTTAGCTTTCAGTTCAGCGTATCATCCACAGTCAGATGGACAGTCAGAGAGAACTATTCAGACTTTGGAAGACATGCTAAGATCGTGTTGCCTTGATTGGCAAGGTTCGTGGGGTCAGCATTTGCCACTTGTTGAGTTTGCTTATAATAACAGTTTTCACTCCAGTATTGGCATGGCTCCTTATGAAGCGCTGTATGGTCGTCCTTGTCGTACTCCTCTGAACTGGTTTGATGTTGGGGACCGACTGTTGACAGGACCGGACATGGTACAGCAGTGTTCTGATGTGGTTCGTCTGATCAGACAGAGATTGTTGACGGCTCAGAGTCGACAGAAAAGTTATGCAGATCGACGCAGACGTCCACTACAATTTGAGCCGGGAGATATGGTGTTTGTTAAAATATCTCCAATGAAGGGTGTTTCCAGGTTTGGGAAGCGTGGAAAGCTTAGTCCGCGGTATGTTGGCCCTTTTCCGATTGTTGAAGCTATTGGTTCAGTGGCTTATCGTTTGCAACTGCCGGCGGCCATGCAAGCTATTCATAATGTGTTCCACGTGTCTCAGTTGAGGAAATATGTGTCTGATGCTTCTCATGTTCTCGATGATTCAGTGTGGCCCGAGGTGACTGCTGATTTGTCCACGCCAGAGTTTCCTATCCGAATTGAAGACCGTCGTGAGCAGCGGTTGAGAAATAAGGTTATTCCTCTGGTAAGAGTTGCTTGGCAGCGTCACTCTGGTAACGAGTCTACTTGGGAGCGTGAAGATGAGATGCGTCAGCTTTTTCCTTTCTTGTTCCAGTGAGGTATAAGTCCTTTCTCAGTTTCCTCCTTTTCGGTTATTGTAAATTTCGAGGGCGAAATTTCTGTAAGGAGGGAGGGACTGTAAGGCCCGTGCCTTAATGGATCCTTCGTGGTATTTGTTCTATTAATTGTTCTGGAAATTCCGGCTATTTTCCTGGATTTTTGGGAATTTGTCTGGCATTTTTCCGGATTTGTTCGGAGCTGTTTGAGGGTTAATGAATATTAATAAGATTTTTATATATATAATGATTATATTATATATATATTAATTTTATTTTTTATTTTTTTATATCCCTCACCCTCTCTCTCTCCCCCGTCGATCTCTCATTTCACCCTCTCCCTCTCTCTCTCCTCCGTGCGGCCACCTCCTCTCCTCTCTTAGGGATCGGGGTCGAGACGGCGTCGGATTGAGACGAGGTTGGCACCGTTGGATTCCTCGCGTCGAGTAGAGCGCGTGGGTGTCCACTTCGGCGTGGATCGGTGATCGTGGGAGCGAGGTGGAGCGTGGAAGCTCCGTGGCTATTCCTCCTTGCATGCGGCCCGTTCGACGGTTTCGGCTTGCGAAAGGTAGGGGGATGGAACCTCGATCTTGCTAGGATCGTTTCCTTTAGCTCGTTTGTTGATTAGCACCCCGTAGCATGCATGATGTTCATATTTCCATTTTTGGGGTTTTAGCCTAAATCTTGAGTTTAATGCGTTTTAGGCCTTGCATGTGCTAGATTTAGATGTTAAATTGTTGTCTAGCATGCGTGGTTTGACAGGTTATCAGGTTTTTCGTCGATACCCGGCGTTTTCAGCCGTCCGGGAGGGCTTCGGTTTACAAACCGTACCCGCCCGTAACCCAGGTGCAGTGACGGTCCTGCCAGGAACCGTCACTTGCCCGACGGTCCAAGGTGGACGCGTCACTACCAAATAGCGGCCCAATAGGGGTGCGTTACTTGGAGAGTAACGGTGGGGCTCCCATCCGTTACTCATCAACTGTTTTCCGTGATTTTTGTCAGGCGGTGCGCCCGGCGGCCAGTCGGCCGACCGTCGTTTCGGTCCGACGCGCCTAGACCGGGGCGTTACTTCGCCTGTTACCATTTAGAACGCTGATAGGTGGTTTGAGCCTCGGGTGGATGTGACGGCGGTGACCCCACGCGTCGCTTCGAAGTAACGCGCAGGGCCCCCACCGTTACATGCCTTTGGTGCCTCTTGAGCTGGAATCCTGACGGGAGTGACGGATGGGGACTGGAGCGTCATTCTTGAAGTAACGCGCCGACCCCCGACCGTCGTTTGCATGTGGCGCGTGGGTCCTTGACCGCCACTTCCCTGATGGCTGCAATATATTCCCAGCCCATTGCTTATGCGTTCCGTTCTATATTCATGCCATAGTTGTATTGTTTTACTATATCGTGGCGTGTTTTATGTGCCAATAGAGTAGCTTTTCTTTCCAGGCAATGGAGCCACTGTTGTTTCCCTAAGGTCTGTTGAGTACCGACCCGCTTGAGGATGGCGGAGGGGTATATTTCCCATTCACGGTTTGTAAGCTAGTTCCGTGGGCTCCCAGCCAATGGTAGCGTCCTGCCAAGGGAGAAAACTAGTTAGAGGGCCTGGCTCAGGCTAGAGTCAGTGTGTGCACACGTGGTCGGAGACTGTGGACTGACGCCGACGGGTGTCACTCCGACTGGTCACTTGGTTTGGTACTGTTTGCGCGCTTAGCTTGTCGCTTGTCGACTGCGAGTGCTTGAGACGCAGTGTAAGCCGTCAGTGGACGCTTCTGGTTTCTGCTCCAGTGGTTGTCCTTCCTTGTTGCTTGGACTAGTTGCAGCTCATTCTAATTGGTAGTTTTAGCTTTAATCGCTTGCATTTAATTAGTAGCGGCATGTGTTAGCTGTTATACTTGCTTAGATAGAGTTTACAGCTTTCTTGTGATTAGATATTCATGCCATTGCCTGTGTATTTATTTGAATGCATGCTTTAATTGCTGTTAATTATGCATGTTCGCATGTTTAGCGCGAGGTAGGGATCCGCGTGACCCCTACTGAGTCTGGCTGTGACTCACCCTTCTCCTTTCAGGTGAGCCGCGCCCGACATCTCCCGGAGTTTAGTGTGCTGTTTCGGGACCGTTCCTTAGCTGCCAGCTGAGCACGAGCTGCCTTTTTGAGGCTTGTGTTGTACTTTTGCCGGGGTATGCCCCGCGTAGTTGTGCCCTGTGGACTAGTGTTTGTGACTCTGGACTAGTTATATATATATCTCTGGTTATTTTAAAATTGCTTCCGCACTTGTGTTTAAATCTTAAATACTTATTTGTATTGCGCGCCCCAATTCGCAATTAATTATGCATATTCCTCAGCTAACCCCCCACTAACCCTTCAGGGGCCTCATCAGCCTCTTGGGTGGCCTCCCCAGTTCTTGGTGTCGGTATACCGATGTTATCGATGTATCGATATCTTGAACTCTGGGTCGTCACACATGGGCCTCAAAGAAACAACATTGTGTGGCTTTATCAACTGCCGAAGCCGAGTACGTGGCTGCCGGTAGTTGTGCGGCTCAAGTGCTTTGGATCCAACATCAGTTGCTAGATTTTGATTTTTCTTTAAAGAAAACTCCCATAATGTGTGATAACACTTCTGCAATAAACTTGTCCAAGAATCCTGTCCAACATTCTTGCACTAAGCACATAGAAGTTAGACACCACTTTATAAGAGATCATATCAATAAAGGTGATTTTGAACTTGTTTTTGTTGATACAAAACACCAACTTGCTGATATATTTACAAAATCTTTGAATTCTGAACAATTTTGTTGAACATATCCGAGTGATTTTGATGATAACAAAACGTAAGATATTTCTCTCCCTTGTATCTTGTTTTCAAGCAAAGCTTCATGCTTTAAACCTTCAATTTTCACCCCATGTCAATTGTGTGGTTATGAATTCTTCCATGGGTTTATTCAAACATAAATGAACTCATACACAAGCCCGTTTCAATCATCGAACAAATGGATAGCTTCAAGAGAGCTAACACTTGATTTTTGCAGGATTGAAGATTGGCGGTCGACCTGTGGACCCCTGGCGGTCGACCTAAAATAACAGAATTGAAATATGGAATCTGAGAAAGCTGGCGGTCAACCGCCAGGAGCTAGCAGTCGACCTATTCTCCCAGCAGCCAAATGGCTACAGGACGGCCAATGGCGGTCGACCGCTGGCCTTTGTAGGTCGACCGCCAGCCTCGAGCTGCCAACAAATGTTGACTTTTTGTCACTTTGAGAAATGGTATTTCCCTTGGTATTGTTTAATCCCTAAGCAACCTAACTCTCCAGAAATTGTGGATTTGGTCTGGGGGAGTCTTTGGACCATTCAAGAACCTATAAAACTTATACAAGAGGGTTTGGAAAACCCTAATGCTCAAGGAAGATCAAAGAGAGGCTGCCAAGAGGAAGAGAAGGGATTTGGCACTGTAGACGTGAACAGTGCTCCGAGAGGAAAGTTCTTCATCCTTCTTCATCCAATCAAGTGTAAATCAGTCCAAGGATTCAAGCTGCATCCAAAGCATACAATCATCCACTAAGGGGGAGCAAATCAAGATCTTTCTCTTATGTTTTGAATTCATTCTTGATCTTTAAACGATTCATCTGTAATCCTTGTAATCTTTAAACATTCCAGAGTGTGTGGATCCTCTTAGATCTGTGTGTGTGTGTGGTTGTGTGTTCTTGGTTGGAGGTGTGTGTGTGTATTAAGGTGTTCCTACACCTTCGTGGGAATCCTCCTTCCTAGTGTGTGAGTGTTGTGTGTGGTTGATCTTGTAACTTCCTACAAGATAGTGTGTGGTTCCTCACTGTCCGTGAGGGGTGGACGTAGGTTGCCGTTGGGGCATCCGAACCACCTAAAATCGCTGTCTCTGTGTGGTTTGTTCCTTTTCCTCTATCCTCCTTCTGTGCAAATCGTAAGTGTGTTAGTCTAGTTCAGTTTTTATTCTCTTTTATCCTGCATAATCCTTCTTCACCTTATAAAACTTGCTTTGTCTGTGGGCTTTAATTATTTCAGGTTCTCTTGTTAGCTTCTTGTCACACATTTTTTGAAAAGGTGAAAAAGTTTCATTATTTCTACCTTCACCCAATTCACCCCCCTCTTGGGTGCCATTTAATCTCGGGACTTCAATTGGTATCAGAGCCAAGGCTCTTCCTTTCAGAGATCTAACGATCTAGAGCAAGATCCGATTAAATGGCAAACAAGGGTATGGTACCCAAGGGTCATTCCATCAACCGTCCTCCATTTTTTGACAGTTCCAACTACTCCTACTGGAAAAATAGAATGCATGTTTTTCTGAGGGCTCAAGAGTACGAGGTTTGGAGAGTTGTGGACAAGGGTCCTCATAAACTCGGGGCTGATGAAGAAAAATGGACACCCGAGGAAATTAAGAAATGCACTGCTAATTTTAATGCCATGAATATTATGCAATGTGCGATACACCCTAATGAATTCTCTCGTGTTTCTATGTGCAGCTCAGCCAAAGAAATGTGGGACAAGCTGCGACTCATATACGAGGGAACGTCACAGGTCAAGGAAACCAAGGCAAATCTCCTAGTCACTGACTATGAGCTATTCAAAATGAAACCTGAAGAAACCATCTCCGAGATGTTTGCAAGGCTAACAGAGATCACAAATGGTCTCAAAAGTCTCGGGAAGGAATACTCAAATTCCGACCTTGTGAGGAAGGTGTTAAGGTCCCTACCGTCAGCTTGGCACACAAAGGCCACGGTTATTGAAGACTCAAAGAACCTGTCAACTCTTACTTTGGATGAACTCATAGGGTCACTCATGACCTATGAGATAAATATAAAGAGAACAGTTGATGAAGACATCAAAAAGAAAAAGATCATTGGACTGAAAGCTCATTAATCCGATGACGAATTTCAAGAAGGTGAATCAAGTGACAGAAGCAATGAAGAGGAAGAATTGGCGTTGATAACTCTCCAAGTGAGAAAATTTCTAAGGAAGAAAAGAAACTTTCAAGGAAATTTCAGAAAAGGGCAAAGAAGGCCCACGCAGACTAAAGGCGAATCGAGCAAGCCAAGTAGCATCATATGCTACGAATGCAAGAAGCCTGGACACATGAGAGGTGAATGTCCAGATCTAAAGAAGAAATTCAAGAAGGATAACTTCAATAAACCCAAAGCCATGGTCGCCACTTGGAGCGACGAAGAAGATGAACCATCTGATGAAGAGATTCAAGAACTTGTGGAAAGCTTGTACCTCATGGCACATGAGGATGAATCCACGGAGGTATATTCTAACCCTGAATTCATTTCCAATGAACAATGGGAATCTGAATATGAAAAGTTGTACACTAAGTACAAGAAAGTCAGATCTGAAAATAAAGCTCTTAAAAAGAAACTTGATGATTCATCACGTGAAGATATCTTTGCCAAATTTGAGAAACTGGAACAGGAATGGTTTGAGGCTTCGAAAGAAAAGGAAAGTCTACTGCAAATAATCTCAGACTGTGATAAAACCAAAAAGGAACTATCATGCAAAATAACTGAAATGGAGGAAGCATGTAAAAGGATCAAAATTGAAGAACAAACTCTAAAATCCACTAATTCAGAACTCGAAAGGAGAAATGGGATTTTGGGTGAAAGAGTTGCTGAGCTTCAGTTCACCTTGACTAAGTTTGTTAAGGGGAAACAAAACCTGGATAACCTATTGGGGGTTAAAGTCAACTTTCAAAAGGAAGGCTTGGGGTACACACCTCAAAACAAAAAATCCTTTGAGCATAAGATCACCACATCCTTTATTCATGGAAAGGACGATAATCATGCTTCATGTTCTAACTCTAAACCCCAACATGCTCAGCCTAAACCACACAGATATCAAAGAACTTTTTCACATGCTAACTGCTTTCATTGTGATAAATTTGGCCATATGATTTCCAACTGCTGGTTTAGACAAAGCACACCTAACTATCATGTTCCATGGACGAAGAGAACACCTGTAAGAAGTTGGACTAACTCCTATGGACCCAAACTAGTTTGGGTACCAAAAATAATTGCATGAGAATTTTTCTTCTTGCAGATATGTCTTGAAGCCAGGGGGAGCAAATGGTATCTAGACAGCGGTTGCTCAAGGCATATGACAGGGGACAAGAAAGTGTTCTCCAAGCTGCAAGAAAAAGAAGGAGGCTTAGTTGCTTTTGGCGGGAAGGACAAAGGTAAAATAATTGGAGTTGGAGACATAGGTAAGAATTCTGAAACTCTGATTGAAAATGTCCTTCTGGTGAAAGGTTTGAATAATAATTTGTTGAGCATAAGTCAATTATGTGATAAGGGTTTTAAGATTGTTTTTGATATGACTCACTGTTTTGTCATGTGCAAAAATTCAAATGAAATCAAATTCATTGGTAAAAGGAGCAACAATGTGTACACCATTGATCTTATGATGTTTCAGTTGATAATGTGTGTTTGGTAGCTAACAACCATGAGAATGCATGGCTATGGCACCGCAGACTAGGTCATGCTAGTTTTGGAGTGATCTCTAAGTTGTCTAGACATGACTTGGTGATAGGTCTGCCCAAATTGAAATTTGAAAGCGATAATATATGTGAAGCTTGCACGAAAGGCAAGCAAACACGAATCTCATTCAAAAACAAAAATATTGTTTCTTTCGCTAGGCCATTGGAACTGTTTCATCTTGATATTTTTGGTCCTACTAAAACATCTAGCCTAGAAGGAAAATCCTATGGCTTTGTGATTGTTGATGATTTCTCCATATTCACATGGGTGCTGTTTTTAGCTAATAAAAGTGATGTCGTGACGGAGTTTCAAGTGTTTTGTAGAAAAATTCAGAATGAAAAGGGTTACCTCATCACCACAATCCAAAGTGATCATGGTGGTGAATTTAAAAATCATGAATTCAGCATGTTCTGTGAAGAGCAGGGGTACACACATAATTTTTCATCACCTAGAACGCCCCAGCAAAATGGAGTAGTAGAGCGAAAGAATAGAATGTTGATAGACATGACCCAGACCATGCTCAGTGAGAATTCTCTACCCAAGTATTTTTGGGCTGAAGCGGTAAGTACCGCATGCTACATCATCAACAGGGCAATGGTAAGGCCCATTCTGAAGAAAACTCCATATGAGCTCTACAAGGGTAAGAAGCCAAACATCTCTTATCTTAAACCCTTTGGATGCCCTTGCTATATCTTGAACAATGGTAAGTCTAATCTGGGTAAGTTTGATGAAAAGAGTGATAAAGGAATTTTTCTAGGTTATGCACTCAATTCTAGAGCTTATCGATTATTCAATAAAAGGACTTTAGTTGTTGAAGAAAGTCCTCATGTTATTTTTGATGAATCCGAGTCAAAACTCACAAAGCAAATTTCTTCTATCTTGGATGCAGATGAAGACCCTAAGAACTCATCAAATGTTAAAGCCAATGATGAGCCATTGAAGGCAACTTCAAGTAAAAATGAGGAAGATGAGGATCCTACAATTGAGAGACTGCAAGAACCACAAGTGCAGCATCCTGATTTGCCCAGCTCCTCCACATTTCTAAAGGATCATCCAACTGTGAACATCATAGGGAATCTGGAGGATGGGGTGAAAACTAGGTCCTCTCTAAGGCAGGTTGAACAGGAGGACCTGATGGCCCTACTCTCTCAAGTAGAGCCCAAGGACATTCATGAAGCTCTTCAAGATGAATCCTGGATTCAGGCGATGCATGAAGAGCTGCATCAATTTGAAAGAAACGAGGTGTGGACTCTTGTGCCACGTCCTAAGAACCATCCTACTATTGGAACTCGCTGGGTTTTCAGAAACAAGCTAAATGATGCGGGATTGATTGTGAGGAATAAGGCTCGGCTTGTGGCCAAGGGATACAGCCAGGAGATGGGAATTGACTTTGATGAGTCCTTTGCACCAGTTGCTAGACTTGAAGCAGTCCGAATCTTACTGTCCTACGCTTGCTCTTTAAACATTAAACTATTTCAAATGGATGTTAAATCTGCATTTCTTAACGGCTATATCAAAGAGGATGTCTTTGTCGAGCAGCTGCCAGGTTTTGAAGATTCCAAACATCCATGACACGTGTATAAGCTCCAAAAGGCCTTGTACGGACTAAAACAAGCACCAAGGGCATGGTATGAACGGCTTACTTCATTTCTTGCTAAAAATGGGTTCAAGAGAGGTAAGGTTGATCAAACACTTTTCACAAGGAAATCAGGTAAGGACATTTTGGTGGTTCAAGTGTATATAGATGATATTATTTTTGGAGCTTCAGATAATGCCTTATGCGAGGATTTTGCAAAGACCATGCAAGGAGAATTCAAGATGAGCTTAATGGTGGAGCTAAATTCCTTTCTTGGATTGCAGGTGAAACAAACTTCGGAAGGAATTTTTATAAATCAAGCAAAGTATACTATGGAATTGCTGAAGAAATACGGGATGGCGGAAGCAAAGCCCATATCAACTCCCATGGCCACCACCACAAAGCTGGATAAGGATGAAAATGGTAAAACAGTAGATTCCACACTGTTTCGAGGTATGATCGGATCACTACTGTACCTTACAGCATGCCACCCTGACATTCAATTCAGTGTATGTCTCTGTGCCCGTTTCCAGTCATGCCCTAAAGAATCTCACTTATCAGCTGTTAAATGCATTTTCAGATATCTAATTGGCACTATTGACTTTGGCTTGTGGTTTCCCATTGGTAGTTCTTTTGAGTTAATTGCGTATACCGATGCGGATTACGCCGGATGCTTTGTAGATCATAAAAGTACAAGTGGGTACTGTCAGTTTCTTGGCAGGTGCCTTGTTTCATGGGCCTCTAAGAAACAACATTCAATAGCTCTCTCAACGGCCGAGGCTGAATATGTAGCCGTCGGAAGTTGTGGAGCCCAAGTACTTTGGATAAAAAATCAATTGCTTGATTTGAATGTTGAAGTGGATTGTGTGCCGATCTTCTGTGATAATACGAGTGCAATTAATCTATCCAAAAATCCTGTTCAACACTCCAGAACCAAACACATTGACATTCGGCATCATTTTCTGAGAGATCATGTAGGCAAAGGGGTCTTTGAGTTCAAGTTCATTGATTCTCTTAACCAACTGGCTGACATCTTCACAAAACCTCTAAATCAGGATCAATTCAATAAAATCAGGCGAGAACTTGGCATGTGTAAGGGTGAGGGCATACGCACTTAAGTCTGCATTAGGGTGTTTCTCTTTTTGTTGGGTAGATCATGTGAGATGCATGCATTGTGTGTGGTTCAATTTTATTGTGCATGACTATACCTAGCATGTGTGCCTATACTTATATTTATATACACTTATTCCTTGACATTTTTCTACAACTGAATATTCCTTGATAGATAAATGTGGACTAGTGATCTAGTGCTCTTAGCAGTCTCCATTCAAGGGTTTCCGTAGTCGACTCATGCATGATATCATTCGTGGGTTAGCAAAAGAAAAGAAATAAAAAAAAGGAAAGAAGAATGATCTGTGAAAATGGGGGAGTCCAAGGGTCATGGAGCCCACTTCTATCTCCGGTAGTGGCTAGCTAGGGTTCTTCCTCTCTCTCGGGGTCATTTTTGGGATTTAGGTCCTAGCGGTCGACCGCTGGCTTTGTGCCGGTCGACCGCCGGCGACGAACCGGCCCGGGTCAACTGCGTCCGAACCCTAATTTAAGGGGGTTTTCTTCCAACCTTTCTAATTCTATCACTCTCCCTTCTCTCTCTGTTATTCCACCTCCACTCTAGCACATCTCCCTCCCACCTTTCAAGCCCTAAAAACCCCACACCGTTTCTACCCAAGCACGATCCGGTCGATTGGTTTCTATTTCGGAACGTCTCCTTGCCGGCGTTCGTGCACTCATGCCAACCTTCCTTGAGCTCCAGAGCGTGGAGACGGTGTTCTTAGTTCTTTCCGGTGTCTCCCTCTCCATCCCAAGGTAGAGGTTCTACCTCTCTAGATGATACTCTCTTCAGCGGGTTTCCTAGTCTAAAATGGCACCTCGAAGGAGTGCTCGGCGTCTTCTCCAAGGGGAACCTGGTGCTCAGAGACGTGAAGCTCCGGCCGCACCTCCACCACAAGCTCCCGCACGCAGGTTACCTCCGAGGTCTATCATCGAGCCTCGTCTTATTGATTTTCAAGAGTTGAATGAAATCCTGCCCGACATCTCTACAGTTTTTTCAATGCAACCGAGGTGGCTTGATTTTGTCACTAGATACAATCGCTTCTATCCCTATCTAGTACAACAGTTCTATGGGAATTTGGTTGACAGAAATGGAAGCTTGTATACAATGGTTCAAGGCATTGAGATCCGCATTAATGCAGAATTATTCCATAATTCCCTAGGTGTTTCCTCCCATGGTGCAGACATGCTTTTTGGGCATGGTGAGGTTGAGGCTAGTTTTATTGCCATGACGAGCTATGATTTTGTTCGTGGTGTGAGTGACCTCATTGAGCTGAATGCCAACCACTTTCCCGCACTACAACGGGTTATTCATCACATGTTTACTACACTTATTTATCCCAAGCGTGGCAGCCGAGATGAAGTGACCGAAGTGCACCATTTCCTGTTCTATCATGTTATGAATGGCGAATTGGTTAATATGGGATGGCTCATGACTCAATTGATAACTCGATGCCGTACACATTTACGGCGATCCCTGCCCTATGCCTCTCAGCTCACTGGAGTGTTCATCTTTGTCGGGGTCCCATTGGAGAATGAGCAGTCTGTTCTAGTCCGCCATGATGACATTTACAATGAGCATAAGCTTTTCTCCGATATGGGATATTACAGGGATGCAAATGGTGAAATTCGCCGTGCTATCCCAGTTTATGGGGAAGAAATTGGCAGTGAAGAAGAACAAGCGCCGGACCCACAGCAAGATAACCAAAATGCACCTGCACCAGTTCAGCCTGTAGATGTGCCTCCTCCAGCGGATCTCCCTCCTCCACCGCAGCACTTTCATGGGGAGTCTTCTACTCAGGGTGCTGGGCATTCCACTTAGGGGGACTATGAGGCTCTTGACAGGCGCCTTTTTGGCATGGAATCTCGGCTTGACTCCTCCCTTGGGCGTTTGGATACTTTTATGGACACCATGACTGGACGAATGGATACCTTCACTCTTGCTCTGGATGATCTTTCTCTCCACATAGCCACTCTCTTTGCCAGCCATGAAGATAACCGTGAGGCCTTTCGCACCACCAACCATACCCTTCTTTCCCTCCGTAACCAGCTCCGTCATTATGATGACATTCTCCATAACCTTGAGGATCATCTTCCTCCTCCTCCTGCTCCTGCTCCTGCTGGTTCCCCCCATGGTGATGGTCCACCGGATGGTGTTCATGGCGAGGAAGCTGAGGATCACCCTGCTGTGTAGCTACTTTTTGGGTATCTAGTGTCCATTTTGTCCACTTTTTGTATCCCCTCCCTCTCCTTTTTGCTGATGTCAAAGGGGGAGAAGTAGGCTATTAGGCTTATATATATATATATGCTATGTGTGTTTGGTGTTTGCCTGCTTGCATGCCTGTCTATCTCTTGCATCGTAGTTTGAGCATATTGTATGCATTAGTGGTTGCATTCCTTAGCGTGTCAAGATCATTTCTCCCTTCTACATTCAGTGTACCTTGTATGGATCAAATGAAAATGAATGGAAGAATGCACTCTTTCACGTTACAAGATTGGCTCCTTTCCTTCTCACCTCTTGTCAATACGGCAAATAAGTATTGAATGGTTGGTATGAATTCGTTGACATGCTTGTGTTGGTAGTGATATGTTTGGTGATATGAGCATTTCGAATGCCTTCAAATCGTGAGTTTAGAAGATTCAACTTGATGGATTTCCACGTATCTCATATGTGATTGCCGAAGCTTCTAAAACTCTTTCAAAAGCACATTTGTGAAAATGCAATTCTACTGCCTAGGTTTTGTCATCATCAAAAAGGGGGAGATTGTTGAACATATCCGAGTGATTTTGATGATAACAAAACCTAAGATATTTCTCTCCCTTGTATCTTGTTTTCAAGCAAAGCTTCATGCTTTAAACCTTCAATTTTCACCCCATGTCAATTGTGTGGTTATGAATTCATCCATGGGTTTATTCAAACATAAATCAACTCATACACAAGCCCGTTTCAATCATCGAACAAATGGATAGCTTCAAGAGAGCTAACACTTGATTTTTGCAGGATTGAAGATTGGCGGTCGACCTGTGGACCCCTGGCGGTCGACCTAAAATAACAGAATTGAAATCTGGAATCTGAGAAAGCTAGCGGTCGACCTATTCTCCCAGCAGCCAAATGGCTACAGGACGGCCAATGGCGGTCGACCGCTGGCCTTTGTAGGTCGACCGCCAGCCTCGAGCTGCCAACAAATGTTGACTTTTTGTCACTTCGAGAAATGGTCTTTCTCTTGGTATTGTTTAATCCCTAAGCAACCTAACTCTCTAGAAATTGTGGATCTAGTCTGGGGGAGTCTTTGGACCATTCAAGAACCTATAAAACTTATACAAGAGGGTTTGGAAAACCCTAATGCTCAAGGAAGATCAAAGGGAGGCTGCCAAGAGGAAGAGAAGGGATTTGGCACTGTAGACGTGAACAGTGCTCCGAGAGGAAAGTTCTTCATCCTTCTTCATCCAATCAAGTGTAAATCAGTCCAAGGATTCAAGATGCATCCAAAGCATACAATCATCCACTAAGGGGGAGGAAATCAAGATCTTTCTCTTATGTTTTGAATTCATTCTTGATCTCTAAAAGCTTCATCTGTAATCCTTGTAATCTTTAAACATTCCAGAGTGTGTGGATCCTCTTAGATCCGTGTGTGTGTGTGGTTGTGTGTTCTTGGTTGGAGGTGTGTGTGTGTATTAAGGTGTTCCTACACCTTTGTGGGAATCCTCCTTCCTAGTGTGTGAGTGTTGTGTGTGGTTGATCTTGTAACTTCCTACAAGATAGTGTGTGGTTCCTCACTGTCCGTGAAGGGTGGACGTAGGTTGCCGTTGTGGCATCCGAACCACCTAAAATCGCTGTCTCTGTGTGGTTTGTTCCTTTTCCTCTATCCTCCTTCTGTGCAAATCGTAAGTGTGTTAGTCTAGTTCAGTTTTTATTCTCTTTTATCCTGCATAATCCTTCTTCAGCTTATAAAACTTGCTTTGTATGTGGGCTTTAATTATTTCAGGTTCTCTTGTTAGCTTCTTGTCACACACTTTTTGAAAAGGCGAAAAAGTTTCATTATTTCTACCTTCACCCAATTCACCCCCCCTCTTGGGTGCCATTTAATATCGGGACTTCAAATTTTGCTTTCTAAGAAGAGAATTAGGAGTGTGCAGATTAGACACTTAGATATTTTGAGCTGAATTGTACATACACTCTTGTCATCTTTTTCATAAAGAAACTGTTGATATTGCCTTTTGCTTTGCACATAAAAATTTTCATTCACCTTACTCTTTAAACTTTGCCTCTTGTGCATAACACACTGAATAATCATCTGGTTACTATACATGCTTTTATCCTTTTGCATCCGCATGTACATAAATGCATATACTTCATCAATGTGTGCGTGAATGCCATGATTTACCGGTATATCAAATAGTGTTAGTGGAAAGGTGGATCAAGTCCACCTGGAAGCTTTCCTCATGTGTGAGTGTGGTCTTCGGACCTAAGTACTCCGCCACGTACCGGTAATCAAATTGCTTGAAAACATCATTTTGAAATGCTTGAGTGTATATATACTACACACTTTTCAGTTGAAATCTTCTATGACCTTACGCCCTTGCTGTATAAAATACTTTGACTAGGACATGTTTTAACATGGCACATATTAAGGGGGAGGTTTTTGCTATGATGGTGCATACACTTATGGGGAGACATCACCATGAATAGGCTAATTCATCTCTTACATTCTACGCAATCTCTTACACATTTTGCACATGTGAGTTAATGATTCTAACTAATAAGGATTTCACTTATTCCACTTAACACACTTTAGGACTTTGGAACTCCTACAAGGAAATCACGTTCACTTGTGAGGAAAAAGCTGTCAGCCCCGTCAAAAATAGTCAATAAGTGTGATTTGACATGAAGTAAATCGGGAATCCCCCCTGAGATAAAGGAGGAGACTCGCATTGAAAAGTGTCCTATCCACATAATCATAAGTGACAATGCCGAGTAACCGGGAAGTGCCCCTAAAACAAAGGGTATGACTCGTGTCAAAAGGTTAGTCATCGTGTCATTAAAAATGTAAAACAATCTGGGGGTTGTGCGAAGCTACCAAAAGTCGAGCACGTTGTATGAAAGTGTAGGGAAGAAAAGTTCCTATTTGTGTTCTTTAGAAAATCAGAAAATCCATGCTATCTAGATTTCATTGCTCCTACTTCACATATTTACCTACGGAGTGATTGTATGGATGTACACCTTGAATCAATCATATTTCATGAGTCTTGCAGTACCACTTCTTGTAAGCACTACCCTTTTACTATTGCACATGAAATTCATGTTCTCGGTCTATCGCATTTTTCCTATCCTGTTCATAGAGAACTTGCTTGCTATACTATACACTGATGAGTGCATATGTGCTTCACTGCTTCATTCTTGCGTTTCATATGCATCTCATTGAGTTAATTGTGCATATTGAGGCTTAACTTTCATCCTTTTCAGCGTTAATAATCTCCTATTTGACTCTGACAAAAAGGGGGAGAAATAAATAATTTGCATTGTTGTTGCATTGGATTGAATGAAAATTCATGACATGCTTTGTTTTTGATTGATTATGTTTTTGGCAAAAAGGGTGAGATTATGTTTTTGGCAAAAAGGATCTTTACATGTTGATTCAGCAAGTTATGAATTCCTGACTGGAAGTCATGCATCTGGCATGCATGAGAAAATGGTTATTTTGTCATCCTTCATGCAAATATCATAGTTCTATAAATGGTTTTATCTTCGTCAAAAAGGGAGAGATTTTTATGCCCCGGACTGTTTTGACGAAGATTTTGAATGATATGTAATGATTTCGAGTTCAATGAATTTGCATGAATACAGGTTTGATGAATGATTGCCTTAAATGAAAACTTGCTTGATTGATCAAATTGTCTGCTGAATGATGGGATATGGAGTTGATCTAAAACACCTTGTTGAATTTCATATTATAAATGTATGATTGGGCATAACATGAGAAATATTCAATCATGACTATGATGAATGAAGTTGTACTTATATGTTGAATGAAGCAGTGAATGAAAAGGTCATTTAGTGAGTCGCAAAATGAATGGATGCTTTGAATGTGAAATTTACTATGTGATGATTGAGAAAGTTTCAGTTGATACATTGAGATGATGAGTTGACTGGCAAATTGAATGCAGGTTAATTGTGAAATTTTTCATTCAAACTCTCAAGGCCAAGGTATCAACACATGACTTTTTGGATCTTAGTGTGAATGGAAAGATCTGGGTGAAATTCATGCTTAATCATGTGAATCTGAGTTGTATGAACTCCTTTGATGAATTGTGATACATGTTTATGATTTATGGAGGTTTCAATTGCATTTACTGAAGTTTTGCTGCTGTCAGTAAAAGTGTCGACCTTAGGGGTCGACACTTATTTGTGGAGTCTGCCTTGCGTTGAAAAATAGGATGCTGACAGAAAGTGTCGACCTAGGGGGTCGACACTTTCACCAGGATTCTGCTGTTTTGCTAAGGAAGAACTCTCGTGAAAAAGTGTCAACCCTGAGGGTCGACACTTTGAGGTAAGTATGTTCAATTCTGTGAAAATAGAATGTTCGTGAAAAAGTGTCGACCTCGTGAGTCGACACTTGTCATCACGAATGTTATGTTCTTTTTCACAGGCCAGAACACTTCGTAAGAAGTTTCGACCCCATGGGTCGACACTTGTGACTCAGTTTTGCTTATATAAATGTTCTGGCAAAACTTTCAGGAAAAAGAGTCGACCCCATGGGTCGACACTTTTTTTGAACGTTCTTGCGGGTTTTCCGGATCTCCTTCGAACCCATTGGGCTTGGATCCATTTGGCATGGTTGATGACCCTAATGACCTTAGGGCGTCCCTTATGTCTTGTATGTTGTTTTAATACGGTTTGGAGTGGGCTTTTATGTCATTTGGGGGATCAAATCCCCTTGTATATAGTGCCGCCCTTCATTCGATCGGAACCCATCTCTTGAGCTTCTAACGTATTCATCTTGTTCTTGCAGGTTGAAGGAGAGGAACGGTGCTGCTCTTGGAGGAAGAACCCTGCGGCCAAGCTTGCTTCACTCGACCCCAACCTTGAAGTTGGAAGGAAGGCGTCCCTGCTCTCCTCCATCTCCTGGCTTGGGCGATTTTCGACAAAGGGGGCCATTCTTCTCTCTCCTGTGTCTTCATTCTCAAGCACCCTTCATTCATCTCCGTTTTGGTTGAAAGATTAGGGGAAGATCCATCTTGTTAATCATTCTCTTAGTCATTTTGTGCATAGATTGTTATTCTCTGAATTGGGCTTGTATTTTCCATTCTACTTTCATATCTTGACTATTTCGGAGCTTGCTCCGAGTGTGTGTGTGGGGTGTCTCATCATCGTGCGAGAACCCATGTATGTGGGCCGTCGAGCCCGTGTGTGTGGTTGCTACCATCGCGCAGCGTTGATAGTGAAATCCTCTCGAGGTGAGAGGGGTGGACGTAAAACGACACTTTGTGCGTCCGAACCACCTAAAAATACTGTGTCGTGGTTTGCTTGGTTGGTGTTGGTTGATATCTATTTTTCCGCTCACTATACGAGTGTGAGTCGGTGAGGCGTGAGTGTTCTCAACTGTCCGTCCGAATATTGTTGTCCGAGTGAGTACAACTGTGCTCTAGGGAGTTATGAGAGCTTGCTTGATCTAATTTCAGCTGTATTAATCAAGCCTATGTCTTAGATTTATTCCTCATATCTGTGGCTTGTGTGGGTTGCTTTTAATATTTGTGAAAAGGGGTGGGCAATTAATTCACCCCCCTCTCAATTGCCTCCTAACCGGTCCAATACCTTTAACCATTAATTCAGCCTATTATGGATTATCCAATGGGCCAATTGTAAGCCTAATAGGTTATATGGACTTTTATTGGGCTTACTATGATTTTTCTAAGGGTTGGAGTATTTAATTTCAATTTACCTTAGGTAAATTCAAGTAAATGTATTTATCTAGTTTATTTCATATAGTAAAAATATAATTTAATTACTTCATGAATATTTTAATTATATAATTCATTGAAAAAAATTATTTGTCATTTTAATTTATCGAGTTTCTACAACTAACATAGACCCTATATGCAGACCAACTCAATGTAGCACAGACTAGCATCGACCCTATATGCAGACCAACTCAAGATAACACAGACTAACACCGACCTAATGCAAGGTAACACAGACCTTGATATACATGATACTCTACTAGCATCGACCTCAACATGCATGCATAGTAACTAGCATCGACCTCACATGCATGCAAGCCAAACTAGCATCGACCTCAACATGCATGCACAGAAACTAGCATCGACCCTAGTTATGCATTTCTACATGAAAAGTAAAATGCTGCCTGACTTTGACCGGTTGACACATTTGAGTAGTAGCATTGACTTTGACCAATAGCGTTGACTTTGACCAATTGTCATTTATCTTCACATCAACAGTAGCGTTGACTTTGAACTGTAGCGTTGACTTTGACCAATAGTTGTGGTGACCATCTTTACATGACTTTTTGGCCATCTCCTTAACCCCAATTTGCCTATGTGTTATGCATTTTAAGTAGATGGTCATAATTCATCATTTACACTCGAGATGTCCTTGAATTCTATTCCTGAAAATCTACCTTATGTGCTTACAATTCTTGAAATTCTACGTTGGCTATATAAATGAGGGCTCGGTCTGGTCTTGGGAGGAGCACCTGAAGGTACTTGTGCCCATGGGAGTTTATTGACCACGGTGTCTAGCATTGCACCGAAGTACTTGCTTGACTTGAGGCATTCCCACTCACTCTCTTGTGACATTCTTGACTTGTTTGACATGAATTGTTTAGCCCGAAAAAGGGCAATTACTTGCTTGAGTGTATTGAATGAAATAGCCAATTCCATCGTACTACTTGATATTACATGAGCTTGAAATACTTGCTTGAATACTCGAATGTTAAATTCTTGAAATACTTGCTTGAATACTCGAATGTTAAATTCTTGAATACTTGCTTGAATACGGTATCCTTGGAAAGTACTTGTCCAATTACTTACAAATTACTTACAATTTCCTTATTGATACGTCTCATTGAAATTCTTGTGATATTCTCGCTTGATCCTACATGCATCATTATACCGCATGAACTTGCAATTAACTTAAAGATTGTTAGAACTTGAGATATAATTCCTACTGAGTGATTCGCTCATCCAGTTGTTTCCTAACATTTTCAGGTAATTTGGATAGCGACCACCACCTGTATGGGAATGATACTGAGTGATGAGTACTAGAGTCACCGTTGGGTGTGCCGTCAGCTAGGTCCAGTCCTTTGTATTTTAGGCCCTACATTATGTATTCCCAATTATTAATTAAGGCTTGTAATCGTATGATACTTTTCGGTCAGTTATGATTAAGTTGGGTTTGGATTATGCCAAAACATGTAGCATTATGAATTAATTTGGGATATTACTATTCTGGTTAAATTATTGTCATCTTGGACTATGGATAATATGTCAAATTCTAAGTTAGTGGTAATTTACCGAGTAAAATGTGTGCTCTGATCTTACGCAAATGACACGATCGATATAGACACGTCACTTACCCGGGTATCTTCCGTGCTCGGGACGTGACATCAACATCTTCTACGACGTTGCTTCCCGGTGCAAGAGCGTAATCTCGAGCATCGGCAACACTTCTATCGGCTCGGGCAAGAGCTTACACCCGAGCCACCCAGCCATCGACCCCCGATGCGGGTCTCGTACCTTGGGGGCCGATCCCAGTACTTTCAACTAACAGCTCCATGCTGCCAGTGATCGCAGACCAAGTCTTTTCGGTCTATCACCTCGGGGCGGGGTCTTCCTTAGCTCCCCAGAAGAGGTGTCGCCACGGCCGTAAAGGCAGATGACTCGCCGCTGCAACCAGTAACTCAGGCAAGACCATTCTTGTTGGTGACCTGCGGATTCACCTCAATGGGGGCGAACCAGTCATACCTTAGGAACATACGGTTCCTACGGTTCTCACCACCAACCGCTTCAGCCTCCTGCAGCAAACACGAGAGGATAGAGTGGAGCTTAAAGAAGCAGGCACCCCGGCGCCAGTCCGGGGGAACCCGCACCAGTCTGATAAACAGACTCCCAGGTCTCGTCGACGGAACAACGACAAGGGAGACCAACAACCCGACTTGAGAAGAATATGGGTCACCTCGGAAGAAGCTCAAGCCGTTCGGAGGGCGTGTATTAGAAACCCCCTGTGAGCGCTCAGACGCGGCATCAGGCAAGACGCGGCTGATCCCACAAGAACACTGTCTGACGATGCCCAATCATCCAACGTCCCCCGCCAGGGCAAGCGGAGGAAAAGACGGGCCCGTTCTAGGGCTCGCCAACAACCCGTCCCGAGTTCTCCTCAGCCCGACATCGGGATGGAGGCTCCTCTGCAACGCACCTCAGTCTTCGACAGACTGGGCCCACCCGTCCGCCCTAAGGAACATCCCCGGAGGAAGCGAACGGCCTGGTTCATCAACAACGCGGTTCGGGTGTTCGCATGCTATACCACCGGACACCAACCCGACACCCAGTCTGATGACCTGAACCAGCCCCTGGCCCATTTTAGGAGGCCGTGTCATCAGACCCAGCCGCCTGCCCCAACAGGTCACATTGGCACTTTTGTCGGACCGTAGGCATCGGAACGTGTAGAAGAAGTCCCAACCGAGGATCGTGATGCTCCTGTCACCAAGGAGCCAGTCAACAATGATCCTCCAGCAAACAAGGTTCAAGAGGTGACCCTCAAGACTCTCGTGAAGGAGAACCAACATTTGAAGGCCCTCCTGCAAGACCTCCTTCAGGAACGGGACCTTCATCCTCAGCAACCTGCTAAGCCTCCGGCCGAAGCACTGGCACCGCCGGCTGGGCACGATGGTGCCAACACCTCAGTGGCAACCACTCAAACCCCGACAGTAGTCGGGTTCGGCACATCCCTAGTCGAAGCTCAACTGCGAGCATCCAACACACCAGTTCCAGAAAATCTCATGGCACAATGCCAGATGATCGAGCGGATTGTCGAGACAAAGCTCGCCCAGTATGGCAAAGGGGTTGCCACTATAGATCTCTATAGTGTGCCCTATTGTAAATCTCGTTTTGATGATTGGCAACTTGTCAGATGTTCATCTAAATGTTGCATGCTCATTTACACTTAGTCTGTGCATTAGATTGACTCGGTGCAACATCTGACTAGTCTGCATTGAGTTTGTGCATCCTTAGCTACAGCACGCAACTAAGTCCGAGCAGAGTCTGTGCATATGGGTGAAGTTCTTGCAAGTCAGTGCATCTTTGCATTAGGAAGACACAAGTCGGTGCACATTCTGTGTCTGCTTTATCTTGCGTCTCATATAGCCTAGGTCAGTGCATGTGCTATGTCTCAATTTGTGTCGCATGATACGACTAAGGGTGCGCAAACGAGGTCGGTGCAATATTTTAGCATGGTCGGTGCAACTCTTGCATCGGTGCGTCGTTTGCCTCATGCTCATCTTGAGCACCTGAGCTTCTGAGTCGGTGCAATACCTGCGCCATGCATATAGAGTCTGTGCATTCCTTCTAAGCTAAGTCAGTGCAACGCCTCTAGTGGCATGTCATCGAGTCAGTGCAATACTTGCACCTGGCACATTAAGTCTGTGCATCTCTTATACTCGCACTATTTTTTTTTGGTAAGTAATGGTATGGTGCTTGTATTAAATGAAGAGGGAATTATACATCATAAGTCTGCAGTGCATAACTAAAGAGCTCAGGACTGTTATAGTCTAAGCATGGCACTCACGGGTTGATCAGGTCTGTGCAACACTTGCACATTGCATATACATAGTCAGTGCATCCATAGGCCTTATGCTGAAATCAAGTCTGTGCATCTGCTTGTGCATGAATGTTGAGACTATGCATGTGTGTGTAATCACCACGTTGAGTCGGTGCAGTTTAGTTCTGTCAGAATATCTACTCCGTGCAATCTCTGTTCATTTCGTATAACTGTCTGAAGATGACTTTATGTCTGATGTCTTGACAGATGCTTTTTCGTAAAGATTAAGAATGGCACGTGATCCAAGATTAGAGAAGGTGTCAGGATCGTGACACGTGCAAAGCAGTAAGGTGGGATGCTGCCACGTGACCAAGGTGTTTGGGCGTGAATCGTGGAGAGCACATGCCCTACTTCTCTATTGCTCTATAAATAAGAAGCTTCTCCCTCAAGAGAAGACAGATCGTGCCTGAAGAGCTAAAGCAGAGAGAGCAAGCGCCTGAATGATCCAGAGAGAAAAAGGAAGACAGAGAGAGCAGAAAAGGAAGAGAGTTCTGAGAGAAGTCCCTTGAGAGAATTGAGAGAGAAAGATTGTTCTTCAGTCTCCAGGTTCAGAACTGGAGCTGAATTTGCTCAATGTTAAGCTATATTCCCTTTGAGGGTTTTGGGTTTTTCCTTGTGTTTCGTTTTTATTTTAGATACTATTTTTCAAGCTGTTTGTCAGCGGAGCAAGCTGTGACGCTCAGCGGGCAGAGGTGTAGTATCATCTGGATGGGTTAAGCTATAAGCCCCAGCGGTTGCAGAGGAGGACTCCTCTGGTCGGCATAAGCTATAAGGCCCAGCGGTGTGTAGGGTTTGTACCCCGAAGCTGTGGATCAACGGAAGCTGTGTATCAGCGGTTAATCCACACTCTAGTTTGAGTGTGGGGTGGACGTAGATCTCAGGTTTGAGATCGAACCACCTTAAAAATCATCTGTCCTCTGTGCGATTGTTTGAGGTTTGCGTTTCTCTTCTATCATTGTTCATCGCTCGATAGATGATTGCTTAGGATCGCGTGAAAGCTAATCCATTTGATCTGGTTCATTCTTGTTGTGACTGAGTGCCTTTCGATCATCCTACAGCAGTTTGTTTATTTTCTGCAACTATTTTTGATGTAGTAAATTTTAGTGGGTGTTAGTGGGTGACCGATCTATTCACCCCCCTCTAGATCGTCTAATGGTATTCTATCTATAGGCATTAGAGCGTCCATCTGTTCTATCAATTGGTATCAGAGCCTAACTCTTCTGCAGGGATCAACGTCCTGAAGTGTGAGCGGCCATGGATGCTAAAGGAATGACAGCTGAGGGACACTCCACTACCAAGCCCCCATACTTCGATGGATCCAACTATGCATACTGGAAGAATCGTATGCAAGTATTTATGAGGGCGAAAGACTATAAGATATGGAAGGTAGTCAGCAAAGGTCCGTTCGAGCTTCATGAGAATGAGGAAGTTTGGACAAGGGAGGAGATCAGGAGATCTACGCTCAATTGGAGTGCAATCAATGCTATTCAGTGCGCACTTCATCCCACCGAGTTCTCCCGAGTTTCATCATGCACCACTGCAAATGAGATGTGGGATAAGTTGGAGGTCATCTACGAGGGAACCTCTCAAGTAAGGGAGACCAAGGCGAACTTGCTGGTCTCAGAATATGAAGCTTTTCGAATGAAGTCCAGTGAGACCATCACAGAAATGTATGCGTGTCTCATGATCATCACCAATGGTCTCAGGAGTCTGGGAAAGAATTATTCAGATTATGAAATTGTGAGGAAGATCCTTCGGTCCCTGACTCCAGTATGGCATACAAAAGCTACAGTTGTTGAGGAGTCAAGGGATCTGCAGAATATGAAAGTTGACGAGCTCATCGGTTCACTAATGACCTACGAGATGAATCTTCCCAAGACCGTGGAGCTGGAGAAGAAGAAGAAGCCTATTGCTCAGAAGGTCAGCTTCAGCAGATCAAACAGATCCAGCCACAGTGGATCATCAAGCGAGGAAAGCCCCTCTAGGTCAGAAATCGATGGAGACCAACTGGCCATGCTGACCAGAGAATTTAGGCGATTTCTGAGAAATAAAGGAAGAAACTTCGGCCGAAGGCAGTTCGGTGGCGGCAGGAGGCAAACAAGGTATAGATCTAACCCTGCCAAGAAAGTTGACACTAATGTTTGCTACCACTGCAGGAAGGCCAGCCATATGAAGGCAGATTGTCCCGAGCTCCAGAAGCTGAAAGAGAAGTCAAAGAAGAAAGCTCCCAAAGGAAAGGCGATGGTGAGCACATGGAGCGATGAGGACGAGGGCACATTCAGCTACACATCGGAAAGCGAGGACGAAGAAAAGCCATCTGCCTGATGGCAAAAGATGACGAAGAAAAAGAAGACTCCGATGAGGTATCATCTCCTTTTGAGCATTATACCATTTCTGACTGGCAAGATGCCTACGGAGATTTGTTAGACAAAGTAGACGATATTCGGAGAGAGAACAGGCATTTGAAGAAGAAGGTTAACTCATTTTTGAATGATAAGACAATGTCTGATAAACTTGCCTGTTTACAGTCTGAAAATGATAGGTTAAAAAATTCTTGTTCTGAATTTGATGATCTAAAGCATGCTTTGATTGAATACAGAAAAGGAAATGAAATGCTAAAAGATGTTATTGATGATTTGAAACTGACATTGCAAAAATATGAAAATGAAATGAAGATTGTTGATGAAAAGTATAAAGCTGTCCTAGGTGTTAATAATGAATTGAAGAATTCAATCGAATAGCTAGAAAAGGGAAATGCTGACAAAGTGAAAATAATTGAGAATATGACCCAAGGATCTGATAATCTGAATGCTTTGTTGGGGTCAAATGTCAATTTCAGGAAGGAGGGTCTCGGGTATAATCCTATTGCTAAGAAAAGTTTTAATGTCAAGACAATTTCATTTGTAGCAGAAAAGGAGAAGAGACCCCTTATCAAAATCAATAATGAAAATTCTGTTGCTAATGTTGTCAATTTCAAAATGTCCAGTGCTAAGTACAAAGGTAAGCAAGAGGTTGGTGAGCCTAGCACACGTGCCCTGCTCTACACCTAAGGGTAAGTCTAAGGTCAGGGGTCAGTCTACTTGCACACCCAAACCCCAGAGCAAGGTCGCCAAGTCTCCACCACCACCACCAGCCAAGGAGAAAACTCAATATACACATATGCACAAGCCAGGCGGGTCAAAGATGCAAGGGAGATAGAATTCAGTCAGAGGTCAACCGAGCCAGTTCTACCAAACCAATGTCCAGACCTACCATTATAGACAACCACAACAATCCTATAGGTATGGATGGAATAAAGGTCAAGGAAGGTCTATGTATCTGTCCTTTCCTACTCAATCTTATATACCTTAGGTTAGAAATTGGGTCAGTCAGTCTAGGACATGGGCTCCTAGTAGACAATCTCTCTTTGGTCAGCCTAGGACCAATTATGGCCACTATTTTTTGAATACTTATTGGCCTAGGCACTGGCACAAAAATAGCAAAGTTGGTAACAACAATAGTGCCAGGACACAGCACCAGAAAAAGAAGGCTAATTCTGTTGGTGCTGAGAAGAAAAGAAACAATGAAAAGACTGTTGGGAAATCCACCAAGTCAACCATGCTTAAACAAATGTGGATTCCCAAGAGTTTACTGTCTTGTTTAAATTGCTCTTCATATGTTTCGGAGCCCAAACACTTTTGGGTTCCAAAATCTTTTCCCTGATTATGTTTGCAGGTATGCCTGGCAGCAAAGAACAACATGTGGTACCTGGATAGTTGCTGCTCCAGGCATATGATAGGAGACAAGGCCAAGTTTTGCTTGCTGATAGAGAAGAATGGAGGCCTTGTCACCTTCGGTGGCAACACAAAGGGTAAAAGCATCGGATCAGGTAAAGTAGGTAAGTGCACTACCTACTGCATTGAGGAGGTTATGCTGGTTGAGGGTCTCGCTTATAACTTGCTCAACATTAGCCAGCTATGTGACAAAGGTCATAGAGTAGGTTTTGATTCTCAATGCTGTAGGATTTATGAACCTGATTATGATATAATAAAATTTTCTGGTAAGAGAGTAAATAACATCTACATGGTAGATTTAGATGATCTCTCTCACTCTAACCTATGCCTCACTGTTAATAAAGATGATCTTACATTTTTGTGGCATCGTAGGTTAGGCCATGCTAGATACACTATTTTGCACTGAGTACATTAGTTGCTTGATGTCTTGCACAGACTATTTCTGATATAGATGCATGAGCAGCACAGAGTCCTTCGTTATTGCACGTATTGCACAAAGTCAATGCATTGCATACTCGCACCAATCCTAAGTCTTTGTAAGACTTGCATTCAGTCCATGCCTTGCATAAGTATTCCAGCGAACAGGTCGGTGCATCCTGCATTTAAGTCATAGGCAGATCGGTGCACTTGCATATCGCTCGTATACATAGGTCGATGCATGTTGTACTCAAGCCGCATGTAGGTCGGTGCACTTGCATACCGCACATATACATAGGTCGGTGCAGTGTCTACATTCTACACGTTAAGGTCGATACACTGCATTTCTCATGCATGATACGGTCGATGCATCATGGTGTCAGGGGGAGTTGAGTGATGTCTGATCTGTGTTCTAGTCTTCCCACTCTCTCTCCTCAATTTTATAAGTTCCTATCTCATGACAACATTTTCATTCGACTTCTTCTTGAGAATCTTTTGAGCTGCTCCTATGCTTTCATGCTTAATTCTTTCATTCTGAGTGAATACCAGTCTTGCTTTCGGTTCATTACAGTTAGCTGCAGTTATTGCAAATCTTCATCTATAAGAATCACATTTGCCTCTTGACTGGATAGAAGGTTTATCCTTAATAGACTGAAGTGTTCAGAGATTGTTCATCAGAAAATAAGGTGTTAGAAACTGCTTATAGCTCTTAACCTCTAATTTTCCCATAGCTAGAATAGAAAAAGTCTTCACTGTACCTGAACATAACAGACTTAGTGAAGTCTAGATGGAGAAAACTAGAGTTTGCATTGTCTTTAAACAGTCACTCTAAAAAATTATAAGGGCAGCAGAAATAAGATCATTAAAAGAAAAGAATTGAACAAAGTGGCAGAGCAGTGACTGAATTGCACTAAGAAATTGAGGTCTCCATCAAAGAAATGGAGAATTCCTTAAGTCATGAAGTGCTTCAGGATAACTCTGTTCATTTGGTCAAATCTATAGGGGTGATTTCACTGAGTAACTAGGGGTACTGGCCTCTGATCAAGGTGTACCCTTAATGTCAAAAGGTACAAATCTCTTTGTAGCTTTAGATCAGAAACAGGTATAGGAGTTTATGCTTAGTAACTGGGGGTACTGGCCTCTGATCAAGGTGTACACCTAATGTCAACAGCATAAATGACACTTGTCTGTTCACTAAGTTCAGTTTCTGAAATCAAAAGTGAAAAAGAACTGCTGTAACCCTTGGCAAACAAAAGTCATTTAGTGTCATCTGTTTAACCTCAATACAAATTCAAGAGACTTTCTTTGATATTCACTATTTCTGAAATCAGTAAGGTACTGTCCTGACTTAGTTTATTATGGCTATGTGTTTTAGGTTCATTGCTATAAATAGAGTCTATAGCCTTATTTCAGGAAGTCAGTTGCTTTACTCTACCTTCTATAACTGTTAAACCTGAACTCACTCAAGAATGAACATTGTTGACTCTTATATCATAAGGGTTGTTTTATAATTTGCTCATTTCCTGAACCATTGCATAGAATGTTATTTAGTCTCCTTCATTATCCCTCAACCATTTCCATGCATCCCTTCTCTTGCCTTCCTCTTTTTTGCTGAAGTCAAAGGGGGAGAATTGTTTACCTCTAATTCAGAGGGGGAGAACTTGTTCTTTCTAATTCCTAGATGCATTAGTGTTATGGTGTATTCACACAGGGGGAGAGTCATATTTTCAGGGGGAGTATTTTCAAAGATGCATTAGTCTGCATATGCAGTGTCCATTGGTGTTGCCATCATCAAAAAGGGGGAGAATGTTGTAAATCTTGTTTTGATGATTGGCAACTTATCAGATGTTCATTTAAATGTTGCATGCTCATTTACACTTAGTCCGTGCATTAGATTGACTCGGTGCAACATCTGACTAGTCTGCATTGAGTCTGTGCATCCTTAGCTACAGCACGCAACTAAGTCTGACCAGAGTCTGTGCATATGGGTGAAGTTCAATGCTTGCAAGTTAGTGCATCTTTGCATTAGGCAGACACAAGTCGGTGCACATTCTATTTCTACTTTATCTTGCGTCTCATATAGCCTAGGTCAGTGCATGTGCTATGTCTCAATTTGCGTCTCATGATACGACTAAGGGTGCGCAAACGAGGTCGGTGCAATGTTTTATCACGGTCAGTGCAACTCTTGCATCGGTGCGTCGTTTGCCTCATGCTCGTCTTGAGCACCTGAGCTTCTGAGTCAGTGCAATATCTGCGCCATGCATATAGAGTCTGTGCATTCCTTCTGAGCTAAGTTAGTGCAACGCCTCTAGTGGCATGTCATTGAGTCGGTGCAATGCTTGCACCTTGCACATTAAGTCTGTGCATCTCTTATACTCGCACTGTTGTAGTCTAAGCATGCCACTCACGGGTTGATCAGGTCTGTGCAACACTTGCACATTGCATATACATAGTCAGTGCATCCATAGGCCTTGTGCTGAAATCAAGTCTGTGCATCTGCTTGTGCATGAATGTTAAGACTGTGCAATGGTGTGTGATCACCACGTTGAGTCGGTGCAGTTTAGTTCTGTCAGAATATCTACTCCGTGCAATCTCTATTCATTTTGTATAACTGTCTGAAGATGACTTTATGTCTGATGTCTTGACAGATGCTTTTTCGTAAAGATTAAGAATGACATGTGATCCAAGATTAGAGAAGGTGCCAGGATCGTGACACGTGCAAAGCAGTAAGCTGGGATGCTGCCACGTGACCAAGGTGTTTGGGTGCGAATCGTGGAGAGCACATGCCCTACTTCTCTGATACTCTATAAATAAGAAGCTTCTCCCTCAAGAGAAGACAGATCGTGCCTGAAGAGCTAAAGCAGAGAGAGCAAGCGCCTGAACGATCCAGAGAGAAAAAGGAAGATAGAGAGAGCAGAAAAGAAAGAGAGTTCTGAGAGAAGTACCTTGAGAGAATTGAGAGAGAAAGATTATTCTTCAGTCTCCAGGTTCAGAACCGGAGCTGAATTCGCTCAGTGTTGAGCTATATTCCCTTTGAGGGTTTTGGGCTTTTTACTGTGTTTCGTTTTCATTTTAGATACTCTTTTTCAAGCTGTTTGTCAGCGGAGCAAGCTGTGACGCTCAGTGGGCAGAGGTGTAGTATCGTCTGGATGGGTTAAGCTGTAAGCCCCAACGGTTTCAGAGGAGGACTCCTCTGGTCGGCATAAGCTGTAAGGCCCAGCGGTGTGTAGGGTTTGTACCCCGAAGCTGTGGATCAACGGAAGCTGTGTATCTGTGGTTAATCCACACTCTAGTTTGAGTGTGGGGTGGATGTAGATCTCAAGTTTGAGATCGAACCACCTTAAAAATCATATGTCCTCTGTGCGATTGTTTGAGGTTTGCGTTTCTCTTCTATCATTGTTCATCGCTCGGTAGATGATTGCTTAGGATCACGTGAGAGCTAATCCGTTTGATCTGGTTCATTCTTGTTTTGACTGAGTGCCTTTCGATCGTCCTACAATAGTTTGTTTATTTTCCGCAACTGTTTTTGCTGTAGTAAATTTTAGTGGGTGTTAGTGGGTGACCGATCTATTCACCCCCCTCTTGATCGTCTATAGGTATTCTATCTATTGGCATTAGAGCGTCCATCTATTCTATCATGCCCTACCCACTTCACTACCACTTGAAGAAGCTTCCTCCGGTGTACGCCAAGCCCCTGAAGCTACAAAAGTTCGACGGGCAAGGATCTCCACATGAGCACTTGGCTTACTACGTTACGGCCATGGGCGAGCTAGCGTTGGACGAATCATATATCGTCTGCTACTTCACTTACGGGAACGACCTTCCAATGGTATTCCCGCCTGAAGCCAAACTCTGTGATCGACTGGGTGGATCTCTAGAAGAAGTTCCTTGATCGCTTCCAAATGGCTGAGCGAAGGATCTCCCTAGCCAAGATCTGCTCACTCCGACAGAAGAAGGGCGAGAGCGCCCTTGACTTCATCAAGAAATGGCGAGACCTCAGCATGAGGTGTGTCAACCCGCTAGTCCAAGAAGATGGCATCACCATATGCTGTCGAGGCTTAGCGGCTGAGGTCAGTGAAAAGCTCCTCGGTACCAATATCAAAGGCTTCGACCAGCTGAATTCGACCGTCGCCAAAATAGAGATGTTCTTCGCCGACAACCGGAGCTACATTTCAGCAAAGGGTAAATCGGCACGAGAACGCCAGCCCGGTAAGGAGGTGAATATCATCTAGTTCACCCCCGCCGATAAAGCCTATAAAGAGGCCGAACCAAGCGGCCCCGACATGAAGCCAACAGATAAGCCGGCCGCTCCTTCCTTCTCAGAGCGTATGAAGACACCCTTCTCCTTCAAGAAGGAACATACGAAGATGCTCTTCGACCTCTGCTTGGCCCAGAAGATTGTCGAGCTGCTAGAAATCCTCAAGCTGGACGAGGCCCAGAAGACCGACGATCCCAGCTATTGCCCATACCATCGCATGATGGGCCATCCGATTGAAGATTACTACGTCTTCAAGACTCTGGCACAGAAGCTGCTCCAAGACGGCCTCATGCAAATGAAGAGTGGTCTCATCGATCCTCCGCAGCCACATACGTGGTCCAGGCCGGCTAAGGCAACATGTGTGGTTCACTACTCAGTTGACATGATCCACATGATGGCTGCGTTCTCTCTTTCTGACATTGAAACAGAGGAGCCCAGTACCAGCCGAGGGGAGCGTTCGCTCTGGTATCCGAGGTAGAGGCCATGGCATGACCGAATACCTCTCTCCTTTCCTAAGAAAAGGTCCCGACGACTCTTTGATGTCCTTGTCGAGAGGGGGCAAATCATGCCCCATGATCCACCGGCAGACTACACTCACTGGGACTTCAGTCACCCCCAATACTACCCTTTCCACGCCAGAATCTATCACTCAATTGAGTCCTGTGAAGAAGTTCAATACCTCATCCAGGAATAGATCCCGTGGGAGTAGATCGATGCTAAGGGAAATTCCATGGCACTTGTGAGACTTTGACAAGCTATCGAAGAGACCCTGGGCATCGCTAGGGCTGCACTAGAATGGCCAGACTCTCCTCAAAAAAATGGGCACGGGCTGCCTTACCAGCATACCCCAGAATGGCTCGAGTTTTGAACCGATAATCGAGAAGCTCTCGAGCGATTGTGAAGGCACATGGAGCGGGATGCCAATCAAGAGACTGGGCCGAGTAACTTCTCGGTCAACGTTATCCATCCTCCTGCAACTCCGGTCCGTCCGGACTCCCGGACATCACCATCTAGCTAGCCCCTGCCACTTCGCCCATGGAATGGCGGCCCTGGCAGGAGCTGGAGTCTCCCCCCTTCTCCAGAGAAGACATCGCCAGGCTCCTCCACGTCCTTCTGGGCCGGGAGAATGTCCTGGTGGGCGAGACGACGATGGGCTCCTTAGGTCCCTCTCGCTCTCCCCCTTCCCTACCTTTTTCTCCAGCATCTGGGGATAGGAAGGGGAAGCAAAAGCAGGGTGAGGTCCCGGCCCGGCCATGTTATGCCCCCTCAGCCTGTGAGCCATCAGGCCCTTCCAGCTTGCCTTGTAAGCCAACCCAGATTGCAAAGAAGACATCTTCGAAGTCTTCAGTGACTTCGGCTGGTACGTCGGGCCCGCCACCATGAGGCCCAGTCAATGCGCAAAGTTGGGGTAACTACCCAGAGCGGCAATACCCTACGGTATCTTCGGCTACCGCCGGACCTTCCTCTCAGCATGATCACAAAGGCAAGACCAAGGAGCAACACAATAAGCACGTCTCCCAGTCTGCCTCTCAGTAAAAGACCACGCCACACCAGGAACCGCGAAGGAAGAAGAGCACCACACCTGAAAAGTAGGGGTGAGCCTCGTGTCACTAGCTCAGTAGGGGTCACGCGTATCCCCACTGAAAAACACGTAGTAACATGGAACAACTGCTAAAACAGTAGGAGTAGTAAAGCAGGAAAAGCTAAACTAAAACTAGAAAGCTTAAAAGAAAGCAGTAAAGGAAGGAGTAAAAACAACTAAATGAAAAGGGAAAAACCAAGCCGTAAAGAATGAGAACACGGCTGCCGAGCAAAGCACGGCTCCCTAAGCTACTCCAAACAGCGACAGAAGGGTGAACCCTGATCTCACAAAGTCATGAGTTATCGATCCATCAGCCAACCGTTACCCCAAAGGCTAAAGCCCACGCAACCAGGCAAAGGCCCTAGAAAAGATATAGACTGACAACAGACACAGACACATACATGACTAGATCATCATGCATGCAACAGAGAGCCGACCTCGGGTAAAGTCAAGAACAGACTAACCCAGAAAAGGTCACGACACGAAGGACGAGAAACTCGAAAGTCACGTGTCACGTGACGGAAGCACCCCCTCACTAGAAGAACATCCACATTCATCCACTGCCATCTTACACTGCGCCACAAGTATCTCGCTATGGACCCTGAGAACGACGGAGACTAAGATACTCACTGAACCATAATAGGAACTACAGTAACGAGTGACTAGTCAGGGTCACGCCCATCAGCGTTCATCCAAACGCCCCTGACCACGTCTGCACACACCAGCTCATGCCTAGAGCCAGGCCTCTAGCTACTTTTCCCCCCCAGCAGGACACTACCATAAAGCAGGGGCCCACGGAAACTAGCCTAAAAATCATATCTTGGGAACTGCCTCAACCACCACTCCTAGGTGGGCCGACACCAGGAACGTGTCGTCAGGCTGCGACTAGTGGAGGCTCACTAGACACAGAGACTCAGAAACACGAGTGCCAGAGTACAGACAGGCCAGGAAAGCACTATCGCACGTACTACGAAGCACCAAGGCAACATACCAAATTGTCAACAGACTCAGGATAAGACAACTAGACCTGCTAACACAACAATCCTTGAGTCTCACGACTCGGAGTCAAGATCGTCTCACAAAGCGGTGACACGCTGCCAATTGGTCTAATACTAAGCCAAAGAAATCGTCACATCTGGGGGAAACGAGTCACGGAGACTCGAGGGATCACCAAGACCCTCAACTGATTGGGACATCCCCAGCCACTCCATCTTTTTTTTCGGGACTATAGTTGCTAGCCATCAGCGCATCATCAATTCCACCACTTAATTTCGAGTCGTAGCATGTGGTTTTCATTTTATTTGAGTCTCTTCATATGTAATTTTCCCTTTTTGAGTCACTTAGTAAGTTAATGGGTCATTAGAGTGGTTAGTGGAGACAATTGGGCCCAACTAGTGGGCTAGGACCATGGACGCCCCCTTCAGGATTTGTCTAGTCATTTGTCTAAAAGTCAGGGTTAGTTTGGTCATAAGGAATTATGTAAGCCTATAAATAGGCCCCCACTCCCCTCATATGTAACAACTTTGAATATTTGAATAGAAAGAAAAGCCCTTTGAGAAATTCTCCCCCCTTTTGGAGTGAGACTCTCCACCTATATCTCCTCTCTCTCTCTCTCTCTCATATCTCTCTCTCTCTCTAAGGGGGCTGCCCCCCTCTCTCTCTCTTCCCCCTCCCCCAAATTCAAATGTCCCCTCTCTCCTCACTCCCTTCCCTCCTCATTAAAGCCATAT
The DNA here is from genome assembly GCA_022559845.1 of Amorphophallus konjac. Lineage (NCBI taxonomy): Eukaryota > Viridiplantae > Streptophyta > Magnoliopsida > Alismatales > Araceae > Amorphophallus > Amorphophallus konjac. The sequence goes on from CM040118.1 coordinate 293,165,433, forward strand.
CCCTTCCCCATACTCTCATTCAATTATTCCCTCAACCCCTAGGTGGAATCCCCTCCCCTAGACACCCTTTCATCTTCCCAACACACCTCTTCACTTCCCCAAGCCCCCTTTCACCCCTCCCAAGCCTAAAATTCAAACTCCCCCTCTTTCTCTCTCCCCAGCCCCCCCTTGGTCGACCTCCCTTGACCCTTCAGCTCCTAGGGTCGCCCCCCCACCTCCCCCATTCCTCGTTGGCCATCTCTCTTCCCTCTCCCATTCCACCCCCTCTCTTGTGCTCACCCAGCCACCACACTTCCATCTCCAGCCAGCTTCGCCCTCACCATTGATCCCACAGCTCCCCATCAGTCCTCCAGCCACTCCCCTCCCCTCCCCACAGCCATTAGCCAACCCCATCTCCCTCCTAACCCTCACCACCCCATCAATCATATTCCTTTCAGCTTCAGACCCAGTCCATGGTCGCAGGCAGCAGAGCAGCAGCAGTTTGCAGAGGCGGCCACGACCTTTCCTCAAGGCTTCAGCTGGAGTATCTTATACCGGTGGAAACCTCTTCAAGATAGCTTCGTAACGAAGGTGGCCCCGCCGGCATCCGAGCTCAGAGCTGTTCGGGGGAGCAGATATTGCCGGACTGCACTTCTATCCCCTGACTGGCGACCTGAAGCTGAGTGCAGAGGCTCCCACGACCAGCTCGGCTGAGCTCCTGGCGTGATCTTCGGAGGGCAAGAACTACGTCTAGTCCTCTTTTAGTACCTGAAAGAAGTAGGTGATTTGCCCACCCGAGCACCCGGTACCGGCCATTCTCATCAAAGGTCGCAGACTGCTCCTGTCTGTCAAGGTTGGACCGACCCCCACTCTTTAGCTCATAGATTTCTTCTCTGACCTCCGATTGTTGTCCCGTCAGTTGTCGTTCGAAGCTACTTCGTCCACAGTCATGTCAGCACCAATTTTGCCTCCATCGGAGCTCGGTAGCACCCGGGGCAGCTATGGCATCAGTACCCTTCGATTCTGCATCAGTCAGAACTCAGTTAGACCAGCTGAGTACTCCGAACTACAGCGACCTCCAGCATCCACCAAATGGCGCCGAACTCATACGGTCCATTCCCTGGTAAGTCCCAGTCGTCTCAGCTCTGATCTCGCCTCCGGAAACCTTTGGACGAGCTTGTGGCTGTCCCGACACCGACACCCTGTCCTGCAGTCCCAGACTGGGCAGAACTGAGCAACTTGTGAAGACGACGGTGCAGCACCTCGGCTCGACCTCCGGATGACTACCAGCTCCTACGTCCAGCTTCTACCTCGTCCCTAGTTGACTCAACATCAGTCCTGCCTTCCTGCAGCACCGGGAGACGCCTGCAGCAGCTCAACATCCACTCTCTACCCCGGCTGGTCACATCAGGCAGATTCGAGTGTTTTAGCTTTTCCCCTCCCCTTGCTTGGCCGGATGAAGGCCCCTCCCTGTGTGGAGGTACTTTTGGATGTAATTTCAATTAATCCCCGCCCCGAGATCCCCCTCCTGCGAGAGGTGTAGTGTTGTACTTCTCTGATTTTTAGGTTAGAGCTACACCGGCGCAGCGTGCGGGCGCGTACCCACGCTTCCTCGCTCGCCTCGTCTCCGGCCGGGATCGGTGTATTCACACCGATCAGGTGAGGTCTGGGCCACATTCCTCGCTGGTTTACTATTGCTTATTTAGTATTGCCTTCTAACTCCGTCGGACGGTGAGTGAGTGCCCGATCTAAATTTTCCACCAATTGAGTGGCCACCGCGGAGTGAGGTGAGAGCAACCACTTAACCCACGCCCTTGGCGTGTTGGCTGCCCGTGATTTGGACATCCCTAGCCCTTAGGGGTCCATCCCAAGCTATCCAACCCCCTGGAACCTCAAGGTCCAACCTCGGACCCTCATCCCCATCGTCGGTCCACCTACGGACCTGGGTGTGCACGTCACGGGTGAGTCCGCTTGAGTGAGTTCGTCATTCGGTTCGTGCTTGCTTGCTAGGTCCAAGGGGTTGTTCGGTCTAGTTGCTGCATTTCCTTAGGGCGTGTCACATCAAATTGGTATCAGAGCACGTTCTAGACTTGTCTCTACTAAGTCTTGTTCTAGGGCCATTGCATCCATCACCCCGAGCATCATCACTTCCCCATTCCTATGGCTACCTCATACCAATCACACCCATCTCTTTCACCTCTCCCAATGGATCCCAAATTCCTTGGAAGCCCCGCTGTCAACAAAGTTAATTACATCAACTCCTTCATGGAGGCCATGCCTAACATTCTTGGGTGGATTGATGATATCACTGCCCAACTCGATAAACTTGAGGGAAGTAGGCCCGCACTAAGGAAGGATGAGAGTTACACCTGGAAGAATCCGGATGACCACCTCTTGGCACTTTTGAAAATCAAAACCTTCGCCTTTGAGGAATCCTACAACCCAAGCCTCTATGTAGATTGGGAATTTGCGATGGGCCAATACTTTGATTGGTACCCCTTGGCCGAAGAGAGAAAAGTGAGACTAGCCAAAATGCACCTCTCCAAGCAAGCCAAAACTCATTGGCTAGTGGTTGAGGGTTTAAGGAGGATCCGTGGGGAAGCCCCGATTGGTACTTGGGAAGAGATGAAGGACGAACTTAGGAAAACTCACACTCTCCAACCCTCTCCTTCCTACTCGGAGAACCATAACCCGAGGAGCACTCCCACTCCTCCAACCCCACCCATCCAAACCCTTCCCACTAAAACCCAAGTGGTCCCGGCCTCCGCCTCTCCATCTGCCCCCATAAGGGCCCCCACACCCCAACCTAAACCCCCTCAACCAACCTACACTACTTAAACCCCTTTGGCCCCCGCCTCCGTCCCACCATCTTCCCCCATAAATGACACACCTCCCAAGATCATCCAACCCAATCCTCCTCACCCAACTCATCTACCACTCCCCACCCCAACTCTACCATGTTCTAGGCCTCCACTACTTCCCCTCCCTATCCTAACCCGAGTTTTCCATTACCCACCACCCGGGTACACCATGCACCAACCATCATCACCCACCCCCAAAAGACCTTCCCATTCCCTTGGAAAAGGAGACCACACCCATCCACACGAGAACAGATGCTAACCTAGAATCCCCCCCCACCCTCAAGGAAACCCAAGTACACACCAATGGTGAGGAAGAACCTCAAATCTTTCCTTCCCATAGCTCAGACCATCAAGAGCCACTTGCCTTCACTCATGGCACCATAACCATAGATGGGCCCATACTCAATTGGCTCAAGGTGAACCCCGTCCTCCATAGCTTGCCCTCATACCTTCTACCCATGGAGCAACACCTCCCTATAGTGCCCCTCTCCTATCACACCACCATCCAATCATCTTACCAAGTGGAGACATTGGGGGATCTCCTTAAGGGCCTAGCATGGCAAATGGAGTTGACTGACATGTTGACCACAATGGCCGACCAACCTAGGAGCCTTGACCTCCTACATCTATGTGTCGGGTCTATCACTGCGGTTTACACTGTGGGTTGCTACACTAACGACTTCCTTCTATTCCTCCCTACACCCGATGAGCCCTATGCTATCCACAAATTAGAGTTGTTTATCTCGGGTAGAACGTCAAGCCCTCCATTCATGGCCGACCATCCCACCAAAGACTTTGGCCCAATTATTTCATTAGAGGAGGATGACTCACCACTATGTGAGAACCATGAGGACTTAGAGTTCCTCTCCCTAGGTGACCCTTACCATGACCCCTTCGATCCCTTCCTATACCTACCCACCTTACTCACCATCAACCTTTTTCTACCCCAACCAACCATGTTGGACCAAGCCCACCTCTCCCAAGACCAGGTCCACACCAAGGGAACCATGACCATGAGTGAAATACACCTAGGAAACAATGAAGTGCCCCACTCCATGATACATACCTTTTTTGACCCCTTCGACCCGTATAAGTGGGAGCTCAGGGACCACCCCATACCAACACACATGGTCGTCACCTCTAGGATAAGAGTGCACCTATCTTGGTATATCACATCATTCGACAAGGGTCACAAGCCCAGTCATCTCATACATGTCACACACACTTTAGGCCGAATGCATGACTGGCTCACATTTGGATGTGCTGGTCCTCCCCCATTCGTCATAGGTCTTACGCATAAAGGAGCATACATGGATGTCTGGGTCCCTCGGTAATTATCGCCACCATGCACGATAGATCCACCTATGGTTGCCCCGGCCCCCCTGAGTCCATGAAAGTCTTCATCACATCAATGCATGATAGGTCTATGTACGGTTGCCCCGGTCCACCTTTGCATACTATCCTCTCTCACACCCACTCACCGCATCATGATGCATGGCATGAGCATACACGCAAGTAATTCACGATGAGCGGTGAGGTTTACAAGGAGCGGACAAAAACTTGTGAGCGCCACTTGGATTTTCTAGTAGGCAGTCTAGTGATGATGATATTGAAGTGGCTCTACCTGTGGGTCACATCCAAAGTGAGGGCACGAGGACTTGGACCATGCCAAGTTCTGAGTGGTTTTGGCAACCCGACTTACGGGTTAGACTTACTAATGGGTTGGGGGATTCACCCCATTTCCCACGTGGCGGATCCGGCACCTTATATGGGCATCGCGGTGGATCCTAGTGAGTGTCTTGAGCCTATACCCTCCTTTTAGAGGGACACCACATGAGAGCCACCACAAATTAGCTTGTGAGTCCGACGTGTGCACATGGAGGTAATACTAGGCAAGCAGAGAACCATCACTAGCAAGAGGGTGTGCCCGAGCCACCTTGAGAAGATGAAGGACCGTCCCCTGGATGCAGACCAGGGTTGAGTTGGGAGATCGTGCTTTGCCCAAAGCTATTTTTGTATGCCGCCACCCCGGTGGACCCATACTCAACGGAGTCGAGTTCTCCGCACCCCGGGGGTACGATGGGGACATCCCCAGCCACACCATCTTTTTTTTCAAGACTATAGCTGCTAGCCATCGGTGCATCATCAATTCTGCCACTTAATTTTGAGTCGTAGCATGTAATTTTCATTTTATTTGAGTCTCTTTATATGTAATTTTTCTTTTTTGAGTCACGTAGTAAGTTAATGGGTCATTAGAGTGGTTAGTGGAGACAATTGGGCCCAACTAGTGGGCTAGGCCCATGGGCGCCCCCTTCAGGACTTGGCTAGTCATTTGTCTAAAAGTTAGGGTTAGTTTGGTCATAAGGAATTATGTAAGCCTATAAATAGGCCTCCACTCCCCTCATATGTAACAACTTTGAATATTTTAATAGAAAGAAAAGCCCTTTGAGAAATTCTCCCCCCCTTTTGGAGTGAGACTCTCCACCTATATCTCCTCTCTCTCTCTCTCTCATATCTCTCCCTCTCTAAGGGGGCTTCCCCCCTCTCTCTCTCTTCCCCCTCCCCCAAATTCGAATTTCTCCTCTCTCCTCACTCACTTCCCTCCTCATTAAAGCCATATCCCTTCCCCATACCCTCATTCAATTATTCCCTCAACCCCTAGGTGGAATCCCCTCCCCCTAGACACCCTTTCATCTTCCCAACACATCTCTGCACTTCCCCAAGCCCCCTTTCACCCCTCCCAAGCCTAAAATTCAAACTCCCCCCTCTTTATCTCTCCCCATCCCCCCCTTGGTCGACCTCCCTTGACCCTTCAGCTCCTAGGGTCGCCCCCCCATCTCCCCCATTCCTCCTTGGCCATCTCTCTTCCCTCTCCCATTCCACCCCCTCTCTTGTGCTCACCCAGCCACCACACTTCCATCTCCAGCCAGCTTCGCCCTCACCATTGATCCCACAGCTCCCCATCAGTCCTCCAGCCACTCCCCTCCCCTCCCCACAGCCATTAGCCAACCCCATCTCCCTCCTAACCCTCACCACCCCATCAATCATATTCATTTCAGCTTCAGACCCAGTCCAGGGTCGCAAGCAGCACTTTGCAGAGGCAGCCACGACCTTTCCTCAAGGCTTCAGGTGGAGTATCTTATACCGGTGGAAACCTCGTCAAGACAGCTTTGCAATGAAGGTGGTCCCGCTGGCATCCGAGCTCAGAGCTGTTCGGGGGAGTAGATATTGCCGGACTGCACTTCTATCCCCTGACTGGTGACATGAAGCTGAGTGCAGAGGCTCCCACGGCCAGCTCGACTGAGCTCCTGGCGCGTTCTTCGGAGGGAAAGAACTACGTCCAGTCCTCTTTCAGTACCAGAAAGAAAGAGGTGATTCGCCCACCCGAGCACCTGGTACCGGCCATTATTGTCGAAGGTCGCAGACTGCTCCTATCTGTCCAGGTTGGACCGACCCCCACTCTTCAGCTCAGAGCTTTCTTCTCCGACCTCTGATTGCGGTCCCGTCAGTTGTCATTCGAAGCTACTTCATCCGCGGTGGTGTCGCCGCCAATTTTGCCTCCATTGGAGTTCGGTAGCTCTCGAGGTAGCTTCGGCATCAGTACCCTTTGGTTCTACATCAGTCAGAACTCAGTCAGACCAGCTGAGTACACCGAACTACAGCGACCGCCAGCGTCCACCAAATGGCGCCGAACTCGTACGGTCCATTCCCTGGTCCGTCCCGGTCGTCTCAGCGCTAATCCTGCCTCCGGGAATGATGTGATACGAACCTCTGAGTCCGATATTTTCTCTTCTTTTCATTTTCTCCCATTTTTTGTATTTTCTTTTTCATCTTCTTCCATGAACTTCTCAATCCTTTTTTTTTGCCTTCCTTTCATTTTTTCTTTAACTCAAGATAACATAATGAGAGAGAGAGAGATAAAGAGAGAGAAATAATAGATAGAATGTGAGGAGGATGAGAGAGAGAAAGAAAATGAGAGAAACATGGCAAGCCATGAACTCACGTAACTGTCTCCTTTATTTTGATTTGTGGTCCTGCTACGGTAGCTAAAAGAAAATAAGAGAAAGGGAGAGAGGAAGGGAAGAGAGAGGGAATGAGAGTGATGAAGAGAGAGGGAGAGGGACCACGTGAGGCGTGGAGGGGTGAGGAGAGAAAGGGTAGTGTACGTGGGGGGTAAGGTGTGTGTGATGGGGATGGCGAGAGTGTTAGAGAGGGAGGGGTAGGCCATGTGTGGTGGAGGCTAGTGAGAGAAAGAGGGTGAGAGACAAAAGAGGGGAGGTCGCTACCGCGAGGTGTGCATGGTCGTATGGGGGGGTGACGTGGCGAGCTCATCCAGTTGCCAAGAGGGTGACTGTCGCACTCTGTAGGGATCGTCGGTGGTGGCTGTTCGCAGGTGGTGAGGGTGAACAGGGTTGCCGGTGGTGGTTGGCTACGTGTGTGGGAAAGGAGAAAGATAGAGGGAGGGGGTGTGAGAGTTAGATAGAGTTATAGAGAGGGAGGGATGGGGGTGCTGCTGAGGTGTAGAGGGATGGGAGAGGAGAAGAGTTCAGAGGGAGGGGGAAGGTGCAGGAAGAGGAGAGGTCGGATGGGGGAGGGGAGGGAGAGGACATGAGGTAGACCAGCAGGGGAGAGGATAGGTGGGAGAGGGACCATCAGTCCAATGGAGGGAAGAGGGAGGCGAGGTGCGTAGCGGCCGGTGGCAGTAAGGCTAGGGGAGGGTTGCAGTGCATGACGGGGAGGATGGCTGGGTTGGGGCCGCATCTCACGACCAAGTAGTTTGGGCTTCTCACCCATGGACAGGGATACCTCATCTCCTTCTCGGAGAACACAAGGCTTCTCACCTTACGCAGGATAGTGGTTTCCAAAAATTTCTTTCAACTTCATTGCTTTAAAAGAGAGGTTACATGACACTTATATAGACTCCACAAAGAAGACCAAAAGATAACTCATTAACACCTAATACCTACTCATTATAACTCTCTTGGGAAGACTAAAAGACACAAAATAAAAAAAAGTCTTTTACATGATTATTGTGGACAGAAATACTATAAACATAAAACATGACCCATTAGGCCCATACATGTGGCCCAATTAACAAGAGACGATTAAACATAAATATATATTTGATACTTTTGTTGAAGCCGATCCCGTCAGGCAACCTTCGGACGAGCTCATGGCTATCCCGACACCGACACCCTGTCCTGCAGTCCCAGACCGGGCAGAACAGAGCAACTTGTGAAGACGACGGTGCAGCACCTCGGCTCGACCTCCGGACGACTACCAGCTCCTACGGCCGGCTTCTACCTCGTCCCTAGTCGACTCAACATCAATCCTGCCTTCCTGCAGCACCAGGAGATGCCCGCAGCAGCTCAACATCCACTCTCTACCCCGGCTGGTCACATCGGGCAGATTCGGGTGTTTCAACTTTTCCCCTCCCCTTTCTTGGCCGGCTGAAGGCCCCTCCCTGTGTGGAGGTAGTTTTGGATGTAATTTCAATTAATCACCGCCCCGATATCCCCCTCCTGCGAGAGTTGTAGGGTTGTACTTCTCTAATTTTCAGGTTAGAGCTACACCGGCACAGCGTGCGGGCGCGTACCCACGCTTCCCCGCTCGCCTCATCTCCGGCCAGGATCGGTGTATTCACACCGATAAGGTGAGCTCCAGACCACATCCCTCGTTGGTTTACTATTGCTTATTTAGTATGGCCTTCTAACTCCGTTGTACGGTGAGTGAGCGCCCGATCTAAATTTCCCACCAATTGAGTGGCCACCGCGGAGTGAGGTGAGAGCAACCACTTAACCTACGCCCTTGGCGTGTTGGCCGCCTATGATTTGGACATCCCTAGCCCTTAGGGGTCCATCCCATGCTAGCCAACCCCTTGGAACCTCAAGGTCCAACCTCGGACCCTCATTTCCATCGCCGGTCCACCTACGAACCTGGGTGTGCACGTCACGGGTGAGTCCGCTTGAGTGAGTTCGCCGTTCGGTTCGTGCTTGCTTGCTAGGTCCAAGGGGTTGTTCGGTCTAGTTGTTGCATTTCCTTAGGGCGTGTCACATCATCAACACACCTGGACACGTAGATCGAGGTAAGCCAATATCTCAAGGCGTCCAAAACCACTGTCTCGGTCTATCCAGAATAGTCGAGACATACACAAGGTTACTTGTCAACCACTAGGTCACACCGGGTTGACCAGAACCTAATAACGACTCACAGAACCTGACCTCAAGCACAAGCACCCTTGGCTACCTTACAACATGGTCATAGCCCTCATAGGACGTAAACAGGCATCCACGGGTCGGTGGGCAAACCATAAGGTCAAGCCAAGATAATCAGAAACCAAAATACCAGTAAACCATCCTATGGGACGCAAGCGGTGCATCACTCGTCCGCTAAGCAACACAAGCAGTCAAGGAAGAAGCCGCTACACACACAGAGGCAAAGACTCTGGCGGTCTTACACTGGGCCGCGAGATGACAGTGGCGGTCAAAGATATGGCCGCTACACTCAGTCAACACTCGAATCGACCTACCCAGTTAAACCACCATAGCGGTCTAATAAAGACGCGTTACACGGACTAGGCGGTCTAAACATGAGCCGCCACACTAACCGCCCTAAATCATTGACCTAAGACAAACAGACTATAGCGGTCTAAGGAAGGCGCGCTACAACGAAGAGGCGGTTGAAGGTTGGTCTGCCACAGCCAACCGACTTAAAACATTGACTCGGTTAAACGGACAGTAGCGACCTAAGAAAGGCGCGCTATAGCACATTAGCGGTCAGAACTAGGGCCGCCAACTCGAACCGACATACACCTGTTGACTCATTCAACAGACCGTAGCGGTCAAGACTAGGGCCGCTACAGCAAGCGTAGCGGTCTATCGTAAAACCGCTAAGCTGAACCGACTTACACTAGAATCGAGGAAAAATGAACCTTGGCGCACCCCCATAGGGCCGCTAGAGGCAAGTGGCAGTCAAAGGTTGGGCTGCCAACCTCAGCTGACCTAAAACTAACCTACACACTATGGAGTGTGGCAGTTCATCGTGGGGCCGCCAGAGACCTGTAGTGGTCTCTGAAACGACCGCCAACACAATACGGCGGGAAAACCATGGGAATGGTCGGATCCGGACGTTCCATGCCCAATACACGTCTAAACGCAGGGGAAACATACCTAATTGATAAAATTAACCTTCCAAAGGCCGGAAGGGGTCCATGCAACATCTAAATTGCAAGAAACGGGTGATTCCAACGAATTGACCCTAATTGGGTCACCGGGTTTCCCGGACTTGTACCGACTCCAAATGACGACCAATCAACACGAAATCAGCGGAAATGGAATACAAACATGCTGGGGGTCACAATGAAACTAATTTAGTCGAAAACCGTCGCCATTTTTCGGCGAACCGGACGCACACCCCTTGAGCATGCTTTACCTGAAATTGATCGAAACCCACTCGAATGCGCACCGTTCGGCACGAAACTAGGAGGGAACGCAGAAGAGAAATAGGTGATCCGTCTCCCTACCTCCACCGAAGATTTTGTGCACCGGAGTGACTAAACCATGCCGAAAATCGCATCACGAGCTCGACCATCGGCTTTGAATCCACCGTTTGGAATCTCACCAGAAATGGTCCGATCCTCGCCCCATCGCGCACTTGCTCACCGCCACAGCATCTCCACTGCCTGCCCATGCCTCCTCCATCTGCAGTCAGAGCCGGAAGGGTGAGAGAGGAGAGAAAATGGGAGAGAGAGAGAGAGAGGGACGCGTGCGAATGAGGAAAGGAAAGAGGAAAAGAAAATGTCACGCCTGAAACCGATAGCAGCGGAACGTGTCGTTTGCTCGGAACGTGGCAGTTAAACAGTCATGTCAATTAGAGCATAGTCATCTCCACAAAACTTAATTTGGACAAATAACAAATTTCATTTCAAATATAAGTTCTTTACATATTCGGGCCCATAATAAACGAAAAGACTCAATGAAGAAAAACTACAAAGAGACATAAGACGCAAGATAATTAGACTAGATGGTTCATCTAGATGTTACAGTACTCATCACTCTTGTCATTGCCCATCATGTTCGGTCTCGTCATCACTAAGGTCATTACCTGAAAAATATTAGAAAATGCAGGGTGAGTGAACGCTCAGTAGGACTTAATATCTCATACTCCAAGCTAGCTTTAAGTCAATTATAATTTAACATGCTCATGCAGGTCATACGAGATATAGAAATCGAGAACTATAATAACACGAGATAAATTCAAGAACTAGAAAAAAAATGAGTAAGCAAGATGCTAGATACACTCATGAAGAGTAAGGATAATGACAATCAAGAGAGTATAGTAAGATATTAACAAGTACTTTCTCAAACTAGGTCAAGAGCATTCATGAGGAAATATAACATTCATCTCTCTATGACGAACACTATCACGAGAGCTTCAATGTATTCATTATTATGAAGGATCTTTGGGACAAGATAACGTATACTATCATTGGGGGTAATTCAAGAACATTTATGATGATTGATATGGAAGTAGAATAATTACTTCTACAAGCACTATATAGCATTTGCCAAGACACTAAGGGAATATCACGACGATATGATAACCCCTCCAATAAGGCAATTCAAGATCTTTTCATGATGAACAATTAGTTGTAGAAAGATGCACTATGATGGCAATTACTCCCGATCATCACTATCAGGAGAGCGTTTGCACATTTAGCACTATATAGGATTGGCCAATGCACTAAGGGGAAAATCACGATGATATGACCGCCCCTCATGGAAATAGCACTAGGTAGTATTTGGTCGCACACTTAGGAGTTCTCACGACTGTATGATTGCCCCTAAATGCCAATAACCGAGTTGGTGAATGCCAGCACCCGATCATCGTATACTGGTAACGTTTGGACTTTGCCTCACCCAATGAGGGTCAGATCAGGACCCGTAGCATTTAAAATGTCATTCTAGTGGGACCCATAGCCCCTGACATTTAGTCTAGACTAATTCTATATTAATGGCCAAGAATTTCAAGGATCAAGCATGTAAGAACATTACGATAGATTTCATGGAACATAGAGTTCAAGGATAGAACTTGTAATAAAGATGATATATCAATAAACCATATGAAAACCATGACATTCTGGAAATCTAGGTGATTAGGTACAACCGGCTCAGTCGGTCTTGAGGGAATCCAAGGCTGCGAGGAGACTTACGGAGGTCCCAATGACTAACTTCCCAGTCCGAAGAAACAGAATATCCAACGGAGGGCTCGTATGTCACCGAGAGTTGAGATGTATACGTGAACCAATCATGAAACAGGGACTCCATCTACGGACGTGAGATGAGAGTGCCAAAAGACCCGAGGTATGGGTCAAAATCGGAAGAAAACGGTGACAACATGAATGCGTTAATTATAGAATTCATATCCATCCAATTCTATAATTAACTATAATTAAATAAATTTATATTAATTAACGTCTGTGAGTAGTGTCATTTATTAATTAGCATCCACTTGGAGGGACGTTAATTCTATGATTTTTAACTTAATTTATTTAACAAGAATTCCCGTCAATATCTATTTAATTGAATAATTTTAAAACATACATTCAAAGAGACATTAATTTATATTAATTTTAAAAAATAGAATATATGATAATTAGGAGAAAAATTCAAAGATTCTAGAAATATATTTTTTATAATTTTATGTGGCATAGTTTAGTAGATATGAATTTTCAAGGATATAATTACAAGTTATATGTATATATATATATATATATATATATATATATATATATATATATATATATATATATATATATATATATATAAAGTATTTAGATGCCTTTACACGATGGCGTCATATGAATTTGACGACATGTAGTTTGTCGTCATTTCAATAAAGTGTCAAACTTCAAGCCTCCGATTCTCGACGTACACATGTCGGATCACGCATTCTATATATCGAAATGACGGGCTCGAAAAACTCTACCTAACCGGACGTTCAAAATAATTTTTCGTTGAGAGATGGGGGATCTTAAGATAGGGGGCACAAAAAATGGTGCAACCACTCTCATTATCTCGGTCACCTCCCTAATAACACACCCATAAAATTTCATGGCCAAAGGATATTACGGTGCCTACGAACAATACTATTAAGGCAAAAACTCTATAACTAACTATTAGTGTTAAACCAAAACAATATAATATCACGTAGGTGATGCTTAATATCGAGACAGAACTAACGAGATCATGCAAGTTTTAATCGCTTAATAGTTTGGCTTGAGAGATTGCCTACCTCTTCGGGTTGCTCAACGGTGAAAAGGAGTTGCAGATGATAAAGATGATGGTATAAGGAGATGCTTTCCATGATAGCAGCAGAAACCGCAAAGGAAAGGGCTTGGCTTCTTTGCTGCAGTGACGCAATCACAGCATAGGAGGAAGAAGAGGCAAGGAGGAAGCCTTGCTTCTTCACGTACGCGGGAGGAAGATGCTGGCACAACAACAATAGCATGCAGCGGCAGTAGTAGCCCAATAGCTTGCATAGGAGGAAGAGGAAGACCAGAGGAAGAGGACGCATAGAAGAAGCTTTCACACGCAGCCTCTCTCTTCTTCCGACGCAGTAGCAACAGCAACACCAATGCGTTGCTCTTCATGGTGTTATTTATATAGGGTTTGGCTTTGAGAGTCCTACACGGGTTAAGAATCCTAGCTATGTTAAAGTTTCCCACGTAATGTTTATCTCCTATTGCCTTACCCAAATCGTAGCCGCTTCCCACGTTTTGGTTTTTAAAAACCTAAAGCAAATCCTCCAACAGGCATATGGGTACGTGGGTTGGTTGTGAGAGACTCGCGTGGCTGGGTGTGGTTTATTTGGGCTACAGTGGGTTTGGGATTATTCTGTGTGGGTGAAAGCATTTAGTTTATTCTGTGTGTTTAGTCTGATTAGTTTAATATCTCTTTTGGGTCAAGTCTTAGGCTTTTATTAGAGCATACGGGTTAGTTTGGGTTTACCATGGCCCAACCCTTTTATCATGTTTGGTTGGTTATTACGTGCATGTACATGCTCCATTAGATGCCCTTTTGTTCACGTTTAAGCCCTTGTACATTATATATGTGTCTTATGCCATTTACTTTCTTTACAGTTCTGTGAGTTTAACTTTTGAATCTAGTATAAGGCTCATTATACATATATTATATATGTGTGTGTGTTTTGGCTCATTTAGCACCCACCTTGTTAAGGCACATTAGTTGGGGAGTATACTTGGGTTTTAATTTAAAGACTACCATATATATTATTAAGGCCCACACATAATGGGATAAACTTATATATATATTTATATATGTATATATATATATATCCCAAGCCCAAAGTTCTTAAGCCCATATATCTAGGTCCACTAATTAAAAACCCAATGTCTATACATGGATGAAGGTGTGTGGATGATGGGCAAAAGCCCATATACGTGGTTTACATCTGTAGGTTGCTTTTGGGTTAAGGCTTGGATTATATTAGTAAATGGTTAAATGGGTTTAGGCCCACTTATTATTTATGATGATTCGATTGGTAGAACTTTATTTATATATCTTGTTTCCTTTATTTATGTGTCTTCCTTATTAATTCCATTGCTGTTTCGGGTATCAGAGTCGGTTTTGGTCCTATGAAAACCTTTATATGTATATGTACGTATTTATTCTTGAATTATAATTTTAATTTTAAACTAAAATAGACAAAGGTCATACTAGTATCTATTTCTCAATTTATTTACTTATACTTTTATTATCATTTAAGCTCATTAACTATTTTAGCTAATTATCACTTTTCCTTTATCAAAATTTTAATTCCCATGATTTTCTATATCTAATATTTATAGTTATTTATATTTGTTTTATATTTAAATTTTCGGGGTGTTACAGAAAAGAAAAAGGAATTCCTAATTTCTGAAATTTTTGATTTTTGAGCCAAAAATGGACTAATTCAGAAAAATACGTAACAATAGTCGAAACGATCCTCTCAAAGAGTACATCGCAACTGTAGCGTCCTCGAGTCGATGAAATGAGAAATAAACTCACCACAGGGTTCCGTAACTTGTACAAGAGAAAAACCCACGCAGATCGTAAAACTCAACTCAGGACCTACAAAAGTGATCCGAAACTCTCCGATAAGGATCCGAAAGATCCGATAAGAATCCAGGGTATTACAACCTCCCCTCATTCAAGAAATTTCATCCTCGAAATTTAAGGAACGAACAAGAAGAAGCAGGGACGAACAAACCCCCAAGACACAACTTGAAACAACACGAATCTCAAAAATCACAATTCAGAGGGACACCGCCAGACCATCATCACAAGCACACACTCTGGATCTCAAGACAAATCGATCCACAGAACGAGCATGGCATACAAGTGAACACAAGTCTGACACCTCTGAAACAAGGCAACGTCGCTTACGTCTCACAGGAAAGGAGACACGACTCATGCCATGACAATAACTATCGGGAAAACAAAACGACAGACATGGCAAGCATCAGCTTAAACAAGGAAGCATAGCCTCTCAGCTAACAGCTCGACACATCGGCTCAGTGCCAAAGGCAACAACGAAACCTGGCACATAGGACGCCAACGACAGCACCGGACCACAAGCACAATCAAGTCAGTCCTCACTCAGACGTTACATCTGATTCGAGTCACATGCCAACTCTATCAGGGAAGGAGAGTACAACACAACTAACCGACAAGACCATGGTCCACACGATGCCAAGACAGATTCACAGGGAAATAATGACAAAACGACAACAACGACAACAGCAACACTTGTAGGATCTCGGCTCCGTACGGAACACAGAACCACAGAACATAACTGCAAGTTGGCAATAACATCTGAACATACGACTATAATAGACTAGTCATGCAACGAACAGGTCATCAAAAAAAGACCCATGACAATAAGAAGGACAACGATCTCGGGAAATGCATCTCAAGGACCGCGATCACGCCGTGAGAGCACAACACCCAAGAAAGAATTGCAGAGCAAAGGGTACTCAACCAGTAGAAATACCGAAAGATTCCTCAATACTCACAAAAGCCAGTGCCAACACCATAATGCCTCCAAGAATAATGGTACGGCAACAGATAACATAAAGGCACACGAAGCCAAGATGAAGTCACATCGAGAAAAACAATTCTCTCGACCAGTCAGGATCTTACAACCAACGATCCTCGACCCGTGGGTAATCAGCCCACACGCTTACGCTACGCACTCATACAACGCACACAGGCATCAGAAATATCCCGGTATCCGCATCTCAGCACACACTCGGCGCCATCATAATTGATGAAAATTTCAACGTATCACGCCACGAGTACTAATCCTGCTAACAACCAATCACAAGTCGCCTAAGTGCAAACCAAGAAGAGTACCAGATTGAGCACAAAGCATAAAGAAAGGTTAATCTCAACTTACCATTACGTCCTGAAAGAATAAATGAGCCTTCACAACACATCGGCCGCTAGACATGGCACGACGAGCACGGTGCACAACTGCTCTTAACACAAGGATTAGGTCCAAAGCCAAGCAACCATAGAACAAAGAGCATGTCAGGCTCAGAATAAATATTGTCTACACTTAAGTAGACATAGGACAAAGGTCTCACCAAGATAGCACTTCCAAGGCTTACCTCGAAAAACTCCACCAAACAGGATGAGAAGCATCAAGCTCACTAACAGTAGCTCACCATGAAGGAAAATCCTAGGTTCGCTTGAGCATCTTCTCAGTCGAGGCAACAAAGTAAACACTTCAACAGAAGCGAAACACCTCAGGAGCTGTACAGACTTAAGCTGGGATGACCAAAACAACGTAAGAATGTGTACGGCCATCACACCTACTCAAAAAGTCACCATCCACCAGAACAAACCACGGAAAAATCTCGAACAATGTACTACAGATTCAAGCCTACCGGTGAACTCTGCCAAGTACAGCATGATTGAGACAAACACCACGACGAAAAAGAGCATCCCGTCACATTTTGATGAGAGCAAAACCATCTTGCACAGTGCTAACACAGCACGCACAAGACAACACACGGAAACAAAGTGACAAGGAATAGCGAAACCTAAGCCAGCGAAAGACTGTACTAGACTTTCAGGACTCCGGACACTGTATATCTCGGATTCCCATGTACTTCACACAACAACGGCTCTGATATCCCATGTGATGACCCGGACTCCGGATACCGGATATACCCGATAGGACTACCGAGTAGACCCGATACCGCTTGGAACCCGTGAAGCCTCCCAAGAGCTGTAAAGCTCCGAAGGGATAAAAAGATTGTTGTGTAGTACATTGAAGTAGCAGATATAACAGTAAGCAATTAAATTTCATTAATCGGGTTGCTAAAGTAGCAGAAATAAAATTACTTTTTAATTAACAGTTAAAATTAACAATTATACCAGAGTCCAGTCCAAAGGAAAGACAAGTACAGTCGAACAGAAAGAAAAACGTACACTAAGGTCGGGGGAAGCCCGACGCAGGTACCGCTGGCAACTACGAGCACGCCACACCAGGAACCGCGAAGGAAGAAGAGTGCCACACCTGAAAAGTAGGGGTGAGCCTCGTTTCACTAGCTCAGTAGGGGTCACGCGGATCCCCACTGAAAAACACGCAGTAACATGGAACAACAGCTAAAACAGCAGGAGTAGTAAAGCAGGAAAAGCTAAACTATAACTAGAAAGTTGTAAAAGAAAGCAGTAAAGGCAGGAGTAGAAACAACTAAAAGAAAAGGGAAAAACTAAGTCGTAAAGAACGAGAACACGGCTGCCGAGCAAAGCACGGCTCCTTAAGCTACTCCAAACAGCGACAGAAGGGCGAACCCTGATCTCACAAAGTCAGGAGTTATCGATCCGTCAACCAACCGTTAGCCCAAAGGCTAAAGCCTACGAAACCGAGCAAAGGCCCTAGAAAAGATCTAGACGGAAATTAGACACAGATGCATACATGACTAGATCATCATGCACGCAACAGAGAGCCGACCTCGGGTAAAGTCAAGAATAGACTAACCCAGAAAAGGTCACGACACGAAGGACGAGAAACTCGGAAGTCACGTGTCACGTGACGTTAGCACCCCCTCACTAGAAGAACATCTACATGCATCCACTGCCGTCTTACACTGCGCCACAAGTATCTCGCTATGGACGCCGAGAACGACGGAGACTAAGATACTCACTGAACCATAATAGGAACTACAGTAACGAGTGACTAGTCAGGGTCACGCCCATTAGCGTTCATCCAAACGCCCCTGACCATGTGTGCACACACCAGCTCATGCCTAGAGCCAGGCCTCTAGCTACTTTTCCCCCCCAGCAGGACACTACCATAAAGCAGGGGCCCACGGAAACTAGCCTAAAAGTCATATCTTGGGAACTGCCTCAACCACCACTCCCAGGTGGGCCGACACCAGGAACGTGTCGTCAGGCTACGACTAGTGGAGGCTCACTAGACACAGAGAATCAGAAACACGAGTGCCAGAGTACAGACAGGCCAGGAAAGCACTATCGCACGTACTACGAAGCACCAAGGTAGCATACCAAACTACCAACAGACTCAGGATAGGACAACTATACCTGCTAACACAACGATCCTTGAGTCTCACGACTCGGAGTCAAGATCGTCGCACAAAGCGGTGACACGCCGCCAATCGGTCTAATCCTAAGCCAAGGAAACCGACACATCCAGGGAAACGACTTACGGAGACCTGAGGGATCATCAAGACCCTCAATACACCTGGACACGCAGATTCAGGTAAGACAATATCTCAAGATGTCCAGAAACACTGTCTCGATCTATCAAGAATAGTCGAGACACACACAAGGTTACTTGTCAACCACTGGGTCACACCAGGTTGACCAGAACTTAATAACGACTCACAAAACATGACCTCATGCACAAGCACCCTTGGCTACCTTACAACATGGTCATAGCCCTCATAGGACGTCAACAGACATCCATGGGTCGGTGGGCAAACCATAAGGTCAAGCCAAGACAATTAGAAACCAAAATACTAGTAAACCATCCTCTGGGATGCAAGCGGTGCATCACTCGGCCGCTAAGCAACACAAGCAGTCAAGGAAGAAGCCGCTACACACACAGAGGCAAAGACTCGGGCAGTCTTACACTGGGAGGCGAGATGACAGTGGCGGTCAAAGATATGGCCACTACACTCAGTCAACCCTCGAACCGACCTACCCAATTAAACCACCATAGTAATCTCATAAAGACGCGTTACACGGACTAGGCGGTCTAAACATGAGGTGTCACACTAACCGCCCTAAAACATTGACCTAAGACAAACAAACTGTAGCGGTCTAAGGAAGGCGCGCTACAATAAAGAGGCGGTTGAAGGTTGGTCCGCCACAGCCAACCGACTTAAAACATTGACCCAGTCAAACAGAAAGTAGTGGCCTAAGAAAGGCGCGCTACAGCACATTGGCGGTTAGAACTAGGGCCGCCAACTCGAACCGACATACACCTGTTGACTCATTCAACGGACTGTAGCGGTCAAGACTAGGGCCGCTACAGCAAGCGTAGCGGTCTATCGTAAAATCGCTAAGCTGAACCGACTTACACTAGAATCGAGGAAAAACGAACCTTGGCGCACCCCCATAGGGTCGCCAAAGGCAAGTGGCGGTCAGAGGTTGGGCCGCCAACCTCAGCCGACTTAAAACTAACCGACACACTATGGAGTGTGGCGGTCCATCGTGGGGCCGTCACAGACTTGTAGCGGTCTCTGAAATGACCGCTAACACGATACGACGGGAAAACCATGGGAATGGCCAGATCCAGCCGTTTCACGCCCCATACATGTCTAAACACAAGGGAAACAAACCTAATCGACAAAATTAACCTTCCACAGGCCGGAAGGGGTCCATGCAACATCTAAATCGCAAGAAACGGGTGATTCCAACTAATCAACCCTAATTGGGTCACCGAGGTTCCCGGACTTGTACTGGCCCCAAATGACGACCAATCAACACGAAATCAGCCGAAATGGAATACAGACATGCTGGGGGTCACAATGATACTAATTTAGTCGAAAACTGTCACCATTTTTTGGCGAACCCGACGCACACCCCCCGAGCATGCTTTACCCGAAATTGTTCGAAACCCACTCGAATGCGCACCGTTCGGCATGAAACTGCGAGGGAATGCAGAAGAGAAGTAGGCGATCCGTCTCCCTACCTCCACCAAAGATTCCATGCATCGGAGTGACTAAACCATGCCGAAAATCGCATCGCGAGCTTGACCGTCGACTTTGAATCCACCATTTGGGATCGCGCCAGAAACGGTCCGATCCTCGCCCCATAGCGCACTCGCTCACCGCCACAGCATCTCCACTGCCTGCGCATGCCTCCTCCATCTACAGCCGGAGCCGGAAGGGCGAGAGAGGAGAGAAAATGGGAGAGAGAGAGGGACGGGCGCGAATGAGGAAAGGAAAGAGGAAAAGAAAAGAAAAAGGAAAAGAAATTAGGAATTTTCCTAATTTTCAAAAATCCTAATTTTTGAGGCAAAAATGGACTAATTCAAAAAAATACGTAAAAATAGTCGAAACGATCCTCTCAATGAGTACATCGCAACTGTAGCATCCTCGAGTCGATGAACTGAGAAATAAACTCACAACAAGGTTCCGTAACTTGTACAAGAGAAAAACCCACACGGATCGTAAAACTCAACTTAGGACCTACAAAAGCGATCTGAAACTCTCCGATAAGGATCCGAAAGATCCGATAAGAATCCAGGGCATTACACAACCACTCTCAGAAGAGCCATCATTGGCGCCCCTGTTCCAGGAATCCACGGGCGATCAGAGTCAGCCCGACCCTAGCAGCAAAGGCAAGGCAGTGCAACTCCCCGACGGGGAGCGACACAGTAGCCCACAGAAACCCCAGCCCGACATACTACCATCATTAGAGGAAGCTCAAGTTTGGGCTGACCGAAAAGTCCTCCACCAGATGAAGCGCTTCCCTACTAGTATTACAATCTGGGAGGCCATCGCTTGTAGTAAAGAGTTGAGAGAAACTCTTATCAAAATACTCTAGGAACCAGAAGCTTATGAAGCGCATGTCGCAGAGATGAAGGCTGCCACATATGAAGCCTTCGTTGCCACTGTCTCCTTCATGGAGAAGGACATGTTTTTGTCCCCTCCGTGCCACAATTGTCCCCTCTACATGAAGGGGAAGGTCAATGGGCATGAGGTGAACCGGATCCTGGTGGACGCCGATGCCGCTGTTAACATCATGCTGCTCAAGACATGCAAGATCTTATATCTGACCCCATACCTCCAGAAGGTTCAGGCGGTCAACATATCCGGCTTCAACCAGGACATCGAGGACGTCCTCGGCTGGGTGGACGTCGATTTAGTGCTCGGTGATTTCACCTCCAAGGTGACAGTCTACATCATTGATGCCAACACATCATATAATCTACTACTTGGCAGACCCTAGTTGCATGAAAATTGGGTTGTCCCATCGACTCTCCATCAATGCATCAAATATGCTAAGGATGGAGAACAGCACATGGTCTTTGCAGACCTGTCTCCATTCACCCCAGTCGAATGTAATCTGGCCGATGCAGCGCTCTACTTTGGGGGAATTAGTCCCTACCCCGTAATTAAGAGCAAAACCAATGGCTGGCTCTCAGAGGAAGATGACGATGATCTCGTCTACGTTGGCGAGGAGAAGACCAAGCTTCACCGGCTACGCCTCAGCTCCAAGTCAACCCTAGATCACCCCGAGAGGTGCAAGATCGACTTCCAGGCTAACCTTATTAGTTGAGCTGGCAAGAGTATATGCTTGCCACCAGACTGCATCCAATTCTCATGTGCATCGGAAGAGCACAGCGTTGAGTCGTTAACGACATTTATTGTCACCTTCAAGCGACAACACAGAAATAAGAAGAAGGCTAATAGGGATAAGCCCATTGTCTTCTATAAGGGAGACATGATCCCTCAAGCTCCACCAGACGACGACTTTGGTTGGTCCAAACGAGCCGACGATACTCCTGAAGCAGTCCAAGTACTGGACGACCTGACGCCACACATCCAGGAGATGTGTCTGAAGCAATACATCCCCTAATGGCAAGCTCCCACACAGCGAAGATACTTTCGCCAATTATAGACCCCTTCTTAGGTCCGGGGGCAACCCCCATCCTTTCATAGGGATACCAGGGGACTTGGCTACGACCCAGACTCGAAATCTCGTGTCTACTACGCGGTCAATGTCGTAGGTTTGAAGCAGCCAGTCAATGACCAGGCTAATGTCGAGGCAAAATTCGATAGTTCCGGGGACGAGGAAGAGGAGATCTTGATCTCGATCCCCGTCAAAGCCAGCACTCCAGTCCAAGCAGTCGAGGAATCCCCCTCGCCTCCCTACAAAGATATCGGGGCTGAAGAAGCTCCTCCTACCACCCAGCCTGTCGAAGGACTCAGTTCGACAAACTCTCCTGATAAGGGCGGTATCTAGGATACTAGCTGTAAAGGATTGTCAACTTTAGCAGGCAACTCCCGGGAAACCTCAATAACTCCAGTCGACAACTGCTGGTAAGAAGCTAGCGGCCCAGATCAACTCTTGATGGATTCCAGCAACAACAACTTTCCAGTCTCATCGGCGTCAACCAGTGGTTTCGAAAATCAAGAAATATAAGAAACCGACACCGATGATGAGAATTTCATCGACTTCCAACCCGATCCTCCTGAGCTAGAGGACGGCGGCCAGGCGACCGTTGATGAACTCATCGAAATCAACTTGGGCGAAGATGAAGCACCCCAGCCCAGGTTCGTCAACACTCTCCTCACCACGGCAGAAAGGCGGGACTACAAGCAACTCCTGCTCGAATACAAAGACTGCTTCTCTTGGACATACAAGGAGATGTCTGGGCTAGACCCCTCCGTAGCGGAGTACGAGCTAGCTATTTCTCTCTTAGTCACTCCAGTTAAACAACCACAGCGGCGCATGCACCATGAACTGGAACTCCAATTTCCGCCGAAGTCAATAAAATGGCGGAGGTCGACTTCATCGAGCCGTGTATCTACCCGATCTGGCTCGCTAACATAGTCCCAGTCAAGAAGAAAAGTGGTCATGTCCGCATCTGCGTCGACTTCTGGGACCTCAACAAAGCCTGTCCAGAGGACGACTTCCCGGTTCCGATCACAGAAACAATGGTCGACATGACCACAAGTTATGAAGTCTTGTATTTGATGGATGGGTCATCTTGTTATAACCAGATCTTGATGTCCATCAAAGACAAGAACCACATAGCCTTCAGATCCCCAAAGGGATTTTCAATTACAAGCGTATGCCCTTCGGCTTGAAGAATGCCGGTGCTGCTTACCAAAGAGCCATGACCAAAATATTCAACGAGATGCTGCACCATATCGTCGAATGCTACGTCGACAACCTCGTCATCAAGACTAAAAAGCGCGAAGACCATTTGCGTGATCTACGCCAAGTCTTCGAGCGACTCCGGCAATACGGGCTCCAGATGAACCCCATGAAATGCGCCTTTGGCGTATCTAGCGGCAAGTTTCTCAGCTTCGTCATCCGATACCGAGGAATTGTGGCGGACCCCAACAAGATCAAAGCGATCCGAGAGCTTCCACCACCTAGCAACCTTACTGAACTCAGGTCCTTCCAAGGAAGACTGACCTACATTCGGAGGTATATTTTTAACCTCTCCGGTCGATGCGCGCCTTTCAGCAAGCTGATGAAGAAAGATACCCCATTCACATGGGACCCAGAATGCCAGACTGCGTTTGAGTAAATCAATGAGTATCTTCTTACTCCCCCAGTACTGGGGGCACTAGTCAGGGGCAAACCCATTTTATTCTACATTGCCACCATGGATGCTTCGTTAGGAGCTCTGTTGGCACAAGTTAATGAGGAAGGTAAAGAGCAGGCGCTCTATTACCTCAGCCGAAAGCTAATCGGTGCTGAGTATCGCTACTCCCCCATGGAGAAAGTCTGCTTGGCATTGGTATTCACCGTCAAGAAGTTACGGCATTACCTCCTATCCCATCAGGTCGAGGCCATCGCTTGGAGTAAAGAGTTGAGTGAAACTCTTATCAAAATACTCCAGGAACCAGAAGCTTATGAAGCGCATGTCGCAGACATGAAGGCCGCCACATATGAAGCCTTCGCTGCCATTGTCTTCTTCACGGAGAAGGACATGCTGCTGTCCCCTCCGTGCCACAACCGTCCCCTCCACATGAAGGGGAAGGTCAATGGGCATGAGGTGAACTGGATCCCGGTGGACGCCGGTGCCACTGTTAACATCATGCCGCTCAAGACATTCAAGATCCTATATCTGACCCCATACTTCCAGAAGGTTTAGGCGGTCAAGATATCCGGCTTCAACAAGGACACCGAGGACATCCTTGGCCAGGTGGACGTCAATTTAGTGCTCGATGATTTCACCTCCAAGGTGACATTCTACATCATTGATGCCAACACATCATATAAAGTACTGCTTGGCAGACCCTGGTTGCTTGAAAATCCGATTGTCCCATCGACTCTCCATCAATGCATCAAATACGCTAAGCATGGAGAATAGCACACAGTCTTTGCAGACCTGTCTCCATTCACCTCAGCCGAATGTAATCTGGCTGACGCTGCGCTCTACTTCGGGGGAATTAGTCCCTACCCCGTAATTAAGAGCAAAACCAATGGCTGGCTCTCAGAGGAAGACGATGATGATCTCTTCTCCGTTGACGAGGAGAAGGCCAAGCTTCACTGGCTACGCCCCAGCACCAAGTCAACCCCAGATCGCCTCGAGAGGCACAAGATCAACTTCGAGGCTAACCTTATTAGTCGAGCTATCGACAAGAGTATATGGTTGCCACCAGACTGCATCCGGTTCCCATGTGCATCGGAAGAGCACAGTGTTGAGTCGTTAATGACAATTATTGTCACCTTCAAGCGAAAGGCTAATAGGGATAAGCCCATCGTCTTCTATAAGGGAGACATGATCCCTCAAGCTCCACCAGACGACGACTTCGGTTGGTCCAAATGAGCCGATGATACTCCTGAAGCAGTCCAAGTATTGGACGACCTACCACCGCACATTCGGAAGATGTGTCTGAAGCAAAACATCCCCCAATGGCAAGCTCCCGCACAACGGAGATACTTTCACCAACTATAGACCCCTTCTCCAGACGACGACTTCGGTTTGTCCAAATGAGCCGACGATACTCCTAAAGCAGTCCAAGTACTGGATGACCTACCGCCACACATTCGGGAGATGTGTCTGAAGCAACACATCCCCCAATGGCAAGCTCCCATACAACGGAGATACTTTCGCCAACTATAGACCCCTTCTCAGGTCCGGAGGCAACCCATCCTTTCATAAGGATACCAGGAGACTTGGCTACGACCAAGACCTGGACTTTTGTGTCTACTACGCGGTCAATGTCGTAGGTTTAACATAGCCAGTCAATGACCAGGCTAAAGTCGAGGAAAAATTTGATAGTTCCTGGGATGAGGAAGAGGAGATTTTGATCTCGATCCCCGTCAAAGCCAGTACTCCAATTCAAGTAGTCGAGGAATCCTCCTCGCCTCCCTGTGAAGATATCGGGGCTGAAAAAGCTCCTCCTACCACCCAGCCTGTCGAAGGACTCGATTCGACAAACTCTCCTGATAAAGGGGGTATCTAGGATACTAGCTGTGAAGGATCGTCAGCTTTAGCAGGCAACTCCCGAGAAACCTCAACAACTCCAGTCGACAACTGTTGGCAAGAAGCTAGCGGCCCAGATCAACTCTTGATGGATTCCAGCAACAACAACTTTCCAATCTTATCGACGTCAACCAGTGGTTTCAAAAATCAAGAAATACACGAACCCGACATTGATGATGAGGATTTCATCGACTTCCAACCAGCTCATCTCGAGCTAGAGGATGGTGGCCAGGCGACCGTTGACAAACTCATCGAAATCAACTTGGGTGAAGATGAAGCCCCCCAGCCCAAGTTCGTCAGTGCTCTCCTCACCGAGGTAGAAAGTCGGGACTACAAGCAACTCCTACTCGAATACAAAGACTACTTCGCCCGGACATACAAAGAGATGCCAGGGCTAGACCCCTCCATAGCGGAGCACGAGCTAGCTATTTCTCCCCCAGTCACTCCAGTCAAACAACCACGGTGGTGCATGCGCCATGAACTGGAACTCCAAGTTTCAGCCGAAGTCAATAAAATGGCGGAGGCCGACTTCATCGAGCCTGGTATCTACCCGATCTGGCTCGCCAACATAGTCCCAGTCAAGAAGAAAAGTGGTCAAGTCCGCATCTACGTCGACTTCCGGGACCTCAACAAAGACTGTCCGAAGGATGACTTCCCGGTTCTGATCACGGAAACAATGGTCGACATGACCTGTAACACCCCAGTTAATTAATAAAGGATAAAATTAAGAATATAAAATATGAATTGAAATAAAAATATGGGAAAAAGAAATATATGATAAACGTGTTGTGAATTAAGTTGTAAGTTAATCTTAAAAGAATAATTAAAAAAAGAAGAGCAACAAAAAATGGAAAATAAGTTTTTCAAAAAATGAATGAATAATTGAATTTTGACCCGACGAAGAGTGAGGTCGATATATTGGAACAGATTAAAATATTTATGTTCCAAATTAACCTGTCATTTAATGACTTCTATAATTTCCTTAGTTAAAGGACATTATATATATATTTTGTAAGTGGTAAAATTATA
This sequence comes from Amorphophallus konjac, assembly GCA_022559845.1. Taxonomy (NCBI): domain Eukaryota; kingdom Viridiplantae; phylum Streptophyta; class Magnoliopsida; order Alismatales; family Araceae; genus Amorphophallus; species Amorphophallus konjac. Next base: position 293,192,015 of record CM040118.1, read on the forward strand.
TTAAAAAAAGAAATAATTATTTTTCTACAATGACCATAAAAAAAGTCATATTTCAAGATGCAATTGATTTTTTTTACAACAATCAAAATTTAATATATATATATATATATTGAATTAATTGAAGTTCACCGTAGGCCAAAGTTTAAACCAATTTATAAAAATATAGAAAAATTATATTCTTATAGGGAACAAAATGTTTAACAATATTGTCAACTGGGCCGACCCGTAATAAAAATTCAATTAGACCGAATTAAAGAGATTTTAGCCAAAATTTGTTGTTCTTAATGGTTCAACCTAGATTGATCCAATTCGACCCCAATTCTCAACCAATCGAGCCCAAACCAAGCCCAATCGCTAGGTCCATCATAGAAGCCCAATTTCCATTCGAAAACCCTAACCCTAGAGGCTCCTTTCGACGGTGGCGACGATGGATTTGGTCAAATTTTGAGCTTTTCGCCGATTTTTCCCCATTGGACTCTCTAAGCCAATTCGACCTCTAGAAGCATCTATTCACCCTATAAATTGAGGGCTTTGTCGACCTAAGACCTCTATTTGAACTTCTAACTAGCGACCGGGGCGATCGAGGGCGAATTTTGACAAGGAACGGCAAGGGTTCGCGATTAGGGTTTTCTCCGCATCGTCCGAGTTTCGATCCTAATCGGTAGGTTTCTCTCAGGCTAAAGATTAATTAACATACATCATTTTGTGCCCCTTCAAGTCCTCTTTCATTTGATTTCAAAAGCCCTAATTTTGGTTTAGTATGGAGTTCGTATTTCAATTTTTATTAGAAGCATGTCAATTAAGGCACTGACCATGTTAGTTCCATTTGTATCGATCTGTTGTTTGAATTTAGCAAGATAAAATTCTAATTAAACATTGCCATCATGTTCGAAGTTTTGTTACCTTTCTTTGGACACCGATTTACCCAATTTTGGTTCACCATACTGCACGAATTTTGTGATACAAGTAAGGTGTGTCGGGACACACTAGAAGCCAGGGCGGGGACTGGGTAGCGGCTCTTTCAGTGACCGCCATTTGCCTTAGCGGTCGCCCGACAGACCGTTTTGTTGGTTTGAGGGTTACGCTTGCCTTAGCGGCCTCCCGATAGACCGCTTATAGGTCTAGCGGCCACCCGATAGACCGCAAGGCCCTGTTTTCGCATTTTTTCACTCTAGTGGTCGTAAGTTGACCACTAATCAAGGTTAGTGGTTCTCTCTTGACCGTCTTATGCTGATGGTGGTCCTATTATAAGCCGTTTTATCCCTATTTGACGTGTTATGTTATGTCTTTCCCTGTTCAACAACATGCTATTAGGGTAAATTACGTTATATAAATACACTAATGATTAGGACTCATGAAACATTTGATTAAAGTCTAATTCCCTTTCATAAAATTGTCATTTCATGTTCATTATTCATTCATGTATTAAAAAATGATTGAAAAAGAGTAGAGTAACATTTTTACATAGTTGATTAGTTTGCAAAATTTTATTTCTGTTATATAGTTAGAACTTGTTTCAAGGCCGTGCCACTCCGGTGGTGTCGACTGGATCGATTATACCAGTTTTCTAATGTTTATGGCACATTAATTCTTGGTCATCGAATACCTCTCCGTCGGATATTCCTTCCGCCGGACTAGGTGTTCATGTTTCAAGGCGTCCGTAAGATCCCGCGAGCCTGGGATTCCTACTAGGACGCCGGGCAGGTTGTACCCTAAAGCCCGAACCTTACCGACTCGATCGAAAATTGTGATTTTGGGCTATCGTAGTTCTGCCCGACTCTGTCCAATATGCGGCCTTAGTTGGACCGCTACTTGATGTAGCGGATAAGCCCATGACCGCTTTCCCCTTCCTATCTGGTTTGTGACCCGATTTTCTGTCCAGTCGCCTAGCCCGTTCTAAGACGACTCGGCTCTGTGTAGGTCGATCCTAAGTGACCCCAATTGACATGGTCTGGTAGACTGAACTATGTTTTAGTCAAAGTTTGACTTTGGTCAACTGGGAGATCCTAGAAGTCGACTGAATCTCACCCAGGCCTGTGACTGTGTGGCAATTTCATATGGACCATTTTTCATTCAAATGCGGTCTCCGGTGGACCGTTTTTACTCCAGTGCGGTCTTAGTCTGACCGCATACTCGCCAATTTTTTAGAAATCGCTATTTTTATGGCTTTCTTGTGTGTTAAATCCTTATAGCCTCTCGAGGCTATTATACCTCGAGAACGTGACCTTTGATGGGTCTTACATCATGATCTTTCCTTAAAAGTCATTTCCTATAATGACTTATATGCATATTCTTCTAGTTAAAAGAGCTTATTTCTTGGAAGTCCTTCAAGAATTTCCTTTTCCTACATGTATCATCTTTGCTACATAGCTTGACCTTGGAACTCTTGGTCATTAAATATTGTGGATGTCTAGATTTCGTGGGATCTCTGATCCAACCAATCAATGCCAAGGCAATCTTTATAAAGGGCCCAGTCTGGTCCTGGGAGGAGCACCCGAAGTGTACTTGTGCCCCGGGGAGGTGTAATGACTAGGTGTGACATTGCACCGAGTACTATCTAGCATGTTAAGTCTACGACATTCCACACTCTCGTGATACTTGCTATACATGCTTGAATGTGTGAAGTACTTGCTTGTGTGACATGACTTGACTTGATAAATGGCCATTCACATGAAGTTCTAGTTACTTGCTCTTGATATCTTGACTGCAATATCTCTATTCTAGCCTTATGCTAGTATTCATCTATTTGTGCTATTTATTTAGTCTAATTTACTCGTATTTTATGCATCGTTTATGCATCTTCATGAAATGGTAAATTATTTAAATACTGCCTGGTGATAGAGTGTAATTCCTACTGAGCTTCTCGCTCACCCCTCTTTTCTCCAAACCCTTTTTCAGGTAACTCGGTAGATGGAACGCTCGAAATTGGGAACGGCCAGCGTGATCGAGTGAACCTGGAGCCTTAGAGACCGGAGTCTTATTTTTCCTATTTCTTAAGTCTAGTTAGTATCGTGAGTCGTGTCCTTGTCTTTTTGCCTTTTTCTTGTTTTCTTTATTGGAGTCTATTATTGAAAAATTGTAAAATTTAAGTTTCTTAATATTAATAAAAAATTATATTTTGTCAAATTACGGCCTCCAGGTGTCTTTGCTATTATTTTCATCTATGGTTTATTTACTCTGATTAACATGACTGTTTTGCTGCCACGTTCTGAGCACTGCTTCCTGCTGCTATCGGTTCGGGGCGTGACCGAAGTGGTATTAGAGCCTCAGTTGTTTAAGCCCTAAGTTCTTGTCCATGAGTATAGGCTACCCTAAGTAATAGGTCGTATAATCCATGTCATCCCTTCGTTTCACCTAGTGAGATTGGGTAGAGTCTCGGGTTAAGTAATAAAATATGTACAAGACGACGATAGTGTGATGCGTAAGGGTAATAAGTTTATTAACTTATAATTATTTTGCAGGTATCTAAGCTTCTTTTGAAATGAAAAAGAGAGGGTTCACGAGTAAGATAACACCTGGTTTTGTTAATGGTTGGCGAGTTCGTCGTAAAGAATTTCGAAATAACAAAAAGAGAAGGAATAACCTATCACAACAGAAGTTTCTTCACTGTCATAAAACCGGTCATCAAGCCAAAGAGTGCTGGCGTAAGACCATAGGATGGCTAGTTGCCCTAAGCTACTCCCGCAAGCAATGATTAAAGGAGAATCAGAACCGATTTATATTATCAAATAAGAAATTATAAAAGGTATCGTATTCCTCATTTTCAACTCTAGTTAGCTTTTTTTTCATCTCACTAGATTTTGACTAGATTGTTATTTTGAATAATTAATAGATAAGTTCAATCTTAGTTAGATTATTTGAAGAAAAAGAAAATGATCGGTGAATTTGGGGACCAAATTCCTTAAAGTGGGGGAGAGTGTAACACTCCAAATAATTAATAAAGGATAAAATTAAAAATACAAAATCTGAATTGAAATAAAAATACGGGAAAAAGAAATATATGATAAACGTGTTGTGAATTAAGTTGTAAGTTAATCTTAAAAGAATAATTTTAAAAAAGATGAGCATAAAGAAAAGGAAAATAAGTTTTTTAAAAAATGAATGAATAATTGAATTTCGACCCGACGAAGAGTGGGGCCGATATATTGGAAAAGATTAAAATATTTATTTTCCAAATTAACCTGTCATTTAATGACTTCTGTAATTTCCTTAGTTAAAGGACATTATATTTTTATTTGTAAGTGACAAAATTATATTTAAAAAAGGAAAAATTATTTTTCTACAATGACCATAAAAATAAATTCATATTTCAAGATGCAATTGATTTTTTTTTTACGATAATCAGAATTTAATATATATATATTGAATTAATTGAAGTTCACCGTAGGCCAAAGTTTTAACCAATTTATAAAAAGATAGAAAAAGTATATTCTTATAGGGAACGAAATGTTTAACAATATTATCAACTGGGCCGACCCCGAATAAAAATTTAATTGGGCCGAATTAAAGAGATTTTAGCCAAAATTCGTTGTTCTTAATGGTTCAACTTAGATTGATCCAATTTGAGCCCAATTCTCAACCAATCGAGTCCAAACCAAGCCCAATCGCTAGGTCCATCATAGGAGCCCAATTTCCCTTCGAAAACTCTAACCCTAGAGGCTCCTTTCAATGGTGGCGGCGGTGGATTTGGGCAAATTTTGAGCTTTTCGCCGATTTTTTCCCATTGGACTCTCTAAGCAAATTCGACCTCTAGAAGTATCTATTCACCCTATACATTGAGGGCTTTGTCGACCTAAGACCTGAATTTGAACTTCTAGCCAGCGACGAGGTCGATTGTGGGCGATCGAGGGTGAATTTCGATAAGGAACGACAAGGGTTCGTGATAAGGGTTTTCTCCGCACCGTCCGAGTTTTGATCCTAATCGGTAGGTTTCTCTCAGGATAAAGATTAATTAACATACATCATTTTGTGCGCCTTTAAGTCCTCTTTCATTTGATTTCAAAAGCCCTAATTTTGGTTTAGTATGGAGTTTGTATTTCAATTTTTATTGGAAGCATGTCAATTAGGGCACCGACCATGCAAGTTCCATTTGTATCGATCAGTTGTTTGAATTTAGCAAGATAAAATTCTAATTCAAAATTGCCATCATGTTCAAAGTTTAGTTACCTTTCTTTGGACACCGATTTACCCAATTTTGGTTCACCATAATGCACGAATTTTGTGATACAAGTAAGGTGTGTCGGGACTCGCGGGAGGCCAGGGCGGGGACTGGGTAGTGGCTCATTCAGTGACCGCCACTTGCCTTAGCGGCCTCCCGATAGACCGCTTATAGGTCTAGCGGCCACCCGATAGACCGCAAGGCCCTATTTTCGCATTTTTCACTCTAGCAGTCGTAAGTTGATCGCTAATCAAGGTTAGTGGTTCTCTCTTGACTGTCTTATGCTTATGGCGGTCCTATTATAAGCCGTTTTCTCCCTGTTTCAGTGAAAGTGTTGATCACTTTTTTTTGACGTGTTATGTTATGTCTTTCCCTGTTCAACAACATGCTATTAGGGTTAATTACATTATATAAATACATTAATGATTAGGACTCATGAAACATTTGATTAAAGTCTAATTCTCTTTCATAAAATTGTCCTTTCATGTTCATCATTCATGTATTAAAATTTTTTTTGAAAAAGAGTAGAGTAACATGTTTACATAATTGATTAGTTTGCAAAATTTTATTTCTGTTATATAGTTAGAACTTGTTTCAAGGCTGTGCCACTCCGGTGGTGTCGACTGGATCGATTATACCCATTTTTCGATGTTTATGACACATTAATTCTTGGGCATCGAATACCTCTCCGTCAGATATTCCTTCTGCCGCACTAGGTGTTCATGTTTCAAGGCCTCCGTATGACCCCGCGAGCCTGGAATTCCCACTAGGAAGCTAGGCAGGTTGTACCCTAAAGTCTGAACCTTACCGACTCGATCGGAAATTATGATTTTGGGCAACCGGAGTTCTGCCCGACTCTGTCCAATATGCGGCCTTAGTTGGACCGCTACTTGATGTAGCGGCTAAGCCCATGACCGCTTTCCCCTTCCTGTCTGGTTTGTGAACCAGTTTTCTGTCCAATCGCCTAGCCCGTTCTAGGACGACTCGGCCTTATCTACGTCGATCCTAAGTGACCCCAATTGACATGGTCTGGTAGACTGAACTATGTTTTAGTCAAAGTTTGACTTTGGTCAACTGGGAGATCCTAGAAGTCGACTGAATCTCGCCCAGGCCTGTGACCGTGTGGTGGTTTCATCTGGACCATTTTTCATTCAAATGCAGTCTTCCATGGACCGCTTTTCCTCCTGTGTGGTCTCAGTCTGACCGCATACTCGCCAGTTTTCCAGAAATCGCTATTTTTATGGCTTTCGTGTGTGTTAAATCCTTAAAGCCTCTCGAGGCTATTATACCTCGAGAACGTGACCTTTGATGGGTCTTACATCATGATCTTTCCTTAAAAGTCATTTCCTATAATGACTTATATGCATATTCTTCTAGTTAAAAGAGCTTATTTCTTGGAAGTCCTTCAAGAATTTCCTTTTCCTACATGTATCGTCTTTGCTATATAGATTGACCTTGGAACTCTTGGCCATTAAATATTATGGATGTCTAGATTTCGTGGGATCTCTGATCCAACCAATCAATGCCAAGGCAATCTTTATAAAGGGCCCAGTCTGGTCATGGGAGGAGCACTCGAATTGTACTTGTGCCCCGGGGAGGTGTAATGACTAGGTGTGGCATTGCACCGAGTACTATCTAGCTTGTTAAGTCTACGACATTCCACACTCTCGTGATACTTGCTATACATGCTTGAATGCGTGAAGTACTTGCTTGCGTGACATGACTTGATTTGATAAATGGTCATTCACATGAAGTTCTAGTTACTTGCTCTTAATATCTTGATTGCAATATCTCTATTCTAGCCTTATACTAGTAATCATCTATTTGTGCTATTTATTTTGTCTGCTTTACTCATATTTTACGCATCGTTTATGCATCTTCATGAAATGGTAAATTATTTAAATACTGCCTGGTGATAGTGTGTAATTCCTACTGAGCTTCTCGCTCACCCCTCTTTTCTCCAAACCCTTTTTCAAGTAACTCGATAGGTGGAATGCTCAAAATTAGGAACGGCCAGCGTGATCGAGTGAACCTGGAGCCTTAGAGACCGGAGTCTTTATTTTCATATTTCTTAAGTCTAGTTAGTATCGTGAGTCATGTCCTTGTCCTTTTGCCTTTTTCTTGTTTTCTTTATTGGAGTCTATTATTGAAAAATTATAAAATTTAAGTTTCTCAATATCAATAAAAAATTATATTTTGTCAAATTACGGCCTCCAGGTGTCTTTGCTATTATTTTCATCTGTGGTTTCTTTACTCTGATTAACATGACTGTTTCGCTGCCATGTTCTGAGCATTGCTTCTTGCAGCTATCGATTCGGGACGTGACCTGACCACTAGTCATGAAGCCTTGCCTTTCATAGATGGGTCGTCTGGTTATAACCAGATCTGGATGTCCATCAAAGACAAGAACCACACAGCCTTCAGATCCCCTAAAGGTATTTTCAATTACAAGCGCATGCCCTTCGGCTTGAAGAATGCCGGTGCTACTTACCAAAGAGCCATGACCAAAATATTCGACGAGATGCTGCACCATATCATCGTCAAGACTAAAAAGCGCGAAGACCATTTGCGCAATCTACGCCAAGTCTTCGAGCGACTCCGGCGATACGGGCTCAAGATGAACCCCATGAAATGCACCTTTTTCGTATCCAACGGCAAGTTTCTTGGCTTCATCGTCCGATACCGAGGAATTAAGGTGGACCCCAACAAGATCAAAGTGATCCGGGAGCTTCCAGCACCCAGCAACCTTACTGAACTCAAGTCCTTCCAAGGAAGACTGACCTACATTCGGAGGTTTATTTCTAACCTCTCCGGTTGATGCGTGCCTTTCAGCAAGCTGATGAAGAAAGACACCCCATTCACATGGGACCCAGAATGCCAGACTGCGTTCGAGCAAATCAAAGAGTATCTCCTTACTCCCCCAGTATTGAGGGCACCAGTCAGGGGAAAACCCCTTTTACTCTACATTGCCGCCATGGATGCTTCGTTAGGAGCTCTGTTGGCACAAGTTAATGAAGAAGGCAAAGAGCAGCCGCTCTACTACCTCAACCGGAAGCTGATCGGTGCTGAGTACCGCTACTCCCCCATGGAGAAAGTCTGCTTGGCATTGGTATTCACCATCAAGAAGCTGTGGCATTACCTCCTGTCCCATAGGGTCGAGCTCATATCCAAGCATGACCCCCTTAAATATCTCCTCAGACAACCCGTCATCTCAGGCCGATTGGGAAGGTAGGCCCTCCTGCTGATGGAGTATGATATTACTTCTTTCTCCAGAAAAGCAATCAAGGGACAGGGCATGGCTGAATTCTTGGCAGCCCATCCAGTACCGGATGATTCACCTCTCAACACGGAGCTCCCCGAAGAGGAGTCCCTTGCTAACCAATCACAACAACCGGTTGAACAGAGCGGAGATGTCTTGCATTACTGGCAACAAGGCGCTCTCACAGTCAGTGTACCCTGCTGGGAGCTCTACTTCGATGGCGCTTCCCAGGGGATTACCCGGAGCAACCAAGATCCAGCCATCATGGCAGGTGCCGGCATCATTTTCCTAACTCCTCAGGGCAGAGTTTTGTACAACTCATGCACTCTTATGAAGTCCCTGACTGACAATGAGGCCGATTACGAAGCTCTACTCATTGGGCTTTAGATGGCTCTCGACATGGACATCAAATGCCTCAAAGCCTACAGGGACTCTCAGCTAATAGTTCGGCAAGTCCTCGGCATCTATGACGTGCGGAAGCCGGAGTTGGTCCCGTACCATGCCGCCGTCACCAGAGTAACCCAGAAGTTCTATTTCTTTGAAATAGATCATGTTCCCAGAAGCAGCAACGCCCAAGCAGATGCCCTGGCAAAATTAGCTGTGGCTATTAAGCTCCCGCCTGAGGGCGAGGTCGAGATCACCGTCAAGCACAGAAGACTGATGCCAAGCTCACTCGAGGGCAATGGCAGTTTCACCATCTACGAGGTCCATGACCTTGACCAGAACACTCCTCCAGAAGATGAAGATTGGCGTGCGCCGATCATCAAATTCAAGAAAGGGTGGCTCCCTTCTGACTGAGCTCAAAGAGTCCAGCTACTCCGCCGAGTAACATCCCATGAGTTGATTGGCGACTCCCTGTACCGGCTGTTGTGTCCCCTGGTTTTGATGATAGCAAACCACAAATCAGTATTGGATTTTTGTGGGATGTCTAACAATTTTGTTAAAATTCTATTTTTGAAAAATATAGGTGAAGTACATTCAAGGTGTCGACCTATCAGCAGGACGTGTCGACACGTCAAGAAGAAACTCATCTTCTAGCCACTTCTGGTTAGGTTCTGTTTGGCATAGGGTGTCGACACTTCATTTATAGGGTGTCGACACCTCGGTTCAGCGCAATGGATTTCATCTCTGTCTGGCGCACATGACTCGACACTTCATCTTGATGCCCCGACACGGAGGCACGAGTCGCACACGAGTGTGGCGCCCGTGTCGACCTGCGGCCATTGAAGTGTCGACTTGTTGATGAAGGAAGCCATGTTTCTTCAAGTCTTCAATGAGAAGTGTCGACCCTTCAGCTGGAAGTGTCGACACCTACAAGTTTGCCCAGAACGGATCTGAATCCACTTGCGTCCACTTTTCAAGATCCATAACCGATCTTGGAGGATCCGTTCGTACGTGAAAAACCTTCTGGAAGCTCACCTTTTCAGAGAAATTGATTGGGTGTCAGAGGAATCTTCATGGAGTGGGCCCTTTTGCTGATTTGGTTCTCTACCTACCCACGTACATGGGGCGCACGGCAGAAAAGACAAGCGACGACGAAGCAAATGAGGAAAGGGTGTGCGATGTTCTGGTGCCAGAGGTGTTCGTGCAAAAAAAAATTGCCGGATAAGGCAGAAGGAGAAGAGGAACAAGTGAGAGCAGGGAAGTGGAGAAGTTTTCGTGGAGATCTCACCTTTTTCTGCCGCTGGCATGAAAGCAATGCTGCAGCTCATCTCCTTCACCTTCTGGAGCTTGAACTGCCAAGGAGATAGCATCCTCAGTTGCCTGCGAAAGATGTGAAGCTCATCCACCATTCCTCTTGTGTTCATGGTGAAGACCCGAAAAGAAGAGGAAGAGCATCCAGGCGTCGTCCAATTTTCTCCCAAACATGACTTTTCTTCTCCCACAGATTTCTATAGTCGTACCCTATCTGTTTAACCTTTTTCCAGTTTGTTTTTTTCAAAACTCATATTCCTACTTTTGTTCCCTACCTGCGTGTAGGAAGACGGACGGTGAGTTCACAGGTCTGTGGGTTTTGGGTTGTGTACCCGGCCGAAAGCTATTTGACAGCGGATTGGAGAGAGTTATCTCTCAGTTGGAAGCTGTGAATCAGCGGTAGTGCGTTTGCACCTGTGAAGCCTCACTCAGTTGAGTGAGGGGTGGACGTTGGTCTCTGGATAGAGACCGAACCACCTTAAAATCATGCGTCTCTATGGTTTGTTTTCTCTCTTGCCTTGTCGCTAGATGCTTGGGTAGGAACGCTGTTGATATATCTTCCATGCATTTAGCTCACTAGTTGGCGTCTGTTCTTACTTTACTACTCTTCAGTTTTATCTATTTATAATTTTCGCAAAGAAGGGGCTGATCTATTCACCCCTCCCCTCTAGATCCGCCTATCACTACTCATCACGTGGTATCAGAGCTAGTCTCTCTGTATGTGGTCTAACGACCTTGAGAGAAGTGGTGATATGGCAGCAAAGAGTCCTATGCCCGAAGGACATTCCATAAATAGACCTCCCTTTTTCACTGGGACAAACTATCCTTACTGGAAAAACCGTATGCAGGTTTTTATCAGAGCCCAGGATCATGAGGTTTGGCGGGTGATGAGCAAAGGTCCGTTTGAATTACCTGAAGATGAAGACACATGGACCAAGGAGCAGATTGGAAGATCAACATTGAACTAGGGTGCCAAGCACATAATGCAATGCTCCCTTCACCCAATAGAGTTCTCAAGAGTGTCAACATGCTCCACTGCAAAAGAAATGTGGGACCATCTTGAGGTAATCTATGAAGGGACATCCCAGGTACGTGCAACTAAGGCAAACATGCTGGTTTCTAAATATGAAAAATTCAGAATGAAGTCTGATGAGTCTATTTCAGATATGTATGCTAGACTAACCATGCTCACTAATAGTTTGACTGAGCTAGGTAAGAGCTATTCTGAATAGGAGATTGTAAGAAAGATCCTCATGTCTTTAACACCTGCTTGGCATACAAAGGCAACCATGGTTGAAGAATCAAAGGACTTGGCAACCACTAAAGTAGAGGAGCTCATAGGGTCCCCGATGACCTATGAGATGAACCTGAAGAACAAGGAGACTGAGGTAAGTAAGAAGAAGCCTTTGGCTCTCAAAGCAGGGCCAAGTACCAAGGACACCTCTGATGATGAAGAACCTTCAGGTAGCAACTCTGATGAGGATGAGGTTGCTATGTTAATAAGAAAATTCAGAAGGTTTTTAAGAAAGGAAGGTAAAGGCTTCACAAAGAGGAAGCCTCAGGTAAAGAAAGGTTTCAGACCAAGACCTGAAATGCTATAAAATTTGAAAAACTTGTTTGCTATTCTTGCAGGAAACCTGGACACATCAAGTCTGAGTGTCCAGAAGGAGCTAAGAAGACAATGCCCAAGTGGAAGGGCAAGAAGAAACATGCCATGATTTGGACATGGAGTGATGAAGAAGAGGAAGAAGATAAAAATAGCTCCACTGAAGAGGAGAAAGATGATCTATGCTTAATGGCAAACGGAGACAAGAATAGTGAGGTAAGCTCTCCGTTTGAACATTTTTCTACTGATGATTGGGAAGAAGGTTATTTTGAATTGATGGATAAATATGAATTGTATAAGAAAGAAAACAAAGCTTTAAAGAATAAAATTGACACCTTTGTGCATGATCAAAGCCTAAATGAAAAAATTGCTTCCCTAGAAACTGAAAATGAAGATCTTAGAAAAATGATTGAAAACCTAGAAGAGGGAAGAAAAGAAATGAAGGATTTAGAAGATGAGAATGAAAGTCTTAGAAATGAAATTGATGAGTTGAAGTTAAAGATGTAAAGCTATGTGAAAGACAACAATCTGTGCAATGAAAAATTTGATGCAATTAAACAAGTCAGCTCTCAACTTTTGAAAGATAATGAAAAGCTTCAAGTAGATCTAGTAGATAAATAAACATCCTTGGAAAAATTTGTTGATGGAAGTGATAATTTAAATGCTCTACTAGGGACCAAAATGAACTTTAACAGGGAAGGGCTAGGATATGATCCAGCTAAGAAAAAGGCTTTTGAAATAAAAACTGTAACATTTGTCTCATCATCTAAAGCATCTTCATCAAAAACAAAGCCTAGCCAAAATCAAGAAAAAGTGAAAAATAAAGGAAAAGAGAATATGGGAGAGCCTATGAAGAACAACCCTGAAAAACCCAAAAAGGTTCACCAACAACACCAAACAGGCCAACACCAACCTAAGTTCAGGTCTGCACATCCTAAGGGTAGAAATAGTTTCAACAATGGCACAGGTCGGCACTACCCTCAGGACAGGTCGACACCCTCATGGTCAACCACCCGTCAATTTGCTAGGAATGCTCCGACAGGTCGACACGTAGGTCACAGGGAGTCGACATGCCTCTCATCCAGAGGCCGTTATAGATGGGTTGAACGGGAGACAGGTCGACACGCACATGGCAGGAGGTCGACACGGTTAGTAAACAGAGACCGTTATAGATGGTCAGAACATGGGAGAGGTCGACACTTCACCTCATACAGGTCGAAACCTACATACACCTGGGATAGTTATGAGCCATACTTCTACAGGCTTATCCAACCACAATACTCTATGAACTATAACAACTTCTACCACTATAAACCAAATCATTGGAACGAATGGACTAAGAATCAATCCTCTTTCAACAACCATAAAACCTCAAAAGCTCAAGAGGTTAAAAGAGAGAAATGGAATATAAACAAAGTAAAGAAGAACCAGAACATCCAACCAAGCAAGGAAAACATGAATACTAAGAAAGTCTGGATTCCAAAACCCATGTTATCTTATTTTACTAAGATGAAAAGAATATTGGGACCCAATTGTCCTTGGGTTTCAAACATTGCCACTTAATTCCTTGTGCAGGAGTGTCTTGCAACCGTGCGCAATCGTTGGTACCTTGATAGTGGCTACTCAAGACACATGACTGGGGACAGAACCAAATTCTGTCTCTTGATAGAAAAGGAAGCTGGTCATGTCACGTTTGGAGGGAACAACAAGGGAAAGATCATTGGTACATGTAAAGTTGGTAAGAATCCCTCCAACTCTATTGAAAATGTCCTGCTTATCTATGGTCTGGAATATAATCTGTTGAGCATAAGTCAGCTATGTGATAAAGGCCACACTATAGTGATTGACTCTAATGAATGTAGGATCTTGCACCCTAATTCAAAAGAAACTAAGTTTTATGGCAAAAGAGTCAACAATGTGTATATGATTGACCTAGATGACCCTGCTCACATAAACCTTTGTCTTACTGCACCTAAGTATGATTTAGCATGCTTATGGCATCATAGACTAGGTCATGCTAGTTACAATGCACTTCATAAACTAGTGAAGCACTCAATTGTAAAAGGTCTGCCTAAAATAAAATTCAAATAGAACTCTAAAATTTGTGATGCATGTGCACAAGGAAAATAGACCAGGAAGTCATTTAAAAGCAGAACTCCATCCAAACCACATGAACTAATCCACATGACCTTCTTTTGTCCATCCAAAACGGATAGCTTAAGTGATAAAAGGTATGGATATGTTTTACTAGATGACTTTACTAGATTCACATGGGTGTTTTTCCTTGCACATAAAAATGACACATTTGATGAGTTTCAGGCACTCTACATGCAAGTGAAGCAAGACGGTAAGTACAAAATTTCCAATATTCTTTCAGATCATGGTGGTGAATTCGACAATGCTGACTTCAGCAATTTGTGCAGGACTGAAGGAATAACCCATAGATTTTCAACACCAAGAACGCCAGAGCAAAATGGGGTGGTTGAGAGAAGGAATAGAACGTTGATAGAGATGGCACGCACAATGCTTGCTGAAAAATAACTACCAAGGAGATTTTGGGCAGAAGCGGTAAACACTACTTGTTATATCATCAACCGCTCAATGGTAAGGCCATTCACTAAAATGACTCCTTATGAGTTGCTCAAAGATAAAAAGCCATCTCTATCTCACATGAAAGTATTTGGTTCAAAGTGTTTTGTTCATAACAATGATAAAAGAGATTTAGACAAGTTTGAGCACAAGAGTAAAGAAGTCATATTTCTTGGATATTCAGATAGGTCTAGAGCTTATAGAGTGTAGCACCCCAGATAAAAATAATAGAGAAATCAAACTTTTTCTTAAAATAGATAACTATATATAGGCCCAACATCACTTAAAAATCAACACATAGATAACGCGTATAGGGGTTTACCTTTTTCCAAACAAAAGGGAATGGGCGCCCCTTACCTGGGTGCCATTTACCCTGATTGGGTCAACCTAGTTAATGGGCGCCCCTGCATGTGGGCGCAGTTTAAAGAACGCCCTCTTTGAAGTCGCCAATCACTCTAATGGGCGCCCCCACACAAGGGCGCCAATTACCATTTGACTGTTGAAACCAGTCAATGGGCACCCTCCTGCAAGGGCACCATTTCCAGTAATAAACGCCCTCGCACAAGGGCACATATTAATGGGCACTGTTGACATGTTTTTCCTACTCACTTACCCTTTTGATGACCCTTCCAACCCCTTCTTTACTAGTGTAATGTGAAGAACTAAGCAATAAGTAAATAACAAGGGGAAGGGGTCGGGGAAGGAGCATGTGTGATCGCCACCAAGATGCCGAACGTGATGAACACGCCGTATCTTGGAAAGGGGAAGAGGTACTCGCCTTAAGAGCAGCGTTGAGAGGATGTACGGCTCAGGAGGAACCGCTTGTAAAGATGAGCGGCCACACGACAGGCCGTCTAAAGGTGCTGCAGAAGACGCGGGATAAAGAACTTCTGGCAGATGAACGGCTCCGACCCAACCGCAATGAGAAGAAGAACGGTCCAGATATCACCGCACGTCTCCTTGAACGGACAGCTGGGAGCCGCGCAAGACCACCATGCCAGAAGTTGTAAGAGTCCAACCTCCACCATTTCCGGTCAGCCAGAAAGGATGGGCCTCGCGTTAGTACGTTGCTGACCTGCAAAATAACGTGTAGGACACAAAAGGAAAACCAAATTAGAACTAGAGAGTGTAGCAAATGCTAAAATGTAAAGACATGGATATGACTAAATGAAATGGGTGATACCTGGGGATTTTTAAACCCCTGGGGGTGTCAAAAACATAGGAGGATGTGTGAATGATGGTGCAAATGAAGAAAAATGTGGAGAACGGATATGAAGAAACACGCATGCAACTAGAGGAGACGGGACTATCAAATGTAAAAGACTCAAAACAAAGACTACTCCCTAAACTAGAGGCCTGTATGAACGTAGAAGGCCTCCCTCCTTGGTGCTAGGTCGCTCAAAGGTTCGGCAGGGCTTCGCCGTAGACCAAAAATCTTCTCCCCTTTCGAAACTTGGCTTTAGGGTCTATTTATAGAGCACCTAAAGTCCTAGCCCAAAATTAGGGTTTCTATCCATTTTTAGGTCGAGATTATCAAAGATAATCTGTAGATAATCAGATTATCTCTTAACCATAAGAAACGGCACCAAATTTGGTTCAGTATCCGCGGAGAAAATGACGGGAGAAGTTAGGGATAAAATCACGGATAGAGAGAGAAAACCTTTGAAATGCTCAGGAATCGAGACGATGCACGGTCTCACGATAGACCACCGAATGGGATGAGCGGCCATCTCCTAGGACGTCCAACCTTGTCGGTGGAAATTCAATAAACATAAAATATTATCCAACTATCCATCGAGATGACCGAAAACCTCGCCGTTGGACTCTCATAGATAAACGGCTGCGGGTAGACCGTACATCCACAAGAGCGGCCAATAGAAAACCGCCCATTCCTTGTCGGTGATAAATCAAAATTGATTAGATAATTAGATAATTATCTGAAAACCAGCGATGTTAGGATTCCGGGAGACAGACGGCTTAGGAGGTACCACACAATGGTCTTATGCGGCTAAATCTAGACCGTACAAATGCTTGTCGGTGGAAATTCAGGAAATCCGCTAAATATCCAAGAAATAGATGAACGGCTCAAAGTCAACTGTCTGTGTTATGAGCGACTGGAGACTGACCGCACATGTATATGGGCGTTTGAAATTCATAGAACAGCTCAATCAACCAAAACCAAGGCCTATTACTCCCTGAATCAACTCGGACCTAGCCAGGGAGGGAGGCCTCCCATAAAATTCACCTAGAACATGCCAAAAAATAGCCCAGCGAGTGATGGACAGCTCGAGGCATCAACAAATGGGAGTAAGAGAAATGACTCAACTACAGGAAAAAAATGGGTGTCAATAGATGTCCCTCCTTATCGTCCTCTTTGCAGGGGAGCGAGCGGAGGTGAAGCAAAAGCGAAATGGAACATGGAGATGAAGCGGAAATGAAGTGGAGCCGACTGAAAAGCGGGCGTTAAGGCAAAACGACACCCGTTTTTACTAACAAGCGATAGGAATCTTCTGGAAAACTCCGAACCAAACACAAGGAATGATTAGACCAAAAGTGACACCAATCTGGAGGAACTAAAATAAAAAGAAACACACGATTAACCTCATGGGGGACATAATCCCTCGGACCAATGAGGAGACCAGAATAAACAGTAACGGAAAAATGAAGAACCAGACTAAAACTCCAGACGGGGACCTCTTAATCAACCAAACCAAGCGAATCGAACAAAGTGAACCTTCCAACTCAAAGTGGAACTGTTCCTCTTACTCAAGCATCGAACCTATAGCTATCCATCACTGATGGGACAATTTGTAGGAAAACCATGGGTCATGAATGCTCAAAAGATGCGCATGATGCATGATGGGCTAAAATAAAATAAATCGTTAAAATAAATGTAAAGAAAGGATGAAAATATAAAATACTCGAGAATAATATTGCTAGGCTGGGAGATTCAGAGTCAAGACACTATCCGCAACCATGGCGTGCAAGATAGAACCATCCTCCCCAGGCTTTCTCAACCCAACGGCCTATCTAGAGATCAAACACGTGAACCTGGATCATCATCATTTTTGTTAAAGGGGAACATCAGATCCTGGAATACGTAGATAACCAACTGGTTCTCGAGATAATATAGCATAATACCATATAGTAATGCAATAAGAGATGTAAGGATAGAAGGCCATACCTGACTTACCTGTGCAGGTGAAATGACATTTTTTAGATTTTCATTTTCAGATTTTTATGGATTTTCATGTATAAGACAAACATGATAAATAAGCAAGTATAAACATAGCGAAAATGAGATGGGAGACAATGCAACATAACATAACAAAGGTAAACGAGCACATATGCAAGGGCGTGAACAGAAACAACATGTATGTATGAACGCAGTGTGACAAGATAACGACGTAAAGGGACAACACACGGTTGGGACAACACACGAGATATAGAAGGACGACTAACAACATATGCAAGATAACTAACAACATGTGGTGAGGAACAAAACAAAATGTGTGGGACAACACGGCGGGACATAATCACGTGATAAGGACACGGCGGGACAAAAGACAAGACAAATACGCACTTCAATTAAAACCCAAGATCAGAATAAAGCAGAACTGCCAGGTTCATAATCGTGAGGCAAAGCCCTCTCATGAAGATATAATCATTGCAACCAAAAGCTGAGAAGGACATGAGCTTCAGAACCGATCGAGAGAGTGGATCGAAGAAGGAAAGAACAGATCAAAGATGTGGACATGAGGCAGAGCACAAAGATATAGAAAGGAATGCCTGAGTACTTGCAACCTGCACACTTAGCAAACAGATTACGTATCTATCTTTAAAATAAAAAAAATCATGAAAATAAAAGACATATTTTTGGATTTTTTTGTAATTTTTTTTAGATTTTCAATAGTATTTCATTTTTTGGATTTTTTTTTAAATATTTGATTTTTGTTTGAAAATTTGAAGTATTTGATTTTTTTAGATTTTTGACAATATTTGATTTTTTTGAATTGTTGACAATATTTGATTTTTTTGAATTTTGGCATAGCAATCCGCAGCACCTAAAGACGGGCTCAAACTACTAGTCAGGGATCGTCGTTCCTACCCCTTTCATTAAAGACTTCCCGTAAGCAGGGCGTGCATGTGAGGGTGGCTTACCACAACCAACCGCCTCTAAAAAATGGTGTCCCTACTAAGGCCATGCCCGGGATACAACCCAGCCTAAGAGGGAGAAGCAGAAGAAAAATTGGAGACAAACTTCGTGCAGGATGGGAGATATCAAGGCTCGAATTCCTTCCAGGGCACTACCCCTCAAAGAGATAGCTTGTTGCGCCGGGGCTTTGTGTCTTTGATTTTTAGACCCATATTTATCAAGCACGCATGCGACCGGGCTCATGACGTCCCGCAGGGAACTGTACTGCCACTATTGCCATGCCTTTGATTCATAATTTTGCATTGATTCATTTTCTCATTTTGCTAGCCCTTACTGGCCAGATATTACATGAAAGCTCACTTTTGAGGGTCAAGACTGCCCCTATTTGAGACCTCTCTCGTATTAGGGAGTGCCTAGGTTAGTCATCTTATCCATCAATCTCTTGCCCCTACACTTGGCCGAGCAGAGAAGAGAAAAGGCCTTCGTGCATACCCAAAGTATGGCCAAAGCAGCAACGATGTACCTAAGAGGAATCGGCTATGGCTCGCCGTGTAGTGTGTGAAAAACCCATACTCAATGGTCACCCTCAACAATCGGGGAAAAGAACTAGACACCTAGCGTGGAGCTATCACCAGCCTAAGGGATGCTGCAGAAGCTAACCCATTTTTTGTTTTGTTGGACTAAGCTAATTAAGCAAATTTCTAAAAGCCACTTAACCATGTTTTAAGGAACCAACATTATAAGCGTGTGCAGAAATAACAAAGTAATAGCAATGATAACATGTTTCGGCACAAAATCAAAGATAGCTTTGCAAATCCATGGCATGGAAACCGACCTCCTGAAGCGATTTCGATCGTCGAGCTTTGAGGAGCACGAACTTTGTTTTCCTTGTTTGTCAGGATAAAAGATGAAAGGAGAGCAAAGGATTGGATTCCTCGACATAGAGGAGTGGCAGACATCATACTGGACGAAGAAGGGATAAAAAAGGAAGAGAGACAAGGGCTAGAACTCCCTCGTTAAGGCACTGAGGCCCTGATAACAAGGAACCAAGTATAGAATAACCAGGGATTAGCTGAGATCAAGGTGGGCTAAAGCCTCGAAAATAGTAAGAAAAGGGGTAAGAACCTCAAAAGGGTGAGATAGAAATAATAGACGAACCATAAGAAGATTGTGGCAAAGATAAGGGGGATGAGGAGTGATCATCCGACGTGGTCGGAGAAAAGGAGTTAGAATCACCCGACAGGGTCGGGGAGGAAGAATGAGAATCACCCGCCAACGACGGGAAAAGAAAATGATAGACACCCGATAGGGTTGGGGAAGAAGAATGATGGTCACCCGATAGGGTCAGGGAAAGAAAAGGGTAATCACCCGACATGGTCGGGGAAGGATCAGAAGTAAAGACCGGGGATACCAGAAGAGAAGGATCAGAAGAAGTCCCGAAAGTGGGATGAAAGGATGACATAGGCCTAGGCCTAAAATCATGAGAGAACGGAGGATCTGGAGACTCTGGATGAGTGGAGAAAGAAGAATGGGGGTTTGCAGACCCGAAAAGAGAGGAGAAGATCATAGAAACTGGATTAGAGGAAGGGAGGTACACCACCCAGGGGTGGGAGCTGAGTAGAAGAAAGGATGAATGAAAGGAAGAGAAGGAGGAAGAAGTGGACCCCTGAGTACACAATCGACAGCCCTTAAACTTATGCTGCCGCCTCTTCTTAGCAGAACCTTTTTGAACCTGAACCCGCCTGGTGCGGACTTGGACCTTCGACCTTCTTGATCTGTAATATCTTCTTAAGTAACGAGCCCATTTGGCAGATGGCCTGGCCCGGTCATAAACATGAAGCCTCATTGGGACGGTTGCCCCTAGCTGTGCGGTGCCAACCATAGAAAGACATTCCAAAACAGTCAATTCCTTCGGATGAACATCAGGAAGTAGTGGAGTTTTGTCATTCGGCACTAGAACATGGAGCCTTGGCATCTTCACTCGGCAGTCGGGCATGAAGCATAACTCCCTTGCTAGAAGCACAGGACGGAACTGAGGGAGGGCGATGCGCGGCGTTGACGTTGCCGATTCACTAATAAACCGAGGAAGATTGCATAAGACGTGCAGAATGTCCTTGGAAAATGTTGAAGACACGGCCAATTGCCCCTTGAATGATGAACTCATTAAACTTTTTGCGGCCGTGTAGGTTAGCACAACCAGAGTGGAAAGTTCTTCTGGGCCAGTGAACTGAATAGCAATCAGGCGAGAGGTGATAACGACATCAATAGTGAATTCTCCGGCGAGCAAAGAGATTACCACCGGCCTCGCTTTCGAAGAAACCGGTACCAGTGCTAAGGAACTCTTCTCAGCAACCATCTTCATAGAAAGTGCAGGCTCATTATCCCTAGAATAGCCAGAGACCAAGACTCGGACCGGCATGCGGCAAATGAAATCTTGAAGCTTGTAATGCATAGTCAAGGCCTGGCTCGGCTCTTTATCTCCCTGGGGACTAGACCCGAGGGGCACCAAAGGTAGTAAGCACCCACTACGTGGGGTGGAGATAGGTGGAGAGAGTGGTAGAGAAGGCTTGTCTGGTGTGGGCGAAGGCAATGCGAGCGAAGGAGAGATAACGACGATGATAGGCTCTGGTGGGGGTAAAGGTTTGGAGGGTGGAGGTGTAGGAGAAGGCAAAGGTGAAGATGGTGGTGTGGGTGGAGATGAAGGCAATGGCAGGGGTGTGGGCGTAGGGGTAGCTTGCTCAAGCTCGGACGGTGATGGTGAAGGGAGCGGCATCGGTAGAGGGGATGGTTGTAAAGGTGACGGAACAGGGATCGTTGTGAGAGGAGGCGATGATAACGGCAATGGTGATGATAATGGAGAAGGCGATGATGGAGATGTGGTCAATGGAGGTAGCGAAGATGGGGGTGGAGAAGGTGGTGGCGAGGCAGAAGAGGTGGCAGGTCATGGCGCCCATCTCCGACCTGTCGGCACAACACGTCGAGCGGCGTTGGGAGTAGAAGCGGTGGTGGAAATGGAGGGGGAAGGAGAAGAGTTTGTACTGCCCTGAGCAGAGGCTTGGGTTTATGGAGGCTGTGGAGGTTGAGTAGGATAGGGTGAAGGTGAGGGGGTAGGTGAGGGAATAAATAACGGAGCGGGTGCTTTATCAACTGAAGAATCACAGGGATGCCCCTGGTCTTGAGACGGAGACGGCTACCTGGGCGGCGCTTGCTACTGCTGTTGCTGTCTGCGAAGATCCATAATAACTTGGGGCACAACAGCCCAATCAATCATCTTCTTATCTTCAAAGCTGTAAACAAGTTCTCGGAACTCGGGGCAGTCCTCAATCAAATGCCCCTGTTGACGATGAAACTCATAGAAATGGAGTAAATTCCTGACCGCGGGTTGGCAAGGCATAACCGGAGGGAATTGCAACGCATGGGTGGCCATCAAAGCCCTGAAAACATCTGTAAGAGATTCCGGCAACGGAGAGTGAGGAGTCCGCTTCGGGCAAGGTAGGTGCCGAGGGGTATGAGAAGGTAGTGGGGATGGTAGCAGAGGTTGTGTAGGCAAGGGGAATTGCGTAGGTGAAGGCGGAGGGCTAGAATGATGTGGAGGCATGGAGGGAGTGGGAATGTAATGGACGGCATCCACCCGCTCAGGGTGTGACGTTTCCTTGATCGGAAGTGAAGAGGTGTAGGGAAATGAAACAGCAGAGGGCTGACTCGTGGAGGAAGATGTAGTGGGGTGACATGGGAACGCATATGGATAAGTGGGAGCGGACGGCCGACTCATAAAGGGATATGAGGTGGAGGGGGATGGTGAAGAGAAGGGGTATGTGGAAGGTGAAGGTGAAGGAGACTCGTGGTCAAGAGAAACTAGGAGTTGTTGGCTAATGAAGCGAGCTCGGCTGTAGAGTTGTTGCCAGGAAGTGATATCATTCAGGGCTAAGATGCATCTAAGCTCGGGCGTTGCATTAGAAATAACCATCTTGATTTGTTCCCCCTCTGGAATATGCCCCGGAACTTGCGTGGCTAGACGACGCCAGTGGTCGGCGAATGTGGAGAATTCCTCATCGGGCTTCATCTTCTCTTGGGCCAAATCAACCATAGAATATCTAAGCCCAACCTGGTCTCAATACTGCTGAACGAATTTTTCTTGTATAACTTGAAAATTCATCATCTGCTCTTGCGGCAACGTGAAGAACCAATCCTTGGCCGAGCCCTCTAAAGATAGGCCAAACAAATAGGCCATCAAGCGTAGATCGTTCCGGAACTGAGCCGACTCATATAAGAAATCCTTCAAATGGACGAAGGGGTCACCAATTCTACCATAGCGACGATATGCGGGGATCTGTGAACGTGGTGGGAGCTGAAGACCTTGAAAGGAAAATGGGATATCCAAAGAAGTTTGAGGATTGATTCGGCGTTGTAATTCATCAAGATGACGCTGGGCCTGAGCGATCATTTCCTTCGTAGGAAGAGTCCGAGAAGGATATGGACCAGCCTGAGCAAGAGAGGATGAATTTAAACTAGGATAATGATGATGGGCCAAATAGAGGGACCCAGCCTGAGAAGAACGAAAGCCCATTCCAGGAGTAGAGGGATAAATGGGCCTGGAGGGATTATGTATGTGGGGACGAGAATTTATTGGGCTAGCAGCAGCACGGGAGGGATAAGAAGGCCCGTTAAAAGAATAGGGTCCAATGGAGGAATAAGGAGATGGGCCCACATGGGAAGAGGAATCCACGCGGGGATAAGAAGGTAGAGAAGAAAAGGAATGGGATATAGGGGAAAAATGCTCCATGGAGAGAGTGGAGACTTTATACAGTCAAGAATTTCAAAGGAATACAAGGATAGAAACGACCCTAGGACAAATGCGACTAAATGGAGCCACACAAAGATGAACTAGACCAAATGAGCCTAATCTGACAAAATGAGGTGAATGATGATACCGCAACACACAGTGGAGGGGAGAGATGAGAAAAGAATCAACCAATTGACCACCCAAGTTATAAATGATGCACGAAGATTTTATAAGTTCCTCTTTAGGACCTCAGTGGATTAATTGAAATGTGAATTCACTCAACCACAAGGTACCTAACCAAGGTGGGGGACGGGAAACTGACAGACTCTAAGGGACTCTCTCTCTCATGAATGCAGACCCTAGACTGGGGGGTGGTACGGTACAACTTGCCCAGCGTCCGTGTGGGAATTCGCGGCTCACGGGGACTTATGGAGGTCCTCGGCAAGGTCCCCTAGTCGACTCCAAGGAGTATGGAGACAAGAGGAAACCCTACCTCGGTAGGAATGCAACTAGATGTGAATGAAATGTATGAATCCTATGTGCATCGGAGTGCATGCAAGATCTAGCCTAGAAACTAGCAAATAATGGGCAAACGAGTCATGATAAAAAAAAATAATAATCATGCAAAATCAACTAGCAAACAGGGGAGATCAACAATAGCACCAAGGGATCATGAATATGATATAGCATGACAATCAACAATGGAGGCTCGGGTGAACTAAAGCACACATGGACGGTCTTTGGGAGGTCGTACAAGGAGTAGAACGGCTCTGTATGAACCGTTCAATAGCAGGGAATGTATCAACTAACTAAATCACAAAACGTTAAAGAACTGCCTAAACCATGAGATGCTGAAGAAATGGCAAAATACTGTATGCTGACTGATAGAGCACTGAACAAGGGGATGAGTGTGAAGCAGGTGTACCTGGATGAACGGTCTCAAACAGACCGTATGACCTTTGGAACGGACCTGTATCACCCGGTTCAGCGCGAGAGTGAAAGCATACATGTACCTGCAGGATGCACGGTTGAAATCAAACTGCTCGAGATAAGAACGGGCGGTGGTAGACCGCAGGACGCAGCAGGCTCGCAAAGGGATTAACAATATCGCAGAGAAGCACGGCTGATCCGCGACCGTACGGTACCACCGGCGGCTTTGAATGAATCGCACAACCCCCAGGAGTACCAGGATGCAGCCTGAGAAGACTCAAAGATAAAGAACTAGCAAAACACCAGAGAGAGGGTCAGCAAATCATTAACATGACGGGTACTAGGTGTCCCACCGTGATCGCCAAAAAAATGGGGTGTTGACATGTTTTTCGTACTCACTTACCCTTTTGATGACCCTTCCAACCCCTTCATTACTAGTGTAATGTGAAGAACTAAGCAATAAGTAAATAACAAGGGGAAGGGGTCGGGGAAGGAGTGTGTGTGATCGCCACCAAGATGCCGAACGTGATGAACACGCCGTATCTTAGAAAGGGGAAGAGGTACTCGCCTAAAGAGCAGCGCTGAGAGGATGTATGGCTCAGGAGGAACTGCCTGTAAAGATGAGCGGCCGCACGACATGCCGTTTAAAGGCGCTGTAGAGGATGCGGGATAAAGAACTTATGGCAGATGAACGGCTCCGACCCAACCGCAGTGAGAAGAAGAACGGTCCAGATATCACCGCACGTCTCCTTGAACGGACAGTTGGGAGCCGCGCAAGACCACCACGTTAGAAGTTGTAAGAGTCCAACCTCCACCCTTTCCGTCCGGCCAGAAAGGATGGGCCTCGCGTTAGTGCGTTGCTGACCTACAAAATAATGTGTAGGACACAAAAGGAAAACCAAATTAAAACTAGAGAGTGTAGTAAATACTAAAATGGAAAGAAATGGATATGACTAAATGAAATGGGTGATACCTGGGGATTTTTAAACCCCTGGGGGCGTCAAAAACATAGGAGGATGTGTGAATGATGGTGCAAATGAAGAAAAATGTGGAGAACGGATATGAAGAAACACGCATGCAACTAGAGGAGACGGGACTATCAAATATAAAAGATGCAAAACAAAGACTACTCCCTGAACCAGAGGCATGTATGAACGTAGAAGGCCTCCCTCCTTGGTGCTAGGTCGCTCAAAGGTTCGGCAAAGCTTAGCCGTCGACAAAAAAATCTTCTCCCCTTTCGAAACTTGGCTTTAGGGTCTATTTATAGAGCACCTAAAGTCCTTGCCCGAAATTAGGGTTTCTATCCATTTTTAGGTCAAGATTATCAAAGATAATCTGTAGATAATCGGATTATCTCTTAACCATAAGAAACGGCACCAAATTTGGTTCAGTATCCGCGGAGAAAATGACGGGAGAAGTTAGGGATAAAACCACGGATAGAGAGAGAAAACCTTTGAAATGCTCAGGAATCGAGACGATGCACGGTCTCACGATAGACCACCCAATGGGATGAGCATCCATCTCCTAGGCCATCCAACCCTATCGGTGGAAATTCAAAAAACATAAAATATTATCCAACTATCCATCGAGATGACCGAAAACCTCGCCGTTGGACTCTTATAGATAAACGGCTGCGGGTAGACCGTACATCCACAAGAGCGGCCAATAGAAAACCGCCCATTCCTTGTCGATGATAAATCAAAATAGATTAGATAATTAGATACTTATCTGAAAATCAGCGACGTTAGGATTTCGGGAGACAGACGGCTTAGGAGGTACCGCACAATGATCTTATGTGGCTAAATCCAGACCGTACAAATGCTTGTCGGTGGAAATTCAGGAAATCAGCTAAATATCCAAGAAATAGATGAACGGCTAAAAGTCAACCGTTTATGTTATGAGCGGTTGGAGACTAACTGCACATGTATATGGGAATTTGAAATTCATAGAACAGCTCAATCAATCAAAACTAAGGCCTAGTAAGCCCTGAATCAACTCAGACCTAGCCAGGGAGGGAGGCCTCCCATAAAATTGGCCCAGAACGTGCCAGAAAATAGCCCAGCGAGTGATGGACAACTCGAGACATCAACAAATGGGAGTAAGAGAAATGACTCAACTGCAGGCAAAAAATGGGTGTCAACAACGATGGCCAGGGTGACCCGGCCGACCACTTCGACAGCTTCGACGCCCTAATGACCCTTCACGGGGCGTCCGACGCCATCAAATGCCGAGCCTTTGTGACCACCCTGGTCCAAGGTGCCCAAACTTTGTTCCAGGCCCTCGCCCCCGGATCCATCCGAGACTTCAAGCAATTTGGGCAAGTGTTCAAGGAGAATTTTGCGGGCAGCGGCCCCCCAAGGTCGGTAGCGGGGCTATTGGCTCTAAAACAGGCGCAGGGGGAGAAACTTCGGGCTTATATCAACCGATTCAAGTCGGAAGCCTTGAGAATCTCCCGCCTGGATGTAGTCTTGGCCATAACCACGGTGACCGGAGGCACCCTAGATGAGAACCTCCACCGTGAACCTGTCCTCCACCCTCCCTCGACCCTTGCCAAGCTTGTGACTCTGGATTTATGCCATGCTGAGTGCGAAGAAGTTCTCAGCGCATGTCGAGGCGCAACCGGCTCAGGTCGGGAGGGGGACAAGAAGTGATCACCCGAGTGAAGCTCGGGCCAAGGAAATAGGCGGAACCGATATGGGGAGCACAAAGAACCGTCCTGGAAGTATGAGTGGTACACTCCCTTAACCGCTCCGGTGTACGAGATATATGAAGACATCAATGGCTCGGGCCTCCTCCGCCAACCCGAGCCAATGAGGTCAAAGAGCCGCAATCGCAGTAAGCACTGCCTATTTCACAGCGATCACGGGTATCATACCGGCGATTGCCACCAGCTCCAGGATGAGATCGAGCGCCTCGTCCACCAGGGACACCTCTCCCGGTTTGTGGCCGGGCATAAAGAAGACCGAGGCCTCCCGGAGGAGATAGACAATGCCCCTCGCGGGGTCCACATCAACGTCATCGTTGGAGGAGCTGCATTAGGAGGAGATAGTAGCCGAGGAAGGAAGCGTCATGCTGAGCGGGTGAGCCGAGCCATCGAGCCTCCCAAGGCCCCGCCAAGTGAGCCCCAGGTCATAGTCTTCTCCGACCAAGACCTGGAAGGGCTGACCACCCCGCATGACGACGCCCTAGTTATATCGGCAATGATAAACCATTGTAACGTAGATAGGATTCTGGCTGACAATGGAAGCGCCCCTGATGTATTATCTTATGAGTGTTTTCTTAAGATGGGGGAGAATCCATCTAAACTCCGCCCGATCTGAACCCCCCTTTGCGGGTTCAATGGCCAGGCCACTTATCTCGAGGGAGCCCTAAGCCTGCCAGTTACTCTCGGCACCCCACCCAAAATCATTACAGTTATGGTGGACTTCATAGTGATCAAGGGTATGATAGCATACAACGTAATCTTTGGCTGGGAGATCCTCAGCCGAACGAAAGCGGTGCCCTCTACCTATCACCAAAAGATGAAGTTCCCCACTAAACATGGGGTGGGGGAAGTCCGGGGCAACCAGGCAATGGCCAGAAGGTGCTATAATATATCGGTTGAAGCCACAAGGCCGGATGAGAAGAACAAGGGCCCCCGGAAAATCGAGGAAAAACCCGCAACATCCGAGCCTGGAGGCGAGTTGCTAATGGTTTTCCTAAACGATGACCCAACCCTAGGAGTAAAGATTGGAGCCGACCTACCATCCGAGGTTCAACAGCAATACAAAGAATTTCTTTCCAGGTACATCCGAGTCTTTGCATGGTCTGATGATCAACTCCCCGGGATACCGGGAGAGACAGTAATGCATAAGTTCAACCTCGACCCGACCGTGAAGCCCGTGCAACAACGTAGAAGGAAGCACGCACCAGAGAAGCAGACGATCATCAAGAAGCAAGTCACCAAGGGGCAAAAGATTGGTCTTTTTAGATCGGTCCTGTACCCGACGTGGCAGGCTACCGTCGTCCTGGTGCCAAAAGCTTCGGGAAAGTGGTGAATGTGCGTGGACTTCACCGACTTGAACAAAGCCACACCAAATAACTACTATCCGTTGCCGAGCATCGACCAACTGGTTGATTGAACCTCGGGAAATGAGATACTTAGCTTCCTAGATGCCTACTCAGGTTACCACCAGATCAGGATGGATCCATGAGATATCGAGAAGACCGCCTTCATCATCGACTTCGGCGTGCACTGCTACACCCGGATGCCTTTCGGGTTGAATAACGCTGGAGCCACGTACCAGAGGCTGGTCAACCATATGTTCGAGGGACAGCTCGACCAGAACATCGAGGCCTACATTGAAGACATGCTCGTCAAGACCCCCAAGGCCGAAGACCACTTCGCCGACCTAGCTGAAACCTTCGACACTCTCCTGAGGTACAATATGAAGCTCAACCCCGCCAAGTGTGCCTTCGGAGTAAGGTCCGAGAAATTCCTGGGCTTCTTGGTCACCCAGCGTGGGA
This sequence comes from Amorphophallus konjac, assembly GCA_022559845.1. Taxonomy (NCBI): domain Eukaryota; kingdom Viridiplantae; phylum Streptophyta; class Magnoliopsida; order Alismatales; family Araceae; genus Amorphophallus; species Amorphophallus konjac. The sequence continues at coordinate 293,220,697 of CM040118.1, forward strand.
TCGAGGCCAACCCCGACAAGGTCTAGGCCATCCTGGACATGCGGCCCCCCACCTGCACCAAGGACGTCCAATGCCTTACCGGGCGCATTGTTGCGCTCAACCGGTTCCTGTCCCGTGCGGCCGAACGTTGCTTACCCTTCTTCAAGCTGTTGAGGGGGCCCAAAATGGCATCTGCTACGTTCTCATGGGATGTGGAATGCCAAAAGGCGTTTGCTGAGCTTAAGGAGTTCCTGGCTTCACCTCCTGTGCTGTCCAAGCCCATTCCAGGTGAAGCCTTACATCTCTACCTTTTGGCGACTCCATCCGTAGTTAGCTCGGTCCTGGTCAGAAATGACTCGGGAGTCGAGAGACCGGTCTACTACACCAGCAAGGTGCTCCACGAGGCTGAAAGAAGGTACCCCACAATCGAGAAACTCGTGCTAGCATTGGTTACCTCGGCCAAGTGCTCTTTCGACCCTATTTCCAAGGGCACTCCATCATCGTGCTAACCGGCGAACCACTGAAGAGGATCCTCACCCACCCTGAAGCCTCGGGATGCCTCGTCAAGTGGGCCATCATGCTCAGGGCCTACGATATATCATATCGGCCCCGCTCGGCTATCAAAGGACATGCGCTCGCTGACTTCATCGCCGAGAGCACCATCCCGGCCGAAGAAAAATCACCGTCCGCACCCCGGCCAACCTGGGAATTGTTCGTCGACGGATCCTCCAACTCGGCCGGGAGCAGCGCTGGGATCCTTTTGAAGTCCCCCGAAGGAGCAGAACTACAATATGTCTTGAAGTTCAACTTCTAGGCATCCAACAATGCCTCCGAGTATGAAGCCCTTATCTTGGGAGCCTGCATGGCCCGGCGGTTGGGGGCTGAGCGAGTCAGAATTCACACTGACTCCCAACTAGTCGCTAGCCAGGTCAACGGCGATTACGAAGCTCGGGAAGCACCGATGGTCAAATACCTCCAGCTGGTCAGAACTGTGGCATAACAGTTCGAGAGTTTTGAGGTAGTCCGAATAGGTCGGGAGGTAAATTCTCAAGCGGACGCCCTCTCTCGGCTGGCCTCCTCTCTTGACCCCGATGGTACTCGATCGGTCCTTCTCGAAGAGCTAGAGTGACTGAGCATTGATTCGGAGCTCATTGCTGTTGGCTCGACCTCCCCAAGCGACTGGCGTACCCCCTATCTGTCATGGCTCCAAGACTCTCAGGAGCCTCCCTACCCTTGGGAAGCCGGAGATTGAAGTATCAAGCGCGGTGATTTGTCATTCTGGACCGCACTTTATACCGCAGATCCTTCTCCGGTCCCCTCCTGATGTGCATCAGTACCGACGAAGCCAACCGAGCGATCCAAGGGGTTCACGAAGGCCTGTGCGGAGCGCATCTAGGAGGAAGGTCGCTCACCAGGATCTTGCTTTGGCAGGGTTATTGGTGGCCCACTCTGCAGCGCGTCTGCTCGACCTACGTACAACAGTGTGGCCGATGCCAGCAATTTGATCACTTGGTGCATCAGCCGGTGACGGAGCTCGTCACCCTAGCCGAGCCTTATCCCTTCGCTCGGTGGGGGATTGACATCCTTGGGCCGTTCCCTACGGCTCAGGCCCAGAAGAAGTTCGCCATCATCGCCATCGACTACTTCACCAAGTGGATCAAGGCTGAAGCCACAGCTAGGATCACCGAGACAGTCGTCTGGAGTTTCGTCTGGAAATCAATCATCTGTCGCTACGGCATCCCCCGGGTGATAGTGAGCGATAATGTCCGGTAATTTTATTCTCTCTATTTCCAAGATAGATGTGCCGACCTAAACATTCACAATCACTTCACTTCGATCACCCACCCTCAGGCTAACGGGCTGGTCGAAAATGCCAATAAGACTATCTTAAAAGGCATTAAGACTAGGCTCGATAAAGCCAAGGGCAGCTGGCTCGAGGAATTGTCGAACGTACTTTGGTTACATAGAACGACTCCCAGAATGGCAACCGGTGAGAGTCCCTTTCAGCTGGTGTACGGCATCGAGGCCGTGATCCTATTGGAGATTGGCAATCCCTCCCTCTGAGTTATCTGCTTCTCGCCCGAGGAAAACAACCAGAAACTGCTCGAAAACCTCGACCTAGCAGATGAAGTCCGAGAGATTGCCAGCATCCGAGCAATGGAATATCAACGCCGCCTCACTCAATACTACAACGCCTAAGTCCAAGATAAACACTTCTAGCCGGGAGACTTCATTCTCAGGAAAGCCGAAGCCTCTCGACCACTTGAGGCGGCGGGCAAGTTATCCCCTAATTAGGAAGGCCCCTACCGAGTGGTCGAGGCGCTCAGGAAAGGAGCGTACCAGTTATCTACTATGGAAGGACAACTCATCCCTCGGACGTGGAACACGACTACACTACACAAGATCTACTTCTGAACACCTCAGTTGTGTAAGCAATATGAGATAAAGCAAAAGTTTTCTTCCTCTTTCATTCAAACAACTGTGATGTACATCAAGTAGGCCGTAGCCGATACAGTATGCATGTACAGAAAAGAAAAAATCACATCCCCTGAGGTGAGCAGAACGCTCAGCCGACCCAGTAGGCGCTCCCACGTTCAGCCACTGACTCTGCCTCGTGCAAAATCTGGCTCAGATAAGGGACCACCGGCTTCATTGGTTTGAGAAAGCTCGGAAGAAAAAAGAAAAGAGGGGAAACAATAAGAAGAAGAGGAAGGGATACAAGAGACAGCCTTCTCTCTGCCAACTCTTTGGAAGGTAGAGAGTGCAGGCACCCCCCAAAGAGTGAAAGAGAAAAAGAAACCAACAGAGCTGGACGAGGAGGCAGGGGAAAGCCCGAAAAGGAGGGAGCTTGATTGGCTTCTTCCTCCCCTTGGGATGGAGTCGGCGGGTCAGGGACGGGAGTTTGACATGCCCCAGCATGTTGAACCTTCTACCCGAGTAACCTCCCCGCAAGCGCCACCGGAACTGATAAAAGAAGGCGACGTGCTACCACACGTCGAACCCCCTTCTAACTTGTCCGCCGGCCATCGAACCCCCTTCAGACCCGAAGCAGCAAAAGATTCTCTACCCTCCGTCGTCGGAAACTTCATCTTCCAGAGCGTCTTCCATTCTTCAAATTTCATAGCACAACGCTTCGTGAAGAAGGAGGGAGGAAAGACTGTCGGAGAAGACCCTAAGCGATGGAGAGGAAGAGACGCCCTTCAGACCTTTTATAGGCGAAGGGAGGACTTAAATGATTCTCCCCTCGAAAACACGCTAAAGGGACCTCTCCCTGCGAACGGTCACCTCAGACTCCTCGGTTCCATCCCAAAGGGACACACGAAGCGGCCAAGCATTTAAAGTATGAGAGAATGGAAAGACACCCTGTTAGACGCCCGCCCATCCATCATGTGAGATCCTCGTAGAAAGTATTAGCACTTTCCTACTACTGCGGATACGCTGGTCAAACCACGGCAACGGCCGTACGAAATAGTTAAGTCTTTATCATAATACTACTGCCTTACGTTTTCGACCTTCCTTTGCACAAAAGAGAAGTTTCTTCTTCAAAAAAGGAAAAACATACAAGGAGAGAAAGCAAAACAGATACATTAGGCCTCTGGCCCATCCTGAGGCTCGGAAGAGGAAGGATCAGACAGTCTGCCCCGGGCGCCCTCAATGACGGCCGACCCTGGCACTGACCCCACAGGCGTGGGAACTGCCTCGGATGCATGCCCTCCCGAGGCATCCGAAGCTGGCGACCCCTCGGACGAAGAGTCCCCCTAATCTCCTTCTTCCGATGACACCGAACCAGAGGAATCGGAGGACGACAAATCCGAGTCATAGCATTGCCCGGATGGGAAATTGATGGTCTCGGACGCCTGCCCCTCCGTGTAGGAGATGGCCCGGTTGTAGCCTTGACTTGAATCCTTTGCGGATGCCCCGACGAAGTGCTGACTCGTAGTAGGAGAGGGCAGCCTCCTTAAGGTCGACCCGGTAGGCCTCCGAGCATTTTTACTGCTCGAGTGCCTCCGCACCGGCCGATGCCACCCTACCAGTGAGCTCGGCCTTCTCCCGCTCTGCCTCGACTAACCTCCACTCGACCTCAACCATCTGTTTCTCCGCCTCGGCCCGATTAGCCTCAGCCTCCATTCGGAGACACGCAATTTCCTCCACTTGGTCCACCATCTCGGCACGCTCAGCCTCCCACCGATCATCTAGCTCGACGCGGGCCAAGTGCCCCTCCTCTAGAAGCTTGCTCTTCCTCTCGAGTGACTCGTGGGCCCGAGCCAGTTGTTTGGACAGCGTCCGGGCCTCCACCTGGCTCGCCCTCGCCAGCTCTCTAGCCAAGGAAAGCTCCCGCCGAAGCCCGTCACGCTCCTCAGCGAGTCGAGCCACCTTCCTGTCAGACGCGCACAGGATCCAGGCAAGGTCCGCCCATTCTGAATCCGACCGAGCATAAGCCTCAGCCAGAGAGGCCCCTATCTGGGCCAGGACCAAGCCGCCCTCCATCACCAGCTCGAGGGCCGCGGGTGGGGAGCGCTGCCTGTCTCCTCCCTTCACCACCTTCGTAGCTATGCTGCGACATCTCCGGTACAGAGGGCCCTGGTTGCCCAGCCTCTCCAAAGCCGCCAGAATAGGGGCCTCCCCTCCGAGCAGCATCCCCTCGGGAGCCCCGTTGGCCAGCCCGGATTGAGCCGCTGCTTCATCCGCCCCTCTTGCCTCGGTAGGTTGGGGATGCGTCGCCGCTCCTCGCGACCCCCCGGCCTCGATCAACTCGACCCCGACATCGCCACCCGGAGCGCCGCCTACCTCGATCGACGCTCCAGTCTCGGCAGCGGCCCTAGAGTCACCCGCTTCATCCCCGGCCCCCTCGGCTGCTGCTGAGGGGAGAGCCGGGCCAGCGCCGTCGCCTACAGCAGAAATGGCCTTGGCCTCCTCGGCCCCCTCTTGCTCGGCGGATGGGAGAGCCAGTCCAACAGGGTCGGCCCTATCACGCTTTGAAGAGGGGAGAGCCGAGCCAGAGTCACCTTCGACCGCGGGGTCGGCCCCGGCCTTCTTGGCCCGCTTCCTGGCCTTCACGGCGTCCCGTATCATGCCCTCCACGGGATCCTTGCGCTTGGGCCCCCGCGGCCTGGAAGATCCTCCCCGAGTCACCCCCTTGCCCTTATCTAGGGCTTGGGAATGACCCTCGGGAGCTCGCGACTCATCGACAGCCAAATCGTCGCCCAGATCGATCACCTCCCGCTCGATCGCAAGCTCCTCCTCCATAGCCGGCCGCCTGGTGTCTACACGAAAGATGATATGGTCAAGAGAAGGAAAAATGTGGCTTCATCAACCGGCGAGAAGGCTGATTCATGGTGTCCGTACTTGTCGGCCGTAGCCGCTGGAGAAGCCACCGCTTGATGTTCTCCGGGGTCACCAGCTCCTCCGTAGACTGGCGATGCTTCAGCAGAATGGCCGCATACTCTTCCACATCCAAAGAGAACTTGTCCTGCCTCGGAGGGATATTCGGGTGAAAATTGAGGATTACGGGGCACCTCCAAGACTCCTCCACCGAAAGAATCCCCACCCAGAAGAACTAAGTCTTCCACCCCTTGTGGGAAGAGTCCTTCACAGTCAAGGAGACATAGCTCCTGTTCTTCCTCGCCTGGATAAAATAGAAGAACTTCCTAGCCGAAGAATGTGCCTTCAACTCAAAAAAGTAATGGAAGAGCTCCAAAGAAGGAGGGACCCCGCACTGAAGGCAGAGGATGCGGAAGGCTGAGAGAAGAAGATAAGAGTTGGCCACCAACTGTATGGGAGCCAACCAGAAAAAATCGACAAGCTTAAGAACAAAAGAGTCGAAGGGAAGACGGAACCCGCCCTTCCACGACAGAAGGAAGGAGCAGAAATGGGCCATACGAGAATCCAAGCTCGTCTCGTGTGGGGCAACCGCAGTGAAGTAATACTTATAGGGCAGGTGAAACTGGTGCTCCAGCCGCTTCACATCCGCCTCCCCCAGTTCGCTGCAGTTCGGAGCCGACGGTATCACCATCGCCCTCGTTTCAAGCTCGCCCTCAAACTCTTCGATCTCCGAACGAAGGTCCGCCATGACATCCAAAGGGAAATTTGTAGAAGAAGGTGCCTCAGACTACGAAGACTCTAAGGGAAGGGGAAGCTGCCAGACCGCCTCCGCGGTTATCTCTGCCAACTCTCCGAACCCCGATGCAAGCCTCTGCTCTTCCGCTGTATCTCCATGGTGCATCAGAGAGCCCCGAAAGCAAGCATGAAGGAGAGTAAAACCCTAAAATGGAGGGAGTCTGGAACGACAGTAAGCGCACAATGCCTATATCCCCACGCGGAAGGCGGCGCGTCGTTCCAACCTTCGAGAAAGGGGGGGCCCTTCATTTCAAATCCGTCAGGATTATCATTATTACGGGCCCAGGTGACCACGACACGTGGCTTCCTAACACCGCCAGATCTCCGCCCACCTGAGCCACGCTGGTCCAAAACCATAACGGCTACTCTTCCGAGCCTACCAAGGCTCGGGAGTAGGAGGGGGACAAGTGGAGAGGGGGATTTCTGTAGCCCATCTAAGAGCGGCCGAACCAGGTCCAGGAAGACCAAACGAGGCCCAGCTCATCTAAGTGACCGCCCCGCAGGGCCCACTTAGCATAAAAGCCCAATAAATTCACTCGGGATCAAGCACTTCCTCAGCGGCCATTAGGCTCGGAAGGCCCGAGCATCGGTCCGATCGGAGGAAGACCCTCTCCCAACTCATCCCCCTCGCAGGGATAAGGGCTGGCGCCCTGCGCCCACTCCGACCGAGCCTCACCCGAGCTATGCCCCTCGCCCAGACAGGGCTGGCACTCTTCATGCTTGGGTCGACCAATGATTGCTTATCCACGCTACCGTTAAGAGCCCTTTATGAGCAGGAGTTTACAAGGCTATAAAGATCCCACGATGAGGACGTAAAGAGACCACGACAAGGACGTAACTCCTGCCTGAAACTCCTCAGCTTACGGGACCCATGAGGTCTGTGCACTATTTAAACCTGGGACTCCCTCCAACGAGAGGTAAGGCCAACACACGCCTAAAACCATTGAGCAGGAACCACTTCACCACCTTGGTGGAGAGGGATCTCATGCATCTCCTTCCTCCTCCCTTCATAGCTTCCACCACTGCTCTACTGACTAAGGCATCGGAGGGTTTTCCCCGGGGAACCATCCCTGGGACCCCTGATCTGTTTCCCTTCCTTGCAGTTCACTATTCGGTGATCATCTTCTCCAGCTCAGGACCAGCGCGAGATCGCCCCTCTTCAGATACCAAGCGGCCATCCGATAGGCCGCTAACGCACCAGATAGTTTTACTGCATCGAAGCTTTTATTCTATGAAACGGTCCAAGACTAGATCGCCAGGCGTGCTAAACGGTCCAGTAATAGATCGCTCGGTTCCTGATTTAGTCTAACCCGAGGTTTGACCTTTGAGGTTGATTTTCTTGAGTTCCTAGATGATCTTAGGATTATTTGGAGCCTAAATTATGTTTAACCAAGTTTAAACTTGAATTATGAAACCTAAAGAATGTACCATTATGCTGCCGAATTTCTTCCGTAGCATGATGTCCATTTAAGTCATCCTTGAAATCTCTTGTTCTTAATTGAAGCATTCTTGCCTTGGTTACCTTATCATGGAATTATTGTTGAACTTGTGCATTATTGTTATAATCGTGGAAGTAGTTTCATTTATACTTGAAGATGCAGTTCGAATACTGATTGTGTTCAAGGGCTCTATGCTTGTCCCCTCGGCTGATTGTCGGAAACATACTGTAAACCATGGGGTATGATGCTACTAGCGTCGCATTATGCTGGGACTACTTTCTTTATAAATAAGTGAAAATCCACGAGACATGAGTAAAGATCCACATAAATTTATGAAGTACTTGCTACTAAGTGAAGAGTACTTTCTTGCTTGTTACATGACTTTCTAGTGCATAGCCTTCATGGTTATGAAAAGTATATTCTAGTTACATTCTCGTTCATGAAAAAGGCCAAATTTACATTCTTGTTATATACTTGATGAATCATAGTCTTGTATCTCGTACATGGGCATATCTTGTTACTTGGTTTTATTCACATATTTCATCGTATCTGCATGATTTATCTTGTTCTTTAGAGCTAAAATGATAATCACTTAAATTTGCCTTCATATTGATACGAAGATACCTACTGGGCAAGTGTGCTCATTACCTATTTTCTCAATGTTTCAGGAAGAACAAGTGAATCGGATTCGGATTATACAAGTAACGGGTCCGAGTGTGATTGAAGGTAAAACGAATCGAGAGAAGCCTTAGTTATCAAATGTTTAGTCGAGTCGTGATGTAATCTTTAATTTATCAAGTTTAGTAAAGAGGGTCAAGATCTTATGTACTTTGATATTATTATTATGGAATAAACTGAAGTTTGGAAAAAATTTACTTGTGCAATTATTTTTATGTGATTGTCTTGCGCTCTGATTATATTACTTGCTCGAGACGTACTAGCCGACTGTATATGTTCCCGATTATTTCTGCTGCATAATCTCGGGGCTTGACAGTTAGAGTGGTATTTGAGCCCAGGACTAGAAGTCCTAGGGAAAAAGACATGTCATAGATTAAGTCCAAGGTTTAAGGACCCACACCTATGAAATTAGGAAAGAAGTTTCCAAAACCATGAGAGAATTGGGTAGAACTTGGGATAAGATAGTAATTAGAATTATTTCAAAAATTTACCCCACTCATTCTATTAGAAATAAAAAATTCGTTATTCTTCTCAGGTACCTGACTCATAATGGCTCATCGTGTTGACTGGAACGGTATGCAACAGACCATTGCGGGTCTCACCCAAGCATTACAGAATATGGCTCAAGCCGGCGCAGGGGCAAGAGCTGTTGACTTACACTATAATTTTCGGAGCTTAAATCCTCCATGGTTCTCGGGATCCTCTAATCCAGATGAAGCTGAGAATTGGATCGATGAAATGAATCGCATATTCGAAGTTTTGTAATGTGCAGACCAAGAGAAGGTTCATTTTGCCACGTTCCAACTCAACAAAGATGCCCGTACATGGTGGAAGTCAATCCCTGCACCGCCTCATGATGCACCACATACTTGGGAAGGTTTCCTTACCCTCTTCCGAGCAAAGTACTTCTCTGAACATGTTAAGGAGAGGAAGGCTGTGGAGTTTGCTTCATTACGCTAGGGCATGATGTCAGTAGCGGAGTACGAACTCCAGTTTTCTAGGCTAGCGCCTTATACTCCTCATCTGATTGGTACCGACTTATTGAAAGCCAACCGATTTATGGATGGTTTGAGGCCCGATTTTATTCAACAACTAGGGACTCAGAATATCCATACATATGTGGAGATGGTCCAACGGGCGCATCTATATGAAAGGACCTTAGAGAAGGTCAAAAACTTAAAAGTTAAAGGAGAAGAGCCGAGCCGAAGGTCTGATCGGCATGAGAAGAAGGGAAAGTTTAGTATCACGGAACCTTACAAATCCCGTGACAGCAAAAAGAGATCCCAGAATGGAGTGGTAGTGGCTACCACAAGAACAAGAAGGTTAAAGAAGAAGAAAAGCAAGTCATGATGGCTTGCACATTTGTGAGAAGTTCGGTCATTCGGTCGAAGAGTGCTGGAAGCGTCTCGACACTTGTTTATTGTAACGACCCGAGAATCCAATTATAGGGAAGGCCCGATAACCCGAGACTCGAACTGCCGCCCACGAGCTAGGAGGGCTCGGAAGGGCTAAAAGGAGTGTAGAGGCATAAAGAAATAGGAAATAAAGCAGAACAATTCAATAATTAACAGAAATAAATAAATAACTTTAGCTATAATAGAGTCAAGTCCAACAGAAAGTACAGTCAAAAGTAGTAAAGGGTACCACATGCCGAGTGAACACTCGGCCCGATGAGTTGGCAACTGAGAACATCCGAATAGCACCCTCGAACCAGGAGGAAGAACCGCCACACTTGAAAAGCAGGGGTGAGCCTCCTGTCATTGGCCCAATAGGGATCCCGCGGAACCCCAACTGAGAACAACGGTGGCACGGAAAGCTGTAACCACAAGTGCAACCGTAACAACAGGAACAGTAAACCCGGTGGCCTGTCAAAACTCGGCACTACAACTACTCCTACTGCACCAGTCAAGCAGAAAGAGAAATCTTGATCTCGTAGTCGGGAATCGGACCATACTAGCACCACTTACCGAAGTAAAAACCCACGGCAATCCCACCGTAGAGGCTTGTGTCCTGGGACACGGCCAGCCTGGACACGATGTCCAAGGTACAACCCCGACCATCCGGTTGTGGACACCACACCAACAAGACGCAACCTCGGTAAAGTCACTAGCACTAGTCTCACGGCATGAAAACCAACACATGTGCCATAGTGAAATAACCAGAACTCAACGGTCAATACGACCGAAAACCCGAAGGTCGAAGTCACGGAAACTGACAGTCTGACACTCCCGACTCGACAGGAGTACCTCCCACTAGAAGCAAGGCCGAATGCGTCCACTGACGTCTTAGTCCGCGCCTCAGGTGTCTCCCTCCGGCCCAACGGGAACTGAGACACCGCACAAGTGACCACAAACAAGTGACTAGCTGGGGTCACGCCCGTCGGCGTGGGTCCAACCGCCCCCAACCATGTGTGCACACACAGACTGTGCGTCCCTGGTCTGGTCCTCTGACCTGTTTTCCCCTCAGCCGGACTCTGGTTGATAGACGCGGGGCCCGATGAAAATCGGTCCATAAACTGCCTCTATGGGTGTGCCCGTACACCACTCCCAGGTGAGACCAGCACTGCGTACTGGTGGGATACGACTAGTAGAGGGTCACTAAAGGAGTAGACTCTCAAGTCAACGGAAAACAACGTCCGCATCCGACGACGTACGGGGACCATCCCACTTACCGGCACCGTCGCATGGTGACCACAGTCGGAGAAGAAACGGGACTCACAGTCTGAGGGCCACGCACCTGGCCACGCAGAAATGCCAAAACATGGTTCCCAAGGCAGCTCACCGGCCGCCAAACTGAAAAGAAATCGTTTGACACATTTTTTTCTCTTTATTATTTTAATCCTTATGTTTTATTTTATCTTCTTGGTTCATTGATTTATTGGCGTGCCAGTCACCGAAGTGACGATTTCATTGTGCGCTCGATCTGACTTGATCAGTCGATTGTGAAGTCCGAGTCGGGACCGGAAGTCCGCCATACCATAAAGGCTATGGCGTTAATTACATCCCCCCTAAGGAGGACAACCCTTGATTAAACGCTAAAGGTAGGAGGCCTCGAGAGGCAAACATATATTCATGTGCGCAAATGGAACTTCATACCGAAGCCAGGAAGGCGGGCAAATTAACAACATCAACCATAGAAACAGATGATATCGTTAGGTCAGCGATTCAAAGATCGGGCTTAGGGGGGAAAGAGGATCTCAGTCACAGGTAGACTGAGCCGTGACCATGATGGGGTTTAAAGCATCGATCGGTATTTCGACAGCATTTCTCCTTAATCTGGATTATGCCCAGGGAGAAATAGGCTATCACCCACGGAGTGCCGGGATGAAAGCCGGGGGAAAGAGAGAGGCCAGACCTCCCTACCCATATGTATACATATATGCCATGGGGCAATGTTTGATATTCCCTATAGAAGCCGACGGAACTCATGCAATGGCAGAGTCCTCCCGAGCTAAAGGGGTTACTCATCAATGCAGTTCAAGTGTACATAGGTTTCCGGCGCGAAGGCAAGATGGCCGAGGTTCCCGACATGCCAACTGGAGAGCTTCTCGGCGCGAAGGGGAGATGGCCAGGAGTATTCTCGGCCTGGTTGAAGGGAGGAGGAAAAGGATCTCGGCACAGCTGAAGAGGAAGAGGAGCTCTTGGCGCGCTGACAAGAGAGCCAGGGGGGTTTTGGGAGCCATGGCACCGAGAGAGTGTTGGTGTTCTGGCGCCGTGAGGACCCGAAAGGGGTTCCGGAGGCCCTGCTTTGGGTTTCTTGGCGATGCAGGACAAGCCAGATAGGTTCTATAAAGTCAAAGTGGATCAGTTCATCAAATCTGAGCTGGATTAGATTTGGGCTTTACAGGAGCATCAGGATAGAAGAGGGATTTAGGAAGACTAGGGTCGAGGGAAACCCTATCACCATTATCATGCAGAGCCCGGGGGACAACCTGATGTCGACTTTCATCTTCATGAGAGAATTTTGGCAGCACCTCCCCTGGACTGAGCATTTGCCAGAGAATGGTATAGGCTGACATCCACGGAGTGCCAGGATGAAAGCCGGAAAATGAGTGAGCACTAAGGCTCGAAGAGACTATCCATGTCTCTGGCATCGGTCACTATTCCCCTTCTCGGAGACTGACGAAACTCACGTAGAGAAAGGGTTCGTCAGACCCACGGGGTGGCATGTGAATCCTGTTAGGGACCTCAGAATATAGGGGAGGTCAATCCCCAGTTAATTTATCCCCTAGGGCGCATATGACGACTCACGAACGCCCCAGAATAAATGGACGAAGAGGCCAAAGGAGTGGACGAAGGAGAGGCTCTCAGCATGGTTTTCATTGGCAAGAAGATGGCTCTCGGCGTAGGATTATAAGTTGGCCAAGGGGGGTTCTCAGCACGGGTTTAAACTGGCCAGAGGGGGTGCTCTCGGCATGGGTTTAAATTGGCCAAAGAAGGAAGGAGGGAGGCTCCCGGCGTGGCTTCAAATGCAAAAGAAGGCAGGAGGGAGGCTCCCGGCGTGGCTCCAAATGCAACAGAAGGCAGGAGGGAGGCTCCCGACGTGGAGGCTTCTCGGCGCGCTCCTCATCGCGCCGGGAGGCTGGCGCTGAGAGGCCAAAGGCAAGGGGAAGGTCTCGGCCAGGGGCTTCCCAGCGCGCCCATTACCATGTCGGGAAGGTGGTGCCGGGAAGCGGAGAGCTGGGGGGTTCACGTGGAAGTGGCCTGGAGAGACTTTTGTCGGTTTGCTGAAGAAGGAGGTCTCTCGGCAGCGTAGTTCTCGGCGGGGAATGTTGCACGCCGAGAGGATGGAATTGCTACAGGGTTTCATGATTTGCAGAGCTCAAACGATGCTCTGTTTGGGGATTTTATGAGATTTCTGGCTCAGATTGAGGCTGGATTTAGAGTGTAAGCGAGAGATTACACAGATATGGGTTTGATTTGCCAAAGATGGGCTGGGTTCAAAGGGGAATCGAAGGAATCACTGCAGGATGGGGTTCTGAATCGTCATATCATTATTGACCCTCAGGGGCTCATTTGCTGGCATCTTTGGTCGCCTGGGAGCCAAGAGATGGCCATCTCTGACCCCAGGGGTGACCCTGATGTAATTGTTCGGACTGGAGCCGGATTAGAAACCATCGGTATTAATTTATTGAAGCAGCTTACTTACTCCTGTGAGAAGAGGATCTCGAGCAAACCCTCGGAGTTACTGCCAATATCGGTAGCAGACTGTCCCAGAAGCCAAGAGATGGTCTGTCTCTAGCCCTAGGGCAAGCCTGGGAAACTTTATGCAAACGATGATGAATCAGAGAGGGACATCGGCTCATTTAGAATGACATTTATTCTACTGCAGACAATTGAGCCCGAAGACCCACCGGGGAATCGGACGCACTTCAGTTGGATTTAAAATGAAAACATATAAAGGAAAATCATAGCAGCAGAAGGAGAGATAGCGGGCGAATACTTCAATCGCCTAGCGCCCAAACGGGCCACTGGAGCATTTCATACAATCACACATTCCGGGACTCACCCCAGCCACATAGAGGGAATGGAGGAAAGGGAGATGAATGGCGGCCGGGATATCCCGGTTATCACCGACGAATCGAGATAAGACTCGCATGGTTACATAAAGAAGAAAATAGAAACAGAGAAGATGAAAAAAAGGGGGGGGGAGGGCGGAGCATTGACTCCTCTCCCTCCCCGGCTGCCCACCTTGAGCTTCTGCTCCTTCGTCTCTTCTCAGATATTCCTTCGCTTCTTCGAGTCTCTCCTCCTGGAGCTCTCCTTTTCTTTTTCTCTTCTCTCTTTTTGTTCTTCTATTCTATGTTTTCTTGTGTGTCTCTCCTCTGCCTCTCTTTTTTTCTTGTTCGAAGGGAGGGGTTTTTATAAGCGTTTTCCCCCTCTCGGCAGGCTTCATCACGGTGTGAAGAAGGCAGCTTCCCGACGCGCCTCTTTCAATCGGGGAGGCCTCCCGGCGCCAAAGGGCATGGCTTCCCGGCGCCCCCCCCCCCATATGGGCTTTTGGGCCTTGGTGAGGGTCTCTCGGCGCCATTCTCTAGAGCTCATTCGGCAGGCCCATTCAGGGCTTTTAAACTTCATATGCACTTCGACCTCTCTTAGTTCTTCCAGTATGTCTTCCAGAACCGGGGAAGGCCATCTAGTGGTGACATAGCTTCTATTTCATAGATTTTCATGAGTCTGCAGACAGGGGTTTCATGAGTCCGTAGACAGGGGTTTCATCAGTATTGCCATCTGAATGGTGACAAAACCGGGTATTATCTTATCGATATCGTCACTTGAATGGTGACGAGCTCGGACATCAGCTTTAGTCTGGAAAGACTTCAGCCGGGCGTATAGTCTGTGGAGACGATTCTTCTTGTGTTTTGACTTTGTAAAAGCCTTTACAATCTTCATCTGCCGGCACCGGCTTCATCCTTATCTTTTATCACATCTGTCAATAAGCCGACATCTGGCCTATGCTGACATGTCATCTGTGGGCTCTTGGATGTAACAGTAACATAGCTCTTAGTAAAAGTGTGCTGGGAGGTCCCATCAGTCGAGTGACTGCTGCTTTATCAGTGTTCTCGTCTGAATAATATCGGCACCGGGTATCGGTTTGGCCGACAAAGGCTTCAGCTGGGTAAAAGGTTGGCGGACTTCATCATTGGCCTTTCACTGTTGGTCTGATCCTCTTTTCAATTGTGCTTTCACCCTTGTTCATTTTCAAGGCGTCAACAATGGTTCCCAAGGCAGCTCACCGGCCGCCAAACTGAATCCCTTTCTCAGGGACAAGCGGGAACCCTCCATCTCCAGGCTGGGCAACTGGACTCGTGGTCCAAGGCCTCACACATGACCCACGCAGAAAGCACAGAAGCACGATTCCCAGGGCAACGTACAAGTTGCCACGCCGATAACTGGACTCGTAGCCCAAGGCCAACACATGACCCACTCGGGAATCATCTTCCAGGAAGACTCACAGCATGCGGGGGAGACCCCACCGCTTGCCCGCCGATACACGGTGACTCAGTCTAGCGTAACACGAAAGCCTGACACGCGAGAAGTCACCCGAACTCTCAAACCCCTGGGCACGCTAAACGAAGTAGCACGGTCCTCCCGACACCCTCAAAACACGGACACAGAATCCCACGGGTGTTTGGGGCACTCACAAGACCGCAAGTCGACCACTGGGTCACGACCGGGTCGACTAGAGACCGACACAACACGAAACGATCACGGAGAACACGAAAACTCATCTCGGCACCACCCAGAGCCTGACGGTCTAAGCTTGGGCCGTCACTGTCTGTAACGGTCCAAGCCTCGACTGTCACAACCACTCTGACGCACCAACAAAGGGCCGTCAGACGCTTGGTGCAAAGTTGTGTGTGACGCGCCTACACTGGTGCGTCACAGTCTCTGACTTGTCATTCCTGGTGCGTCATAGTCTGTGATGCGCCAGCCCTGATGCGTCACAAGACAAGATGAAACCAACTGTGACTCGTCCCGCTCGGTGCGTCACAGTCTGTAACGGACCAACTCTGGTGCATTACAAGGTGGGTACGTGTCCTCTCTGACGCACCCACACAGGGGCGTTACAAGGCTGTGACGCGCCAGCCTTGGTGCGTCACAGGCGTTGACCCTGAACGGTTAAAACCAACAACCAAAAGCCGACGGTCAGATCATCCTTGACGGTCCAACCCAGGCGCGTCACAGCACCATGGCGGTCTATCGTGGGACCGTCACACACCCAGACCACCAAAAGGCTAAACGGGCCCTGTGACGCACCCACCCTAGGGCGTCACAGTCTGTGACGGTCTCTGGAAGGACCGTCACACCCGTCCGAGAGTGAAACGGCGGGAAACAACCCAAAAATCCGATCCACGCCCCGATCACCCTCGGGTGATGGGGAAACAAAGGGGAATCCATCCCCAAGCCCCTAGGCATGCATCTAAACCCCTGGATCGGCCAAAAATATCGTAAAACGAGAGATCCGGCTCACTCCCCCAAAATATGGATTTTTCCCAAAATGCAAAAATAAACCCGCTCGGCTCACCACGGCCTACAAAACTCGCGAGAAAGAGAATACATGAGCTGGGGGTCCATCTCCCTACCTCCACCGAAGAAACGACGCGCCATGGATGCCGATCCACGAAGAAAATGCCGTTGAAGCCTCATCGTTCCACGACCCCGCGGCCGAGCTTCATCGCACCTCCCCTACCTCGATCCTCATCCATCCTCGCCCGTGCCTCGCCCGCGCCATCCCCACCTCGCCCGCACTCCACCCCGTCGTCCGCCAGAGAGAGAGGGAGAGAGGAGAGAGCGTGAGAAGAGAGAGGGAGAGAAGAGAGAAATGAGAGGGGAGAGAGAGAAAAAGGGAGGGGGGTTTATATAGAAAATCTAAAAATTCCAAAAAATACCTAAAAATAGAAAATCACACCCTCACGATCCTCGGAACACACCGATCGCGATGGTACCACCCGTGCCCAGGTGAACGACCCGGTTCACCCGCAACGAGGTTCTGAAGGAATTACCGAAACACACACCGGGAATCGGAAGACACACACGGAAAAGTCGCGACGCGCTCCGGGCCTCCGAAACAGCTTCGGATCGCGCCGATCCGAACATGAAAGATGTCCGAAACATCATTTCGGACACAACGAAGCCAGATTCACCAGAAACACAGATTCGGGACCCGAGAAGGAGGATCCGTAGAACGCGGGGCATTACATTTATGATATGGCAGTCGGGAGCACCGCATGCCAGATTGTCCCCTTGTGAAGGAACAATCTTCCGGTGGTGGACGTAAGCGACAGGCTCGTCTCAATGCTATTATGGAAGATGAAGAAGCGCCCAAGGATGATGGACTAATGGAAGGTACTATCCAAATCTATTCCCATCCTGCATTCATACTATTTGATACCGGTACTTCTCAATCCTTTATATCTACTACTTTCGCAAAAACCTTACCTGTTTCATCAGTTCCTCTACCTTCGGACCTAGCAATCACTACACCATTAGGTCCCGGAACCAAAACTTACAACCTACTACCCCGATAGTGAGGTAATGGTAGAAGGTCATAATCTTCCTGCAAATCTCGTATGCCTTGACATGGAGGGCTACGATGCCATTTTAGGTGTAGATTGGCTTGTAGACCATGACACCTATATAAATTGCCGCAATCAGGTTATCTCTTTTCGGAAACCAGGTCTTCCAAGGTTTTCCTTCCTTGGTATCAAATATAGGAAGCATCCTACCATTATTTCATCTCTTCACGCTTGCAAACTTATTTCGCAAGGATGTGAAGCTTTTCTTGCTTCCGTGATCGTTACCGAGTCCAAGGGAATTGTCTTAGAAGATATTCCCATTGTGAATGAGTATCCCGATGTCTCACTTGTCAACAAGTAAAAGTAGAACATTTAAGACCCGCTGGGAAATTATAGCCCTTCAATATTTCTGAATGGAAATGGGAAAGTATAGGGATAGATTTTATCATGGGTTTACCAAAGACAAGAGGAGGACACGATTGCATATGGGTGATCATAGACCGATTGACTAAATCAGCACATTTTCTACCGATCAAAAGTTGATGGTCTATGGATGTACTAGCAGCATTATACATGAAGGAAATTGTCAAACTACATGGTGTCCCTGTTACCATTATATCTGACCGAGATCCTCGATTTACGTCACAATTCTGGAAGGGTCTACAACATTCATTAGGGACCCGACTTAATTTTAGCACTGCGTTCCATCCACAAACTGATGGTCAAACTGAAAGGATAAATCAGGTGGTGGAAGATATGCTCAGGGCTTGTGCTATTGACTTTGGAGGAAGTTGGCATGACCATTTGTCTCTAGTGGAATTTACCTACAATAATAGCTATCAGGCTAGCATACAAATGGCACCGTTCGAGGCCCTATATGGTGGAAGCTGTCGTTCGCCTATTTGCTGGAATGAAGTAGGAGAAAGGTAATTTCTCAGTCCCAACATCATTAGGGATACTACCGAGAAGATAAAGCTTATTCGGGAAAGACTTCAGATGGCTTAAGACAGACAAAAATCATATGCTGATAATCGAAGACGCGACCTAAAATTTCAAGTGGGAGACCATGTATTCCTTAAAGTCTCTCCAGGTTAAGGTATTCAAAGATTTGGTATCAAAGACAAGCTGACTCCAAGATTCATTGGGCCCTTTGAGATTCTCGAAAGGGTGGGTGAAGTCGCGTATCGAATAGCTTTACCCCCTTAACTATCTGAAGTTCATGATGTATTTCACGTCTCAATGCTCAAGAAGTATGTGCCTGATCTATTCCATGTCATCACTTACGACAACCTTGAAATTAAAAAGGATCTGACATACGAGCAAAAGCCAGTCAAGATCATTGAAAGAGAAGTATGTCAACTTCGGAATAAAACCATTCCTATGGTCAAGATTCAATAGACCAAGGCATGGCCACATGAAGCAACGTGGGAAACTGAAGAAGCCATACGCAAAAGATTCCCAGAGATATTTGAATCTAAGTACACTCTCCATAAATCCATGTATTGAATTTGGGGATCAAATTCTCTTGAGTGGGGGAGGGTGTAACGGCCATGAATTTTTTAGAAAATTTTTAGATTTAAATAGAATTATTAAACATTTAAATGAGCTACTAAACGAATTACTATTAATTAAGTCTCATTAAGTAAATGCCCTCTGCTAATAAATAGATTAGGCCCATTAAGTTGAACTCAAAGGACCTAAAACCCAAGCCAAAAAGAGTTGGCCCATATTCTAGACGCTTAATTTCTAGAATTTTGGAATTTAAGTGGATAAATAGGATAAATAAATGGATAATAGGGGGAAAAGTTTGAAACAGTTCAAATTCGGCGCCTAACATGGAAAGCGGTCTATCGCGAGACCTCATAGCCAAGGAAAACGGTCTAGCATTAGACCGCTAGGCTCTGCAGATTCCGTGAGTGAAAGGAAACGTAAAAAGCTTAGAACTTTGGCATCCAAATCGCCTAGGATCGATGCTATCTACTAGTTAGATAAGTCTAGAAGGCTAGAAGATCGAATTGAATACCTAATTGGGACTCTAAGTTCATTCTAATCCTCAAAACCCTAGCTAAACCTATAAATAGATCCCAGGACCAAGCAGCGCGACCCTTACTTTTGGCTCGCGTGGAACTAAGGTAAGGAGGCAGAATTAAAGGTAAGTTCTTTAGAATATTTTGTTCATAATACTAAGGTCTAACTGTCCTCCGAATTTTATTCTAGGAGATCAAGCCTACGGGGAGATAGAGGCCTGCAAAGACGCTGGTTTGGTAAAAGAAACTCAAGAAATAGTACGACCGACCTAAGAAGATTAGGACAATAGAAGCCCTAAACGAGGTAATTAGAGAGAGGTTCTTTATAAGAAATTGTTCCTTTTAGTACCCTCTTCTTATCCTCAAAATTTTGCGTCCTTAGGTCAAGAGAATCTGGAGATACAAGGGCATGAAATTGCTAGTTTAGCACAGGACGTGCAGAACTAGGGCCTACTTCCATTAAGAAATTGACAGTCTAGGAGCACTAATTAAGGTAGGTTATCTCATGAAAGGCTTAAACTCCCTATGATTTCTCGATTTCATGCATTGTACATTGAGAATTTTATGTTTTCATTAGGACTATGTATCTAGAATAGTATTCATGCATGAACTAGCCCTAATGAAGTAAAAAGGAGAATTTTCTTGTTAATTACATGAACCCACACATATTGTTGGCCTATATTCATTCTATCATAATTATAGAAGTTTATGTATGTTGATTTCCATGCATGATATGTCTTAGATTAGTATTTTATATTATTATTATTCGAGTTTTCTGTAATACAGGAGGAAACGGTCTTCCTATAGACTGCCAGAAACCCTAACGGTCGCATGATAGACCATTTGGCCCAGTGAAACGGTCCTACATTAGACCGTTTTCCTTTTATAATTTCTGTAATATTGTTAACCCCAACATATTGCATATTAGCCATAATCATTATATGATAAGACTAGTTAACTAAGTTTTATTCATGGTTTCATATACTTAGTTATATTTATTATGCATCATAATAGGTTTCATGATCTTTATATACTTGGAACTTATTTTTAAACTTATGTTAGATTCATGACCAAAATCATATACTCTTGTAATAAAGATGTATTTCAAATGATAGATGATTCATGATTTAACTTGATCATTGTTTTGTCACAATCTCATTCTCTTCTAGAGTCATTTTTCTTAAGTATATGGCACATATTCTGGTATGATGTCATTAGTTACACTTTACACTTATAGGCACACTTATCTTGGACTTGATAATCTCTCTATTGGATATTCCTTCCAACGGACTAGGAAATCTTGTTTCAAGGCCTCCATAAGACTCCGCGAGCCTGGGATTCCCACTAGGACGCCGAGCTGATTGTACCATTAAGGCACATTATTTAGAAAGCACTTATCGGTGTTTTATATACTCTGGACCTTAGCGGCCATATGAACCACCGTCTGATTCTGTAAGCGGCCATTCACTAGACCGCTAATGGATACCAAACGGCCATCCGATAGACCGCTAACGCACCAGATAGTTTTACTGCATCGAAGCTTTTATTCTATGAAACGGTCCAAGACTAGATCGCCAGTAATAGACCGCTTGGTTCCTGATTTAGTCTAACCCGAGGTTTGACCTTTAAGGTTGGTTTTCTTGAGTTCCAAGATGATCATAGGATTATATGGAGCCTAAATTATGTTTAACCAAGTTTAAACTTGAATTATAAAGCCTAAAGAATGTACCATTATGTAGCCGAATTTCTTCCGTAGCATGATGTCTATTTAAGTCATCCTTGAAATCTCTTGTTCTTAATTGAAGCATTCTTGCCTTGGTTACCTTATCATGGAATTATTGTTGAACTTGTGCATTATTGGCCACATTATTGTTATAATCGTGGAAGTAGCTTGATTTATACTTGAAGATGCAGTTCGAGCACTGATTATGTTCAAGGGCTCTATGCTAGTCCCCTCGGCTGATTGTCGGAAACATACTGTAAATCATGCGGTATGATGCTACTGGCGTCGCATTGTGCTGGGAGTACTTTCTTTATAAATAAGTGAAAATCCACGAGACATGAGTAAAGATCCACGTAAATTTATGAAGTACTTGCTACTAAGTGAAGAGTACTTTCTTGCTTGTTATATGACTTTCTAGTGCATAGCCTTCATGGTTATGAAAAGTACATTCTAGTTACATTCTCGTTCAGGAAAAAGGCCAAATTTACATTCTTCTTATATACTTGATGAATCATAGTCTTGTATCTCGTACATGGACATATCTTGTTACTTGGTTTTATTCACATATTTCATCGTATTTGATTGATTTATCTTATTCCTTAGAGCTAAAATGATAATCACTTAAATTTGCCTTCATGTTGATACGAAGATATCTACTGGGCAAGTGTGCTCATTACCTATTTTCTCAATGTTACAGGAAGTACAAGTGAATCGAATTTAGATTATACAAGTAATGGGTCCGAGAGTGATTGAAGGTAAAACGAATCAAGAGAAGCCTTAGTTATCAAATGTTTAGTCGAATCATGATGTAATCTTTATTTTCTTGAGTTTAGTAAAGAGAGTCAAGATCTTATGTACTTTGGTATTATTATTATGGAATAAAGTGAAGTTTAGAAAAAAAATTACTTGTGCAATTACTTTTATGTGATTGTCTTGCGCTCTGATTATATTGCTTGCTCGAGGCATACTAGCCGACTGTATATGTTCCCGATTATTTCCGCTGCATAATCTTGGGGCGTGACACCCACGCTCACCAACGGGGCCCTCTGCTATCGTCGTGTGCCCTAAGTCAAGCTGCTCCACACCAGCCGCAGTGATAACCGGAGAGCCCAAGGGAGGCATGAGCTGCTCGGTCCTCCTCACCCAATGGTCCTCCTCCCGGACCGCACGTCTCGGGACCCTCTCGCCTATGTCAAATCGTGCCATAGTTGCAAATTGGAGCACACAAAAACTATCAGTACCCCAGAAAGGAAATATATGCAATACAAAAAAATAAGGGCATATGAAGTGTCAAAATATGACTACGACAACACAGAATGAAAAGTTCATGGGCCGCACGCCCTCGTCTCCTTCTCTAACGCACGACCCATGGGGGGCATTTGTTGTACCCGGACAATTCCTTAGCAAAATACCAAGGAATAATGACCCGAGAATTTTCTCGAACATCCTCAGGGTGTGGGCTACCCAGCCCTTCCTACGACTCCGTGGGTCCAACCAAGGGCCCCAGCCAGTTAACTGTGACATACGGTCACACCAGCAACTAGCTGGGATCATTCTCGGCGACCCGGTTAAGGGTGCCACCTGCCCCTTACCCGGCCACCTGGGCCAACCCGGGGGCGCTCTGACTCCAAGTTACACCACGTGGCATCTAGTGAAGAGGCCATGGGCTTACCCCAAGAAGCCTTCTTTCAACCCTCCAAGGTCAAAGGGAGACCTAACTAAGTCAACCCCGGGCTTTGGAGGCCCACAGCATGTGTATACGGCTCACACACGGGTATCGGGCATTTCCCTAAACACCTTGTGGGCGCATATGTCCCAGCCCTTCTACAACAATCCGCGGGTCAATCCATGGCTCCAACACACCAGTCGGGTTCCACAACAACCCTCCAGCAAGTCGGGACCACTCCTGACCCTCAAACACGTGGCGACAAGCCGCTTACCTTTAGCTCTCGGGCCAACCCGGGCTACCCTACCAGCCCGCCGTGCAACGTGGCATGCACCCCAAGGCCGGGCCCAAGTGCCCAAAGTGCCTCATCTCAGCTCCCACGGACTCATCCCCTCAGCCCAAGGCCCATTCCAAGGCCTCTCAGCCAGTTACCCAGGCCGTTCGGCAACCCGGGGTGTGTCGGGCATTTACCCGAACACCTTGCAAGCGGTAACTACGACTTCATAACAACAAGCCCCCATGGGCTAATCCCAGCATCCTGGAGCCCTTTGCCCCTCAAAGGACACCCCCAAACACCAAGAGAAGACCCCCTAGGGCCACCGCTCGGGGCTGTGACTCACCTCGGGGAGGGTAAACTCCCTTGGGGAGCGCACCCTCCTCCCATCCCAGTGGCCCCATGGCCATTCCCAGTCCCAACTGCTCTCATTTATATTCTCGATTCGTGCAAGGTTCGTTAGCGTACCCGTGCGTGAAAAGGAGTCGCGAAGAACGAAGCCCGAAGCCACGTGGAAGCACACGAGCCAACCTCCACAGTTTCCAGCCAACCAATTCGAGCCATGTATCCTTTTGTCCTCTCTTCTTGGTCAATTTAGGACAAAAATACCAAAAATCCAGATTTTATAGGGGGTGGGGACCGCCCCCCTCTCTCTCTACTCTACTCCGCCTAAACCCCATTAAACATAAAAAAAAGAAAAGAAAAGTTTTTTTAGAAAAACTAGCCTACGCAGTCCGCCTAAACCTATGGTTTAGGTGGACCAGCCTGGACCCCCAGGCTGGTCCGCCCAAACCCCTCCCAAATAAAAAAAAAGAGGGTTTTTTTTAATAAAAGAAAAACCCCTCCGTGGAGGGTTTAGGCGGACCAGACCAGCCCTCTGGGCTGGTCCGCCTAATCCCCCCCTTAGGGAGGGGTTTGGGTGGACCAGACCAGCCCCTCAGGCTGGTCCGCCTAAACCCAACATCCCTAATCCGTCACAAAAAATGGAGAGTTTTCTTAGGGTTTACCCTGACCAAGTTGGACATCCAACTTGGTCCGCCTAAACCCTCCCCCTGCCCCTTCAACTTCCTATAAATTCTACCCCTTAGAAGCTCAAGGGGCACAGGCATACAGGCAAGAACATACACATAGGGACAGACACAGCAATACAACTCGACCTAACTGCCGCGCCCTCGGGCTTCCGAGGCTTTCGGCAAGGGCCGAGAACGCAAGGAGCGAGGTGCGTGCGTGGGTGGCTTGTAGATCGGCTTGCACACACCGAGGGTATATCCGTACTACCCTTATGCGGTGTCTAGCCATCGTACACATGTCTGCTCCTATCGTACGTACGACGGCATGACAACGGCAAACATACCGGCATCCCGAGTCCACCCGTGCGCGACAACCCACGGTGGCCACGCACATGACACGACACCGCACCTCCGACCGACACGAAACCGTGTGACTACCGCTCACATCCGAGGCCCGGTGTAATACCCTGGATCCTTATTGGGTCTTTCGGATCTTCTTCGGAGAGTTTCGGATCGCTTTTGTGGGTCCTGAGTTGAGTTTTACGATCCACGTGAGTTTTTCTCTCTTACAAGTTACGAAACCCTGTGGAGAGTTTATTTCTCAGTTCATCAACTCGAGGACGCTACAATTGCGATGTACTCTTTGAGAGGATCGTTTCGACTATTTTTGCGTATTTTTCTGAATTAGGGGATTTTCGGCACAAAAATTAGAATTTCAAAAAATTAGGAAAATTCCAAACTTTCTTTCTATTTAACCTTCCTCACCTCTCTCCTCCCTCATTTCTCTCATCTCTTTCTCTCTCTCATTCTCTCTCCTCTCTGGGTGATTCGGCGGGGGATGCACACCGTTGCAGAGCTGGCCGAGGTAAGGACGCGATGGAGTGATCGGGACGCAGAATGGGGCGACGTTTTGAGCGTGGCGAGGCGCGATCCCTCGGTGGATTCCGAGATGGCGCGGTTCGTTGATTTGGCATTTTCGGTGTGGTTTAGTCACTTCGGCGCACGGTTTCTTTGGTGGAGGTAGAGAAATGGATCACCTACTTCTCCTCTATGTTTCCCTGCAGTTTTGCGTTGTTCGGTGAGCATACGAGTGGATTTCCTTCCAGTTTAGGAAAATCATGCTTTTGGGGTGTTCGCAGTGTTTGCCAGAAAATGGTGATGGTTTTTAGATTAGTTGGTATCAATCGAATCCCTGGAATGTCAGCGTTCCAGATCCGCTGATTTCGTGTCAATTGGTTGTCATTTAGGGCCGGTACGAGCCCAGGAACCCCGGTGACTCATTTAGGGTCAATTCGGTGGAATTGCCCATTTCAAGCTGTTTGTGCGTTGTTTTGATCCCTTCCGGAGTGTGGAAGGTTGGTATTCTCATTATGGATGTTTCCCCCATCGATCGGAATCGAACGAGGCGTAGAATCGGGCCCGGAGATTAGGGTTTGGCCGATTTTGTGCCGTGACCGGTCGACCGTTCCAGGTCGGCCGGTCGACCAACGGTTGCCCGTAGGACCGTGATGGTCCAGCCCATGGTCCGGTCGATCGGACCACCTGGGCCGGTCGACCGACCCTGTCAGGTCGACCGACCCGAGGGGACAGGTCGACCGAAATTCTCTATTTTTGTTTGTTTTGAGTCCTGGTCGGTCCAGCTGAGATCCAATGACCGACCTATGGCCTCGCGAGTGTTCTGGACACCCTGTGGGTTCTGTGTCCGTGTTTCTGGGGTGTCGGGAGGTGCCGTGGTATCTCGATTAGCATGCCTGTAGGCATGTGTGTTTCGGGCTTTGTGTAGCATTCGATCGAGTCACCGTGTATTGGTGTGAGTGTGGTGGGGTTCCCCCGCATCTGTGTGGCCTCCCTTGAGTTCCCGTCTTGAGGGGATGGTCTCGGTGGCTTATGGCCTGCCTCGGTATTCGCGTTACCGTGGTTTTAGACCTAGTCAAAATTTTAAGTCGGTTGGCCTTGGCGGCCCAACCTTCATGTGTTTCTTCGTTGTAGCACACCTTTTTTCAGCCGCTACAGTCCGTGTGTCTTCGGTCAGTATCTTAGGGTGGTTTGTGTGGCGGATTCATTCTTAGACCGCCAAATCCATGTAGCGCGTCTATCTTAGACCTCTAGGTAGTTTGACTGGGTAGGTCGGTGCGAGAGTTGACTAGTGTAGGCGGCCTCACCTATGACCGCTACAGTCTTCTAGCGGCCCAACCTTTGACCGCTAATGTCCTCTAGCGGACCAGCCTATGACCGCTATTATCCTCATCTTTGTGTGCGTAGCGACTTCCTCCTTTACTGTTTGGTTTACCTAGCGGTCGAGTGATGGATTGCTTATGCCCAGAGTGTCGTTTCCCATCGTTTCGATTTCCGTATGTCTTGGCTTGACCTTATGATTTGCCGTTCCCGTGGATATCTTTCGGTTTCCTATGAGGGCTAAGTCCACGTTATGAGGTAGCCAAGAGTTTTCTTGCTTGAAATATGACTTTCTTCCTACTGTTAAATCATCATTGTTCAGTTTCGGTCAACCCGGGGTGACCCAGTGGTTGACAGGCGACCTTGTGTGCATCTCGGCGGTTCTATCCAGCCCGAGACTTGGTTCTGAACATCTTGAGGTGTTGTCTCACCTCAGTTTGCGTGTCCAGATGTGCTGAGGGTCTTGGTGTTCTCTCATGTCCCCGAGTGTCGTTTTACGCGGTCATGTCGTTTCCTCTGGCATAGGATTAGACCGATTGGCGGCTCATTCCACTTTGCGCAATGATCTTGACTCCGAGTCGTGAGACTCAATGATTGTTGTAGTAGTCGGTCTAGTTGCCTTGTCTTGAGTCTGTCGATAGTTATCTTGCTACCTCGGTGCTTCGTAGTACGTGCGATAGTGCTTCTTTGCCTGTCTATCCTCCAGCGCTCATGTTTTGGAGTCTGTGTCTAGTGAGCCTCCACTAGTCATAACCTTACGACACGTTACGGTGTGTCGGCCCATGTGGCGGGACAGTTCCCGAGATACAATTTTTAAGCTAGTTTCGTGGGCCCCGGCTCTTCACCATAGTGTTCTGCGGGGGTGGGGGGGGAACTAGCTAGAGCCCTGGCTCAAGGCACGAGCCTATGTGTGCACATGTGGTCAGAGGCTTTGGACTTGCGCTGACGGGCGTGACTCTGACTAGTCACTCGTTACTGTAGTCCCGTTCTGGTTCTGAGCATGTCTTAGTCTCTGTCGTGCTTCAGGTGGCATCACATATGAGAAACTTGTAGGCGCAGCATAAGACGTTAGTGGACACAGCTGGCTATTCTTCTAGTGAGGGGGTGCTTCCGTCACGTGACACGTGACTCTCGCATTTCTCGTGCATCGTGACCTTTCCAGGTTACCCCTCTCCTGGCTTTACCCGAGGTCAGAGTTGTGTCATGTGCATGACGTTCTAGTCGTACTGGGTCTGTGTCTGTCTCGATCTTTTCTAGACTTATTGTCTGGTCTTGTAGGCCTTTGTGTTAGGCCTCGTGCTTGCCGACAGATTGGTGACTACTGACTTCGTCAGTTCAGAGTTTACCCTTCTGTTGCTGTTACTGTTTGGAGTAGCCTAGGGGCCGAGGTCCACTCGACAGCCGTGTTTTGTCGGTAAGGCTTCTTCCCTCTTCCTTACTTGCTCCCTACTCATGTTCTTCCTGCTTTCTTTTACAGCTTTCTAGCAGTAGTTTTCCCTACTTTTTCTGCTTTGCTACTACTGTTATTTTAGTTGTTGTTCCGTGTTATTGCGTTATTTTTCAGTGGAGATCAGCGTGACCCCTACTGAGCCAGTGACACGAGGCTCACCCCTGCTTTTCAGGTGTGGTTGTCTCTTCTTCCTTGCGGTTCCTAGTGTGGCGAGTTCGTAGTTGCCAGCGGTACCTGCGTCAGGCTTCCCCCGACCTCAGTGTACATTTTTCTTTCTGTTGGACTATACTTGTCTTTCCTTTGGACTGGACTCTTGTATAATTGTTAATTTGTAACTGTTAATTAAAATGTAATTTTCTTTCTGCTACTTTAGTAAACATGATTAATGAAATATTATTGCTTACTGTTATATCTGGGGCTTCAATGTACTACACGACAATCCTTTTATCACTTCGGAGCTTTACAGCTCTTGGGAGGCTTCACGGTTTCCAAGCGGTATCGGGTTTACTCGGTACTCCTATCGGGTATATCCAATATTCGAGATCCGGGTCGTCACAGCTGGTATCAGAGCAATTGTTGTGTGAAGTACATGGGAATTCGAGATATATAGTATCCAGAGTCCTGAAAGTCCAGTATAGTCTTTCGCTAGCTTAGGTTTTGTGATTCTTTGTCGCTTTGTTTCTGTGTGTTGTCTTGTGCATGCTGTGTTAGCACTGTGCGAGATAGTTTTGCTCTCGTCAGGATGCGACGGGATGCTCCTTTTCATCGCGATGTTTGCCTTGATCGTGCTGTACTTGGCAGAGTTCGCCGATAGGCTTGAACCTGCAGTACATTATGCTAGATTTTTTCGTGATTTGTTCAGGTGGCTGGTGACTTTTTTGAGTTGGTGTGATGACCGTACACGTTCTTACGTTGTTTTGGTAGTCCCAGCTTAAGTCTGTGCAGCTCCTGAGGTGTTTCGTTTCTGTTGAAGTGGTTGCTTTGTTGCCTCGATTGAGAAGATGCGCGGGCGAGCCTAGAATTTTCCTTCCTGGTGAGCTACTGTTAGTGAGCTTGATTCTCTTCATCCTATTTGCTGGAGTCTTTTTCAAGGTAAGCCTTGGAATTGCTATCTTGGTAAGACCTTTGTCCTGCGTCTATTTAAGTATGGACAGTATTTATTCTAAGCCTGATCTGCTCTTTGTTCAACGGTTGCTTTGCTTTGGACCTAATCTTTGTGTTTAAAAGCCGTTGTGCACCGTGTTTGTCGTGCCGTGTCTAGCGACCGACGTGTTGTGAAGGCTCATTTATTCTTTCAGGACGTAATGGTAAGCTGAGATTAGCTTTTCCTTGTGCTTTGTGCTGAAGCTGGTACTCTCCTTCATTTGCACTTAGGCGACGTGTGATCGGTTGTTAGCAGGATCAATACTCGTGGCGTGTTACATTACGATTTGCACGAATTGCGATGGCGCCGAGTGTGTGATGAGATGCGGATACCGAGATATTTCTGATGCCTATGTGCATTGTATGAGTACGCAGCAGAAGGGTGTGGGCTGATAACCCACGGGTCGAGGATCGTTGGTTGTAAGATTCTGACCGGTCGAGAGAATTATTTTTCTCGATATGACTTCATCTTGGCTTCGTGTGCCTTAATGTTGTCTGTTGCCACGCCGTTATTCTTAGAGGCTTTATGGTGTTGGCACTGGCATTTGTGAGTATTGGGGAATCTATCGACATTTCTGCTGGTTGAGTACCCTCTGCTCTGTAATCCTTCCTTGGGTGTTGTGCTCTCGGGACATGATTGTGGTCATTGAGATGCATTTCCCAAGATTGCCGTTCTTGTTATCGTGGGTCTTTTCTTGGTGAGCTGCTCGTTGCATGACTAGTCCATTATAGTCATGTGTTCAGCTGTTATTGTGCCTTGATGTGACCCAGCTTGCAGTTGTATTCCGTGGTTCTGTGTTCAGTACGGAGCCGGGATCCTGCAAGTGCTGTTGTTGTCGTTTTGTCATTGTTTCCCGTGAATCTGCCTTGGCACTGTGTGGACCATGATCTTGTTGGTTAGTTGTGTTGTACTCTTCTTTCCTGATAGAGTTAGCATTCGACTCGATCAGATGTAATATCTGAGTGAGGACTGACTTGATTTTGCTTGTGGTCCGGTGCTGTCGTTGGCGTCCTGTGTGCCAGGCTTTCCTGGTTTCCTTTGGCACTGGGGCCGATGATGTTGTCGAGCTGTCAGCTGAGAGGACTATGCTTCCTTGTTTAAGCTGATGCTTGCCGTGTCTATCGTTTTGTTTTATCGATATCTGTCGTCATGGCATGGGTCGTGTCTCCTTTCCTGTGAGACGTAAGCGATGTTACCTTGTTTCGGAGGTGTCAGACTTGAGTTCACTTGTGTATCATGCTCGTTCGATAGATCTGTCTACCTTGAGATCCAGAACGTGTGCTTGTGATTATTGTTGACACCCGCTTTTACCCCGCAAGTTGTATCATTTCTCTTTTTCATCATTTTGGATGTCCCAAATTAACCATTATTTTGGAATGTTCCTTGGATGGATTTCGAGCCCATTTCATTGTTCCATTCCCTTTGATCATTGGAGATCATAATTTCTTAGAGCCTTGGAGCCTATTTTTCACCTTCCGGCCTTCCAAGTCGACTTACAGCCCATTTAGGTCGACTTCCCTCAGAAATGCGGCCTCTTTCGTTGCGTAGTCTTGAAAAATGGTCCCTTTTCACCCCCTTCCTTTCCTCTATTCATTAAGTGTCCTTCGCCAAAGTTGTTCCTTTTTTAAAGCCCTACATTTTCTTTTTCTATGCCATTATCCAGTTCTACACCATTTTCAAGCCCCAGTATTTTTCTCTGTTCTTACCCAATTTTCTCTCTCTTCTGATCATATTTTCATCTTGATCTCTTCATGAAAGTTGTTTACTTTTCAGTTATCTACAATTTCTTCTTCTACCATATGTTCTAATTCTGCACCGTTTTCAAGATATTCTCTGATTTCTAAAGTCGCGCGAGCTTGGCAGCCAAACCTTGATAAATGGTCAACAGTTGACCGCCTATAAACAGTAACTTTTTTAATTTTTTTAAATTTTAAATTTTAATTTTATTATTTTTAAAATATCATAAAATGATATTCTTAAGACCGCCTTACTCGAAAAACGGTCTATAGATGACCGTTTATCCTTTTTTGTGCAAAAAGTCTCCTGATCGCCCCCTAGTTCATTGGGCGGTCTACCCCTAGACCACCCCATTCCTAGGACGGTCTATCATGCGACCGTTTATACCCCAAAGAGTCCAAAAGTTTCTGAACTCCGTCTTCTTTGCCGCCGGATTCTAAGGCCGAACCTGTGCAACGGGGCCTCCTTGTTAGGGCTCTATCTTCTAGAATACTGCACTAAATTGAGCCTCGTTTGTTGCTGTGTCTTCCCCTTTGTATTATCTTGAATTTGGTATATGGAGCATGATTTTTAATTGACCATATCTCTATGGAATCTTGGCCACAATATCAGGTTTTTCGACTTTTCGTGTAACAAAAACCCTGCAGATTAGGTTCCAGAGGCTTCTTCCAAGAGCCATAACTTCCACAATCTTCAACCAAAAAGAGTCATGTTTGTTCCTACGCCTTATCTTGACTATTATCTCGAGAATGATCCAGAGATCTCAAGATTTGGTGGACTCTTTCTTTTGTAATCGTGGTAGAAAGTTGGGGGGTTTCACCACTTTTCTATATAAACCTGCCCAGTTCGCCTGCGTGACGGGGGGCTCTTCTTGGACTCGGGGCGAAGCCATGCCGGATCGTCGACTCACACCTTCGACCCCACTATGAAGAGGGAAGTATCAGCTTTAATTTCCATCTTTTTGGACTCAGTTTCATTGCTCCAATCCTTAGTTCTCATCTCATACTTTTTCAAAATTATCACAAATCGCACTATTTCTACACGTTTCTGTATTTTTCTCCGTTTTGCACATCACTTTTCTCCTTATTCTCTCAATCATTTTTCATGATTTTAAATCCTATGCATGCACAATACACCCACCTTTTGTTTGCACCCATTCATAGGGGTTAAAAACCCTCCCCCGGTGCGTTCTCCCCCATTCTTTCATGCTACTTTATCATTTCGGGACATATGCTACACTTCACATTCTAATGAGTTTTCTCTCTTTTGTGGCTTTATTTTGCAGGAGACTATTGATAGAACATGAGGCCCTTACTTTCTAGCCGGCTAGGAGGTGAGGAGGTGTCACCCACATGGATTCCCCGCGTCCCTTTTCAAGCGCGATCACGTTGTAGCGGCTTCCCTTTAGGCCGTGTCTTCCTCCATATTTTCCAAGGTACGCGGCGCCGTCTTCATCCTTTCTTCATCCTTTTGGTGCCATAGAACCTTGGTGGCGATCACGGTCAGGTTTCTCTATTCCTTGTCGCCCCTTTTCATTTCATGCAATTTCATGTTTATATGCATGCTTATATTGTTTAGTTCGGGGCGGGGTAGATTGAAACATTTACATCCTACAATTATGGTCTGACAAGTGTTCCCTTGAATGGTATTTCTCAAGATTCGTTTTGTTTCAAGTTGTGTCTTGGGGTTGTTCTTTACTGCTTCTCCTTTGCTAGTCCTTAAATTTTGAGGATGGAATTTCTTGAAGGAGGGGAGGCTGTAATACCCTGGATCCTTATTGGGTCTTTCGGATCTTCTTCGGAGAGTTTCAGATTACTTTTGTGAGTCCTGAGTTGAGTTTTGCGATCTACGTGGGTTTTTCTCTCGTACAAGTTACAGAACCCTGTGGAGAGGTTATTTCTCAGTTCATCGACTCGAGGACGCTACAGTTGCGATGTACTCTTTGAGAGGATCGTTTCGACTATTTTTGCATATTTTTCTGAATTAGGGGATTTTCGACACAAAAATTAAAATTTCAAAAATTAGGAAAATTCCTAATTTTCTTTCTATTTAACCTTCCTCACCCTCTCTCCTCCCTCATTTCTCTCATCTCTTTCTCTCTCTCGTTCTCTCTCCTCTCTAGGCGGTTCGACGCGGGGTGCACACCGTTGCGGAGCTGGCCGAGGTGAGGACGCGATGGAGTGATCAGGACACGGAATGGGGCGACGATTTGAGCATGGTGAGGCGCGATCCCTCGGTGGATTCCGAGACGGCGCGGTTCATTGATTTCGCATTTTCGGTGCAGTTTAGTCGCTTTGGTGCACGGTTTCTTCGGTGGAGGTAGGGAATGGATCACCTACTTCTCCTCTACGTTTCCCTGTAGTTTTGCGTTGTTTGGTGAGCATATGAGTGGGTTTCCTTCCAGTTCGGGAAAATCATGCTTTTGGGGTGTTCGCAGGGTTCGCCAAAAAACGGCGACGATTTTTAGATCAGCTGGTATCAATCGAACCCCTGGAATGTCAGCGTTCCAGATCCGCTAATTTTGTGTCAATTGGTTGTCATTTGGGGCCGGTACGAGCCTGGGAACCGCGGTGACTCATTTAGGGTCAATTCGGTGGAATTGCCCGTTTCAAGCTGTTTATGCATTGTTTTGATCCCTTCCGGAGTGTGGAAGGTCGGTATTCTCATTATGGATATTTCCCCCTTTCATCAGAATCGAACGGGGCATGGAATTGGGCCCGGAGATTAGGGTTTGGCTGGTTTTCTGCCGTGACCGGTCGACCGGACCGGATGGGCCGGTTGACTGGCGGTTGCCCGTAGGACCGTGATGGTCTAGCCGATGGTCAGGTCGACCGGACCACCTGGGCCAGTCGACCGACCCTGTCAGGTCGACCAACCCCATGGGCCAGGTCGACCGAAATTCTCTATTTTTGTTCATTTTAAGTCCTGGTCAGTCCGGTTGAGACCCAATGACCGACCTATGGCCTCGCGAGTGTTCCGGACACCATGTGGGTTCCGTGTCCGTGTTTCTGGGGTGTCGGGACGTGCCGTGGTACCTCGATTAGCATGCCCTAGGCATGTGTGCGTCGAGCTTTGTGTAACGTTCGATCGAGTCGCCGTGTATCGGTGTGACTGCGGTGGGGTTCCCCCGCATGTGTGTTGCCTCCCTTGAGTTCCCGTCTTGAGGGGATGGTCTCGACGGCTTGTGGTCTGCCTCGATATTCACGTTACCATGGTTTTAGACCTAGTCAAGATTTTAAGTCGGTTGGCCTTGACGGCCCAACCTTCATGTGTTTCTTCGTTGTAGCGTGCCTTCCTTCTGCCGCTACAGTCCGTGTGTCTTAGGTCAGTATCTTAGGGCGGTTTGTGTGGCGCATTCATTCTTAGACCGCCAAGTCCGTGTAGCGCGTCTATCTTAGACCGCTGGGTGGTTTGACTGGGTAGGTCGGTGTGAGAGTTGACTGGTGTAGGCGGCCTCACCTATGACTGCTACAATCTTCTAGCTGCCTAACCTTTGACCGCTACTGCCCTCTAGCGGACCAGCCTACGACCGCTATTATCCTCATCTCTGTGTGCGTAGCGACTTTCTCCTTTACTGTTTGGTTTACCTAGCGGCCGAGTGATGGATCGCTTATGCCCAGTGTGTCGTTTCCCGTCGTTTTGATTTCCGTATGTCTTGGCTTGACCTTGTGGTTTGCCGTTCCCGTGGATATCTTTTGGTGTCCTATGAGGGCTAAGACCACGTTATGAGGTAGCCAGGAGTTTTCTTGCTTGAATTAGGAGTTTCTTCCTACTGTTAAATCGTCATTGTTCGGTTCCGGTCAACCCGGGGTGACCCAGTGGTTGAAAGGTGACCTTGTGTGTGTCTCGGCGGTTCTGTCCAGCCCGAGACTTGGTTCTGGACGCCTTGAGGTGTTGTCTCACCTGGGTTTGTGTGTCCAGATGTGCTGAGGGTCTTGGTGTTCCCTCATGTCTCCGTGTGTCGTTTTACGCGGTCATGTCGTTTCCTCTGGCTTAAGATTAGACTGATTGGCGGCTCATTCCGCTTTGCGCAACGATCTTGACTCCGAGTCGTGAGACTCAAGGATTGTTGTAGTAGTAGGTCTAGTTGCCTTGTCCTAAGTCTGTCGGTTGTTGTCTTGCTACCTCAGTACTTCGTAGTACGTACAATAGTGCTTCTTTGCCTTTCTATCCTCCAGCACTCGTGTTTTGGAGTCTGTGCCTAGTGAGCCTCCACGAGTCGTAGCCTTACGACACGTTACGGTGTGTTGGCCCATGTGGCGGGGCATTTCCCGAGATACGATTTTTAAGCTAGTTCCTTGGGCCCCTGGCTCTTCACCGTAGCGTCCTGCGCGGGGGGGGGGGGGGGGGGGGGTGAACTAGCTGGAGTTTTGGCTCTAGGCACGAGCCTGTGTGTGCACATGTGGTCAGGGGCTTTGGACTTGCGCCGACGAGCGTGACCCTGACTAGTCACTCATTACTGTAGTCCCATTCTGATTCTGATAGTGTCTTAGTCTCTGTCGTGCTTCAGGTGGCATCACAGATGAGACACTTGTAGGCGTAGCATAAGACATTAGTGGACGCAGCTGGCTATTCTTCTAGTGAGGGGGTGCTTCCGTCACGTGACACGTGACTCTCGCATTTCTCGTGCGTCGTGACCTTTTCGGGTTAGCCCTCTCGTGGCTTTACCCGAGGTCAGAGTTGTGTCATGTGCACGACGTTCTAGTCGTACTGGGTCTGTGTCTGTCACGGTCTTTTCTAGACTTGTTGTCTGGTCTCGTAGGCCATCGTCTTCGGCCTCGTGCTTGTCGACAAATCGGTGACTCCTGACTTCGTCAGTTCAGAGTTTACCCTTCTGTTGCTGTTGCTGTTTGGAGTAGCCTAGGGGCCGAGGTCCACTCGGTAGCCATGTTTTGTTGGTACGGCTTCTTCCCTCTTCCTTACTTGCTCCCTACTCCTGTTCTTCCTGCTTTCTTTTACAGCTTTCTAGCAGTAGTTTCCCTACTTTTCCTGCTTTACTACTACTGTTGTTTTAGTTGTTGTTTCGTGTTACTGCGTTATTTTTCAGTGCGGATCCGCGTGACCCCTACTGGGCCAGTGACACGAGGCTCACCCCTGCTTTTCAGGTGTGGTCATCTCTTCTTCCTTGTGATTCCTGGTGTGGCGAGTTCGTTGTTGCCAGCGGTACCTGCGTCGGGCTTCCCCCGACCTCAGTATACGTTTTTCTTTCTGTTGGACTGTACTTGTCTTTCCTTTGGACTGGACTCTAGTATAATTGTTAATTTGTAACTGTTAATTAAAAAGTAATTTTATTTCTGCTACTTTAGCAAACCTGATTAATGAAATATTATTGCTTACTATTATATCTGGGGCTTCAATGTACTACACGATAATCCTTTTATCCCTTCGCAGCTTTACAGCTCCTGGGAGGCTTCACGGGTTCCAAGCCGGTATCCGGAATCCGGGTCGTCACAGCAGGACCCAACCGCTCACCTTGAGCAACGTCCTACCTCCATCAGGCACCTGCCAGCCAGGTAGTTCTCAATCTCCCTATAGGGAGCCCCTGTAAAACACGCGGGTATCCGTCATACCACGCATTGACCCGAAGACCGACTCACACGTCGAAATTGTCCCGCGGCTTGCGCCATTTGTACTCTGGCCTACTCAGCCCATTTGTAAAGCCCATGTGACTCTCATATAGCATATAACCAGTTGAATGCATGTGCCCATATGCGGGCCCCAGTTTTATACCTACACCATTCGGCACACGTGCCTAATGGCCCTGATCCCAGCCATTACCCCCCAAACGAAAGCGCGCCCACAACTGCGGAATGCTCTCGGCCCTCTACCCATGGCTTCAGACACATACAGGCTTCTCTTCAGCATAGAACGAAGGTGTTCGGATTCAATCCGATGTAAATAAACATCGATCGCTTGCGGTCGGTGGGGAAGGACGTCCAGTACACTATTCCCCCAATCGCCTACGCACTCGCACCCGTGGAACCCCCTCGATCCACGTGTCGCCCGACCTCTCAAGCCCACGTGTCGCGTCCTGGCGACGCTTCCCCAGTTGACCCTTGGTTCCATCGGTGATCGTTGAGAAAGCGACTGGCACGCCCACACCCTGTCCAGCTAACCTACACCCCAATATTTCCGTGCCATTCGACCCTTTTCGACTTTCCATAAAAAGGAGAGTGCCCGGTACCGCCGTGAGAAGCCTACGGCCATGAAGGAGGATACCTGAGATACATCAAACTCCTATATCTTCCTCCCCGACGTATTCCTACCTTCACCCCGGTCATCGGCATAAAAAAAAAAACCCCACGACAGGAGGTTTTGTTATCATCAAAATCACTTGGAGAGACTCAACACTTGTGAATAGGAATAATTATTCATCATCTTTTCATTCACTTGCATATGCTTGTATATACTTGATATACTTACTTGCTTGAATGCCATGATTCTTCGGTATCTCAAATCTTTAGTTGTAGAAGGGTGGATTACGTCCATCTGGAAACACTCTCGATGTGTGAGTTGGGTCTTTGGACCTTCACCTCCGCCATGTACCAGAAATCATATTGCATGAATTTACTTTCAAATCCTTGCATGACGGCATGTATATATTATAGAAAACTTTCTCTTGAACATTTTCTATGATCTCACCTCCTTGCTAGATAAAATACAGTGATTTTGATCATTTGTGAATAGCAACATATACAAAGGAGGAGGAATTATTTTCAATTGTGCATACAGTTAGGGGTAGTCATATCTATGTTTTGGCAAATTCATTTTCAACATCCAAAGTAATTACCCACACACCTTGCACAAAATGATGCATATGACTTTAATCGATAAGGATTTCAGAAATTCTTCTCAACACTTTAAGGGGAATAAAATTTCTAAATGGAAATCGAGAGTAATCGTGAGGAAAAAGTTGTCTACCCCATAAAAATTCAATAAGTGGAATGTCAAACTAAGTAGTCGGGAATCCCCACTGAAATAAATGAGGAAACTCGCGTCGAAAGGTGAAACAAAAATCCACATTGCGTGATGAATCCTAGTAGTCGGGAATCCCCATTGAGACACATGAGGTGACTCGTGCCGAACGCTGAAATCCAATAAAAGAAACAAAGGGGTTGTGCGGAGCTACCAAAAGTTGATAATTGAAATGGCTTTGTAGAAAAGAAAAAACCCTTTAGTGTTCTTTAGAAATTCTGTCAATATCCATATATTTCTGAAGTTCATTGCTCATTTCCCCATATTTCACTCTTGGGT
Organism: Amorphophallus konjac; assembly: GCA_022559845.1. Lineage (NCBI taxonomy): Eukaryota > Viridiplantae > Streptophyta > Magnoliopsida > Alismatales > Araceae > Amorphophallus > Amorphophallus konjac. The sequence continues at coordinate 293,258,389 of CM040118.1, forward strand.
ATAATTGTGATGAATGTGCATCTTGAATTTGTTCTTATCATGGTTTATGCAGTGCCTCTAGTATATGCATGCACTACCTTTTTTGATTATGCTTCGTATGACACAATTTGATTTTAAATCTACTGTACACTTGCTACCCTTTTACCCCATTGAGGGGGAGTTATAGGGCTTGTCTTTCATGCTTGCCTGCATGAATAATTTGGAGATGTTCATACTCAGTCATACATGTTCATATTAGACTTTAATAACCCTATTGTCAATCAGTTTTTGTTGATGACAAAGGGGGAGAAAAAGTGCATATCATGTTCATATCAGTTTTAAAAAGTGCATATCATGTTCATATCAGTTGTTTGGAAATATCATGTTCATATCAGTTGTTTGGAAAGTTTTTGTGCATATCAAGTTTTCTTTGCATAGTTTGGTTCATATGCATTTGGTTCATATACATATAATCTAGATACTTCATAGTTTTGTCACATGTTCATAGTTTCATATATGTTCATGGTTTTAACTTTCTCAATAAATTGTCACTTGGAATTCATGCACGCAAAATGCACATGTCGTTTTGTCATCATCAAAAAGGGGGAGATTGTTGGATCCCCTAGTTGATTTTGATAGTTAAGTTTCAATGATGACAAATCTTGTGTGTATGTGTCTTTGAGAAAGCTCTTTAAAGTTTGCTAACCAATGTGTTCATACTTTGATTGACTTGTTTTACAGAATCAATGGAATGACCTATGATGATACAAGTTGACTCTTGATAAAGAGGAAGTCGATTTCTCGTGGCATTTTTAGTATAGGCCTTTGGGAGATTGAAGCAAGTCAACTAGTACTTCAAGGGAAGTTGACTTGGACTGATATGCTATGAATATGCCCTTAGGTGTTTGATCATGTGGATTTAATTCTTGATGAATATTTTGCTTTAACCTTGATCAAATAGTTTGAAACTTGTGTGTTTGATTCTCATGCATATTATACATGCATTAGTGAAAGAAAAAAGTGTTCAAATCATAGATATGAAACTGTGTTTTCATGCATATCACTCTTATCCTCTAATGCATATTTCTCATATAACACTTGAGCTAGCAAAGGACCTATATGCATATCTTTCATGTGTTTCTAATGGTTTTTCATGTTCATACATCATGGAATTTATAATTGGGTTGTTGGAGTTTAATCTCTCACACTTAAACATTGTTTTTCACTTTTGCACTGTGTTCGGTCGACCAAGATAGGGGTTTCGATCGACCAGAATTAACAGGGCTCACCAGTCTAAAATTTTCTCAGGGTTCGGTTGACTGACCAAGGGACTTCGGTCAACCAAAATCGTCAGACTGCACCAGTCCAGACTGTAGTGCCCCAGAATTTATATATATAATTTTTGAATTTTAAAATAATTTTTTGGAAATTATAAAGGCTTAAATAAATTAATGAAGGGGTTATTGGATTAATGAGTCAATATAAGGCTCAAAAAGGCTAATTAGTTAACCTAGCCTATCTAATAATTGTCCAAAAGGTTTATGGACCTAGCCCACCAAGTTTGGCCCATATTCTAGAAGGGTAATTAGCCTATTCAGGTATTTTAAGGATAAATACTAATTATATAAGATAATTATATGGATAAATGAATAAAAGAGTTTTATTAAATTGAAACTCCATAGACGTTACATGTAACAGTCGCTCGGGCGACCGCCACAGCCCTGTAACGCACCTAGACACGACGGTTACATCCTACAGATTCCGTAAGGTGAGGAAATTACAAAAAGATTAGAACTTTAAAATCCTATCTACAAGAGATCGAATTGGGATAGATTATAACATTGCTAAGGACTCTTAGGGATTAGGTTCTGACAAATGAAGGACTCTAGAATCGATCTAATCTTCAAATCCTAACCAAAACCCAATAAATAGGACCTAGTTCTGAACTGAGCGACCCTTACTTTTGGCCCGTGAAGAATCAAGATAAGGAGTCATAATTTCGGGTAAGTTCTTTAGAAGATTTTGTTTAGTATATTATAGACTAATAGTTCTCCAAATTTCACGCTAGGAGACCAAGCAACCAAGAAGATAGAAGCTTCCAAAGTTGCTGATTCAACCTTAGCAACCCAGGAATCTGAACGCAAGACCCCTGAAGATCCAGAGATTAGGACGTCTAAACGAGGTACTTAGAGTTCAATCCTTTAGAACTTTTTGTACCCAATAGTCTCATCTCCTTACCCTCAAAATTTCACATCCTTAGGTTAAGAGGCTGAGGAAATAGAGCAAATTGAAGTTACTGATTTATCACAAGAAGTACAAGGGTCTAAGGGTAGCACCTAGCATTAAATTCGAAGTTTGAAGGTCTTAAAAGAGGTAGGTTATCTCATGATTGGCAAAAATAACTTGTTAGGGATAAAAGCCCTCTGATTGTGCTTGATTTCATGTATTATAGACTAAGAATTTCATGATTTCATAGTTTTATACATTCATGCATCTCTTAGCCCTAAATGGAAATTAAAAGGTATTATCTTGTCTATTCACTAAACCCTTGCATATAGTTGGCCTATGCATCGTTATCATGACTAAGACAGTGGTAATATGTTGATTTCCAGGCATGTTATGTTTTCATAAACCTTCACTTTAGTTTACTGCCAACAGGTTCTCTGACGCACTAACGTGAGACTGTCACATGCATGTAACGGCCTTACGATAGACCGTCACATTCTATTGTGTTTTTATTTGTTCTATTGTCTCTGACGCACCCTAGTAGGAGCATTACACCACTGTAACGGCCCCTCGATAAACCGTCACGCACTGTAACGCGCCTATCCTAGACCGTCAGACACCTGTGTTCTGTCAGCCCAAGGCAGAATAATAACCAGTTAAGTTTACTTATAAATAAGCTTAGATAGCTAAGATGGACCTGTTATCATGACTTCAAGTTTAGTTACTGATTCATAATCAAATTGCATGATTAATGTATCTTAGATTATTTTAAGTTATGTTAATTTCATCGCCTAAAACTCTATAGTTTTGTATTCTAAATCATGATTTTTCCAAATGTTGTATTGACGGAGTTCTCTCATGGTTTCACATTGTTACACATTCTTTTCCATCTATAGAGTCATTTCTTCAAGTACATGGCGCATATTCCGGTATGTTATCCATTTAGTTCACGTTGCACTATAGGAACACTATTCTTGGACATGAGGACCTCTCTATTGGATATTCCTTCCAATGGACTAGGAAATCTTGTTTCAAGGCCTCCGTAATTCTCCGTAAGCCTGGGATTCCCACTAGGACGCTGAGTTGGTTGTACCATTAAAGCCCATTGATTAGATTACACTATCGATGTTTTTGATTATCAGTAGTGTAACGGATCTATATTGGACCGTCAGGCACATGTAACGGCCCAATATATGATCGTCACATTCCACTGAGTCCGATTAATTGGTTTTGGATTCAGACTAATGTAACGGCCCAATACTGGAGCGTCACATGATGTAACGGCCAGTACACGACCGTCACACTACTTGAGTATTTTAACCCAAGGATTGACCAAGGGTTGATATTCTAAGGTTCTAAATAGACTCTTGATGATCTAGAACTTATCATATTGATCAAGGAACCTAATATAATGAATGAAAGATAAAGAATGTATCGTTATGCTACCGATTTATTTCCATAAGCATAACCTTGCTTAAGTCATTCTTGATTTCTCATGATTCTTATTGAAGCAATCATTTATTGAATTATCGTTATCAAGAGCTTGTTGGAATTGTACATTCTTGGCCATACTTTATTGTTACATGTGTGGAAGTAGCTTGATTTATACTTGAAGATGCGATCGAGCATTGATTGTGTTCAAGGGCTCTATGCTAGTCCCCTCGGCTGATTGTCGGAAACATACTATTATAAACCATGGGGTATGATGCTACTGGCGTCGCATTACGCTGGGAGTACTTTCTTTATAAATATGTGAAAATCCACAACACAATACAGCATGATTGATACTTGACTTTATTGATATTCCACAGAAATTCACGAGGTACTTGCTCATAAACAAAAGATACTGGAGTGATGATTATGTGGCTTGCTAGTACATTCTCGTTACATTCTTGTTCATGAAAGGCCATATCATGTTCTTGTTTCATTCTTGCTAGTTCATACTTGCTCTCATTCTATCTTACACGATCGTCTTGTTACTTGGTTTAAACGCGTGATTGATCGCATTCGCATGATTGTACCTTATTCTTTAGAGCTAAATTGTTAATTACTTTAATAGTGCCTTCATGTTGATGCGAATATACCTACTGGGCAAGTGTGCTCATTACCTATTTCCAATCTTTTCAGGAGATGGAAGTGATTCGAATTCGGATTCGGGTTATACAAGTAGCGGGTCCGAGAGCGAATGAAAGTATTGTCAAGATGAGAGTGAAGACTTAGGAAGTCTAAATTGTTTAGATTGAGTCTGTGTAATTTTCCTATTTTCTTGAGTCTGGTATATTGGTATAAGTGGAATTAATGATTGTATTTGAGTATTGAATTTGATTATTATGAAATAAAGTTGAAGTTTAAGTAAATATTGTGCAATTGCATTTATGTATGTGATTGTCTTACACTCTGATCGTTCTTGCTTGCAAGAGGCTTACCATGCCGGCTGTTCACGTTTCTCGAGTGAGTCTTCCGCTGTCATAAAGGCTCGGGACGTGACAGTTAAGTTGGTATCAGAGACTAAGTCTCAGGACTTAGGAAGAAGAGTTATGTCATAGGAAAAGTCCAAGGTTTAAGGACCCCTACCTATGAACTAAGGAAGAATTTTCATACCCACGTGAGAATTGGGTTGAGCCGGGATAAGATAATTAATTAGATTTAAGATTACTCCTTCCAATTTCATGAGAAATAACAAGTTGTTATTTTTCTCTCAAGTACCTTATCTTACGAATGGCTCATCGTGTAGATTGGGATGGCATGCAACAAACAGTTGCCGGCCTTACTCAGGCATTGCAAACTATAGCGCAAGGCGGCGCAGGGGCAAGGGCCGGTGACCTACATTGCAATTTCTGGGGTTTAAATCCTCCGTGATTCTATGGCTCTTCTAATCCCGACGAGGCAGAGAACTGGAATGACGAAATGAATCGAATATTTGACATCATCCAATGCACCGATCAGGAGAAGGTGCGTCTCGCAACCTTTCAACTTAACAAAGATGCTCGCACCTGGTGGAAGTCAGTTCCGGCACCTCCAGCCAATGCACCTCATACATGGGATGGGTTCCTCACCCTATTTCGTGCCAAATACTTTTCGGAGCACGTAAAGGAATGAAAGGCTATGGAGTTCGCCACCCTTCAGCAAGGAATGATGATGGTTGCCGAATATGAACTACAATTCCCAAGGCTAGCACCGTATGCATCACATCTAATCAGTACCGATTTATTAAAGGTGAATCGGTTTATGGACGGGTTACGTCCCGGTTTCATCCAGCAGCTCGGGATCCAAAACATCCGTACTTATGCAGAGATGGTTCAACGGGCATACCTATGTGAAGGGACCTTAGAGAAGGTCAAAAAATTGAAAGGAAAGGGAGAAGAATCCTGCCAACGTTCTGATCGGCGTTATAAGAAAGAGAAATTCAGCATCACGGAGCCTTACAAGAGCCGTGATAGTAAGAAGAGATCCAGGAATGGGAATGGTGGAAGTTCCCATAAGCAAAAGAAAGTCAAGGAGGAGAAGGAGCAAGTCGCCATGGCTTGCACATTTTGTGAAAAAATTGGCCATTCGGCTGAGGAGTGTTGGAAGCGCCTTGGCGCTTGTTTACGTTGTGGAAGCAGGGAGCATCGCATGCCAGAATGCCCCCTTATGAAGGACCAATCATCTGGTAATGGACGCAGGAGGCATGCTCGCCTTAATGCCATTCTAGAAGAAGAGCAAGTGCCCAGGGATGATGGGCTTATGGAAGGTACTCTTCTAATTTGTTCTCGTCTTGCATTCGTGCTATTTGATACTGGTGCCTCTGATTCTTTTATCTCCACTACTTTTGCTAAAACATTACCAATCGCATAAGTTCCCTTACCTTCAGATCTTGCTATTTCCACACCCTTAGGTTCTGGAACAAAGCTTACCGACTATTATCCTGATAGCGAAGTGATAGTAGAGGGTCATAATCTCCCCACAAATTTAGTATGCCTTGACATGAAAGGTTATGATGCCATTTTAGGGGTAGATTGGCTTGTAGATCATGATGCTTATATCAATTGCCGAAACAGGATTATATCCTTTCGAAAGCCCGGTCTTCCAAGATTCTCTTTTCTTGGCATCAAGTACAAGAAGCATCCTACTATCATATCTTCTCTTCACGCTTGCAAACTTATCTCGCAAGGATGTGGAGCTTTTCTTGCTTCTGTCATTGTTACCGAATCCAAGGGGATTAACATAGCAAACATCCCTATTGTAAATGAGTTCCCCGATGTGTTTCCGTCTAAATTACCCAGTTTACCACCCGAGATGGAAGTGAACGTCACCATTGAACTCATTCCAGGAGCAGCACCTATTTCTATAGCCCCTTACAAGATGTCTCCCACAGAGCTTAAGGAATTGAAAAGGTAATTGCAGGAACTACTAGACAAGGCTTCATCAGACCTAGCGCATCCCCTTGGGGTGCGTCGGTTCTATTTGTCAATAAAAAGGATGGTTCTCTCAGGCTATGCATCGATTACCGACGACTGAATCAACTCACAATTAAGAACAAGTATCCATTGCCGCGTATTGATGAACTCTTCGATCAGCTTTTGGGAGCAGAATATTTCTCTAAGATAGACCTCAGATCAGGTTATCATCAACTTAGAATTAAAGAAGAAGATATTTATAAATCGGCTTTTCGAAGTCGTTATGGCCACTATGAATTCGTAGTGATGCCGTTTGGATTAACTAATGCCCCAGCAGCATTCATGCAACTTATGAACAATGTCTTCCAGCCAGATCTGGACCAGTTCATCGTCGTCTTCATTGACGATATCTTGATCTATTCCAAGACAAAAGAGGAACATGAACAACATTTGAAAATAGCTTTACAAACACTTAGAGAACATAAGCTTTATGTCAAACTCAATAAGTGTGAATTCTGGCTTGAGGAAGTCTCATTCCTAGGCCACATTATTTCAAAAGAAGGTATTGCTGTGGATCCTTCTAAGGTAGAAGCTGTCAAGAATTGGAGTCGGCCAACAACTGTATCGGAAGTAAGAAGCTTTCTGGGTCTAGCTAGTTATTATAGGAGATTCATTAAGGACTTCTCAAAAATTGTGGTTCCTTTAACCAGACTCACAAGAAAAGAAAACCCTTTTGTCTGGTCCGTGGAATGTGAGAAGAGTTTCCAAACTCTTAAGAATCATCTTACGACAGCTCCTATTCTATCACTACCGATGGAAGGTGGTGGATTCGAAGTGTATACGGATGCATCTGGCATTGGCTTAGGATGCGTCCTTATGCAGAATGGAAAAGTAATCTGTTATTCTTCAAGACAATTGAAACGTCACAAGGAAAACTATTATGTACATGATTTGGAATTAGCAGCGGTTATTTTCGCCTTGAAAATTTGGCGTCATTATCTCTATGGAGAAATGTTTACAATATACTTGGACCACAAAAGCTTGAAATACTTATTCTCTCAAAAAGAGCTTAACATGAGGCAGAGGAGGTGGTTAGAATATCTCAAAGACTTTGATTTTGCTATTCAATATCATCCTAGCAAGGCTAATGCTGTAGCAGATGCACTCAGTAGAAAACCAATAGGTATGCTATCAAGTCTTATGATTAGTGTAACTAACCTTGTTCCCCAATTTGCTCAGTTGAACTTAGATATAGACATAAAGGAAGAAGATTATTTTATAGCTAATATCCGAGCTCAACCTACATTGATAGAAGATCTGGTCAAACTTCAAAATGATGATCCTATATTACTGGAAGTTAAGGCCAATATTGAACAAAGACCGGATTTTTCTATTTCCAATGACGGAAGATTGTTATTCAAGGGCCGAATATGTGTACCAGATCATGAGGCTACGAAGAAACTGATCCTAGATGAAGCGCATAATTCTAAATACACAATTCATCCAGGAGGAATAAAGATGTATCAAGATCTCAAAAGAAATTTCTAGTGGCCCAACATGAAGAGAGAACTAGTTGATTTCGTATCCCGTTGTCTCACCTGCCAACATGTAAAAGTAGAACATTTTAGACTCGCAGGTAAATTACACCCCTTGAGTATTCCCGAATGGAAATGGGAGAGTATAGGGATAGACTTTATTATGGGTTTACCTAAGACAAGAGGTGGACACGATGGAATATGGGTAATCATAGACCGATTGACTAAATCCGCACACTTCATACCAATAAAGAGTCGATTGTCACGCCCCGATGCGGAATCTCGGGACGTACGGTTAGGGGCAAGCGAGCAATAATTCCGAACCATTGCAAACCATTGCACAAAAGGTTGGAAAGGATAATAATCAGAGTTTTATTGATAATAAAGTTGAGTACACTGGGTAGAACAACTACATCCAAATAATAAGCAAAATACTAGAACAATCTCTCACTAATACTAAGGGTACAAACTGACTCAATAAACTAAAACTATCTCTCGATATCACTCCAGTCCATTCCCGACAAGTTCATCACCTGGAAAGAGGGGAAAAGTAGGAGTGAGCTAAACGCGCTCAGTAGATAACCACAAACAGGTTTACGTAATTAACCATTGATTTCCAATTTATATGAAATGCAGTAAATAAAGAATGACGATACGATAAAAGAAACAATGTAAAAGATATCTTACAAAGTCAAGAAATATAACAATTTACCAAGTAATGAACAAGTAAAGTAACAGTAGAGAATTTGGCCAGCAAGTATGTTACACATGTAGCCAAGTAAATACGCACGAGTCAAGTAACAAGAGTTTGTCATAGACGTAACATGTCAAGTCAAGTGTTCGGGTGCAATGCCTCACCCTGTCATAAACATCCCAATGGGCTCAATATCTTTTCGGGCGCTCTCCCCAGGACTAGACCGGGCCCTTATGATGCGTTGGCATTTCATTTCAATTGGATCACCGATCCCCCGTCTAGACATAGTCAATTATGGCCAATATAATCAGATGAATTTCTGTCGGGTACAAGATGTAAAGGACGACACTTGCCTCCTTTGATTCAAGAGTATAACCACGATGAAAAACTCAAAACAAGGTAGTCGTACGGCAAACACCGGGCCGTACTCACATGAGTAACGAGTCACGGGGCCAAGAATGAACGGTTGACAGTAAGCCGTTCGAGAGAGAGAAGTAAGTTCCGAAGAACGAATATACGAACCATTCGGGTCGTATTTTAAGAAATACGGTTCAAGAGAATCCGTATTAAGCATAACGATAATGTCTAATTATAAGATAATTTATGCAAAATAGTTACCGGGTTGCCAATAACAATTAAACCAACCAATTTCAGTTTAATGTCCATTGATCAATTCCGGGCTCAAATATGACCGAAGATTATCCAAGGGTAATCGGTCAATTAATCAAGTTAAAACAATAGTCATGATGTAACCGTAATTTACCACGGTAAAAATGTTCTACGGTAAAAATGTAAAGTTTACCGGATGGAGTGTCCGGCTAATTGGTCAAAGACTTGCCATACGTCGGCCAGTAATTTTCTGGTTTACAGTAATTTACATAAATTACCTATGGTAAAGTTTAGCTATTTACCATACTTATTCAATTTATCCAAAGTTACAAGTGAATTTCAATGATTTTCACTTTAAACAATTTATCAAAATAGATATTGCAAATAACAGAAATTTACTCATGTCATTATCTGTTATTTATGTGGGTTGTCAATTTTTACTAATTAACATTGTTAAATGGGTCAAAATAGCAAAAAAAATCAGTTTTCTGGAAGTTAAACGGATGACAGTGGGCCGTTAAACCTACTGGCTGTAAAACGGTTATCATTGGGCCGTTTTATACAAGGCGGGCGGTTCTAATTGGGCCGTTTGTATAAGTCGGGCGGGCAGTTCTGAACCGTCTAAGAGATAAAGCGGTCCGGTTGGAACCGTTAATCCCTGTAACACGGGAATAGCAAAACAGAAGCATAAATCCGGCGTTTTATGCATTTGAGTACGTAAATAAATGGAAAAGCATGGTTTCTACAAGCTAACATGATGCCCTTTCATTCCATTTATCAAATTCAAGGTTTGTGCCATGGTTACCTACCTTAACCGATGAAATAAGGAAAGATGAATGGGGAAGAAGATGAACAGTAGACTTGCAGAGCTTCTTCACAGCAGCAAGAACCCTTTTGTGTTTAAGAGATGTTTAAGGGGGCTTCCTCTACTTATAGGTTTGGAAGAGGAGTGTTTAATCTTCACACACGGTTTGGTCAGAGCTGCAAAATCCTTTGCATTGTTGACAACGTGTTTCTGCCAACCAAAACACGGTTTCACGTGTTTCTCAAGGTAAGGTTAGCCTAATCTAAGCCTAATCCAAAAGATTAAGGAATGGTTAACTAAAACCTCAATTTAATATTACTAAATGATTTTTAATGAATTGGACCCAAAAGACAAAATTACTAATCAAGACATGCTCTTTCATAATATGATTTTTATGGAATTTTATCACGAGGTTTATTGTTAATCTCCCAATCTTAAGATTAAAATAATAATTTAACCCAATGTTCAATGGTTTAGTCGATAGAGAGAGTTTCTGATTTTTACCGATGAAACTTCAGAAGACAAAGTTGCTAAGAAAAATACCCTCTATCAGATGTGATTTTTACAGATTTTTCTAAGGTAGTTGTATTTTCGTATGAATAGTGTTTTCCACGTTTTTAAGTCAGGCTTAAATACCCTCTATCAGATGTGATTTTTACAGATTTTTCTAAGGTAGTTGTATTTTCGTATGAATAGTGTTTTCCGCGTTTTTAAGTCAGGCTTAAATCACTGATTAAGCCATGTAAATGATTTTATTAGGGTCAAGTACAGAAGACCAAAGTGTTTACCATGGTCTTTACTAATTAATTACTATTTTTCAGAATTTTTATATGATAGTCAAAAATTTTACTATTTACTATTTACCACAGTCACTATTCAACATTTACTTTTTACGAAATTTAATATTTGTACAGAAACTCGGGGTCTTACACCCTCCCCCACATAAAGAATTTGGTCCTCCAAATTCACTGGACCAAAATATAATAGCTTACCTAGAATAGATCGGGATAACACTTCCGTATGGCGTCCTCGGATTCCCATGTAGCTTCCTCTATTCCACGCTGACTCCATTGGATTTTAACCATCGGTATGGAACGATTTCGAAGTTGTTGCTCTTTCCGATCCAGAACCTTAACTGGTCTTTCTTCATAAGATAGATCATTCTTAAATTCAAAGTCCACATGTTGAATGATGTGACTAGGGTCGTACACGTATTTCCGAAGCATAGATACATGGAATAAATTATGTACACCAGATAATTGAGGAGGTAAGGCCAATCTATAGGCGACTTCACCCACTCGATCAAGGATCTCAAATGGACCAATATACCTTGGGCTTAACTTGCCATGAATACCGAATCGACGAATACCTCTTGAAGGAGAGACTTTTAAGAACACATGCTCGCCAATTTGAAATTCCAAATCTCTTCTTCTATTATCAGCATAGCTCTTTTGCCTCGATTGAGCCACAAGTAACTGGTCTCGGATAATACGAATATTTTGTGATGACTCCGAGATATGATCCGGTCCAAGCCATTGCTTCTCGCCAACCTCATCCCAACATAATGGAGAACGACAGCTCCTTCCATACAAAGCCTCGAAAGGTGTCATCTGTATGCTGGATTGATAACTATTGTTGTAGGCGAATTCTATCAATGCTAAATGATCGCTCCAACTTCCACCGAAGTCGATCATACAAGCTCTCAACATATCTTCCACTATTTGATTAGTTCTCTCGGTCTGTCCATCTGTTTGCGGATGAAATGCAGTGCTAAAATTCAGACGGGTACCAAGAGATTCTTGCAATCCTTTCCAAAAATGAGAAGTAAATCTCGGATCTCTATCGGATATAATGTTGACTGGGATACCATGAAGCCTAACCACTTCCTTTAAATATAATGCTACCAGCACATGAACTGTCCACTTGGACTTAATAGATAAGAAATGTGCGGATTTAGTCAGTCGATCCACAATTACCCATATAGCATCATAACCACCTCGAGTCTTAGGAAGACCCATAATGAAATCCATGCCAATACTCTCCCACTTCCATTGGGGTATATCAAGTGGTTTCAATTTACCTGCCGGTCTGAAATGCTCGGCCTTTACTTGTTGACAAACAAGACATGTACTCACGAAATTTGCAATTTTCCTTTTCATGTTCAGCCACCAAAATGACCTTTTCAAATCCTTGAACATCTTAGTGCCTCCCGGATGGATAGTATATTTGGATCTATGGGCTTCTTCAAGAATCCGATTCTTTATATTAGCCTCATTCGGTACACAAGTTCTACCTTGAAATAATAATCTTCCATCATCGGCTATCGAGAAATCAGGTCTGCTACTCAAGCTTTCCTTAATCTCGACTAGCTCGGGATCAATATCTTGCAATAACTTGATTTCTACCAACAATTCGAGCTTCAGTTGCAACTGGGAAATCAATATCCGGTCATTATCAATATTGATATCCAGACTAGCCATTTGCTCCAGTAATTTCCATTCTTGTAACATAAGACTAGATATCTTAGCCACAGGCTTCCGACTTAAAGCATCAGCAACCACATTGCCTTTGCCCGGGTGATACTTAATAGAAAAGTCGAAATCCTTTATATACTCCAACCATCTTCTTTGTCTCATGTTCAATTCCTTTTGAGAAAATAAGTATTTCAGACTTTTGTGATCCGAAAATACCGTAAATGATTCACCATATAAGTAGTGCCTCCAAATCTTCAAAGCAAATACCACGGCTGCCAATTCCAAATCATGAACTGGATAATTAACTTCATGCTTTCTTAGCTGCCTAGAAGAATAGGCAATCACCTTGCCGTGCTGCATAAGCACACAGCCTAAGTCAATACCAGAAGCATCAGTGTAAACCATGAAACCACCCTCACCAGAAGGTAAGGTTAAAATAGGGGCAGTAGTCAGACAATCCTTCAGAGTCTGAAAACTCCGTTGGCATTCAATTGACCACTCAAACTTAATCTCTTTGCGGGTTAACTTTGTCAGAGGTACCGCAATCTTAGAGAAATCTTGAATAAACCTTTGATAGTAACCAGCCAGGCCAAGAAAACTCCTCACTTCAGTAACACTGGTAGGTTGTTCCCAATTCTTTACTGCTTCCACCTTCGATGGATCTACAGAAATACCATCCTTGGTAATAATATGTCCTAGAAAAGACACCTCTTGTAACCAAAAATCACACTTTCTCAACTTAGCATATAATTGGTGATCTCTCAATAATTGGAAAGCCATCCTCAGATGCTCGGCATGTTCTCTTTCACTCTTGGAATATATCAAAATATCATCTATGAATGCCACAACCCATTGATCAAGGTAGGGTCGGAACACACTGTTCATTAACTGCATGAAAGCTGCCGGTGCATTTGTTAACCCAAAAGGCATAACGACAAACTCATAATGACCATACCGGCTACGGAAAGCTGATTTATAAATATCCTCTTCTTTAATCCGTAACTGGTGATATCCAGATCGAAGATCGATCTTAGAAAAATAAGAAGCTCCAGTAATCTGGTCAAATAACTCATCAATCCTTGGCAAAGGATACTTGTTCTTGACAGTCAACTGGTTAAGTTGCCGATAATCGATGCATAATCTCATCGAACCATCTTTCTTCCGAACAAACAATACAGGAGCTCCCCAAGGGGAAACACTCGGGCGAATAAAACCCTTCTCGAGTAATTCCAACAATTGCTGTTTCAATTCCCGTAATTCCGCAGGAGACATGCGATAAGGGGCTTTAAAAACAGGAGACGATCCAGGAATAAGATCAATAGAGAATGTAACTTCACGCTGAGGCGGAAGTCCTGGTAACTCCTCTGGAAATACGTCCGGAAATTCTCGGACAATAGAAATGTCCTTAATCTCGATCTGATGTTCAGGGGACGCATGAACAAAAGCCAGAAAAGCTTCGCATCCACGCCTCAATAACTTATTAGCACGAAGAGTCGAGATAAGAGAGATAGAACTAGGGTGTTTCACTCCCTTGAAGGATAATCCGGGGTGTCTAGAAAAAGACACGGAACAAGAACTACAATGAACATTGGCCTCATACCGAGCCAACCAATCAGCTCCTAGGATTACATCGTAATCCTTCATGTCCATAAAAATCAAATCAGCTGGAAAATTCTGATCGTTTACCATAACCTTACTAGAAGGATAGTAATGCTGAATTTCTGATTTAGAACCAATAGGGGTTGATATTTCTAACGGAGAACTCAACAAAACAGGTGCCATAGCTAAAGATTTAGCAAATCTCCGTGAAATAAAAGAATGTGTTGCACCAGTATCAATTAGAACAAAAGCTGGCAAGTCGAATATAACAAGAGTACCTTCGACGAGTCCACCATCCTCGGCGATATCTTTTTCCTTTGCATGAAGAGCCTGGAGCCTGCCTTGAGGCTTCTTGAAATTCAGAGGTTTTGCCGGGATAGCTTGTTCCGATAATAAAGGACAGTTGGGTATACGGTGCTCTTTGCTTCCACACCGCAGACATGCACCTAGCTTGCGCCAACAATCTTCCATCTTGTGACCAGGACGATCACAATATCGGCATACTCCCTTGAATGGAATCATAGAATCAGGTTTCTTGTCTTCTTGTCGCGGCATTTTGCCTCTCCACGAACCAGAACCAGAACTTGAACCAGAACTAGTAAAGGGTCTTTTCTTGCTCGGGTCAGTGCCAAATCCAGGTTTAACATTCTTGAGTGCCTTCGGTTGCTCTTTCTTGTTACCTTGACCACGAATCCTTTCAGTCATTTCCAAAGTATCTTCTAATATTTGTGCCTTTCTTACCATCTCAGAATATGTAGAAATTTCCAGTGGTGCAAGTTGATTGATATAATGAAGTCGAAGACCATTGAGGAAACGCTTCGCCTTCATTCTCTCAGTCGAAATAAGATGTCTTGCATAACGAGAGAGTCGTGAAAACTGGGCCTCATATTCTGATACCGATAAACTTCGCTGTTTTAAAGCTGCGAATTCTGCTCCCTTCTTTTCTTGCACGCGGTCAGAAAAATATTTATCATTGAAATATTCCTCGAATTCTTCCCACGAGACTTGTTGATCTCCGAGAGTCGGCTTAACAGACTCCCACCAAGCACGTGCATCACGTTCCAGTTGGAAAACGGATAAAAGAACACGTTCTTGGTCAGTGCATTGCATGACCTCAAAAATTCTTGCCATCTCGTCGAGCCAATTCTCGGCTTCATCGGGATCAGTTAAACCAGCGAATCTAGGCGGGTTCATTCCTCGGAAATTCCGATATAAATCACCAGTGCCATGAGCTGCGCCATGAGGTGCCGCTCCAGCTCCAGCTCCTGCCTGAGCCAGTGCATTCAAGGCTTGCGTAAGTCCTTGAACTGTACGCTGTAAATTCCTCATCTCAGCACGATTGGCTGCCATTTCTAGTTAAGTGCCTATAAAATAGTTACTCAGATTATTTATGAGAGAAGAACTTCTTAGATGAGAAGAGAAGAACTAGATAAGAAGAACATGATTATGGTTAAATAACTTAACCCAAATTTCTACCCAATTCTCACAAGGTTGTTTTCTTAAGCCTATAACCAATAAACCTATAACATTAAAGTGAAATACCTAGGACAAATTGACCTTGGCTCTGATACCAACTAAACTGTCACGCCCCGATGGGGAATCTCGGGACGTACGGTTAGGGGCAAGCGAGCAATAATTCCGAACCATTGCAAACCATTGCACAAAAGGTTGGAAAGGATAATAATCAGAGTTTTATTGATAATAAAGTTGAGTACACTGGGTAGAACAACTACATCCAAATAATAAGCAAAATACTAGAACAATCTCTCACTAATACTAAGGGTACAAACTGACTCAATAAACTAAAACTATCTCTCGATATCACTCCAGTCCATTCCCGACAAGTTCATCACCTGGAAAGAGGGGAAAAGTAGGAGTGAGCTAAACGCGCTCAGTAGATAACCACAAACAGGTTTACGTAATTAACCATTGATTTCTAATTTATATGAAATGCAGTAAATAAAGAATGACGATACGATAAAAGAAACAATGTAAAAGATATCTTGCAAAGTCAAGAAATATAACAATTTACCAAGTAATGAACAAGTAAAGTAACAGTAGAGAATTTGGCCAGCAAGTATGTTACACATGTAGCCAAGTAAATACGCACGAGTCAAGTAACAAGAGTTTGTCATAGACGTAACATGTCAAGTCAAGCGTTCGGGTGCAATACCTCACCCTGTCATAAACATCCCAATGGGCTCAATATCTTTTCGAGCGCTCTCCCCAGGACCAGACCGGGCCCTTATGATGCGTTGGCATTTCATTTCAATTGGATCACCGATCCCCCGTCTAGACATAGTCAATTATGGCCAATATAATCAGATGAATTTCTGTCGGGTACAAGATGTAAAGGACGACACTTGCCTCCTTTGATTCAAGAGTATAACCACGATGAAAAACTCAAAACAAGGTAGTCGTACGGCAAACATCGGGCCGTACTCACATGAGTAACGAGTCACGGGGCCAAGAATGAACGGTTGACAGTAAGCCGTTCGAGAGAGAGAAGTAAGTTCTGAAGAACGAATATACGAACCATTCGGGTCGTATTTTAAGAAATACGGTTCAAGAGAATCCGTATTAAGCATAACGATAATGTCTAATTATAAGATAATTTATGCAAAATAGTTACCGGGTTGCCAATAACAATTAAACCAACCAATTTCAGTTTAATGTCCATTGATCAATTCCGGGCTCAAATATGACCGAAGATTATCCAAGGGTAATCGGTGAATTAATCAAGTTAAAACAATAGTCATGATGTAACCGTAATTTACCACGGTAAAAATGTTCTACGGTAAAAATGTAAAGTTTACCGGATGGAGTGTCCGGCTAATTGGTCAAAGACTTGCCATAAGTCGGCCAGTAATTTTCTGGTTTACAGTAATTTACAGAAATTACCTATGGTAAAGTTTAGCTATTTACCATACTTATTCAATTTATCCAAAGTTACAAGTGAATTTCAATGATTTTCACTTTAAACAATTTATCAAAATAGATATTGCAAATAACAGAAATTTACTCATGTCATTATCTGTTATTTATGTGGATTGTCAATTTTTACTAATTAACATTGTTAAATGGGTCAAAATAGCAAAAAAAATCAGTTTTCTGGAAGTTAAACGGATGACAGTGGGTCGTTAAACCTACTGGCTGTAAAACGGTTATCATTGGGCCGTTTTATACAAGGCGGGCGGTTCTAATTGGGCCGTTTGTATAAGTCGGGCGGGCAGTTCTGAACCGTCTAAGAGATAAAGCGGTCCGGTTGGAACCGTTAATCCCTGTAACACAGGAATAGCAAAACAGAAGCATAAATCCGGCGTTTTATGCATTTGAGTACGTAAATAAATGGAAAAGCATGGTTTCTACAAGCTAACATGATGCCCTTTCATTCCATTTATCAAATTCAAGGTTTGTGCCATGGTTACCTACCTTAACCGATGAAATAAGGAAAGATGAATGGGGAAGAAGATGAACAGTAGACTTGCAGAGCTTCTTCACAGCAGCAAGAACCCTTTTGTGTTTAAGAGATGTTTAAGGGGGCTTCCTCTACTTATAGGTTTGGAAGAGGAGTGTTTAATCTTCACACACGGTTTGGTCAGAGCCGCAAAATCCTTTGCATTGTTGACAACGTGTTTCTGCCAACCAAAACACGGTTTCACGTGTTTCTCAAGGTAAGGTTAGCCTAATCTAAGCCTAATCCAAAAGATTAAGGAATGGTTAACTAAAACCTCAATTTAATATTACTAAATGATTTTTAATGAATTGGACCCAAAAGACAAAATTACTAATCAAGACATGCTCTTTCATAATATGATTTTTATGGAATTTTATCACGAGGTTTATTGTTAATCTCCCAATCTTAAGATTAAAATAATAATTTAACCCAATGTTCAACGGTTTAGTCGATAGAGAGTTTCTGATTTTTACCGATGAAACTTCAGAAGACAAAGTTGCTAAGAAAAATACCCTCTATCAGATGTGATTTTTACAGATTTTTCTAAGGTAGTTGTATTTTCGTATGAATAGTGTTTTTCGCGTTTTTAAGTCAGGCTTAAATCACTGATTAAGCCATGTAAATGATTTTATTAGGGTCAAGTACAGAAGACCAAAGTGTTTACCATGGTCTTTACTAATTAATTACTATTTTTTGGAATTTTTATATGATAGTCAAAAATTTTACTATTTACTATTTACCACAGTCACTATTCAACATTTACTATTTACGAAATTTAATATTTGTACAGAAACTCGGGGTCTTACATCGATGGTCTGCGGATATTCTAGCAGCATTATACATAAAGGAGATTGTCAAACTACATGGTGTCCCAGTCACTATTATATCTGATAGAGATCCTCGATTCACATCACAGTTCTGGAAGGCTCTACAACAGTCACTTGGGACTAGATTGAATTTCAGCACAGCTTTTCATCCACAAACAGATGGTCAAACGGAAAGAACAAATCAGGTAGTAGAAGATATGCTCAGGACTTGTGCTATCGACTTTGGAGGTAGTTGGCAAGATCATTTGCCTCTAGTAGAGTTTGCATATAACAATAGTTACCAGGCCAGCATACAAATGGCACCTTTTGAAGCTTTATACGGAAAAAGCTGTCGATCACCAATATGTTGGAGTGAAATAGGGGAAAAACAATTCCTTGGCCCCGATCTCATCAGGAACTCTATAGAAAAGATCAAGATCATTCAAGGAAGAATGAAAATGGCACAAGATAGGCAAAAGTCTTATGCTGACAATCGAAGACATGACTTGGAGTTTCAGGTAGGAGATCATGTATATTAAAGATTTCTCCAGTCATGGTATTCGAAGATTTGGCATTAAAGGCAAGTTAACTCCAATATTCATTGGCCCATTTGAAATTCTCGAAAGGGTTGGTGAAGTGGCTTACAAATTTGCTTTACCTCCACAATTAGCAGGAGTTCGTGACGTATATCACGTCTCTATGCTGAAGAAGTATGTATATGATCCTGACCATATTATTACTTATGACAATCTAGAAATTCAGAAGGATATGACGTACGAGCAAAAGCCAATAAAGATTCTGGAACAGGAAGTGCGTCAACTACGAAATAAAGTTATTCCTATGGTCAAGATTCAATGGAAGAAAATATGGCCATATGAAGTAACTTGGGAAACCGAAGCAGCCATGCTGAAAAGATTTTTAGAATTATTTAAATGTAAGTACACTCTCCGAAATCCATATATTGAATTTAGAGACCAAATTCTTCTAAGTGGGGGAGGGTGTAGTGCCCTAGAATTTATATCTATAATTTTTTAATTTTAAAATAATTTTTTGGAAATTATAAAAGCTTAAATAAATTAATGAAGGGTTATTGGATTAATGAGTCAATATAAGGCTCAAAAGGGCTAATTAGTTAACCTAGCCAATCTAATAATTGTCCAAAAGGTTTATGGACCAAGCCCATCAAGTTTAACCCATATTCTAGAAGGGTAATTGACTTATTCACGTATTTTAAAGATAAATACTAATTATATAAGATAATTATATGGATAAATGAATAAAATAGTTTTATTAAATTGAAACTCCATACACGTTACATGTAACAGTCTATCGGGCGACCGCCACAGCCCTGTAATGCACCTAGACACGACCGTTACATCCAACAGATTCCGTTTGGTGAGGAAATTGCAAAAATATCGGAACTTTGAAATCCTATCTACAAGAGATCGATTTGGGATAGATTATAACATTGCTAAGGACTCTTAGGGATTAGGTTTGACAAATTAAGGACTCTAGAATCGATCTAATCTTCAAATCTTAACCAAAACCCTATAAATAGGACCTAGTTCTGAACTGAGCGACCCTTACTTTTGGCCCGTGAAGAATCAAGGTAAGGAGTCATAATTTCGAGTAAGTTCTTTAAAAGATTTTGTTTAGTATATTATAGACTAATAGTTTTCCAAATTTCATGCTAGGAGACCAAGCAACCTAGAAGATAGAAGCTTCCAAAGTTGCTGATTCAACCTTAGCAACCTAGGAATCTGAACGCAAGACCCCTAAAGATCTAGAGATTAGGATGTCTAAACGAGGTAATTAGAGTTCAATCCTTTAGAACTTTTTGTACCCAATAGTCTCATCTCCTTACCCTCAAAATTTCACATCCTTAGGTCAAGAGGCTGAGGAAATAGAGCAGATTGAAGTTGCTGATTTATCACAAGAAGTACAAGGGTCTAAAGGTAGCACCTAGCATTAAATTCGAAGTTTGAAGGTCTTAAAAGAGGTAGGTTATCTCATGATTGGCAAAAACAACTTGTTAGGGATAAAAGCCCTCTGATTGTGCTTGATTTCATGCATTATAGACTAAGAATATCATGATTTCATAGTTTTATACATTCATGCATCTCTTAGCCCTAAATGGAAATTAAAAGGTATTATCTTGTCTATTCACTAAACCCTTGCATATAGTTGGCCTATGCATCGTTATCATGACTAGGACAGTGGTAATATGTTGATTTCCAGGCATGTTATGTTTTCACAAACCTTCACTTTAGTTTACTGCCAGCAGGTTCTCTGACGCACTAACCTGAGACCGTCACATGCATGTAACGACCTTACGATAGACCGTCACATTCTGTTATGTTTTTATTTGTTCTATTGTCTCTGACGCACCCTAGCAGGAGCGTTACACCACTGTAACGGTCTCTTGATAAACCGTCACGCACTGTAACGCGCCTATCCTAGACCGTCAGACACTTGTGTTCTGTCAGCCCAAGGCAGAATAATAACCAGTTAAGTTAGCTTATAAATAAGCTTAGATAGCTAAGATGGACATGTTATCATGACTTCAAGTTTAGTTACTGATTCATAATCAAATTGCATGATTAATGTATCTTAGATTATTTTAAGTTATGTTAATTTCCTCGGCTAAACCTGTATAGTTTTGTATTCTAAATCATGATTTTTCCAAATGTTGTATTGACGGAGTTCTGTCAAGGTTTCACATTGTTACACATTCTTTTCCATCTATAGAGTCATTTCTTTAAGTACATGGCGCATATTCCGGTATGCTGTCCATTTAGTTCACTTTGCACTATAGGAACACTATTCTTGGACATGAGGACCTCTCTATTAGATATTCCTTCCAATGGAGTAGGAAATCTTATTTCAAGGCCTCCGTAATTTTTCGCGAGCCTGGGATTCCTACTAGGATGCCGAGTTGGTTGTACGATTAAAGCCCATTGATTAGATTACACTATCGATGTTTTTGATTATCAGTAGTGTAACGGATCTATATTGGACCGTCAGGCATATGTAACGGCCCAATATACGATCGTCACATTCCACTGAGTCCGATTTATTGGTTCTGGATTCAGACTAATGTAACGGCCCAATACTGGAGTGTCACATGATGTAACGGCCAATACACGACCGTCACACTACTTGAGTATTTTAACCCAAGGATTGACCAAGGGTTGATATTCCAAGGTTCTAAATAGACTCTTGATGATCTAGAACTTATCATATTGATCAAGAAACCTAATATAATGAATGAAAGATAAAGAATGTATCGTTATGCAGTCAATTTATTTCCATAAGCATAACCTTGCTTAAGTCATTCTTGATTTCTCATGATTCTTATTGAAGCAATAATTTATTGAATTATCGTTATCAAGAGCTTGTTGGAATTGTACATTCTTAGCCATACTTTATTGTTATATGCGTGGAAGTAGCTTCATTTATACTTGAAGATGCGATCGAGCACTGATTGTGTTTAAGGGCTCTATGCGAGTCCCCTCGACTGATTGTCAGAAACATACTATTATAAACCATGGGGTATGATGCTACTGGCATCGCATTACGCTGGGAGTACTTTCTTTATAAATATGTGAAAATCCACAACACAATACAGCATGATTGATACTTGACTTTATTGATATTCCACAGAAATTCACGAGGTACTTGCTCATAAGTAAAAGATACTGGAGTGATGATTATGTGGCTTGCTAGTACATTCTCGTTACATTCTTGTTCATGAAAGGTCATATCATGTTCTTGTTTCATTCTTGCTAGTTCATACTTACTCTCATTCTATCTTACATGATCGTCTTGTTACTTAGTTTAAACGCATGATTGATCGCATTCGCATGATTCTACCTTATTCTTTAGAGCTAAATTGTTAATTACTTTAATAGTGCCTTCATGTTGATGAGAAGATACCTACTGGGCAAGTGTGCTCATCACCTATTTCCAATCTTTTCAGGAGATGGAAGTGATTCGAATTCGGATTCGGGTTATACAAGTAGCGGGTCCAAGAGCGAATAAAAGTATTATCAAGATGAGATTGAAGACTTAGGAAGTCTAAATTGTTTAGATTGAGTCTGTGTAATTTTCCTATTTTCTTGAGTCTGATATATTGGAATAAGTGGAATTAATGATTGTATTTGAGTATTGAATTTGATTATTATGAAATAAAGTTGAAGTTTAAGTAAATATTGTGCAATTGCATTTATGTATGTGATTGTCTTACGCTCTGATCGTTCTTACTTGCAAGAGACTTACCATGCCGGCTGTTCGCGTTTCTCGAGCGAGTCTTCTGCTGTCATAAAGGCTCGGGGCGTGACACAGACCCTGTGAAATTCTGGTGAATCGACCCTCAATTCCGGTCGACCGAATACGGCGGGCGACCCATTTTCAGAGTGTTCGAAAACCATTATTCTAGATCCGCTGTGGCTCATATTTGACACTCTTACCCCTAGGGTATTCATACACATGTTAGATACATATTGAAGGGGTTTTAGCATGGGTTTTGATGTCTTTTCCTCTTTCTATTGTGGGTGTACAAATAAGCTGTGAATTTGGGAGAAATGTTCTAAGTCTTAATGTTCTATCTTTTTTGTAGGAGAAGAAAAAGGGAAAGGAAAGGACCTGAAGAAATATGTGGATATCATCTACATATGGGAGGATTTTGTATAGAAGATAAAAAGGAGCGGTTCGAATAGAGGATCGCGGTGATGTTCAAATCGAAAGCATTCGACAACCCTCCAACCTATTCTTCAACAAAGATCTCCTCCAGCCCTTTCACCTTTTGAGGATCTATTTCTTCATCCTTTTTACACTGACATATCTTTTATTTCCGAACTCAAACTCTGTGAGTGTTGGACCATCTGTGTACTGTTGTGGTATATTTTGCTACGGCTGTAGCAGCGAGTGTGTGTGTGTCTTGATCCGTGGTAGACCGTATAGGAGACGATGTCTCCGTGTCTTTGGAGTAAAAGCTCCGTGTGCTTCATTTCGAAGCGAGTGGATCCTCACCAGATTTGGTGAGGGGTGGACGTAGGGAGCCCATCGTGATCCTGAACCACCTAAAAATCTGTCTCGCATCTTGCTTGATTGTGGTTTGCTTGTCTATATTTTTCATATTGATCGTGTGAGAGCGGCAAGCTTGAGAGAACCGAATTCTTCATAACGTATATTTCGGTTGATCGTATCTCGTGTTGGTAGTTTGTTTCATTCCGATGCGTAATTTTAAAAACTACCATCACGTTTGGTGGGGACAATTCAACCCCCCCTTCTTGTCCATATGAGAATCTAGGAACACAGTGTCATTTGTATACTAGCTTGGTAGCTATTGTTGTAGGCAAATTCAACTAGAGGCAAGTGATCATGCCAACTCTCACTGAAATTAATAGTACATGCCCTGAGCATATCTTCTACTACCTGATTTGTCCTTTCAGTTTGACCATCAGTTTGTGGATGAAAAGTAGTGCTAAAGTTGAGTCGGGTCGCCAAGGAATGTTGTAGACCCTTCTAGAATTGCGATGTGAAACAAGGGTCTCTATCAGAAATAATAGTGACAGGGACACCGTACAACTTGATAATTTCCTTCATGTATAATGCTACTAATATATCCACATACCATCGATTTTTGATAGGCAAGAAATATGCAGATTTAGTCAATTAGTCTATGATCACCTATATACCATCATGTCTACCTCTTATTTTAGGAAAACCCATGATGAAATCCATCCCTATACTCTCCCATTTCCACTCGGGAATTTTCAAGGGATGTAATTTACTAGCGAGATTTAGATGTTCCGCCTTAACTTGCTGACAAGTGAGGCAACGTGATACAAAGTCCGCTATCTCTATCTTCATGTTGGGCCACCAGAAATTCCTCTTTAAGTCTTGGTACATCTTGGTAGCACCAGGGTGAATAGCATACTTTGATTTATAAGCTTCTTCCATGATCAGTTTCTTAGTGTCGGCATGGTCTGGCACATAGATCCGATCTTTGAAAAATAGCCTTCCATCGGTTGAGATAGAAATTTCCGGCCGTTGATCAATAGTGGTTTTGATCTCTACCAGCATAGGGTCGTTTTCTTGTAACTTGACTAAATCTTCAATTAATGTAGGTTGTGACCGGATATTGGCAATCATACACCCTTCTTCTTCTTTATCAATATCTAGATTCAAATGAGCAAAATCTTCTATAAGATAGGTCATACCTTTCCTGAGACTTGCTAGAGTTGCTAGAGGTTTCCTACTGAGCGCATCGGCTATAGCATTTGCTTTGCCAGGGTGATACTGAATGGAAAAGTCGAAGTCTTTGAGATACTTCTGCCATCTTCTTTGCCTCATATTCAAATCCTTCTAGGTGAAGATATACTTCAGACTTTTATGGTCTGAAAATATAGTGAACTTCTCCCCTTAGAGGTAATGTCGCCAGATCTTGAAGGCGAAGATAACCGCAGTCAATTCTAGATCATGCATGGGGTAATTCTCCTCATGACGTTTCAATTGCCTAGAGGCATAACAAATCACCTTACCGTGTTGCATAAGGATACAACCACGGCCAATGGCAGATGCATCTGTATAGACTTCAAAGCCACCACCTTCCACAGGTAGTGCTAATACAGGAGCGGTAGTGAGATGTTCCTTGAGAGTTAGGAAACTTTCCTCACAGTCCTTCGACCATACAAAGGAATTCTCCTTTCTTGTAAGCCTAGTCAAAGGGACATCGATCTTTGAGAAATCTTTGATGAATCTCTTATAATAGCCAGCCAAACCGATAAAACTCTTGA
The DNA here is from genome assembly GCA_022559845.1 of Amorphophallus konjac. Taxonomy (NCBI): domain Eukaryota; kingdom Viridiplantae; phylum Streptophyta; class Magnoliopsida; order Alismatales; family Araceae; genus Amorphophallus; species Amorphophallus konjac. The sequence goes on from CM040118.1 coordinate 293,283,752, forward strand.
CTTCGGATACGGTCGTTGGTCGACTCCAATTCTTTACAGCTTCTACTTTAGAAGGATCCACATTGATACCTTCCTTTGAAATAATATGGCCAAGGAAAGAGACCTCCTTTAGCCAGAACTCGCATTTGCTTAGCTTCGCATAGAGTTGATGTTCTCTTAGTGTTTGCAAAGCTATCCTTAAATGCTCTTCATGGTCCTCCTTGGTCTTGGAGCATATGAGAATATCATCAATGAATACGACCATGACCACAAATCAGTCGAGATAAGGCCTGAGAACATTATTCACAAGTTGCATAAAAGCTGCAAGGGCATTGGTTAACCCGAACGGCATCACCACGAACTCATAATGTCCATCTCGTCGATCCAATTTTCAACTTCATCCAGATTGGACGATCCAGAGAACCACGGAGGATTCATGCTCCGAAAGTTTTGGTGTAAGTCACTAGCGCCTGCCCGCGCGCCAGCTTGAGCAACAGTTTGTAAAGCTTAGGTAAGACCCGTAATAGTTTGTTCCATAGCTTCCCAGTTTGCACGGTTTGCGGTCATCATGAGAATGAGGTGTCTGAGAGGATAAACAATTAGTTATTTCCTAGGGATTTAGAAAGATTCACTTAAAGATGAATTTCTAAATAACTATCTCATCCCGGGCTCTACCCAATTCTCACATGGGCTTGGAAACTCTTCCTAGTTCATAGGTATGGGTCCTTAAACCTTACACTTAGCCTATGGCATGACATTTCTCTAGGACTTACTTATGCCTAAGCTCTAATACCAACTTAACTGTCACGTCCCGAGTTATGTGTACAACGGAAGATATTTGGGAACGTGGATAGTCAGCAATACACCTCAAGCTAGCAAGACAATCAGAGTGCTAACATTCACACATAAGAAGAGTGAACACAAGATAATGTACTCAAAATCAATCCTTGTTGAATAATAATAATCAATGTTTACAAAGACACTTGACTCCTTGACACAACAACTCACTAGACTCAATAAAAGAAAAATTACATAACATGATCAACTTCATCGCCTATTACAGTGAAGGAGCTTAATAACAATATGATTCATGACTCTTAACTATCTAGGGCTTCTCTTGACCATCAATCACTCTCGGACCCATCACTTGAGTAGTCTGAATCCCCGCTAGAGTCTCCTAAAAAGATTAGGGAAAAGTAGGGAATAAGCACACTTGCACAGTAGGTATCTTCATATCAACGTGAAGGCATGATTTAAGTAATTAATGTCTTTGCTCTAAAAGGTAAGATAAGATAAATATGATAAATCATATGAATGAAACCAAAGTAACAACACAAGTAGTAAGATATAAACCATTGAGATATGAATGTTCATGTAGAATAAGAGCATGATCAAGTAAGGATATAATGTGGCTTTTTATTAACGAGAATGTACTAGAATGTAACGAGAATGTACTTTTCATAATCATAAAGGCTCTGCACTAGAAAGTCATGTAACAAGAATGTATAATTTCATGATGAGCCTCGTGGTTTTCACCCATTTATAAAAAAAGTACTCCTGGCACAATGCGATGCCAGTGTTCATCATACCCCATAGTTTACAGTATGTTTCCGGCCATCCACCGTGATGTGAAGGAATGGCTGATCTAGAGGAGAGGGGTGAATAGATCTACCCCCTTTTTCACGATGAACGTAGCGGAATATGAAAGAGCTATACACACAGGAACAACCTCACACGATAGATGCAAATGAGAATATGTAAACTGGCCTAAGCAAGCATCTAGCGAGAGATAGACACAAAGGGAAACCACCGAGACAAGGATTTTAAGGTGGTTCGGACTCAACCCAGAGTCCTATGTCCACCCCTCACTCAATAGAGTGAGGCTTCACTAGTGTTACTACACTAAACCGCTAAAACACAGCTTTAAAGGCACACAAGGCAGCAACGGTGTGCCTTAGAGAGATCGGCTATGGCTCGCCGTGTAGTGTGTGAAAAACCCATACTCAAAAGGGTCACCCTTAACAATCGGGGAAAGGACTAAACTCCCAGCGCGGAGCTATCACCAGCCTAAGGATGCTGCAAAAGAAAACTCATTTTTTTTGACATAAATTTTAGCAAATTTAACTAAAGCCACTCAACCATGTTGAGGAATAACATTATAACCATGTGAAGAAATAAATAGAAATATTAATAATGACAACATATTTCTTGCATGAAATAACGATACCTTTGCAAATCAATGGCGTGGAAACCGGCATCCTGAAGCGAACATGATCATCGAGCTTTGATCAGCATGAGCCTTATATCCCTTGCTTTCCAGGACCAAATGGAGAAGATAGCAAAGTGTAGAGATTCCTTGACATGGAGGAGAGGCAGACACCAAACTGGATGAAGGAGGATAAAAAGGAAGAGAGACGAGGGCTAGAACTCCCTCGTTAAGGCACAGAGGCCCTGATAACAAGGAACCAAATACAGAATAAACAGGGATTAACTAAGATCAAGGCGGGCTAAATCCTTGAAAATAGCAAGAAAAAGGGTAAGAACCCTGAAATGGTGAGGAGGAAAGAATAGAAAGACAATGAAAAGATAGCTGTGAAGATAAGGAATAAGGAAAATGATCATCCGACGTTGTCGGAGAAGAAGAGTTGCGATCACCCGCTAGAGGCGGGGAAGAAAATGCATGAACACCCGACAAGGTCGGGGAAAAGAAATGGAAACCACCCGACAAAATCAGGGAAGGATCAGAAAAACCACCCGACAAGGCCGGGGAATAAGCACAAGGAATCCCCAACAGGGTCGGGGGAAAAAGATGAGAAGTGAAATCTGGACGTATCCGGGGAGGAAAACTAGACGATACCCTTGGATTAGGGGAAGAGGAGGACATAGGCCGAGGCCTAGAATGGGGAGGATAGGAGAAGATGGTAGAAATAAGGTCAGATGGCGGAAGGTACACCACCCACGGATAAGAACCGAGCAGAAGAAAAGATGAGTGGACGGATAAAGGAGAGGAGGAAGTGGACCCCCAAGTGCACAACTGACGGCTCTTGAACTTATGCCACCGCCTCTTCTTGGCAGAAATCTTCTTGAAACAACTCCGCTTGGCGCGGACTCGGGCCTTCGGGCTTCTTAATCTGTAATACTTTCTCAAATAACGAGCCCACCTAGCAGACGGCCTAGCCCGATCATGAATATGCAGCTCCATTGGGACAGTTGCCCCTAGCTGTGTAGTACCAACCATAGAAAGGCATCCCAGAACAATCAACTCATTGGGATGAACATCAATAAGCAATGGAGTTTTGTCGTTCGGCACTAGAACATGGAGCTTTGGCATCTTCACTCGGTAGCTGGGCATGAAGCATAACTCCCTTGTCAGCAGCGCAAGACGGAACTGAGAGAGGGCGATGCGTGGCGTTGACGTGGCCGCCTTACCAATAAGTCGAGGGAGATTGCATAAGATGTGCAGAATGTCCTTGAAAAATGTAGAAGATACGGCCAATTGCCCCTTGAATACTGAATTGATTAAACTTTTGGCGGCCGTGTGGGTTAGCACCATCTGGGCGGAAAACTCTTCTGGGCCAGTGAACTGAATAGCAATCAAGCGAGAGGTGATAACAACGTCAACAGTGAATTCTCCGGTGAGCAAAGAGACTGCCACCGGCCTCGCTTTAGGAGGAACTGGCACTAATGCTAGAGAACTCTTCTTGGCGACCATCTTCATAGCAAATGTAGGCTCATTGTCCCTAGAATAGCCAGGGACCAGGGCTTGGACCAGCATGCGGCAAATGAAATCTTGAAGCTTGTAATGCACAGTCAAAACTTGATTCGACTCTTTATCTCCCTAGGGACTAGACCCGAGGGGCACCAAAGGTAGCGTGTACCTGCTCTGCGAAGTGGGAGGTGGTAGAGGAAGGTTAGAAGGAGGAGGTTTGAAGGGCGCGGGTGACGCTGGTGCAAGTGATGGGGGAATAATGATGATGATGGGTATGGGTGGAAGTAAATGCAAAAGTGGAGGTGTGGGTTTAGGCTCGGCCTGCTCGGGCTCAGGGGATGATGGCGAAAGAAGCGGCGTCGGTAGTGGGGATGGTTGTGAAGGTGACGTGGTAGGGGTTATTACGAAAGGAAGCGATGATGTTGGTGGTGATGAAGACAATGGGGATAATGGAGAAGGCGACAATGGAGATGTGGTCAATGGAGGCAGCAAAAACGGGGGTGGAGAAGGTGGTGACAAAGGGGGTGATGTGGTTGATGGAGATGGTGAAGGTGAAGAGGACGGAGGTGAAGGTAGGGGTGGGGAAGAAGGAGAAGAGGAAGGTAGCGGCGTAGTTGGGGAAGTGGCAGGTGGTGGCACTCTTCGGCATATCTTTATAATACGTCGAGAGGCGTTGGGGACAGGTGTGGTGGTGGAAACGGAGGGTGAAAGAGAAGTTGCCCGAGCGGAGGCTAGAGTAGGTAAAGGTGGTGGAGGAGATGGGATGGAAGAAGAAGTGGGTAACGGAGCAGGTATCTTATCAACTGAAGAAACACCAGGGTGCCCCTGGTCTTGAAGTGGAGATGGTTGCCTAGGTGGCGCTTGCTGCTCCTGCTGCTTGCTGCTGAAATCTGAAATAACTTTGCGTATGACATACCAATCAATCATCTTCTTATCTTCCAAGCTGTAAATAAGTTCCCGGAACTCGGGGTAGTCCTCAATCAAATGCCCTTGTTGACGATGGAATTCATAGAAATGGAGCAAATTCCCGACCGTGGGTCGGCAAGGCATAACCGGAGGGAGTTGCAAAGCATGGGTGGCCATCAAAGCCCTAAAAACATCTGTAAGAGATTCCGACAACAAATAATAAGAAGCCCACTTCGGGCAAGGTGGATGCCGAGGGGTATAAAAAGGTAATAGGGATGGTAGCAGAGGTTGCGTAGGTAAGGGGGATTGCGTAGGTGAAGGCAGGGGGCTAGAAAGTGAATGAGATGGAGGCGTGGAGGGAGTGGGAATATAGTGGATGGCATCCACCCGCTCTGGGTGTAGTATTTCCTTGACCAGGGTTAAAGGTTCATGCGGGTGTGACGGAGCGGAAGGCCTGTTGTGCCTCTGTGGCTTTGATGATTGGTTTTGATGTGAGTCATACACTGTGAGTCACCATGCATTGATGTTCTGTTTTGATGATTGATTTGGTTTTGATGATTGGTTGTTGATGTGAGTTAATCAAATGTTCAGTCATCTTGCTGCTCAGTTTAGTTTAATATATTTTGATGTTCAGTCATGTTAACTGATGCATAAAGCATTCATTGCTACACTCTGTCTGCACAGTTGTCACTGCAGTGCGTCAACTCAGTGTGCCGATGCGTCGACCCCTTGGTCATTTTTGTATCTGTCCATACAGTAGTGCGTCAACTCCTTGAGCTGATGCGTCGACGCTTCAGTTCAGTTTCTTCATTTGATGAAGTCTATACATCATCAGTTGATCATCAAGAATATACGTTGCAGCGTCAACTCATTGGGCTGCAGCGTCAACTCAGCAAGTATGCACATCAGTCTTCACATGCTAAGTCTGTACAGCCTACGTCTCATGCAGCGTCAACGCTGTGAGCATTCTCAAGACATTAGCGTCAACGCTATAAGTGTGTACATCGCTTTCACGTCACCAAGTCCATACATTTGTCCTCCTTCAAAGTCTGTACAGCTGCTGGTCTAGCTTCATGAAGTCTGTACATCAGACTGTTATAGGAAGTCTGTACATTGTCCGTCTTCCTTAGCGTCGTGATAGTTGATTTCTACACATTGGCCTTCATGCTCCTAAGTCTATGCATTACTGTTCATGCATCAGTCTTCATAAGTCTGTACATTGGACTGTCTCTCTCAGCGTCTCATGGCATGAGGTCTGTACACTCGAATTGCCCTTGATCTGGTCAAGTGTATACACTCTCTCACTGTAGCTTTTAGCTATTCAAGTCTATACACTGGACTGTTAGGTCATGTCTATACACTGGATCTCAATGTACACACTTATTCATTGTGCTGCTTCACGCATAAAGTCCATACATTGGGCCTAACATTCCAACTCTGCACAGAACCTTCATTCATCAAAGCCTCAAGTCTGTACAGCGTGAAGTCTACACTTTGGCTTCACGTTTTCAATGTCTGTATAGTGGCTTCGCATAGGCAAGTCTGTACATCGGGCTCCTTCTAACTAAGTCTATACACTCCCTCACACTGTACACACTTAGTCTATACAGCATGATCGTCTTTACAAGTCTACACATAGTTCTTCACTTAAACTGATGACTTATCCGATACTCTGTCTGACAGGTGTTCTGATCGTGAAGCTTATGGAGGGCACGTGATTCGAGGCTGGAAGGGCAGACAGGATTGTGACACGTGTGTTGAAGCTGGCAGAGAGGCTGACACGTGGACACAGCAAATCAAGAAAGAAGCTCCTGGATTATTCTGGTGCGTCAACGCAACAGTTACAAAAAGAGAACCAATGGGTTACTGGGTTACTCAGATGCGTCAACACCACCCACTGGCAGTGTGGACGCAGCAGTTCAAGTAACTCGTTGCAACCTCTGGAGTACCTTGGCAGCGTCGACGCTGCAGCTCGTTGGGTCGACGCAGTAGGTTGATGGAACGACACCTTTTAGCTGCTAGTACACACCGATGCGTCAATGCAGCAGTGGAGCGGCGTCGACGCAGCACGCCCATCTGCTAAAGACTTGATCACTGGATCATCGATGCGTCAACGCCATGGGCTGATAGAGTCAACGCAGCAGTCTTGAGTTTTACTGAACGAATGTCCTTGAATTGTAGGGCACGTGATCCGAGGTGCCTGGCTCGTGAACCAGGAAGCTGCCACGTGGTCCGAATTTCTAGGGCTGGAAACGTGGAAGCCACACGCGCCAGTGTGTTGCTGCTGCTACTATATATACTAGTCTTCTTCCACTAAAGAAGACTGATCGAAGCAGAAGCCTGAAGAGCAGAAAGCCCTTCGATCTAGAAAAAGAGAAAAAGAAGGAAAAGAGAGGAAGAAGAGATAGAAGAGAGAAGCCGAGAAATAGAAGAGCAGACAGTGCCTCCACGATACAGAGAATAGAGTAGAAGAAGAAAAAGAAGAGTGGCAGAGTGAGAGAAGCAGCAGAAGTAAAAAGAGAAAGAGAGAGAGCTCGCGAGTGAGAGAAGGAAGCAGAGAAGAAAAGGAAGAGAAAGAAGAAGAGAGAACGAGAGATAGGAAGCTTCATCTGAAGATCTATCTTCACTGGACTGTGGATCAGATCCAGGCCAGTCAGCTCTGTTGAGAGCCATATTGTGCATTTCGTCTTTCAGCTTTCTGTTTGCTGAAGTTATTTTCATTTCGTGTTTTTGTTTCTCCGTTTTCATTTGGTTATCTTGTTCTTCCGATTGCCTTGCTGGGGATCGGGTTCCTCCTGTGGATTCAGGAGAAGGGAGACTTGTCTCCGGTTCTAGGCTTGTGGGTTGCAAGTCCAAGGGTCCCTCCGGTTGGGAGGAAGAGAGGTCTTCGACCTCTGGTTTGCTGGTGACTAGAAGTCACTGGTTGGTTCCCTCCTGGTCTGGAGGAAGAGAGACTTCGGTCTCTGGTTTCTAAGTGGCTGGGAGTCACTTGGGGTGTCCCTCCGGCTTGGAGGAAGAGGGGAGGCTGTTCCCCTGGTCAAGCTGTGTGGCAGCAACTGTTTGCAGACTGAGTCTGCTTGGTTCTAGCATTTGCTAGTGAAGCCTCACTCCGGTTGGGAGTGAGGGGTGGATGTAGGTCTGGAGGATCGAACCACCTTAAAATCTTTGAGCAGTGGTTTGCTTGTAGTGTGTTCTTCCATATCTCCTACCATCCTTCACAGATTGTCTTGAGATTTCTTATTCTCATTTGTGCTGCTTCCGCTAGTTGGTTATTTGCGGGCCAGTTACATATTTGCTCTTTTGTTTAAAAGGATTTTCAACTGGTTCATCAGATTGCTTGATTTGCTTCCGCTAGATGCTTGGATAGGCTCGCTCCACCTGCTTGTTATTTTGTCTAATCGAATTAGCTTAACTCCGGAACTTGCTTAGCATCTGATTTTTTAAATTGGGCATTATTCGTAGCAGGATACATTCACCCCCCCCCCCCTCTGTATCCGGGCCTAGCACCCTAATAGTTGGTATCAGAGCGGTGTCTGCATACAAGGTCCAGCGACCTGCAGATTCGATCTTACAGTCTTAGGTGCTAATTTGTTTTTAGTGCATCAATATTCCTGTTGCATTAATCTGTGGTGTTCTCATGGCTCATCCACCGATTTTCAGTGGTACGCATTTTAATGCATGGTTCACTAGTCTGAAGAATTTTGTCAAATCGGTGAATCCAGACCTGTGGAAAGTAATATCACATGGTCCTCATGAACTGCCAAAGAAAAGGTCCAAATGGACTGACAGTCACGAATCAATGTATGAGGAGAATCAGACAGCTATAAATCTGATGAAAGCAGCCACTGACAAAGCTTTTCACTCATGTTTCCTTGATTGTAGATCTGCAAGGGATATGTTGGAGATGATGAAGAGAGCCGGGAAAGGAAATCAAACAAGCTGCATGATGGCCAACAGAAGCGATCAAGGCAGCAATCAAACTGAAGAAGATGATGATGATGAGGTAAATCTCTTCGAGAATTTCTCTCTAGAAGATTGGGAGAATGCATATGCTGAATTATTTGAATCTCATGAACTGTTAAGAAAACAGTATAAAAAATTGAAGAAGGGTACTGGTTTAGATAGTTCAAGCTCTCCTTGTAGAAATTGTGTTGAATTGAAAAATATTCATGATGCTTGTATGTCTGACTTTCAAATACTGAAGAAACAAGTTTCATTATTGAAAACTAAAAATCAAGATCATATAAATGTGATATCTGAACTCAAAGAAAAATTGAACTCAGATAATGATAATCAGACTGTTGTTAACTATCATGACCAGTATGAAAAATTGCTGAAAAACTTTGAAAGTGTAAACTCAGATTTAAACAAGCTGAAATCTAAAAATGATTCTCTGAGAATATCTACTAATAAAAATGATAAAAAATCTGAGAAACTTGAGCAGGAGAAGAACTTGTTTGCTGAAAAACTTGAAGCCATCAAATCTGTGAATGTGGAATTACAGAAAAACATTGAAAAGAAGGAAAAAGATTTGAAGGAATTCAAGGCTGGAAGAAAACTTGAAACTAACTCAGATGATCAGATCTTGATAAATGAGTTAATTCAAAATGACAAGCTTAAGGAAGAAAATGAGAAATTAAAAATGCTGAACTCCACTATGTCAGAGAGACTTCTAGTTTTGGAAAGAGGAAAAACTGTTTGTATTGAAGATTCTGATAAACTGAGCAATCTGGAAAATGAAATTGAGAAGTATAAAACTGCTAACAAAGTTTTGAATGAAGCTATGAACTGCAGTGAGCAAGAGATTGCCAGTTATGAGTTACACATTTCCTCACTAGAAAATGAAATTCAAGACTTAAAAAAACTCTTTGTCTAAATTTGTTTGTGGGCAAGATAATCTGAACAAATTGCTAGGAACAAAAGTAAATGTCAAAAAGGAAGGGTTAGGCTACAACAATGTCAATAAAATGGCTTTTGAAAACAAGCTGACGACATTCTTTATCAAAGCATCTGATATAGCCACAACCTCAGAAAATAAACAACCAAATGTTCAGAAGAATCAGAAACAAACTGAAAAGTTGAAAAAGGTTGATGGATCCAAACTGAAAAATGTTTTCATTAAATCTTCTGAACAGGAAAAGCCTTCCACTTCATCTCCAAGTCAGTACAAGGCTAAGAAAATAGGAAAAGAGGATAAAAATCAGAAATGGACTGTAAATCAGAAAATAAATGAAAAGGGTTCATCAGTGTTTGCTGATCACAGTCCTCACACACACTCACATGCATCTAAAAGGAAGATTATCTGTCATTACTGTCATAAAGTTGGACATCTGATGCATGAGTGTAAGTTGATGGAGAAGGATGATAAGAATGCTAGGAGGTCTCATGATAAAAAACCCTCACCTCAGAAAAGGAGTGTCACATGTTCTAATTGTGACAAATTAGGACACTCAATTGCTCATTGCTGGTTTGCTAGTGGTAAGAAAACCTTTTATTCATATCATGCTAAATTCCTTGCAAACCAACATGTTTTTAATAAAAACAAATCTGTTTCAATGAACCAGCATATCATCTGTTTTAATTGCAACAAAAGGGGTCACAGAGCCTCTGAATGCTGGTCAGGCTTTTTTGAAAGAAATTCTATTTCATGCTTTGAATGTGGAAAGGATGGCCACAGGGCCATTGATTGTTGGCATGCCCAAGGAGGCTATGGCAATAATGAACTCAATTTTAAAAAGAATGCCTCTTATTGCTCTCACTGTAGAAAGCATGGCCATACAGTCAAGGACTGTTGGCATATTCAGGGTAGAAATGTGAATCTCAAACATGCTAAATTCCCTATAAGACAATTTGCAAAACTTTCATGTTATAACTATGGGAAGCCAGGTCACAGGGCTGCAACCTGTTGGCTGGCAGGATATCAAAACCAAACTGGTTTTGGTAAATAGAATTCTTATTCTGTTAACAGAAAATCTCATGCATGTACACATGGATTTCATGCTAACAAGAATGTGCATAGATTAAATCCGAAATCTGGTGCATCTTACTATCATTATAGTAAACAGAACTCTCTCTCTGCAAATGAACTTCATGACAACAGAAATATGCATAAGAGGAATTTGAAATCTGCTAATTCATGACATTGCTGTGGACAAATTGGTCACTCAATGTATAATTGTAATTTGATGAAATCTGATGACCTTCATGCACGAAAAATGTTGAGAAAACCTGCTAGGAGTAATACTGTCATGTCAGGACCCAAGACTTCTTGGGCACCTGTTTGTGCAAAATAACATTGCTATGCAGGTGTGCCTTGGGACTGAAATAAAAAGGGGTAATGATCCAAGGCACTCAAGAAGAAAACCCCATACTGAACTTTTCAGGTAAACTTCCTGCTCTTCTTATTTTTTAGTTTTAATGTATAGCAAGTTAAATCTGTTTTTGCATTTTCATTCATCATTTGCCATGTGCATTATTTTCTGATCATGCATTTGCAGAGAGTTCTGTGTAAATATCAGATTAAGAAGGGTTGTCTGTATCTGATGCATACATAGGCTAATTTCAATTGCTTGATAATTGTGTTATGCATAGACTCTGAAAACAAATTGCATTTTGAATTTTATGAAAAATCTGAACTGCATATGAGTGTGACTTGAAACTTGTGTGTTGCAATAGCTCACTAAAATTCTGAATTACATATAGGACTGCATGTTGAATAATTATGCATGACCTCAATGGTATATAAATGGTAAGGTACCAAAAGGCAGGGAAGTCTGTCTGGAGGTTCTTACTATGTGTGAGGTGGTCTTTTAGACCAAGTGCTCCGCCTAGTACCATGAGTCACTTTGCTGATAGGACAGTCTGATTGTGCACAAGTCACAATATCATTTGGAATCATATGTTCAGTTTTCAGTGCAAACATTGCATGTTTTCAGGGGGAGTTAGATGCATATCCTTGCATATCATTCAATGTTGAGTCTTTGCATGTCCCTGCATACATATAGTGCATTGCATTTCCTTATATTGAAAATGCCAAAGAGAGAGTTTTGTTGGGTTCGGTGCTAGTATTCAGAGGGGGGGTGAATGAATATGGCTTATAAAAACTTTCACCCAATATAAAATTTCGCTCAAAAAGGAACTATGATGCTAACTAGACAGATTTACCAAATCTGAAAGCTAATCAACTATTCTGTTCTACCAGTTAGCAGACACATGGAGCGCCCCTATGCATTCATCTAGCGGAAGCACAAATGAACAAATCAAACCACAATGCACAAGGGTTTTTAGGTGGTTCGGTCCAGCAGACCTACATCCACCCCACACTCAACCCGAGTGTGGCTTCCTGCTGACTCACAGCTTGAAACCACTGGGCCTCACAGCTTGCCTACAACCGCTGGGCCTCACAGCTTGCCAACCGCTGAGCATCACAGCTTGCTTCCGCTGGGCAATACAGCTTAGCCATCGCTGACTCACAGCTTGAACCCGCTGGGGAATACAGCTTAACCCGTCCGAGACCAAGTCTCGCCAGCTGAGGATTACAGCTTTACCTGTCCAGTGGAACCTCCACTGCCCGCTGAACTACACAGCTTGCTGTCCAGAGGCAGCACCTCTGCAAACCGCTGACAAACAGCTTGAAGAAATGTATAAAGGAAAATGAAAATAAAATAAGACAGCAACGGAAAGCTGAAGCAATAAAGCACAAAATATAGCTCAACAATGAGCAACTTCAGATCTGGTTTTGAACCAAAGATCTGAGGAACGAACTCCTTCTCTCTCTCTCTTCTTCTTCTTCTCTTCACACTCTTCTCGAGCTCTCTGCCTCTCTCTTTTTCTCTTCTGCTTCTTCCCTCTTTCTTTTCTTCTTCTTCTCTTTTCTCTGGATCGAACAGCTCTCTATTCTTTCTCTCCGCTTCTGCTCTTCTGCTTCGATCTGGATCGTGGCTCTCTATTCTTTTCCTCTCGCCAACTCGATCTGCCTTCTTCTGTGGAAGGAGACCTCCTTTTATAACAGCAGCTAGTAGGAGGGCAGCACTGGGCGCGTGTGGCTTCCGCATTTCCCGCCCAGAACTTTTGGCCACGTGTCAGCTTTCTGTCAGTCCTTCAACCTCGGATCACGTGCCCTCCTTAAGCTTCACGATCAAAGCACCTGTTAAACAGAGTATTGGATAAGTCATCAGTTTAAAGAATAACTCTATATAGACTTATCAGAAGAACATCGTTTTAGAAGAAACCTGGACGAGGTTAGAACGAAACAACACGAAGACAGAAATAACAAAGAAGACTCAGACGCAGAGACAGCACGAAGTGAAACGAGAACGACACGAGGTGCAGAGGTGACAGAAACACACACTACACAGAGAACAACACGAAGATAAAATAGAAACCAACACGAAGTATGGTTTCAACATACGAAAGACACGAGGCCTAGGAAGAACAACACGAAGACATAATACGGAAACGACACGAAGTGAAATAACAGAAATTGTCACGAGTTGAAAACAACACGAAGACGAAAATAGAAGTTGACACGGGTTGAAAACAACACGAAGACAAAAACAGAAGTTGACACGGGTTGAAAACAACACGAAGATGAAAGACAAGGAAAACGACACGAAGTCAAAGAAACAACAGTAACCGACACGAAGTGTGGTTACAAAACAAGAACGACACGAGGTCTAGGAAACACGACACGAAGACACAAAAACAACAGTAACCGACACGAAGTGTGGTTACAAAACAAGAACGACACGAGGTCTAGGAAACACGACACGAAGTCATGAAACAACACGGAGACGAAACAATAACCGACACGAGTTGAAAACAACACGAAGACGAAAACTGAAATCAACACGGAGTGTGGTCAAAGCGAGAAAGACACGAAGTCTAAAGCGAAAAACCAACACGAAGACAGAATACAAAGAAATGACTCGAAGTTAGGACAACACTAGGAGAAGACTGCACGAAGTGAAAACAACACGAAGATAGAAGATGACACGGATAGAACAACACGAAGTATACCTCATACAAGTTTTCCTGTCAAGCATGGAAATCAACACGAAGTGTTGTGAACATGAACAGCACGAAGATGAAAGGAACAGTGCAATGTATAGACTTTAAGTCCAATGCAAAAGGCTGTACAAACTTCATGAACAGTGCATGATTGTACTGGACGATGTATACACTTAGCATATGCAGACCAATGTACAGCCTTTGGCGAAGCAAAAGGCTGTATAGACTTGGAGACCCAAAGCCATTGTATAGACTTTGCCTAAGACAATGCATGAACTGACGTTGTATATACTTAGCCAATGCAGACCAGTCCGATGTATAGACTTTAAAGAAATGCATGCTACAGTGCAATGTTTAGACTTGCTATATGCACGAGACGCTGTCCACTGTCTAGACTTGCGATGCCTTCGCCAAATGCATACTACAGTCCAATGTATGGACTTAGACGAATGATGCATGAGATGCTCAATGTATCGACTTTGAGCTTGCTATGCAGTGTATAGACTTAGAGCATAAACCCCACGATGCAATGTATAGACTATGCACATACCAGAAGTCTAACACAAACAATATATCAGACATTCACATGCATTCTCCATCTGATATACCAATCACAATCATGAAGCTATCATCAAAACACAATGTCATCAAAACACTCATGGTGTTGCTATCATCAAAACACAACAGCATTGCTATCATCAAATCATCATAGCACATGCTTGTGCCTAAGGGGCACAACATTCTCCCCCTTTTTGATGATGGCAACACACTGTGACATTGAGCCACATAGAAAATTTTTTCTACCTTTGACATAATCAAAAAGAGAAAAACAGTAAAGACATGAGTGCAAAGTGCAATATGCATGCAAATTCCTTTAGAACATTCTCCCCCTGAATGTAAGACTCCCCTGAATTATTTCTCCCCCTAAATGAATGCTCCCCCTTTGAGAAGGGATATGAACAGATAAACAAGGTAGAGATGGTAGGAGGGTCACTTGATAACAGCTAAATTATAAGTTCAGAAAGGAAGCATGATTATAAACAACTGTTAAAGTATAAGAATCAGCAACATATAATTTTCAAAAATTCAGGTTTAACAGTGATAAATCTAGAGTAAAGAACCTGACCCCTGAAAAAGAGTTTTAGATTCCATTTATAGCAATGAATCTAGGGCACATGGTATTAATAGATAAGTCTGAAATAATACCCTTTTGTGTCTAAACAAGGAAATTCAAGAGAGGCAACTTGAACATGTATTGAGAAAAACAATTTTCACTCAATGACATTTGAATTTTCGAAGGGTTACAGCAGTTTGATTTCATTTTTGATTTTCAGAACCTGAACTAAGTAAATAGATCAGTGACATTTATGCTGTTGACATTAGGTGTACACCTTGATCAGAGGCAGGTACCCCCAGTTACTAGGCATAAACTACTAGACCTATTTCAGATCAAAACCTACAAAGAATAGTCTTCACTTTTGACATTAAGGGTACACCTTGATTAGAGGCCAGTACCCTTAGTTACTTGGTGAGGACTCCCCCTATAGATTTGACCCTATGAACAGAGATAGTCTAAAGCACTTCATGACATGTGAATTTTCCTACTTCTTTGGAGGAGTTCACAGTTTCTCAGTGCAATCAGCCATTGCTCTGTCACTATGTTCAGTTCTTAACATTAATGAACTTATTTACTGCTGCCCTTAATTCTTTTAGAGTGATTGTTTAAAAAATCAGTACACACTCTTATTAGCCTGTTCTAGACATATCCAGTTCAACACATTTAGGCATTACAAAAAACTTTTTCTATTTTAGCTATGAGACAAAGATTAAGAGCTATAAAAGTTTTCTTTTATCTCAAATTCTGAAGTGCAGACACTTAACTCTCCAATTTATAAAGGTTAAACCTTTAGTTCTTTTCAATTTGTAAATGTGATTCTTATAAATGAACAGTTGCAATAATCACCATTCAATGTACTAAATCAGATGCAAAGCTGTTGTTTAGTGAAGAAATGGGGAAAGGATAGCAATAAGCATTATGATCCATAGCATCTGATGACAGTGAATATGAATGAGTTGAAAGGGGACAATGAGAAGTACCAAGGATTCAATGAATTGAATAGAACTCTCAGCTCCCCCTGACACCATGATGCAAAAATATGCTATGCATTAGACTGTTCTACATGCAGACTATGCAACATTAGTCAAACTCCCCCTGACAAAGTGCATGAAATAGAATTAATGAACTGCTCATAATTTTAGAATATGCTCAAGAAGAATTCATGCTTTGTTCAATCAGAGAGAGAATTTATCAAATGCATCATCTTCCTTTTAAATTTTCAGATTTTTTCAACATATGATGCAGTACACTGTTCTACATGAAAACTAGACCCATGGTACTAGGCGGAGGACCTGGTCTCAAAGACCATCTCACACATGGTAGGAACCTCCGGGCAGATTTCCCTGCCTTTTAGTAACATACCATTTGATATACCAGGGTTAACAAGGACAATGCAACATAAAGCAGTCCTTCATGCATTGAACAGCATCATTGACACATGCAATGACAATCAGTCTATACACAATCAGTCCAAGTATGCATTCAATAACAAACATGCAATGCATTAACACAAAACACATGCATGGACACAGAGTCTATATAGTGCATCAACTGTATACACTAAAGAAGCATTCAAATTCAGTTCAACATATAGCAAGAGAAGAGCATCAGATATGCAGAATTGAATTCAATAGCTGAGTCTGGAATGCAGACTGATCAGCTAGACATGAAGAGTTCATTAAAAAAATCAACCAAGCAAATCAACATGAAACTCACAATTTTCATGCTCACAATTTCAGATAATAGAATTTAAAACAGATTTCAGAACTGACCTGAATTGAATCATGGGGTTTTCTTTTTGAGTGCCTTGGTTGACCCCTTTTATTTCTCCTTCCAAGGCACACCTACAGCAAGTCAATCAAGTTGATCCTGCAGAGACCCAAGCAGTCTTGGGTCCTGCACTACCCCTATCAGGTGTTCTAAACAGTTTCTTAGCAACATGGTCATCAAATTTCATCAGAAAATAATTGTCCATAGAGTGACCAAGTTTACCACAATATCTACATGAAACAGCAGATTTTCTGGTCCTATGATGCATATCAACAGCAGCATGAGACCTATGATAATGAGCATGAATTTTTCTGTTGTAAGCATGAATTTTTGATTTACCATTACCTACCCACCAGCATTCAGAAGCTCGGTGGCCAGGTTTTCCACATTCATAACAAATAAGAGTCTTTTCTTTAAGACCAGCTTTATTTCTGCCCAAGAAATTTTTGTTTGGAGGGAATCTTACAAATTTGGAATTAAAATGATTTCCCTGAACAAACCAGCAGTCCTTGACTGCATGCCCATACTTACCACATTCAATGCACCTAGGGTGCTTACCTCTTGAGCCAGTAAATCCCCATGAAGGCCTAAACCAACACTCAACAGCTTTATGACCACGTCTGTTACAATTGTAACAAATGATATGTTGGTTTGAGGAAGACATGTTTCTTTTGGGGTGGTGATAATTATTTGGAAATGTTTTATCATACATCATATCATCACTCTACAGCCATCCATATAATGACCATGCCTACCACAGTAGTAACAAGAGGCATCAGATTTTCTAGGAACATGGTTTCTATCATATGAGTTCCTAGATGTATGTGAATGAGTATAGGAAGCATGAACAGTGTGTACACCATCAGGCTCAACCGAGCTAGCAGCTTTCTGTTCATGAGCAGGAATAGTCTTTACCTTCTTTATTTGACTCTTTCTTTTCAATTTCTGATTATCCTTAACAGGTTCTGTTTGTTTTTCTATTTTCTGGGCTCTGAACTGGAAAACGGGTTTTGAAGGTGATTTCTGATTTTCATTTTGTTTTGGGGATTGCCTTGAAGTACTAGCTACATCTGAACCTTGCACAAAGGTGTTGTATAGCTGGCTTTTAGTGATGTTCTTGACATCAGAATTACAGCTTATCCTCCTTTTAGAGTTCTTATTCTCACTTTTCATAACATCTTTCATTTTCCTTTACTCTTAGCAGACTCAATTGCTAAAGTTTCCAGATTATGAATTTTATCTTCCAAGCTAGCAATGTGAAGTTCATAACTGGCTATTTCCTGTTCACTGCAATTAACACATTCGCTTAGAACTTGGTTTGCAGTTTTATACTTCTCAATTTCTTATTCTAGGCTGTTCAAAATTTCTGAATTTTCATCATAGACAGCCTTTCCTTTTTCTGTAGTGAGAAGTCTTTCAGACAAGCCAGTATTCAACAACTTCAGTTTTTCAACTTCAGCTTTTAATTCAGTGTTTTCTTCCTCAAGATTTTTATCCTGAATTTCATTGTTAGCACATCTCTCTCTTCCAGATATGTGCTTCAATTTTTTAATCAGTTCATCTTCTCTTTCTTCTGCTTTAATTTTCTCAGCGAGCAGATTTTTGTGATCATCTTTAAGTGAGGCAATTTGTTTATTTAGCCGTTCATTCTCACTAAAGAGATCTTCATTTCGTTCTCTTAAAGCAGAGCATATTTTACAATCTGATTTAGCAGAAGAGGACTGTGAAACCTCATTGATTTCATTCATTCTGATAATAAGAGTTTTATTCTTCTTTTGAAGATCCTCATTCTCCAATTTCATTTTGTCCAATTCAGAATTAACTTCAGTTAGTTCTTGCATGCCTTTTAGATGCTCATTTTTCTTATCATTCAGTTGATTCTCAAGTTCAGACATTTTATCTAAGCATGTTTGTTTTTCAATTTTTAGAGAATCATTTTGTTTCTTAAGATTCTGAACATCTAGCATGCATGCATCATAAGACTTTTTCATATTTGGACAGTTTTCACAGGAATCTTTCAGATTTATTCTATCACATTTCTTTTTCAACTTTTTGTTCTCAGATTTCAATTTCTTGGATACTTCTAACAAATTTTCATACATCTCTATTAATTCATCGAAAGAGCATTGTCACGCCCCGAGCGCGGAAGATACTCGGATATGCGCGACGAGTTTATATCAATCATGCCAATCAGAGTAGTAGTGTATTCGACACAAAGACAGAGATGCGTAAATAGAAAGATAACCCAATCCTTATTATTAATAGGCTATTACAAATCCAATACTCTGTTTAATAAAAAGAAAAGTACATAGTTGACTCAAAAAAATAGGAAAAAGACTAGATGACACTTGGAACAGCTCTAGCTCTTTCACTCTTGACTATCCCCTTCTGAATGAGTTCCCTCATCAATGGACTTACCTGAAAAAGTAAAAGGGACACACGGAGTGAGCGAACGCTCAGTAGGAAATTATATCTCAAGCACTAGCAAGGGGTTTAAGTAATTACATCTTTCATGAATGTACTATAGCTATGCATGCTCGCATGAAACGACAAGATAGAGAGAATATCAATAAGGTAACAAGTTGAACTAGCCATGAACTCTCAAGAAAGGATAACAAGATATTCAAGCAAGTACTTTTATCATGTCAAGAACTTTGACTATCATGTATCAAGCAAGCAAGTAATTACCCTTTTTCGGGTCACGCAAGTCATGTCAAGTCAAGTACGATTCAAGTACAAGATTTTGTGTGGAATGTCCAATCAAGCTAGTCATGCACTCGGTATAATGCCAGATACCTTATCATTAAAACTCCCATGGGCACAAGTACTTTCGGGTGCTCCTCCCAGGACCAGATCGGGCCCTATATGCGTAGGTATTTATCATGTATTTCGACATCCATTCTTGTATATATATAGCCAATATGGAATTTTAATAATCAAGCTCCTGTAGGATAACTTTGAGAGAATAGAGTCCAAAAATATGACATTGGACATAGCTAGGCGATAATCACGGTAGAATCACGACGATCGATAAACTAGGTGGAATTAGGTTCCCTTACTCGGGTACCATGACCAGTATGGACTATCCTTCTTTATATAGAATTGTGGTCCACATGAATAGCACATCAAAGGCAAGATACCCTCATTCTTATCATAGAATTGAGGTCCACAAGAACATCGGAATATGGCATGATATCATCATCCCATTGGGAGATTCCTATGATATATACATTGTATAACCATAAGGGCCGGTATACCATGTTTCTTTAGAGTGACATGGCAAAAAATGTGTAACGGCTTTTTAGGGTACAACCAGCTCAGTCGACCTTGAGGGAATCCAAGGTACGAGGAGTCTTACGGAGGTCTCTATGACTAACTCGCTAGTCCAAAGGAACGGAATGTCCAATGGAGAGCTTGTATGTCAATGAGAGTTGAGGGTGATCGATAGAACAACATGAAAACGTAGGACTATACTCACGGAGTGGAGATATAGTGCCGATATACATATATATAAATATAATGAAAACCCTCGGTTAGCAGTAACAGGTAAAAACATTTTTACAGAAAATAACGACTTTGATTAAGTCACTACTTAAGTAAATAACGCCTTAAAGAAGGGCGTTTACATGCATTTCCAATTTTGCAGAAATTTCCATAATTCTGTGTTTTATCAAAAACACGCCCTGGACAGGGGCGTTTTATATAAATTTGACGACATATACAGTGGTCGTCTATTTCTTAATTTTCATTTTTGCAAGATATCAATTTCTATAGTTTAACATGAACGCGCCCTAGGAAGGGTCGTAAATTTTTAAAATCACGCCCTACACAGGGGCGTTATCACCGTGAGAGACGGCCTAGTCCAGGTCGTGAATTCAAGGAATTTACAATATTTCAGGAAATAAAATTTCAAGAGACAGGAGACATGGTCATGACAGGAAAATTAGCAGGAATTCACAGGTAGAGTCATGCAAGATATTAGAATCGATATTTCATATTTATTGAATTTTAAACAGGATCAATTATTAATTACATGCGATTTTCATGAAATTAACGCCAATAGGGCAGGGCGTCAAATCTTAAATTGACGACCTAGTGCAGGTCGTTTCTAAAAGTAGCGCCCTAGACACGGGCGTCTCTTTCAAAAAATATTACAGAAAACATATTAAAGCCAGCAGAAAACTATACTACATGCATGTAATGCTGGTATATATATTAAATCACTTGTTTGGGCTACGTTGCTTGAGAAAACCTACCTTAATAATAATCTGGAGATGGACGTGAGGTGTTCTGAAACTTCTACGACTTGGCAGCAAGAAAGGGCAGGAAGATGGTTGATGAGGATGAAGAAACCTGCAGAAGATATATCAAAGATATCAATCTTCTTTGTAATGCCTTGCTGGAGGCGAAGGAGTAAGAACTTACACAAGTTCTTCAGGACGCAGGACTTCTTAACCTGTATAGAAGAGATGAAGAAACATTAGTTCTTCATACAACCAAAACCAGTGGTCAAAAGGAAATAAGAAGAACAGATGTTCTTCACGTACCGTAGCAGACGAACGATCAAATAGGTTTAGAGTTGGATGAACGAGAGTTTTTATAGGATTTTGGGTGTCCTATTAAAGTTAATGTTCTAGTGGAAGTAATGCTTCCAATATAGAGTCCTTACCCTAGTAGATACTTACTAGATTAGCTTAATCCTTCCCAGGATAAGCTCTTGGTTCGAACGGAACCGGAATGTAATTAACGACCTAGGTCAGGGCGTCGCATTTTAAATTGACGCCTTGTCATAGGGCGTTTCTTAAAAGGCGCCTTGTATAAGGGCGTTTCGTGTTTAAAAACACGCCCATGAAAGGGGCGTTTCTTTTACTTGCCCAATTTGGTCGCGTGAGAATTGACGACCGCACGTGTGGGCGTCCTTTCTTTAGGCACGCCTTATATAGAGGCGTTTGTTTTAAAATTAACGCCCTACTGAGAGGCGTTATTTCGTTTTGGGTTTTAATTTATCCGTTTAAGCTTCTTCCCATTATCTTTACTAATTCTTTGATTCATTTAGGGAAATTTTAATTTATTTTAACCCTTTTTTTTTCAGGGTTGCTACACCCTCCCCTACTTAAAAAGAATTTGGTCCCCAAATTCGACTGTATATATATATATAATGTGGAGAGTATATAGTATATACCACTTAGAATAATTCAGGAAATCGTTTCCTCATAGACTCCTCGGTCTCCCATGTTGCTTCGTGTTCAGCGTTCTTATTCCATTGCACCTTAAGCATGGGAATAACCTTATTCCTGAGAGCACGTATTTCACGTTCTAAGATCTTCATAGGCTTCTATTCATATGTGAGATCCTTCTGTATTATCAGGTCTCCATGTTCAATAATATGCGAGGGATCGTGCACATACTTCTTCATCATAGAAATGTGAAACACATTATGTACTTCGGATAATTGAGGAGGCAATGCGATGCGATAAGCAACCTCGCCAACTCTTTCTAGAACTTCAAAAGGTCCGATAAATCTTGGCGTAAGCTTGCCCTTAATACCAGATCTTCGCATTCCGCGTCCAGGTGATATCTTAAGAAATACATGATCTCCGACTTGGAATTCAAGAACCCTCCTTCTTGTATCAGCATAAGCCTTTTGCCTTGTCTGGGCCATTTGTAGTCTTTCCCTGATCAATTGTATCTTCTCGGTAGTATCCCTTACCATGTCTGGACCTAACAGTTGTTTCTCTCCAACTTCATTCCAGCATAATGGTGATCGGCAACTTCTCCCGTATAGGGCTTCGAAAGGTGCCATTTGAATACTTGCCTGGTAGCTGTTATTGTATGCAAATTCAACTAGAGGCAAGTGATCGTGCCAGCTTCCTCCAAAGTCAATGATGCATGCTCTAAGCATATCTTCAACAACTTGGTTAGTTCTCTCGGTCTGACCATCCGTTTGAGGATGAAAAGCTGTACTAAAATTTAGTCTTGTCCCCAACGAATGTTATAATCCCTTCCAAAAATGAGAAGTAAATCGGGGATCTCTGTCAGACACGATTGAGACAGGAATACCATGTAGTCTGACTATCTCTTTGATATATAATGCAGCTAAGACATCAATTGACCATTGACTCTTGATTGGCAAGAAATGCGTCGATTTAGTCAATCGATCAATAATAACCCATATTCCATCATGTCCTCCTTTTGATTTAGATAGACCCATGATGAAATCCATACCAATCTCCTCCCACTTCCATTTGGGAATATCTAGCGGATGTAGCTTTCCAGCAGGCTTTTGGTGTTCCGCCTTGACCTGTTGGCATGTAAGACAGCGCGATACGTAGCTCGCGATTTCCCTTTTCATGTTGGGCCACCAGAAATTCCTTTTCATATATTGGTACATTTTGGTTGATCCAGGATGAATCGTGTACCTTGATCTATGAGCTTCGTCTAAGATCTTCTTCTTTAATTCGGGACAGTCCGGTATACAAGTTCTGTTCCTAAATAACAATCTTCCTTCAGAAGTTATTTGAAAATCGGATTGTCCTTCTAATCTGTCCTTTATTTCTACCAATGCTGGGTCATCACCCTGAAGTGCCTGTATCTCAGATAATAAATCTGACTGTATACTCACATGAGATAAGGTGACACTATTGCAATCTGTGTCCATGTTTATATTAAGCTTTGAGAATTGTTCCAGTAACTTCCATTCTTGTATCATACAATTGGCTATCATTACTCTCGGCTTTCGACTAAGGGCATCAGCAACAAAATTACCCTTTCCGGGATGATATTGTATATTGAAGTCGAAGTCCTTGAGATATTCCAGCCAACGTCTTTGTCTCATGTTTAGCTCTTTCTGGGAGAAGAGATATCTGAGACTCTTGTGATCGGAGTATACAGTAAACTGTACTCCATAAAGATAGTGTCTCCAGATCTTCAGTGCAAATACCACCGCAGCCAGTTCTAAGTCATGGACGGGGTAGTTTTCTTCGCGTTTCTTTAGTTGACGTGAAGAGTATGCTATAACTTTCCCTTGTTGCATTAGGACACATCCGAGGCCAATGCCAGAAGCATCAGTGTAAACCTCGAATTTTTCTCCTTCTATTGGTAGAACTAAGACCGGAGCTGTAGTGAGATGATCCTTAAGAGTTTGGAAGCTTCTTTCACATTCCTCGCTCCATTCATAACGGATCTCCTTACGAGTTAATCTTGTAAGTGGTACGGCGATCTTAGAGAAATCTTTGATGAATCGCCGATAATAGCCTGCAAGGCCTAAGAAACTTCTGATCTCGCTAGCATTGGTTGGTTTTTCCCAGTTTCTAACAGCTTCGACCTTTGACGGATCTACTGATAATCCATCTTTTGAAATCACATGTCCTAGAAAAGCCACTTCTTCAAGCCAGAATTCACACTTGCTGAGCTTTGCATATAATTGATTTGTCCGTAATATTTGTAAAGCAATCCTCAAATGTTCCTCATGCTCTTCCTTAGTCTTGGAATATATCAATATGTCATCAATAAAAACCACCACGAATTGATCTAGATAGGGCCTGAATATGCTATTCATTAACTGCATAAAGGCAGCAGGGGCATTTGTTAGTCCAAAAGGCATAACAACAAATTCATAATGGCCATACCTGCTTCTGAATGCGGTCTTATGAATGTCATCATCTTTGATCCTTAACTGATGATATCCTGATCTGAGGTCAATCTTCGAAAAATATTTGGATCCAGAAATTTGATCAAATAATTCATCGATTCTCGGCAGTGGATACTTGTTCTTGATAGTGAGATGATTCAACTGTCGATAGTCGATGCATAGCCTCATGGATCCATCTTTCTTCTTTACAAACAGTACAGGTGCTCCCCACGGGGAAGTACTTGGTCTAATGAACCCTTTTCGAATTAGTCCCATCAATTGTTCCTTCAACTCTTTGAGTTTAGCAGGTGACATCCTATAGGGTGCCCTTGAAACAGGACCAGCACCAGGGACTAAGTCAATGGTGAAGGCCACATCCCTTTGAGGGGGTAATCCTGGCAACTCTTCCGGAAACACGTCCGGGAATTCTTGTACTATTGGAATGTCTTCTAGCTTAGTGTCCTTAGTTTCCTTAACTGTGACAAATGCAAGGAAAGCTTCACATCCCTTCCTGACGAGCTTGCTAGCTCGGAGGGCCGAGATAAGAGGGGAATTGCTCCGACTCTTGGGGCGAGTAAAGACTAATTCTGGAAAATCTTTGAAAGCAATTTGGCTATTGCGGCAATCAACCGTTGCCTGGTATTTGGATAACCAGTCCGCTCCCAGTATAACATCATACTCCTTTAGATCAAGGCATATGAGATCTATAGGTAAATTCCTACCTTGAACCATTACCTCACAGTTTTGGTAGTGATGAGTAATATCATTTTCACTTCCAAGAGGAGTAGTTAGAACTATTTTTATCCATTCTGGTTCTAACGGTAACGGGTCGGCAAACTTCTTAGAAATAATGGAATGCGATGCACCCGTATCAAATAAGACATAAGCACTTTTGGAACAAACTGTTAATGTACCTTCTACCAGTCCACCCTCTTCTTGCTCAGTCTCCTTTATTGCATGAAGTCGAGTGTTCTTTGTCACCGGGCGCTTACCGTCTCCGACTTGGTCATTAAGTAACGGACAGTCGGGAATCCGATGTTCGCGGCTCCCACAACGGAGACATGCTCCTAATTTCCTCCAGCATTCTTCGGTCTTGTGACCAGCCTTGTCACAATGCTTGCATACTACGTTTGAAGGTGTAGTGGTGATAGAGAAGGGCTTGGTCTTCTTGAATTTCTGATCTTGAGAGGAAGAACCTCCATTACTAGGCCTTTTCTTGAAGTTGGGTTTGAAAGAACCCGAACTTGTGACTTGCTCCTTCTTGTCTTTCCCACGGATCCTATCAGATAGTTCCGTGGCATCTTCAAGTAGCTGAGCTCGACGTACTATTTCAGAATAAGCTTGGATATCCATAGGCGCCAGCTGAGTGATGTACTGGGGCCTGAGCCCATTAAGAAACCTTTTAGCCTTCATTTTCTCCGTGCTAATCAAGTGTTTGGCATATCTGGACAATCTCGAGAACTGTGCCTCGTAATCAGCTACTGATAGGGATCGTTGCTTTAATGCAGCAAACTCAGCAGCTTTCTTCTCCTGGACTCGGTCTGAAAAGTATTTAGCATTGAAATATTCTACAAATTCTTCCCATGTAACTTGATTAGGATCGATGGTTGCTTCAATAGACTCCCACCAGCATCTAGCATCCTTTTCTAACTGGAAAGTAGCTAATAAGACTTTGTCCTGATCCGTGCATTACATACCACGGAATATACGTTCAGTCTCCCGAACCCAATGCTCGGCATCGTCCAGATCGGTCGATCCCATAAACTTCGGGGGATTCATGCTCTTAAAGGCTTGGTGTAAGCTTCCAGCTCGTGGAGCACCACCCTGTGCTACCTGTTGTAGCACTTGAGTCATTCCTTGAAGGGTACGCTGCATGTTGCGCCATTGAGCACGTTCAGCAGCCATTATCCTACAATTACAATAACTATATTAGTACGTGACTACATTTAGAAACCAGTACTCTATTTTTAACTTTAACCCTTGGTTCTACCCAATCTCACTGGAAAAAGGTTTATACTTATCCTTGGACTTGGGTTTTTCCTAGGAATTGAATACCCTAGGCTCTGATACCACAAAAACTGTCACGCCCCGAGCGCGGAAGATACTCGGATATGCGCGACGAGTTTATATCAATCATGCCAATCAGAGTAGTAGTGTATTCGACACAAAGACAGAGATGCGTAAATAGAAAGATAACCCAATCCTTATTATTAATAGGCTATTACAAATCCAATACTCTGTTTAATAAAAAGAAAAGTACATAGTTGACTCAAAAAAATAGGAAAAAGACTAGATGACACTTGGAACAGCTCTAGCTCTTTCACTCTTGACTATCCCCTTCAGAATGAGTTCCCTCGTCATCGGACTTACCTGAAAAAGTAAAAGGGACACACGGAGTGAGCGAACGCTCAGTAAGAAATTATATCTCAAGCACTAGCAAGGGGTTTAAGTAATTACATCTTTCATGAATGTACTATAGCTATGCATGCTCGCATGAAACGACAAGATAGAGAAAATATCAATAAGGTAACAAGTTGAACTAGTCATGAACTCTCAAGAAAGGATAACAAGATATTCAAGCGAGTACTTTTATCATGTCAAGAACTTTGGCTATCATGTATCAAGCAAGCAAGTAATTACCCTTTTTCGGGTCACGCAAGTCATGTCAAGTCAAGTTCGATTCAAGTACAAGATTTTATGTGGAATGTCCAATCAAGCTAGTCATGCACTCGGTATAATGCCAGATACCTTATCATTAAAACTCCCATGGGCACAAGTACTTTCGGGTGCTCCTCCCAGGACCAGATCGGGCCCTATATGCGCAGGCATTTATCATGTATTTCGACATCCATTCTTGTATATATATAGCCAATATGAAATTTCAATAATCAAGCTCCTGTAGGATAACTTTGAGAGAATAGAGTCTAAAAATATGACATTAGACATAGCTAGGCGATAATCACTGTAGAATCACGATGATCGATAAACTAGGTGGAATTAGGTTCCCTTACTCGGGTACCATGACCAGTATGGACTATCCTTCTTTATATAGAATTGTGGTCCACATGAATAGCACATCAAAGGCAAGATACCCTCATTCTTATCATAGAATTGAGGTCCACAAGAACATCGGAATATGGCATGATATCATCATCCCATTGGGAGATTCCTATGATATATACTTTGTATAACCATAAGGGCCGGTATACCATGTTTCTTTAGAGTGACATGGCAAAAATTGTGTAACGGGTTTTTAGGGTACAACCAGCTCAGTCGACCTTGAGGGAATCCAAGGTACGAGGAGTCTTACGGAGGTCTCTATGACTAACTCGCTAGTCCAAAGGAACGGAATGTCCAATGGAGAGCTTGTATGTCAATGAGAGTTGAGGGTGATCGATAGAACAACATGAAAACGTGGGACTATACTCACGGAGTGGAGATATAGTGCCGATATACATATATATAAATATAATGAAAACCCTCGGTTAGCAGTAACAGGTAAAAACATTTTTACAGAAAATAACGACTTTGATTAAGTCACTACTTAAGTAAATAACGCCTTAAAGAAGGGCGTTTACATGCATTTCCAATTTTGCAGAAATTTCCATAATTCTGTGTTTTATCAAAAACACGCCCTAGACAGGGGCGTTTTATATAAATTTGACGACATATACAGTGGTCGTCTATTTCTTAATTTTCATTTTTGCAAGATATCAATTTCTGTAGTTTAACATGAACGCGCCCTAGGAAGGGCCGTAAATTTTTAAAATCACGCCTTACACAGGGGCGTTATCACCGTGAGAGACGGCCTAGTCCAGGTCGTGAATTTAAGGAATTTATAATATTTCAGGAAATAAAATTTCAAGAGACAGGAGACATGGTCATGACAGGAAAATTAGCAAGAATTCACAGGTAGAGTCATGCAAGATATTAGAATCGATATTTCATATTTATTGAATTTTAAACATGATCAATTATTAATTACATGCGATTTTCATGAAATTAACGCCTATAGGGCAGGGCATCAAATCTTAAATTGACGACCTAGTGCAGGTCGTTTCTAAAAGTAGCGCCCTAGACACGGGCGTCTCTTTCAAAAAATATTACAGAAAACATATTAAAGCCAGCAGAAAACTATACTACATGCATGTAATGTTGGTATATATATTAAATCACTTGTTTGGGCTACGTTGCTTGAGAAAACCTACCTTAATAATAATCTGGAGATGGACGTGAGGTGTTCTGAAACTTCTACGACTTGGCAGCAAGAAAGGGCAGGAAGATGGTTGATGAGGATGAAGAAACCTGCAGAAGATATATCAAAGATATCAATCTTCTTTGTAATGACTTGCTGGAGGCGAAGGAGTAAGAACTTACACAAGTTCTTCAGGACGCAGGACTTCTTAACCTGTATAGAAGAGATGAAGAAACATTAGTTCTTCATACAACCGAAACCAGTGGTCAAAAGGAAATAAGAAGAACAGATGTTCTTCACGTACCGTAGCAGACGAACGATCAAATAGGTTTAGAGTTGGATGAACGAGAGTTTTTATAGGATTTTGGGTGTCCTATTAGAGTTAGTGTTCTAGTGGAAGTAATGCTTCCAATATAGAGTCCTTACCCTAGTAGATACTTACTAGATTAGCTTAATCCTTCCCAGGATAAGCTCTTGGTTCGAACGGAACCGGAATGTAATTAACGACCTAGGTCAGGGCGTCGCATTTTAAATTGACGCCTTGTCATAGGGTGTTTCTTAAAAGGCGCCTTGTATAAGGGCGTTTCGTGTTTAAAAACACGCCCATGAAAGGGGCGTTTCTTTTACTTGCCCAATTTGGTCGCGTGAGAATTGACGACCGCACGTATGGGCGTCCTTTCTTTAGGCACGCCTTATATAGAGGCGTTTGTTTTGAAATTAACGCCCTACTGAGAGGCGTTATTTGGTTTTGGGTTTTAATTTATCCGTTTAAGCTTCTTCCCATTATCTTTACTAATTCTTTGATTCATTTAGGGAAATTTTAATTTATTTTAACCCTTTTTTTTCAGGGTTGCTACAAGTATCCTTCTGATTCAGAACTTACCTGAGATGAGATCTCATCTTCATCATCTCGGTTGGCCATCAAGCAGCTATCACCTTGCTGATTATGCGCAGAGACGACTCTGTCATATATCTTCTTTCCAGATGTGCACCTGAGAGCAAAAGAATATACATCAGTATTAACAGCAGCTCTCAAGATATTAAGAATTATGACATTATCACGGTTCTTAAACGTGTCCTCACTAGACCACTTGGTCTGGTCTTTGGGTAGTCGATGTGGGCCTTTGGATAGTAAACTCCATAGTTTGGGATCAATTGAATCTACATACACAACTAGGCCTCCTAGCCAACTTTCAAAGTTAGAACCATCATAAATTGGAGGACGATCCATTTGGACAGATGGCAAACAGAATCAACTTACTAAAACAACCGACAGGAAATGCAGCAAAACCAAATGGGCAAGGTAAAGCACTAAACCGGTGAAACAAGACAACGAGCACAATGCATCCACTCTAAAAACACACTAAACAGTTAGCAGAATCCTCTGCAGATTGTTAGATCTGTTAGATCAGAGACCCGCTCTGATACCAATTGTTGGGTTCGGTGCTAGTATTCAGAGGGGGGGTGAATGAATATGGCTTATAAAAACTTTCACCCAATATAAAATTTCGCTCAAAAAGAAACTATGATGCTAACTAGACAGATTTACCAAATCTGAAAGCTAATCAACTATTCTTTTCTACCAGTTAGCAGACACATGGAGCCTATGCATTCATCTAGCGGAAGCACAAATGAACAAATCAAACCACAATGCACAAGGGTTTTTAGGTGGTTCGGTCCAGCAGACCTACATCCACCCCACACTCAACCCGAGTGTGGCTTCCTGCTGACTCACAGCTTGAAACCGCTAGGCCTCACAGCTTGCCTACAACCGCTGGGCCTCACAGCTTGCCAACCGCTGAGCATCACAGCTTGCTTCCGCTGGGCAATACAGCTTAGCCATCGCTGACTCACAGCTTGAACCCGCTGGGGAATACAGCTTAACCCGTTCGAGACCAAGTCTCGCCAGCTGAGGATTACAGCTTTACCTGTCCAGTGGAAACCTCCACTGCCCGCTGAACTACACAGCTTGCTGTCCAGAGGCAGCACCTCTGCAAACCGCTGACAAACAGCTTGAAGAAATGTATAAAGGAAAATGAAAATAGAACAAGATAGCAACGGAAAGCTGAAGCAATAAAGCACAAAATATAGCTCAACAATGAGCAACTTCAGATCTGGTTTTGAACCAAAGATCTGAGGAACGAACTCCTTCTCTCTCTCTCTTCTTCTTCTTCTCTTCACACTCTTCTCGAGCTCTCTGCCTCTCTCTTTTTCTCTTCTGCTTCTTCCCTCTTTCTTTTCTTCTTCTTCTCTTTTCTCTGGATCGAACAGCTCTCTATTCTTTCTCTCCGCTTCTGCTCTTCTGCTTCGATCTGGATCGTGGCTCTCTATTCTTTTCCTCTCGCCAACTCGATCTGCCTTCTTCTGTGGAAGGAGACCTCCTTTTATAACAGCAGCTAGTAGGAGGGCAGCACTGGGCGCGTGTGGCTTCCACATTTCCCGCCCAGAACTTTTGGCCACGTGTCAGCTTTCTGTCAATCCTTCAACCTCGGATCACGTGCCCTCCTTAAGCTTCACGATCAAAGCACCTGTTAAACAGAGTATCGGATAAGTCATCAGTTTAAAGAACAACTCTGTATAGACTTATCAGAAGAACAACGTTTTAGAAGAAACCTGGACGAGGTTAGAACGAAACAACACGAAGACAGAAATAACAAAGAAGACTCAGACGCAGAGACAGCACGAAGTGAAACGAGAACGACACGAGGTGCAGAGGTGACAGAAACACACACTACACAGAGAACAACACGAAGACAAAACAGAAACCAACACGAAGTGTGGTTTCAACATACGAAAGACACGAGGTCTAGGAAGAACAACACGAAGACATAATACGGAAACGACACGAAGTGAAATAACAGAAACCATCACGAGTTGAAAACAACACGAAGATGAAAATAGAAGTTGACACGGGTTGAAAGCAACACGAAGACGAAAGACAAGGAAAACGACACGAAGTCAAAGAAACAACAGTAACCGACACGAAGTGTGGTTACAAAACAAGAACGACACGAGGTCTAGGAAACACGACACGAAGACACAAAAATAACAGTAACCGACACGAAGTGTGGTTACAAAACAAGAACGACACGAGGTCTAGGAAACACGACACGAAGTCATGAAACAACACGGAGACGAAATAGTAACCGACACGAGTTGAAAATAACACGAAGATGAAAACTGAAATCGACACGGAGTGTGGTCAAAGCGAGAAAGACACGAAGTCTAAAGCGAAAAACCAACACGAAGACAGAATACAAAGAAACGACTCGAAGTTAGGACAACACTAGGAGAAGACTGCACGAAGTGAAAACAACACGAAGACAGAAGATGACACGGATAGAACAACACGAAGTATACCTCATACAAGTTTTCCTGTCAAGCATGGAAATCAACACGAAGTGTTATGAACATGAACAGCACGAAGATGAAAGGAACAGTGCAATGTATAGACTTTAAGTCCAATGCAAAAGGCTGTACAAACTTCATGAACAGTGCATGATTGTACTGGACGATGTATACACTTAGCCTATGCAGACCAATGTACAGACTTTAGCGAAGCAAAAGGCTGTATAGACTTGGAGACCCAAATCCATTGTATAGACTTTGCCTAAGACAATGCATGAACTGACGTTGTATATACTTACCCAATGTAGACCAGTCCGATGTATAGACTTTAAAGAAATGCATGCTACAGTGCAATGTCTAGACTTGCTATATGCACGAGACACTGTCCACTGTCTAGACTTGCGATGCCTTCGCCAAATGCATACTACAGTCCAATGTATAGACTTAGACGAATGATGCATGAGACGCTCAATGTATCGACTTTGAGCTTGCTATGCAGTGTATAGACTTAGAGCATAAACCCCACGATGTAATGTATAGACTATGCACATACTAGAAGTCTAACACAAACAATATATCAGACATTCACATGCATTCTCCATGTGATATACCAATCACAATCATGAAGCTATCATCAAAACACAATGTCATCAAAACACTCATGGTGTTGCTATCATCAAAACACAACAGCATTGCTATCATCAAATCATCATAGCACATGCTTGTGCCTAAGGGGCGCAACAAGTTTGAATGCATATTGTGAGGGGGAGTCAATGTATTGCATATAGGTTGTCAAATGCATACATGTGTCAGAACTCATTGTATATCCTTTCTTATTGATTTTGTTGACAAACCTTAATCATATTTTGAAAACTTTGAGCTTCACAATCTCTCTTAACAATTGGTATTTCTCCTATCAATTGGTATCATTTGGCTTCAGAATTCTATCAGTCTGTCATGAAGATTTCAATGGGACTATCTCGATCATAAATCTAAAAATTCTTGAACTAGAAATCTTCTATTATATATTTTTATGAATGACTGAAATAACTCATGTGGTTTAAGTTTAATGTACTCAATGAGTTTGGCTTTAAAATCTCTTTAAAATATCTGAAGCATGTTTAATAAACCTTAACCATCCGTTTCATGTTGTGTCTTGTGAAAACTTCTGAAATCTGTACTTTTGAATACATGACTTCAACTGATTAAGTACATGAAACTATTATTGATTTGAAGCAAATGAATTTTTCTGAAATGTCTAAAGGGTAATATATGTCAGAGCAATGACATTGGTCACTGAGAAACACATGTCCAAAGGACTGTGTCATGAGGTGCCTTAGTTAACTCTGCATAAAATTTATTGAAAATCAGGCAGAGCAATGGCATGCACACTGAGAAATACAACTCACTCATTAAAAAATGAGTTGTAGTGTGTCATGATGTGTAAATGCTAACTCTGTTCACATAAAGCATGACAGTTAGTCACACTAAGGGCTTAGGGATATTGGCCTCTGATCAAGGTATATCCTCTAGTTACAATGTGTGCACTGAACTAGAGTGCTCGTAAAATTTGTAGCATGGAAAATTGTTGAACAAATTGAAATATCTGAATATTGATGCTAAAATCAAATTGCTACAACCCTAGACAAAATAATATGACTTCATAATTGCTTAATCTCAATACTAGTGCATGTAATTCTGAAAGAAGGCAATAAATTTGATTGTGTAAGACAAAGGGAGGACAATCAAGATAAATATGAGGGCTTGGTTCATTTTTATTAAAATATGGTTTTAGATATCAATACAGAATTTTATTGATAAACTCTGCATACATCATGTTTAAACCATGCTGTTCAAAAGGCTCATTCATAAGTCCCTATAATGGAAGACTTTGAAAAATTATGTTTTGGATTTATGAGATTGATATCTCCTTAAAAATCTTGCTGAATTATTTCTGTTTGGAGCTTATTTGTAAATCTGCTTATTTGAACCTTTTCTGCCTATTGTCCTTGGTTCATTGACCTGAACTTCTCCTTGTTTGCCCCTATGGTCTCCTTCTCATCCATCTCATAAGATTCCACTTATTGAGGGGGAGCTTCCATGTCTTATGCATCATGCTGCATAGAAACTCTTAAAGGGGGAGAATTATGTTCTTGCATTCTGGTATCTGCATCTGCATTCACCCCTTCCCATGGTTTATTTTGATTATACCAAAGGGGGAGATTGTTTGCCAAAGAGGGAGTATATCATTCTATAAGTGCATGCAGGTTCATTTTGAGTATCTCTAACTCATGCTTTTGTTGAAACTCCTAAAGGGGGAGAAATTGTCTGAATTTTTATACATGCTATAATTTCTCAAACTATTTTATTTTTGATGAAGTCAAAGGGGGAGAATAGTTTGAGTCATCAGCATCAGATTGACTCACCATCAGATTGACTCACTGTGTAGAGTTGCCATCATCAAAAAGGGGGAGATTGTTGTGCCTCTGTGGTTTTGATGATTGGTTTTGATGTGAGTCATACACTGTGAGTCACCATGCATTGATGTTCTATTTTGATGATTGATTTGGTTTTGATGATTGGTTGTTGATGTGAGTTAATCAAATGTTCAGTCATCTTGCTGCTCAGTTTAGTTTAATATATTTTGATGTTCAGTCATGTTAACTGATGCATAAAGCATTCATTGCTACACTCTATCTGCACAGTTGTCACTGCAGTGCGTCAACTCAGTGTGCCGATGCGTCGACCCCTTGGTCATTTTTGTATATGTCCATACAGTAGTGCGTCAACTCCTTGAGCTGATGCGTCGACGCTTCAGTTCAGTTTCTTCATTTGATGAAGTCTATACATCATCAGTTGATCATCAATAATATACGTTGCAGCATCAACTCATTGGGTTGCAGCGTCAACTCAGCAAGTAAGCACATCAGTCTTCACATGCTAAGTCTGTACAGCCTACGTCTCATGCAGCGTCAACACTGTGAGCATTCTCAAGACATTAGCGTCAACGCTATAAGTGTGTACATCGCTTTCACGTCACCAAGTCCATACATTTGTCCTCCTTCAAAGTCTGTACAGCCGCTGGTCTAGCTTCATGAAGTCTGTACATCAGACTGTTACAGGAAGTCTGTACATTGTCCGTCTTCCTTAGCGTCTTGATAGTTGATGTCTACACATTGGCCTTCATGCTCCTAAGTCTATGCATTACTGTTCATGCATCAGTCTTCATAAGTCTGTACATTGGACTGTCTCTCTCAGCGTCTCATGGCATGAGGTCTGTACACTCGAATTGCCCTTGATCTGGTCAAGTGTATACACTCTCTCACTGTAGCTTTCAGCTATTCAAGTCTATACACTGGACTGTTAGGTCATGTCTATACACTGGGTCTCAATGTACACACTTATTCATTGTGCTGCTTCACGCATAAAGTCTATACATTGGGCCTAACATTCCAACTCTGCACAGAACCTTCATTCATCAAAGCCTCAAGTCTGTACAGCGTGAAGTCTACACTTTGGCTTCACGTTTTCAATGTCTGTACAGTGGCTTCGCATAGGCAAGTCTGTACATCGGGCTCCTTCTAACTAAGTCTATACACTCCCTCACACTGTACACACTTAGTCTATACAGCATGATCGTCTTTACAAGTCTACACAGAGTTCTTCACTTAAACTGATGACTTATCCGATACTCTGTCTGACAGGTGTTCTGATCGTGAAGCTTATGGAGGGCACGTGATTCGAGGCTGGAAGGGCAGACAGGATTGTGACACGTGTGCTGAAGCTAGCTGAGAGGCTGACACGTGGACACAGCAAATCAAGAAAGAAGCTCCTGGATTATTCTGGTGCGTCAACGCAGCAGTTACAAAAAGAGAACCAATGGGTTACTGGGTTACTCAGATGCGTCAACACCACCCACTGGCAGTGTGGACGCAGCAGTTCAAGTAACTCCTTGCAACCTCTGGAGTACCTTGGCAGCGTCGACGCTACAGCTCGTTGGGTCGACGCAGTAGGTTGATGGAACGACACCTTTTAGCTGCTAGTACACACCGATGCGTCAATGCAGCAGTGGAGCGGCGTCGACGCAGCACGCCCATCTGCTAAAGACTTGATCACTAGATCATCGATGCGTCAACGCCATGGGCTGATAGAGTCAACGCAGCAGTCTTGAGTTTTACTGAACGAATGTCCTTGAATTGTAGGGCACGTGATCCGAGGTGCCTGGCTCGTGAACCAGGAAGCTGCCACGTGGTCCAAATTTCTAGGGCTGGAAACGTGGAAGGCACACACGCCAGTGTGTTGCTGCTGCTACTATATATACTAGTCTTCTTCCACTAAAGAAGACTGATCGAAGCAGAAGCCTGAAGAGAAGAAAGCCCTTCGATCCAGAAAAAGAGAAAAAGAAGGAAAAGAGAGGAAGAAGAGATAGAAGAGAGAAGCCGAGAAATAGAAGAGCAGAGAGTGCCTCCACGATACAGAGAATAGAGTAGAAGAAGAAAAAGAAGAGTGGTAGAGTGAGAGAAGCAGCAGAAGTAAAAAGACAAAGAGAGAGAACTCGCGAGTGAGAGAAGGAAGCAGAGAAGAAAAGGAAGAGAAAGAAGAAGAGAGAACGAGAGATAGGAAGCTTCATCTGAAGATCTATCTTCACTGGACCGTGGATCAGATCCAGGCCAGTCAGCTCTGTTGAGAGCCATATTGTGCATTTCATCTTTCAGCTTTCTGTTTGCTGAAGTTATTTTCATTTCATGTTTTTGTTTCTCCGTTTTCATTTGGTTATCTTGTTCTTCCGATTGCCCTGCTGGGGATCGGGTTCCTCCTGTGGATTCAGGAGAAGGGAGACTTGTCTCCGGTTCTGGGCTTGTGGGTTGCAAGTCCAGGGGTCCCTCCGGTTGGGAGGAAGAGAGGTCTTCGACCTCTGGTTTGCTGGTGACTGGAAGTCACTGGTTGGTTCCCTCCTGGTCTGGAGGAAGAGAGACTTCGGTCTCTGGTTTCCAAGTGGCTGGGAGTCACTTGGGGTGTCCCTCCGGCTTGGAGGAAGAGGGGAGGCTGTTCCCCTGGTCAAGCTGTGTGGCAGCAACTGTTTGCAGACTGAGTCTGCTTGGTTCTAGCATTTGCTAGTGAAGCCTCACTCCGGTTGGGAGTGAGGGGTGGATGTAGGTCTGGAGGACCGAACCACCTTAAAATCTTTGAGCAGTGGTTTACTTGTAGTGTGTTCTTCCATATCTCCTACCATCCTTCACAGATTGTCTTGAGATTTCTTATTCTCATTTGTGCTGCTTCCGCTAGTTGGTTATTTGGGGGCCAGTTACATATTTGCTCTTTTGTTTAAAAGGATTTTCAACTGGTTCATCAGATTGCTTGATTTGCTTCCGCTAGATGCTTGGATAGGCTCACTCCACATGCTTGTTATTTTGTCTAATCGAATTAGCTTAACTCCGGAACTTGCTTAGCATCTGATTTTTTAAATTGGGCATTATTCGTAGCAGGATACATTCACCCCCCCTCTGTATCCTGGCCTAGCACCCTAACAAGGCCGACTCGTGGAGGGACATGTGGAGGCGTATGTAGAGGTACGTGGGTAAGCGGGAGCGGAAGTCCGACTCGTGGAGGGATATAAAGGAGATGACGGATGGGAGGCGTACGTGGGCGTAGAAGGTGGCAGTGAAGGAGACTCTCGGTCAGAGGAAACTAGGAGTTGTTGGCTAATGAAGCAGGCTCGACTGTAAAGTTGCTGCCAGGAAGTGATATCATTCAGGGCTAAGATGCACCTGAGCTCGGGCGTTGCATTAGAAATAACCATCTTGATCTGCTCGCCCCTCGGAATATGCCCCGGGACTTGCGTGGCCAGGCGACACCAGCGGTCGGCAAAGGTAGAGAACTCCTCGCCGGGCCTCATCTTCTCTTGGGCCAGATCAACCATAGAAAATCTGGGCCCAACTTGGTCCTGGTACTGCTGAATAAATCTTACTTGGATGGTTTGAAAGTTCATCATCTGCTCTTGCGGGAACGTGAAGAACCAATCCTTGGCCGAGCCCTCTAAAGATAAGCCAAACAAATAGGTCATCAAGCGTTGATCATGCTGGAACCGGGCCGACTCATATAAGAAATCCTTTAAATGGACATAGGGGTCACCAATTCCACCATAGCAATGATATGCAGGAATCTGTGAACGTGGTGGAAGCTGAAGACCTTGAAATGTAAATGGAATATCCAAAGAAGTTTGAGGATTGATTCGGCGTTGCAATTCATCAAGCTGGCGTTGGGCCTGAGCGAACATCTCCTCGATAGGAAGAGTCCGAGAAGGATATGGGCCAGCCCGAGCAAGAGATGCTGAATTTAGACCAGGATAATGATGATAGGTCGGATAAGGGGACCCGACCTGAGAAGAAGGAAAGCCCGTTCCGAGAATGGAGGAATGCGTGGGCATGGAAGAATCGTGTATGTAGGAATGAGAATTGATTGGGCTAGTAGCAGCATGGGCGGGATAAGAAGGCACATTAATAGAATATGGTCCAATGGAGGAATAAGGAGATGGGCCCGCATGGGAAGAGGAATCCACGCGGGGATAAGAAGAGGGAGAAGTATAGGAATAAGGTACAGAGGAAAAATGCTCCATGGGGAGAATGGATACTTTATACAGTGAATTTTAAATGAATACAAGGAGGGAAGATGAACCTTGGACTAATGCAACTAAATGGAGACACACAAAGATGAACTAAATCAAGTGAGCCTAATCTAACAAAAAGATGCAAATGATGATACTGTAACATGCAATGGAGGGAAGAGATGAGAAAAAAATCAACCAATTACCCAATCAGATTCCAAATGATGCGCGAAATTTTTTTTATAAGTTCCCTTTTAGGACCTTAGTGGATTAATTAAGATGTGAATTCACTCAACCATAATGTACCTAACCAGGGTGGGGACGGGAAATTGGCAGACTCTAAGGGACTCTCTCTCTCATGAATGCAGACCCTAGACTGGGGGGTGGTATGGTACAACCTGCCAGGCGTCCGCGTGGGAATCCACGGCCCACGGGGGCTTACGGAGGTCCTCGGCAAGGTCCCCTAGTCGGCTCCAAGGAGTATGGAGATGAGAGAAAACACTACCTCGGTAGGAATGCAACTAGATGTGAATGAAATGCATGAATCCTATGTGCACCGGAGTGCATGCAAGATCTAGCCTAGAAACTAGCAATCAATGATCGATCAAATATGTAAGAGATGAAAGCAAGTATACAACAATGATATAAGAGCAGGGGGGAGATCAGTAATCAGCACCAAGTATCATGAAAATCATATAACGTGGTAATGAAAGTGAAGCACGGGTGCGCTGTAGCATGACAAGGACAGTCTCTGTAAGACCGCTCAAGGAGATATACTGTCCTGTATGAACCGTTCAAACCAAGGAATGACAACCAAGAAGCACAAAAATCATGAAATGCTGAAATGACAGAAGGTAGAGATGAGAAGCGTACCTAGATGAGCGGTCTATATACAGCCGCTTAAGCTCTGGAATGGACATGTATCCACCGTGCAATAGCAACCAAACAAACAGTATGAATACAGTGCGTACCTGTGCCAGCACGGTGGACGGCCAACCTCAGACCGTATAAACGATGCACGGGCGGTAGGAGACCGCTCGAGAAAGCAAGCTTGGAGAAGAACTGGCAGTGTTCGCAGAGAAAAATGGTGAATCCTCAACCGCACAAATGTTGGACAGCCCTCGGAGAGCCGTTCACGTTCCAGAGGATAGAGAACGTGACTCAACCTTTAAATCACTTCAAGAAAAAGGACTAACACAACGAAAGAAGGGCAGCAAATCACTAACATGATGGGCACTAGATGTCCCACCGTGATCGCCAAAAAATGAGCTATTGATATGTTTTTCTACTTTCTTTCTCTTCAATACC
Source organism: Amorphophallus konjac (assembly GCA_022559845.1). Lineage (NCBI taxonomy): Eukaryota > Viridiplantae > Streptophyta > Magnoliopsida > Alismatales > Araceae > Amorphophallus > Amorphophallus konjac. The sequence goes on from CM040118.1 coordinate 293,323,327, forward strand.
GGCTCGAAAGATCTCTTCCGTCCCTTCTACTAAATCGAGATATGAAATGAATGTGAACAGTAGAAGGAGAACAGAAGGGTGTAAACAAGTGATCGCCACCAAGGTGCCTAATGTGATTGATACACCGTACCTTGGAAAGGGGGGGGGTACTAGCCTTTTGTTTGCAGCGCTGCAAGGATGTACGGCTCAGTAGGAGCCGCCTATAGTGAAGAACGGTCTCACGATAGATCGTCTAAGAGCGCTACAAAGGACGCGGGATGAAGCACTCCTGACGGATGAACGGTTCCACGAAGACCGCAGGAAGAAGAAGAGCGGTCGAAAATCGACCGCACCTCCTATTGAACGGTCCGGAAGAAGCCGCACAAGACCACCACGCCAGAAGTCGCAAGAGTCCAACCTCCACCCTTTCCGGCCGGCCAGAAAGGATGGGCCTCGCGTTAGTGAGTTGCTGACCTGCGAAACAGAGTGTAAAACATGAAGAAAAACCCAATGTCAGAACTATATAGTGTAGTAAATGCTAACATGAAAGGAAATAAATGTAACTAAGTGAAGTGGGAGATACCTGGGGAGTTTTAAACACCTGGGGGTGTCAAAAAATGTGGGAGGATGTGTGAATGACAGTGCAAGTGAAGAAAAATGAGGAGAATGATACATGCAACCAAAAGGGAATGACGGACTATCAAATATAAAAAAGGACTCAAAACAAAAGTTACTCCCTGGACCGGAGGCCTGTATGGACGTAGAAGGCCTCCCTCCCTGGTCATAGGTCACTCAAGGATTTGGCAAGGCTTCGCCGTGACCTGAAATCTCCCCCCCCCCCCCTTTCAGAGGTAGCCTCTAAGGTCTATTTATAGAGCCTAGGAAGCCAGCCCTGAAGTTAGGGTTTTTAGGCATTTTCAGGTCGAGATAATCAAAGGAAAGATGAAGATAATTCAAATATCTCTCATCCAAAAGAAACGGCACTCGAAATGGCTCAATATCCGCGGAGAAAATGACGGGAGAAGTTTGGGATAAAATCACGAATAGAGAGAGAAAATCCGTTAATCTTTCAGGAATCGAGAGGATGAATGGTCATACGATAGACCACTCAACCGGTTGTGCGGCCATACCCTAGGCCGTCCAACCCTGTTAGTGGAAATTCAAATAAATATCAAATTTTATCCAAATATCCATCGAACTGACCGAAATCTTCACCGTTGGACTCTGATAGATGAACGGTTGATAGCAGACCTTTCAAAGGTAGAGCGGCCAATATGAAACCGTCCATGCCTGTCGGTGATAAATCATCATAAATTAGATAATTAGATAATTATCTGAAAACCAGCGACGTTAGGACTCTTGAGAGATAGACGGCTTAGTATGTACCGCACAATGGTCTTATGCGGCTATGTATAGGCCGTATATATGTTTGTCGGTGATAATTTACAAAATCAACAAAATATCCCAAAAATATGTGAACGGCCCTGTATCAACCGCACATATAGTTGAACGGATGGAGGATGATCGCACATGTACAGGGGCGCTTGAAATTCATAGAAAAGCTCAAGACCAAAGCCAAGGCCCATTAAGCCCTGAATCAATTCGGACCTAGCTAGGGAGGGAGGCTACCCATAAAATTGACCCAAAACGTGCCAGAAAATAGCCGAACGAGTGATGGACAACTCGAGGCATCAACGAATGGGAGTCAGAGGAACGACTCAACTTATCGGTAAAAAACGGGTGTCAATAATGACGTCATACTATGAATCATAATGTGACTGAATTACATAAAGTCATTCATGTTGATCAAGTTATGTCACATTCTGAGTGTCAGAAACGATTAAGGTCGATGCACATTCATAGTGTTATCTTATCAGGTCGATGCATATTCAGGCTTTAATTACATCAGGTCGATGCACCCTCATGCTTCAGTCAGGTAAGGTCGATGCATATTCACGGTTTAGTTAACTAAGGTCGATGCTCATTCATGCTTTAGTCCGGTAAGGTCGATGCATATTCATGTCTTAAGTCATATTAGGTCGATGCATCTTCAAGTCTAAAGTATGTCAGGTCGATGCATCATTGTACCCTGTTGAACATAAGGTCGATGCATGTTTGTAAATTTGTCAATGCATATACTTGCATGCAGTCACACAGGTCGGTGCATGTATATACATATAGTTACACATGTCGATGAATATGCTTTTGCCACCAGTGTATCAGGTCGGTGCACGAGTGATTTTGCACATAGCAAGGTCGATACATCTTACTTTGCGCTTAGCAAGGTCGATGCACATCACACCTTGTGTAATAGAAGGTCGATGCACATCTCACTTTACGCTCAGCAAGGTCGATGCACATCACATCTTGTGTAAACCAAGGTCGATACACATCGTTACATTAATTCTAGAAGGTCGATGCTCATGCAAGTATCTTGCCCATCAGGTCGATGCATGTTTTACAATGTAACGCCCGAGAAAATTCTGGGATTAAAATATAATTATAATAATTATTCAATGGGAAAAAGGGCTATTAAATGAATTATGGTTAATTAAATCCAATTATTATGGCCCTGCACTGATCCAAGAGGATTAGGCCCATTTTGACAAATCCAATTGGCCCAAATTACAATTTTTAACTTTGGCCCATGATCTAGAAGCTTGGAATTGATGTATTTATGGAATTAAGGAGATAAGTAGGAATATTTTAGGATAAAAGATGGATAAGAATACAAGAGTTTGAACTGGTTTCAAATTCAGCGCCCAAAACTAAAAATGGTCTATCGTGAGACTACCAGCCACTGGAAAACGGTCTCCCAAATGACTGCTAGGCTCTGCAGATTCCGTGAGTAGAAGAAAGTGAAAAAAGATTGGATTTTTGGCGTCTAAACTCCTGGAGACCGAAGTATGTAGACTTTTAAGTATGATTAGAACTCTTGAGGATCGAGCTTACACCTAATAAGGACTCTAGAATCGTTTAAATCTATGAAGCCCTAGCTAAACCCTATAAATAGACCCCAGAACCAACCAGCGCGACCCTTACTTTTGGCTCGCGTGGAACTAAGGTAAAGAGGTCGAATTAGAGGTAAGTTTCTTCTAGGAATTTGTTCATTTTAGTTAGATCTAACTTTCCTTAAAATTTTGTTCTAGGAGATCAAGCCTACAAGGAGATAGAAGCCTGGAAAGACACTGGTTCGGTGCAAACAACTCAGGAAGTAGTGCGACCGACCCAGAAAGATCTGCAAATTGGAAGCCCTAAACGAAGTAATTAGATAGAGGTTCTTTAGAACGATTTGTTCCTTTTAATACCCTCTTATTACCCTCAAAATTTCGCATCTTTAGGTCAAGAAAATCAGGAGTTAGGAAGGCGTGAAGTCGCTGGATTAGCACAAAACGTGCAGAAATTAGGGTTAACTTCTAGCCCCAAATTCAAAGCTTAAAGCCGAAAACAGAGGTATGTTATCTCATGAAGGGCTTAAACTCGAAGACCAAGATAAAAGCCCTCTGATTTCAGCCGATTTCTTACATTGTAAATCGAGAATTTTATGATTTATTGAGACTATGCATCTAGTATGCTTCTCATGCATAATTCTTAAACCTAATTAAGTTAAAAAGGAGAATTTTCTTGTTTATTACATAAACCCATACATATTGTTGGCCTATACTCACTCTATCATGCTTTAGAGTATATTCATGTTTATTTTCATGTATGATAGGCCCTAGATTAGTGTTTATTTTATTATTATTGAGTTTTCTATTAACACAGGAAGAAACGGTCTTCCTGTATACCGCCAGAAACCTTTAGCGGTCTTACGATAGACTGTTAGCACCCATGAAACGGTCACCCACTAGACCGTTTGATTTTTTTGATTTCTGTAATATTGTTAACCTGAAACATATTACAGATTAGCCCAAATTATTATATGCTAAGCCTAGTTAAGTAGGTTTTACTCCTGTTTTAAGTGTTATTTTCTTATAACTAGTTGTACTCCTAGAGATTTTGTGTTCCTTGTGTACTTGGGATTATTTTTAACCTATGTTATTTTTTTGGCCAAAAACTTATACTCTTGTATTTATAGGCACGTTTTCATAAGGTTTATAGACTTATTTGATCATTGTTTTTCCATGATCTCTCTTATCTCAGAGTCATTTTTCTTAAGTACATGGCACATATCCCGGTATGTTGTCATTAGTTACACATTGCACTTATATGCACATTTTTCTTAGACTTGAAAACCTCTCCATTGGATATTCCTTCCAACGGACTAGGTAATCTTATTTCAAGGCCTCCATAAGTCTCCGCGAGTCTGGGATTCTCACTAGGACGTCGAACTGGTTGTACCATAAAAGCCCAAATTTCTAGAAAGCACTTTACCAGTGTTTTAATGAGTTCTAGACCTTAGCAGCCTAATGTATGATCGCCAGAGTCAGTTAGCGGCCTATTGATAGACCGCCAATGTCACCTAGCGGCCCTGCCCTAGACCGCATGGTTCCAGCTTCTTTTCCATCAAATCTAATTATGTTTAACCCATGGTTTTACATTTGGGTTGAGTATCCTATGATCCTAGATGATTCATTGATTATCTAGAACATATTTTGATTCGAATAAGCCATTAATAAATTTTGAAAATTAATGAATGTACCGTTATGCTGTCGAATTCTTTCCAAAGCATGACCTAGTTATTAATGCATTTCTTGAATTCTCATGATTGATTATTGGTACGTTCTATACCTTGGTTACCTTATCATGGAATTATTGTTGAACTTGTACATTATTGGCAACATTATTGTTATAATCGTGGAAGTATGTTGATTTATACTTGAAGATGCAGTTCGAGCACTGATTGTGTTCAAGGGCTCTATGCTAGTCCCCTCGGCTGATTGTTGAAAACATACTATAAACCATGGGGTATGATGCGACTGGCGTTGCATTGCGCTGGGAGTACTTTCTTTATAAATAAGTGAAGATCTATGGACATGAATAAAGATCCACGTAAATTCACGAAGTACTTACTATTAAGCGAAAAGTACTTTCTTGCTTGTTACATGACTTTCTAGTGCATAACCTCCATGGTTATGAAAAGTGCATTCTTGTTACATTCTTGTTCATGGAAAGGCCAAATTTACATTCTTGTTATATACTTGATCAATCATATTCTCGTATCTCATCATGATCATATCTTGTTACTTTGGTTTTATTCACATGTTTACCGTATTTGCATGATTTATCTTATTCTCTAGAGCTAAAATGCTAATCACTTAAACTCGCCTTCATGTTGATACGAAGATACCTACTGGGCAAGTGTGCTCATTACCTATTTTCTCAATGTTTTAGGAAGGACTACTGATTCAGATTCGGAATATACAAGTAGCGGGTCTGAGAGCGATTGAAGGTTATATGGACGAGAGAAGCCTTAGTTATCAAGTGTTTAGTAGAGTCATGATGTAATCTTTATTTTATTGAGTCTAGTAAAGAGAGTCAAAGATCTTATGTACTTTGAGATTATTTGATAAAGAAATAAAGTTAAAGGATTGAATGAATTAATGGTGCAATTACTTTTATGTGATTGTCTTGCGCTCTGATTATATTGCTTGCTCGAGACGTACTAGCCGACTGTTCCCGTTCCTGATTATCTCCGTTGCATAATCTCGGGGTGTGACAAACAATATGTTCCACAAGGTTGATGCACAGTCTACATATTGTCCTAAAGAGTCTGTGCACATGCATAGCATAGGTCCGTGCACATATATGGCATAGGTCTGTGCACATGCATAGCATAGGTCTATGCACATGTAAAATTGATGCATATGTAGAGTCTAAGGTCTATGCATTAAGGTATATACACTAATGCATCTACATTCTCATCATATTCTTTAGATCGGAACTTTTGATTTCTCGGAAACAGATTGTGTATGAATTCTCTTAAACAAATATGTTGAAAAGATGTTTGATGAAATGCCTTTCATCTTATTGATAGGAATTAAATCAAACATTCAAGGGTAAAGTGCAGCAATGATTTAAGTTATCACGTGATCCCAGAATCACTTAATCAGACACATGATCCAAGGCAACAGGTCCTTCAAAGATCCGACGCGTGGACTTATTCAAGTCATTCATCTGAAATGTTACTGGCGGGAATCTTTTATCCACGCGCCGAAATGAAATCTAGTGAGGACCACTGATCAAGCTCGATCATATATAAAGGGGATCTCTCGTCTGAAGCAATATATGACATAGAAGAAAGAATGAAGAAGAGAACATAAGCAGTTAGAGAAGAAATCAGGAAATCAGATAAAGGGAGTTTGAAGGAAGAAAAAGAGAGTAAGAGCATAAGTGAAGATAGAATAGCAGAGTGTTGGAGAGAAAAAGTGAGTTGTAGAAAAGAGAAAGAGAGCTAGAATAGAGCATCTTGGAGAGGAGGAGAAGTGAGAGATAAGTTCGCTATTGAAGGCATGATTCTTAGTTCAGATCTAGGATCATCTGCTCTTCAGAACTACAGTGTTTTTCTGTTTAACTTGTCATTGTTCTTCAGTTCTTTGCATCTTTCTTTTGCCTCTATCTTTCAAGCTGTAAGTCAGCGGAGCAAGCTGTGATGCTCAGCGGTGAGGATATGTTCCTCGGACAGCAAGTTGTGATGCTTAGCGGTTAGCAAGCTGTAAGGCTCAGCAGATCAAGCTGTTAGTTAGTGGATGTAGGGTTTTGTCTCCGAAGCTATACTTTTGAAAAAGGTAAGTCAGCTGCCATTAGTGAATCTGAAAAACTATCAAATTTACAAGAAGAAAATGACAGTCTAAAAAATAGGATAATTGAGTGTGAGGATGAGATAGTCAATTTAGAATTGACAATAACATCTTTGGAAACTCGAGTGGCTGATGTAAATAACTCTATGTCTAAATTTATTCAAGGGAAAGAAAATTTAGATAAGCTTCAAGGAACTAGAGTGAACTTTCAGAAGGAAGGACTGGGTTACAATCCAGTCAATAAAAAGAAGTTTGAAAATAAGATGTCTACTTCTTTTGTGAGCTGTTCAGAGTCTTCAAGAACACTTTCCGCATCTTCCTTTAAGTTCACAGCTTAGAGATCTGAAAAACAAACTAAAAATCTAAAACATTCTGAAAAATAGAAAAAGAGTAATAACTTGAACAAATTTAAGAATGTTTCTGCTGAGAATGTGGTTCATACTTCCCTAGTGCATGTAGTTAGTAAGCATCCCATTCATTCACATGCACTTAAAAAGAAAACTTCATGTCACTATTGTGGTAGAACAGGTCATGTGATTGATGGTTGTCATGTCATGAAGTTGGATGACTTGAATGCTTCTAAGAAATTGAATGGATTCAAAAATGTAACTAATCATGTTGTGCAGAAAAAGAGAATACAATGCTTTCACTGTAAAAGATTTGGGCATATAATGCATGATTGTTGGTTTCTTAAGAATGATAAATTGAAAGTCCAAAAAGGTTATAATGATCAAAGAAGGCCAAATTTATTTTCAAAAAAAAGCCCTCATTGTCTTAACTGTAAAAGAATTGGGCACACAGTCCAGGACTATTGGCACGTGAGAAGAAACTCTAAGTGCCATGATCGAAATGGCAGAACTAATGTCATTCCACAGAAACACTTTTCTAATGCATCAAAGAAGAACATGAATGCATTTAACTCGTGTCATTACTGTGGAAATAAGGGGCATGTTATGAACAATTGCATTGCTATGAGACTTGATGACATGAATGCTTAGAACTCATGGAGAACACCTATTAGAGATGTAACTCATCTGACAGGACCCAAGAATTCTTGGGCTCCTAGATATTCCAAATAAGTTTTTTGTTGCAGGTGTGCCTTGGTGAGAACAATAAAAAGGGGTTAAATAAATATCAAGGCACATGAAGGTCAGTTAAACCCCATTCTCAATTTTTTTACTGTTACTTGAATAATGCTCTCTGTGGAATGTTGCATGTTTGCCTAGATTAACTTACTTGATGCTATCTGATGTTATCCTGTTATAGTTGATGTATGTTGATATGCAATTCCATATGAGATTTTTTGTTAAAACAGTCATTCACATTAGTCATTCATGTTCATAATAGATGTATATTCTTGTATGACCCTATTGGTATATCAAATGGTATGTTGGGAGAAGGGCAGATCATTGTCTGTCTGGAAACCCACATCTTGTGTAGAGGTCAAATCTCCGCCAAGTACCAAGGGTCATATCTACATATAGTGATAAATTTGCATTTTAGATTTCATAACTACATGATCTGTGTACAATGAGAAAAGGAATGTTGCTTTATTGAGCTCACTGCACAAAGTGAAGGAGAGCTAGGTTGATGTGAGCAGAAAGTTTGATTTGCTTGAGTAGTCAAATTAAGTATTCTTGAAGCTGTTGCTTGTTGAGCTGCTGTATGGCTGATTATTTTATTTGGAGTGATTGCTGTCTGTTTGAGAGTCCGTACACATTGAGGGTGAGCTAAGTTAAGGCAATCAAAAATTTTGGAATACTTGAACTGTCAGAATAGGTGGTCATAAAAATGTTGTCTGCTGAAATATTATTAGAATGAATTTGTGTCTAGCAGAAGTATTGTTGGTTTAATCTTTGGTTGATCAGTTTATTCGGATAAACCAGAAGGTCTATGCATATGAGAGATGCATCGACCTTGTTATGCTAACAGGTCGATGCACATGGAAGTAACACTTACCTTCTACACTTGAAAATGTTGTATGCTGCCAGGTGATATGATTGTTAAAGATGGCTGATTTCTGATGAGAATATATGAAGTCTATGTCATTGGGTGTCTGCAAGTCTGATCTTAGCTTCTTCTTATGATCCTATGTGACTTTCCTATCTTTTCCTTCCTTGAATTCTCCATCCCAATTTTTTTTTCTGTGTTATCTATGACAAGTATCCCCACATCATAAATGTCATGTCTGCATTCCCTCAAGGTGAGCTTGTCATAAGAGTCTTTCATTCACGGGGAGTAATTGCCTGATCTAAAAGTAATTGCCTGATCCCAAAGAAATGTGATTTGTTGTTTATGGAGATTAAATCTATACTTAATCTTTCTAGATTATCCTGAATGTACATACAATGGTTTTAAAACACTCTAAAATGAAACTGTCCAGTTGAACTCCAAAAATCTCAAATTTATAAGTAATAAGACATCCTGATAGAAAATCACTTACTTATATTGTCTTTAAGATGTTTTAATGTGAAATCTGAAGTAAGTTTAGGGAATACGCCATTACATAAAAATAAGTAAAAGGCAGAGCAATGGCATATCTTTTGGAGAAACTGACCATTTGTATCAATTGGTATCAATGAAATTCAGAGGTCATGTCATGATAAAAGATGCTAACTCTGTTCATTAAATGGGGCATAATTGTTGATTACACTAAGTAACCAGGGAATCAGGCCTCTGATAAACGTGTTTCCTTGAGTAAAAGGTGTGATCATACTTGAATGCTCAAAGTTTTCAATCAAAAAGAAAAAGAAAAATATGGTTGACTCTATGCTTCTTCTTAAAGAATTTAAAACTGTTTAGCGTCAATATAAGGGAAATTTAAATCAGTTTTGTCAAATGAAATTAATAAGTAAGATTGTTGGTTTTTTGGTTGGGTACAGTACATTGACTAAATTGTTTTGTCTCCATTGTTTCTGCATCAAAGGATTAATTTTAGAAAATGATTTTATCAAGATTTAGTCTTTAATAAGCTACAGACCACATGTATGAAAGGAAGGGTAATTTACATCAAAGAAAAGGGTAGTCTGGTCATTTTCTTTGAAATTGGTAAAGTTAATAGTTTTCATGTTATTCTATTATATTAATAAGCACTCTCCTTACTGTCGATGCATAACCTATCCAGGTCAAGGGTTCTTTTCTTTCCAAACCTCTCGCATCAACGCAGTGAAGCTGCCCATACTTCCGCCCACTTGCTCGAACCTGTATTTTTCATTCTCTATTCTTCACCTTCGTCTTACTCCCTATATTCTTACTGCTAGTTCTCGTCTCCAGTATAAAGCATGTCGTCTCCTGTCACCAAGAGCAAAAGAAAGCAAAAGGTCTCCGAGGAGCAGCACCTAGCGGCCATTCAAAAAGAGAAAGCTGTTGACATTCCTCGCAATGAGGGAAGGTCCAAGCACTTGCATGATATAGGGTCAGCACTGTCGTCCACAGTGAATCCCGTTAAGAGTAAGAAGCTGACAGAAGAGCTGCCTACAAAGTGACGTAAGATTTCTGAAAAGAAGGAAAAACGTCATGTATCTGAAGATGAATCAGAGTCTGAGTCTGTATCTGGTCAAGCAGAGGAAAAGTTTGAAGCTGCAAAAATTATTTTTCCTCGGTATGTTGATTTTCATGATCGTCAAATGCTTGATTCATTTCTAAAATTATTAGAGCTTATAAAGTTTCAAGGCTGGAAGAAATTCATGGGTAAGCACAGACTATACTACCCGAGGCTTGTTACTAAATTTTGTGGAAATTTGAAATATGACCCAGATTCATCCAAAATTTGGTCACATGTTAAGGGAATTAGAGTTGAAATTTCAAGACATTTTCTTCACAAAATATTCAGGACACCTGAAGAAGGTGTATGTGAATTTGATTTTGAGTATGACGAGTTTGAAGCACTCTATTCTGACCGACCAGCCTAGTAACCCAGATGATTGTAAGCAAACACGGTTGACTAGCTTCAATGCCAACAAATTTTCACCACTGAAGAGATTGCTACACCATATGCTTACCACAATAATTGCCCCTCAAGGTGGAGGGAGAGGGAGGTTGACTGAATCTCAAAGTTTTATCTTTTACTATATGTTTAAGAAAGTCAACATATGTCTGCCTGAGATGATGATTCAAATCATGGGAACATGTAAAGAATCAAGAAGATATTTGCCTTATGCAGCTCATTTGACTGCAATATTCAAGAAAATGAAAATCCCTCTAGAGGATGAAACAGTTAAGGATATTCCCAAAGTCAATGTATACAACATGGACTTCATCACAAAGTTCATGAAGTTGAAGCCCAAGGTTGCAAAAGTGTTGCCACAGCTGGCAGTGATACAAGAGTCTGAACAACAAGAGGCAGAGCAGTAACAACAGTCAATACTAGAAGCTCAATCAGAATCTGAACAGCAGCAACATCAGCCACATAATGAACAACAACAAGAACAGCGAGAGCTACAATCTGAGATGGAATCAGTGCAACAATTGGAATTGCAAATTGATCAATTAGTTGAGCATACAGAGCAGCAGCAGTAGCAGCAACAGCTTGAGGTACAACAAAAATAGCAAATTGAATATTCAGATCCTCAGCACACAGAGGTACATGTGGATGAGCAGTCTGAGCAGCAAACAAACAATGTAATCCAAGAAGAAGAAATGGTACAAGAACAACATAGTGACCAGCTAGACTTCATGAATCGGAAGAACAACAGGAGCGGGGAGACTTACATACAGAAGAGCAGAAAATTCAAGAAGTGCAGCATAATATAGAACAACAAGAACAAAGCCCTGCTATTTTCCTTGGACCTAATCATGGACCCCTGACACTATATGGTATTCAGCCACCTAGGTCTCCTGAGGAACCTCAAATTCCACCTGAGTTCCATGCATCAACTTCTGCAGGACCAAGCTCAACCTCAAATGCATCTGATGTGAATTCTTCTTTGGTAAATCTTCTGTTAAATCAATTTAGAATTATGAATGCATCTTTTGTACAACTGAATTTGGCTGTTGAAAGATTAGATGCGAGAATGTAGCATGTTGAACAGACTGTTAATAGTCAATGGGAAAAATTTGTGAGAGATAAATATAAATCTGATGAAAGGTTGCATGGGTTTTTAGATTCTCTAATACATGTTAGTGAAACAGCTGGTGCTATAATGAGTCTTCTAAGAGAAAATCAAGCAGAAACTCATGAGAAGATTGCACAAAATCTAATCCATGCTTTTGATATCAGAAAAGAACAGCAAAGAATAAGAGATGGAATGAATATTATTCGACAAGAACAACAATCATTGTCCTACAGAATCAATAACATATCAGATGAAGTCCAAGGCAGTATAATTCAGCTGGGGAACATATATGGGAAGCTTGACATAGTCTAAGAAAGAGTACAGAATCTGTCTAGCAATTTTAGAGACATTGTCAATGAACAAGCTACAAGCACTTCAACTTCTACGGCAGATATTCATCAACAACAATCATGTCAAGTTGAGAACATGTGCACTATGCTCCAAAGTTGGATTATTGATCTGACTGGCACTGTCAAAGGGCTTCAACCATAAGTTCAGAACGTGGATCAGAAGCTTTCTGCAAAGCTTGCAACTTTGGGTACTAAAGTGGAAAGAATTCCTAGAAAAATTCCAGAAGCTGTACCTCTGATAGAGCGTGGAAGTTCCAGCAGGACACCAACAAGACATCCACGACACAGAGGTGGAAGCTCTCAAATTGATATCTGGTGGTGTGCTAAACTCAGGGGGAGTAGTCAGGTTGTCTCTCTTACTTATTTTTTTGATAATTGCAAAGGGGGAGAGATTGAATCATGGGGGAGAGATAGATTAAGCTAAAGTCATGAGCTAGCTGAAGAGTCGAGCAAATGATGAGCTTTTTCAGAAACAACAACATTCTTCTTTTGCTATTGTACACAGTGTTAGCATGGTAGTTTTGCATTTGCTTATTTTTGTAAGGTTGTAATCCTTAAAATTTTCATGAGAAATGAATTGAAAAAGTTATGGATGAAATGAATGTGTTTTGTCTGAATTGAATGGGATGACCGTGACTGATTGAATGTTTCAATAATTGAATGTTTGAATTTTTCCATATTGATCAAACATGTACATGACTCATAGTTGTCATCATCAAAAAGGGGGAGATTGTTGGAACCTTGACTTTGATGACGTCATACTATTAATCATAATGTGACTGAATTACATAAAGCCATTCATGTTGATCAAGTTATGTCACATTCTAAGTGTTAGAAAAGATTAAGGTCGATGCACATTCATAGTGTTATCATATCAGGTCGATGCATATTCAAGCTTTAATTACATCAGGTCGATGCACCTTCATGCTTTCGTCAGGTAAGGTTGATGCATATTCACGGTTTAGTTAACTAAGGTCGATGCTCATTCATGCTTTAGTCAGGTAAGGTCGATGCATATTCATGTCTTAAGTCATATTAGGTCGATGCATCTTCAAGTTTGAAGTATGTTAGGTCGATGCATCATTGTATCCTATTGAACATAAGGTCAATCCATGTTTGTACCTTTGGTCGATGCATATACTTGCATGCAGTCACACAGGTTGGTGCATGTATATACATATAGTTACACAGGTCGATGTATGCTTTCACCACCAGTGTATCTGGTCGGTGCACGAGTGATTTTGCACATAGCAAGGTCGATGCACATCACACCTTGTGTAATGCAAGGTCGATGCACATCTTACTTTGTGCTCAGCAAGGTAGATGCACATCACACCTTGTGTAATAGAAGGTCGATGCACATCTCACTTTGCGCTCAGCAAGGTCGATGCACATCACATCTTGTGTAAACCAAGGTCGATGCACATCGTTACACTAATTCTAGAAGGTCGATGCTCATGCTAGTATCTTGCCCATCAGGTCGATGCATGTTTTATAATATGTTCTACAAGGTCAATGCACAATCTACATATTGTCCTAAAGAGTCTGTGCACATGCATAGCATAGGTCTGTGCACATGCATAGCATAGGTCTGTGCACATGTAAAATCGATGAATATGTAGAGTCTAAGGTCTATGCATTAAGGTATATACACTAATGCATCTGCATTCTCATCAGATTCTTTTGATCTGAACTTTTCATTTCGCTGAAACTAATTGTGTATGAATTATCTTAAACAAATATGCTGAAAAGATGTTTGATGAATTTCCTTTCATCTTGTTGATAGGAATTAAATCAAACATTCAAGGGTAAAGTGCAGCAATGATTCAAGTTATCACGTGATCCCAGAATCACTTAATCAGACACAAGATCCAAGGCAACCAGTCCTTCAAAGATCTGACATGTGGACTTATTCAAGCCATTCATCTGAAATGTTACTGGCAAGAATATTTTATCCACGCATCGAAATGAAATCTAGTGGGGACCACTGATCAATCTTGATCATATATAAAGGGCATCTCTCGTCTGAAGCAATATATGACATAGAAGAAAGAATGAAGAAGAGAACAGAAGCAGTTAGAGAAGAAATCAAGAAATTAGATAGAGGGAGTTTGAAGGAAGAAAAAGAGAGTGAGAGCATAAGTGAAGATAGAATAGCATAGTGTTGGAGAGAAAAAGTGAGTTGCAGAAAAGAGAAAGAGAGCTAGAATAGAGCATCGTGGAGAGGAGGAGAAGTGAGGGATTAGTTCACTGTTGAAGGCACGAATTTTAGATCAGATCCAGGATCATCTGCTCATCAGAACTACAATGTTTTTCTGTTTAACTTGTCATTGTTCTTCAGTTCTTTGCATCTTTCTTTTGCCTCTATCTTTCAAGCTGTAAGTCAGCGGAGTAAGCTGTGATGCTCAGCGACGAGGATATGTTCCTCGGACAGCAAGTTGTAATGCTCAGCGGTTAGCAAGCTGTAAGGCTCAGCAGATCAAGTTGTTAGTCAGCGGTTGTAGGGTTTTGTCCCCGAAGCTGTGGATCAGAGGATTAAGCTGTGTATCAACAGAATCCACACTCAGGTTTGAGTGTGGGGTGGACCCAGGTCTCAAGGTTGAGACCGAACCACTTAAAAATCTTCTGAGTACTTTGTGTGATTGCTCATTTGTCTATCACTTCTATTAGATGCATGTTTAGGGCTGTTTACAGTTTGTAATTGATTTTGATTTCATTTTCATTTGAATGAGTTGTAATTACTGTCAGATATCAAGTATATAAAAAGATATGACATGAAAGATTAGTTACGCCAATCTGGAACACTGTATCTTGCGTGAGGGATCTTGGATCACAACTCCGTCTAGTATTTGATTGACAGTATCTCAATTCATTCAAGTGACAATTGTTGAAATCATTTACTTACTGAGTGTGATTAATTCAGTGAAAGTAGCTCTTTATTTTTAATTTCGCAAAAGTTGTCACTGGGATCCATTCACCCCCCTTCTGGATCTCAGTCTTGCTCATTCCAATTCTATCCTTTGGAATCTGAGCGATTCACCAATCCTATCAATTGGTATCAGAGCAAGGTTTCTATGTTTTCAGATCCAACGATCTACAGATATGATCCAACCTCTTTTTGGTGAATCCAATATTTTGCTTTCACTGATTTAAATCTGCTTTCGATGGATCTTCCAAGATTTGACGGATCTAACTTTTATACTTGGCTAGGAAGATTTAGAGACTATGTGAACTCCATAGATTCAAATCTATGGGTTCTAATCGCATATGGTCAATATGATGTTCCAGAGGATGAATCCAAATGGAATGTCATACATAGACTGAAGAATGTTGACAATTTGAAAGCCCTGAGGATGATAAAGAGGGCGATAGATGTTGACGAATTCTCTGAGGTTTCTGTGTGCAGGAGTGCGAAAGAAAAATTGGACAAGCTGACAGAATTTCATATTCAAGAAGGGACTAATGTTTGATGGCAAAAGATCATAGCAGTGATCAATTGGAAGAATCTTCTTCTTCTCAGGTGAATTCTGAAACTGATGAATTTACTTTTAATGATTTGATGAAATTGTATGATGGACTATTAGATAAATATAAGAAAGTGAAATCTAAAAATAGAAAACTGAAAAAGAACATGTCATCTGAAATAATTGTTTGAAATCTAAGAATGAATACCCTAAAGCTAAGATAAAGAAGATTGATAATCCATGTAATAAGTGTCTGTTGTGAATAAACTTAATGCCAGTCTTCAGTTTGATCAGAAATGGTAAGAAGAATTGATTGAGTCATTAAGAGAAGAAAATGAAGAATTGTTGAGTAGGAAGAAAGACCTTGAAAAGAGTGAGGAGGAGTTAAATGAAAGGCTGAACTCAATGGCTAAGGTTGATTTGATTGAAGAAAATAAAAATCTGAAAGAATAGAACAAAAAACTGATGGTTTTAAATGTTGTTATGTCAGAACGATTATTTACTTTTGAAAAACGTAAGTCAGCTGCCATCAGTGAATCTGAAAAACTGTCAAATTTACAAGAAGAAAATGACAGTCTAAAAAATAGGATAATTGAGTGTGAGGATGAGATAGTCAATTTAGAATTGACAATAACATCTTTGGAAACTCGAGTGGCTGATGTAAATAACTCTATGTCTAAATTTGTTCAAGGGAAAGAAAATTTAGATAAGCTTCTTGGAACTAGAGTGAACTTTCAGAAGGAAGGACTGGGTTACAATCCAGTCAATAAAAAGAAGTTTGAAAATAAGATGTCTACTTCTTTTGTGAGCTGTTCAGAGTCTTCAAAAACACCTTCCTCATCTTCCTTTAAGTTCACAGCTCAGAGATCTGAAAAATAAACTAAAAATCTGAAAAATTCTGAAAAATAGAAAAAGAGTAATAATCTGAGCAAATTTAAGAATGTTTCTGCTGAGAATGTGGTTCATACTTCCCTAGTGTATGCAGTTAGTAAGCATCTCATTCATTCACATGCACTTAAAAAGAGAATTTCATGTCACTATTGTGGTAGAACATGTCATGTGATGGATGGTTGTCATGTCATGAAGTTGGATGACTTGAATGCTTCTAAGAAACTGAATGGATTTAAAAATGTAACTAATCATGCCGTGCAGAAAAAGGGAATTCAATGCTTTCACTGTAAAAGATTTGGGCATATAATGCATGATTCTTGGTTTCTTAAGAATGATAAATTGAAAGTCCAAAAAGGTTATAATGATCAAAGAAGGCCAAATTTGTTTTCAAACAAAAGGCCTCATTGTCTTAACTGTAAAAGAATTGGGCACATAGTCCAGGACTATTGGCACGTGAGAAGAAACTCTAAGTGCCATGATCGAAATGGCAGAACTAATGTCATTCCACAGAAACACTTTTCTAATGCATCAAAGAAGAACATGAATGCATTTAACTCGTGTCATTACTGTGGAAATAAGGGGCATGTTATGAACAATTGCATTGCTATGAGACTTGATGACATGAATGCTTAGAACTCATGGAGAACACCTATTAGAGATGTAACTCATCTGACAGGACCCAAGAATTCTTGGGCTCCTAGATATTCCAAATAAGTTTTTTGTTGCAGGTGTGCCTTGGTGAGAACAATAAAAAGGGGTTAAATAAATATCAAGGCACATGAAGGTCAGTTAAACCCCATTCTCAATTTTTTTACTGTTACTTGAATAATGCTCTCTGTGGAATGTTGCATGTTTGCCTAGATTAACTTACTTGATGCTATCTGATGTTATCCTGTTATAGTTGATGTATGTTGATATGCAATTCCATATGAGATTTTTTGTTAAAACAGTCATTCACATTAGTCATTCATGTTCATAATAGATGTATATTCTTGTATGACCCTATTGGTATATCAAATGGTATGTTGGGAGAAGGGCAGATCATTGTCTGTCTGGAAACCCACATCTTGTGTAGAGGTCAAATCTCCGCCAAGTACCAAGGGTCATATCTACATATAGTGATAAATTTGCATTTTAGATTTCATAACTACATGATCTGCGTACAATGAGAAAAGGAATGTTGCTTTATTGAGCTCACTGCACAAAGTGATGGAGAGCTAGGTTGATGTGAGCAGAAAGTTTGATTTGCTTGAGTAGTCAAATTAAGTATTCTTGAAGCTGTTGCTTGTTGAGCTGCTGTATGGCTGATTATTTTATTTGGAGTGATTGCTGTCTGTTTGAGAGTTCGTACACATTGAGGGTGATCTAAGTTAAGGCAATCAAAAATTTTGGAATACTTGAACTGTCAGAATAGGTGGTCATAAAAATGTTGTCTGCTGAAATATTATTAGAATGAATTTGTGTCTAGCAGAAGTATTGTTGGTTTAATCTTTGGTTGATCAGTTTATTCGGATAAACCAGAAGGTCTATGGATATGAGAGATGCATCGACCTTATTATGCTAACAGGTCGATGCACATGGAAGTAACACGTACCTTCTACACTTGAAAATGTTGTATGCTGTCAGGTGATATGATTGTTAAAGATGGCTGATTTCTGATGAGAATATATAAAGTCTATGTCATTGGTTGTCTGCAAGTCTGATCTTAGCTTCTTCTTATGATCCTATGTGACTTTCTTATCTTTTCCTTCCTTGAATTCTCCATCCCAATTTTTCATCTGTGTTATCTATGACAAGTATCCCCACCTCATAAATGTCATGTCTGCATTCCCTCAAGGTGAGCTTGTCATAAGAGTCTATCATTCAGGGGGACTGTATTTTTCTTTACTAATCCAGAGATATAATTACTAGACCTCCCAGAGCTAAAAGTAATTGCCTGATCTTAAAGAAATGTGATCTGTTGTTTATGGAGATTAAATCTATACTTAATCTTTCTAGATTATCATGAATGTACATACAATGGTTTTAAAACACTCTAAAATGAAACTATCTAGTTGAACTCCAAAAATCTCAAATTTAAAAGTAATAAGACATCCTGATAGAAAATCACTTACTTATATTGTCTTTAAGCTATTTTAATGTGAAATCTGAAGTAAGTTCAGGGAATACACCATTAGATAAAAATAAGAAAAAGGCAGAGCAATGGCATATCTTTTGGAGAAACTCACCATTTGTATCAATTGGTATCAATGAAATTCAGAGGTCATGTCATGATAAAAGATGCTAACTCTGTTCATTAAATGGGGCATAATTGTTGATTACACTAAGTAACCAGGGAATTAGGCCTCTGATAAACGTGTTTCCTTGAGTAAAAGGTGTGATCATACTTGAATGCTTAAAGTTTTCAATCAAAAAGAAAAAGAAAAATAGGGTTGACTTTATGCTTCTTCTTAAAGAATTTAAAACTGTTTAGCGTCAATATAGGGCATATTTAAATCAGTTTTGTCAAATGAAATTAATAAGTAAGATTGTTGGTTTTTTGGCTGGGTACAGTACATTGACTAAATTGTTTTGTCTCCATTGTTTCTACATCAAAGGATTAATTTTAAAAAATGATTTTATCAAGATTTAGTCTTTAATAAGCTGCAGACCACATGTATGAAAGGAACTGTAATTTACATCAAAGAAAAGGGTAGTCTGGTCATTTTCTCTGAAATTGGTAAAGTTAATAGTTTTCAAGTTATTCTACCCTATTAATAAGCACTCTCCTTACTATCGATGCATAACCTATCCAGGTCAAGGGTTCTTTTCTTTCCAAACCTCTCGCATCGACGCAGTGAAGCTGCCCATACTTCCGCCCACCTGCTCGAACCCGTATTTTTCATTCTCTATTCTTCACCTTCGTCTTACTCCCTATATTCGTGCTGCTAGTTCTCGTCTCCAGTATAAAGCATGTCGTCTCTTGTCACCAAGAGCAAAGGAAAGCGAAAGGTCTCCGAGGAGCAGCACCAAGCGGCCATTCAAACAAAGAAAGTTGCTGACACTCCTCGCAAGAAGGGAAGGTCCAAGCACTTGCATGATATAGGGTCAGCACAGTCGTCCGCAGTGAATCCCGTTAAGAGTAAGAAGCTGACAGAAGAGCTGCCTACAAAGCGACGTAAGATTTCTGAAAAGAATGAAAAAAGTCATGTATCTGAAGATGAATCAGAGTCTGAGTCTATATCTGGTCAAGCAGAGGAAAAGATTGAAGCTGCAAAAATTATTTTTCCTCGGTATGTTGATTTTCATGATCGTTAAATGCTTGATTCATTTCCAGAATTATTAGAGCTTATAAAGTTTCATGGCTGGAAGAAATTCATGGGTAAGCACAGACTATACTACCCGAGGCTTGTTACGGAATTTTATGGAAATTTGAAATATGACCCAGATTCATCCAAAATTTCAAGATATTTTCTTCACAAAATATTTAGGATACCTGAAGAAGGTGTATGTGAATTTGATTTTGAGTATGATGAGTTTGAAGCATACTCTATTCTGACCGACCAGCCTAGTAACCCTGACGATCGTAAGCAAACACGGTTGACTAGCTTCAATGCCAACAAATTTTCACCACTGAAGAGATTGCTACACCATATGCTTATTACAATAATTACTCCTCAAGGTGAAGGGAGAGGGAGGTTGACTGAATCTCAAAGATTTATCTTTTACTGTATGTTTAAGAAAGTCAACATATGTCTTCCTGAGATGATGATTCAAATCATGGGAACATGTAAAGAATCAAGAAGATATTTGCCTTATGCAGCTCATTTGATTGCAATATTCAAGAAAATGAAAATCCCCTTAGAGGATGAAACAGTTAAGGATATTCCCAAAGTCAATGTATACAACATGGACTTCGTCACAAAGTTCATGAAGTTAAAGCCCAAGGTTGCAAAAGTGTTGCCACAGCTGGCAGTGATACAAGAGTCTGAACAACAAGAGGCAAGGCAGCAACAACAATCAATACTAGAAGCTTAATCAGAATCTGAATAGCAGCAACATCAGCCACAGAATGAACAACAACAAGAATAGCTATAGTTGTAATCTGAGATGCAATCAGTGCAGCAATTGGAATTGTAAATTGATCAGTTAGTTGAGCATGTAGAGCAGCATTAGCAGCTTGAGGTACAACAAAAATAGCAAATTTAATATTTAGATCCTCAGCACACTGAGATACATGTGGATGAGCAGTCTGAGCAGCAAACAGACAATGTAATCCAAGAAGAAGAAATGGTACAAGAAAACCATAGTGACCAGCTAGACTTGCATGAACAGGAAGAACAACAGGAGCGAGGAGACTTACAGATAGAAGAGCAGAAAATTCAAGAAGTGTAGTAGAATATAGAACAACAAGAACAAAGCCCTGCTATTTTGTTTGAACCTAATCATGGACCCCTGACACTATATGGTATTCAGCCACCTAGGTCTCCTGAGAAACCTCAAATTCCACCTAAGTTTCATGCATTAACTTCTGGAGGACCAAGCTCAACCTCAAATGCATCTGATGTGAATTCTTCTTTGGTAAATCTTCTATTAAATCAATTTAGAATTATGAATGCATCTTTTGTACAACTAAATTTGGCTGTTGAAAGATTAGATGCTAGAATGTTGCATGTTGAATAGATTGTTAATAGTCAATGGGAAAAATTTGTGAGAGATAAATATAAATCTGATGAAAGGTTGCATGGGTTTTTAGATTCTCTGATACATGTTAGTGAAACAACTGGTGCTATAATGAGTCTTCTAAGAGAAAATCAAGTAGAAACTCATGAGAAGATTACACAAAATCTAATCCATGCTTTTGATATCAGAAAAGAACAGCAAAGAATAAGAGATGAAATGAATATTATTCGACAAGAACAATAATCATTGTCCTACAGAATAAATAACATATCAGATGATGTCCAAGGCAGTGAGATGGGGAACATATATGGGAAGCTTGACATAGTCCAAGAAAGAGTATAGAATCTGTCTAGCAATTTTAGAGACATTGTCAATGAACAAGCTACAAGCACTTTAACTTCTATGGCAGATATTCATCAACAACAATCATGTCAAGTTGAGAACATGTGCACTATGCTCCAAAGTTGGTTTGTTGATCTGACTGGCACTGTCAAAGAGCTTCAAGCACAAGTTCAGAACGTGGATCAGAAGCTTTCTGCAAAGCTTGCAACTTTGGGTACTAAAGTGGACAGAATTCCTAGAAATATTCCTGAAGCTGTACCTCTGACAGAGCGTGGAAGTTCCAACAGGACACCAACAAGACGTCCACGACACAGAGGTGGAAGCTCTCTAGCTAATATCTGATGGTGTGCTAAACTCAGGGGGAGTACTCTGGTTGTCTCTCTTACTTATTTTTTTTGATAATGACAAAGGGGGAGAGATTGAGTCATGGGGGAGAGATAGACTAAGTTGAAGTCATGAGCTA
Source organism: Amorphophallus konjac (assembly GCA_022559845.1). NCBI lineage: Eukaryota > Viridiplantae > Streptophyta > Magnoliopsida > Alismatales > Araceae > Amorphophallus > Amorphophallus konjac. Next base: position 293,345,272 of record CM040118.1, read on the forward strand.
GCTGAAGAGTTGAGCAGATGGTGAGATTTTTCAGAAACAACAGCATTCTTCTTTTGATATTGTACACAGTGTTAGCATGGTAGTTTTACATTTGCATATTTTTGTAAGGTTGTAATCCTTAAAATTTTCATGAGAAAGGAATTGAAAAAGTTCTGGATGAAATGAATGTGTTTTGTCTGAATTGAATGGGATGACCTTGACTGATTTAATGTTTCAATAATTGAATGTGTGAATGTGTGAATTTTTCCATATTGAACAAACATGTACATGACTCATAGTTGTCATCATCGAAAAGGGGGAGATTGTTAGAACCTTGATTTTGTTGATGTCATACTATTAATCATAATGTGACTGAATTACATAAAGCCATTCATGTTGATCAAGTTACGTCACATTCTAAGTGTCAGAAAAGATTAAGGTCGATGCACATTCATAGTGTTATCATATCAGGTCGATGCATATTCAGGCTTTAATTACATCAGGTCGATGCACCTTCATGCTTCAGTCAGGTAAGGTTGATGCATATTCACGGTTTAGTTAACTAAGGTCGATGCTCATTCATGCTTTAGTCAGGTAAGGTCGATGCATATTCATGTCTTCAGTCATATTAGGTCGATGCATCTTCAAGTCTGAAGTATGTCAGGTCGATGCATCATTGTACACTATTGAACATAAGGTCGATGCATGTTTGTACCTTTGGTCAATGCATATACTTGCATGCAGTCATACAGGTCGGTGCATCTATATACATATAGTTACACAGGTCGAGGTATGCTTTCGCCACCAGTGTATCAGGTTGGTGCACGAGTGATTTTGCACATAGCAAGGTCGATGCACATCACACCTTGTGTAATGCAAGGTCGATGCACATGTTACTTTGCGCTCAGCAAGGTCGATGCACATCACACCTTATGTAATAGAAGGTCGATGCACATCTCACTTTGCGATCAGCAAGGTCGGTGCACATCACATCTTGTGTAAACCATGGTCGATGCACATCGTTACTCTAATTCTAGAAGGTTGATGCTCATGCTAGTATCTTGCCCATCAGGTCGATGCATGTTTTACAATATGTTCTACAAGGTCGATGCATAGTCTACATATTGTCCTAAAGAGTCTGTGCACATGCATAGCATAGGTCCGTGCACATGCATAGCATAGGTCTGTGCACATGTAAAATCGATGCATATGTAGAGTCTAAGGTCTATGCATTAAGGTATATACACTAATGCATCTGCATTCTCATCAGATTCTTTTGATATGAACTTTTGATTTCTCTAAAACTGATTGTGTCTGAATTCTCTTAAACAAATATGCTGAAAAGATGTTTGATGAAATGCCTTTCATCTTATTGACAGGAATTACATCAAACATTCAAGGGTAAAGTGTAGCAATGATTCAAGTTATCACGTGATCCCAGAATCACTTAATCAGACATGTGATTCAAGGTAACCAGTCCTTCAAAGATCTGACACGTGGACTTATTTAAGCCATTCATTTGAAATGTTACTGGTGAGAATCTTTTATCCACGCGCCAAAATGAATTCTAGTGGGGACCACTGATCAATCTCGATCATATATAAAGGGGATCTCTCGTCTGAAGCAATATATGACATAGAAGAAAGAACGAAGAAGAGAACAGAAGCAGTTAGAGATGAAATCAGGAAATCAAATAGAGGGAGTTTGAAGGAAGAAAAAGAGAGTGAGAGCATAAGTGAAGATAGAATAGTAGAGTGTTGGAGAGAAAAGGTGAGTTGCAGAAAAGAGAAAGAGAGCTAGAATAGAGCATCGTGGAGAGGAGGAGAAGTGAGAGATCAGTTCGCTGTTGAAGGCATGATTCTTAGATCAGATCTAGGATCATCTACTCATCAGAACTACAGTGTTTTTCTGTTTAACTTGTCATTGTTCTTCAGTTCTTAGCATCTTTTTTTTGCCTCTATCTTTCAAGCTGTAAGTCAGCGGAGCAAGCTGTGATGCTCAGCGGTGAGGATATGTTCCTCGGACAGCAAGTTGTGATGCTTAGCGGTTAGCAAGCTGTAAGGCTCAGCAGATTAAGCTGTTAGTCAGTGGTTGTAGGGTTTTATCCCCGAAGTTGTGCATCAACGGATTAAGCTGTGTATCAGCGGAATCCACACTCAGGTTTGATTGTAGGGTGGACGTAGGTCTCAAGGTTGAGACCGAACCACATAAAAATCTTCTGAGTACTCTGTGTAATTGCTCATTATCTATCACTTCTATTAGAAGCTTGTTTAGGGCTGTTTACAGTTTGTAACTGATTTTGATTTCATTTTCAGTTGAATGAGTTGTAATTACTGTCAGACATCAAGTATATAAAAAGATATGACAGGAAAGATTAGCTATGCTAATATGGAACGTTGTATCTTGCATGAGGGATCTTAGATCACACCTCCGTCTAGTATTTGATTGACAGTATCTCAATTCATTCAAGTGGCAGTTGTTGAAATCATTTACTTACTGAGTGCGATTAATTTAGTGAAAGTAGCTCTTAATTTTTAATTCCGCAAAAGTTGTCACTGGGATCCATTCACCCCCCCCCCTCTGGATCTCTGTTTTGCTCGTTCCAATTCTGTCCTTTGGAATCTGAATGATTCACCAATCCTGTCATATCAATGAATTTTCCTTGAAAAACCTGTGCATTCAAGTTTAATAGAAATGAACCAAGATTTCATACTTGAACCCATTTTTAACCCTCTTTTATCTTACTTACTCAATTGCAATGACTGCCTTAGGAGTTACTCAGATAGTATTGAGGTTAAACAGTAAAATTTTCTTATCTCAATTTTGGGTATCAACAATTTTCTTTTTGTTCAACAGAGTTTTAAGAGCAATCAAGTGCAGTGTAGACTGTGTATCTAAGGGATACACGTTGTTTAGATGCCAGTATCCCTAAGAACTTAGTATGACTGACTATCATGCCTCTTTTAGAACAGAGGTAGCCTTTTCACCTCATGACATATCTTAGCTGATTTCATTGATAAGTGAGATATATTTCTCAGTGATCCTGCCATTGCTCTGCCTTGATTTTACAAGAATTTTCTACAGAGTTAATAGTGGCACTTCATGACACAGTCCACAAAACTTCAAGGTCAAGGGACATGGTTTCTCAATGGACCATTGTCATTCCTCTGACAAATTTTACCCCTTAGAAATTTTTCAGATTATCTGATGTTTAAAAACAATATTGAATCTAAGCACTTCAACCAAAGTTGCCATGTCGATAGAACTTTCATATTTTAGAAAATTAAACAGGGCACAATCATGCAAGCAATGGTTAAGATCTATTAAGACTGAACACAGATTCTTTTCAAGACATTTATTTTCTAAACTCAATGAAGCTATTAAATTCAAACCAGCAAATTATTGTGGATAATCAGAAGACATCATAAAAGAAGATTCCTCGTCTAAAGTGATTCAGATTTATGATCATGGTCCACAGATTTGAATCTTACTAAATTTTGGGTGACTTACCAACAGAACTGTTTCAAGGAAGTTTAAGAATTATCAGCAGGCAAAAGGTGACTTTAGAATTATGACAAGTGGGCAGACATTAGCTAGAATGGCTCAGAGGTATGGCATGAGAGTTTAATCATTCAGCAGGCAGATTGATTTCTAGACATGACAAGAGGGCAATAGGAATATAGCTTAGCAGCAAGCAAATTGTGACACCAAACAGAAATGGGCACAACAATGAGTAGACAACAGATGAAGTCGACTTGGAAGGTTGTTTAAGTCGGCTTGAGTTTCAAACAGAAGATGTTGTTTTCAGAATATAGCTGGGAAGTTGACTTGAGCAATCTACAAGTCGACTTGAGAATTTTCAGATAAGACTCTCCCTCAGCAAATACAGGAGTTTAACAATGATATGAATTCAAATCTAAATGCATGATATGCATATGACTAACCAGATGTTTGCATTTACTCCCCCTCACTAAATGCCAACTATGCATAAGCGAAATTCTAATCAAATGAGACACTTACTCCCCCTATCTAAATGGACCAAAATGGAATATTGACCTATGGTACAGGGCAGAGGTATGTCCTCACGCATAGTGAAAGTTTCCAAGCAAGTCTACCCTGCCTTTCTATAAGTCACCATTTTATATACCACAGTCGTGCATGAAGATGCATCTACCAATGCAGTGCAAGGCAATATGAACAATGGCCACTCAGATTATTCATGACAATGCAAACTGATATATGTAAAAACAAAATAAGATATGCATGAGATTTTCAATTTGGCTTTAGAAGCAAACTTTTTATTGCAGATCAAAAACCGTCAAACCTCCTTTGAGGATGATTACCATCAAAAGATTTAGAGTTTCAACAAAGCATTTTAAGAACAGGTATTATTGCAGCCATCATACCATGCACCAAAGAGATAGATAGTAAGAGAGTTAGGAAACATCTCAAACCTGATTAGATTGAGGTCTACACAGACCTAGTTCTCTTCTTAGAGTAGAAAACCTGTCATTGCACAATGGCTTGGTGAAAATATCAGCAATCTGATTTTTTATTCAATAAAGAGCAGTTTAGAGTTTTTCTTGAGAACTTCATCTCTAATAAAGTGATGTCTTATATCAATGTGCTTTGTCCTAGAGTGCAGGACTGAATTTTTAGCAAGGTTGATTGCACTTGTGTTATCACACAAGATCGGGATAGATCCAAGATCCACTAAGTAATCTTGGAGTTGGTGTTTAATCCACAACACTTGAGTGCCACAACTCCCTGCAGTGACATATTCTGCCTCTGCAGTAGAGATGGTAATCGAGTGTTGTTTCTTAGAGGCCCAAGAGACTAAACACCCGCCCAGAAATTGACAATATCCACTCGTGCTCTTGCGATCTAGCTTGTATCCAGCATAGTCCACATCTGAATAAGAAATGAGAGTAAGATCACAAGATGACGCATACCACAATCCCAATTCTTGAGTCCCAGCAAGGTATCTAAAGATACGCTTGACAACAATTAAGTGAGATTCTCTAGGATTGGCCTGAAACAGAGCACAAAGGCAAACACTAAACTGGATGTCTGGTCTAGATGCTATTAGATAGAGTAATGAGCCAATCATACCTCTATAGTTCTTTGCATCCACCAATGTACCTTTTTCATCCGCATCTAGTGATATAGTTGTCCCCATAGGAGTTACAATAGTCGTACAGTTTATCATGTCAAACCTTTTCAGCAGCTCCTTGATATATTTGGCTTGACTTATAAAGCATCCTTCATCATTTTGATTTACCTTCAAGCCAAGGAAGAATTGAAGCTCACCCATTAAGCTCATCTTAAACTCACTGGTCATAAGATCAGCAAAATCCCCACACATTTTAGATTTTTTAGAACCAAACATAATATCATCAACATAGATCTGAACTAACAAGATATCCTTACCTTGCCTTTTAGTGAAGAGTGTTTGATCGACTTTATCTCTAGTTGTAGCCTTTTTCGGTGAGGAAAGAGCTTAGCCTATCATACCAAGCTCTGGGTGCTTGCTTCAAGCCATAAAGAGCCCTGTCCAACTTATATACATAATCTTCATGATGAAAGCATTCAAAATTGGGGGGCTGTTCCACATAAACCTCTTATTTTATTAGCCCATTTAAAAAGGCACTTTTCACATCCATTTGTTGCAATTTGATTTTATGTGAACAAGCAAAAGCAAGGAGAATTCTAATGGCTTTTAATATGACTACAGGGGCAAAAGACTCTTCAAAATCTACACCAAACTCTTGGCTATAACCCTGAGCCGCCAGTCTAGTTTTATTTCTGATTATTTTACCATCTTCACTAAGTTTGTTCCTAAATACCCATTTGGTGCCTATGATAGATTTTATTGAGGGTCCAAGAACAAGATGCCAAACATTATTTCTTTCAAACTGGTTTAATTCATCTTGCATGGAATTTATCCAATTTTCATCTTTCAAAGCTTCTTCAACATTTTTTGGTTCAATTTAGGAGACAAGCAAGTTGATGCAATTCTTCAACTACTCTGAAATGTGACCTTATTCTAGGTGGATCATACAGGCTACCAATGACATTTTCTAGAGGATGGTCTTTATGCACTCTAATATCAGAAGGATTGTTACCTTCACCAGTAGCCGTGACCCTTGAATTGCTTGATTCCCCCAGGTCATCATTTCCTCTTGTCTCCTCATGTGGAAGATCATGTTTATCCTTTGCTTCTAAGAACTCCCCATCGTCCTCTTTCCTATAAGACTTGTCATCATTAGTTTCATCAAATGTGACATGGGGTGATTCTTCTACACTTAGACTCTTAGAATTGTAAACTCTATAAGCTCTAGATCTATCAGAATAACCAAGAAATATGCCTTCATCACTTTTGGGCTCAAACTTATCCAACTCTCTTTTGTCATTGTTATGAATAAAACACTTTGATCCAAACACTTTCATGTAAGAGAGAGAGGGATTTTTACCTTTGAGCAACTCATAAGGAGTCTTTTTGATTAATGGTCTTACCATTGAGTAGTTGATGATGTAACATGATGTGTTTACCGCTTCTGCCCAAAATCTCCTTGGAAGTTGTCTTTCAACAAGCATTGTTCTAGCCATCTCAATGAGTGTTCTATTTCTTCTCTCAACCACCCCATTTTGTTCAGGGGTCCTTAGTGATGAAAACCTATAAGTGATTCCTTCAGCTCTGCAAAGATCATCAAATTTAGCATTGTTGAATTCACCACCATGGTCAGAAAGAATGTTAAAATTTTTAAACTCACCATCTTACTTTACCTTCATGTGAAGTGCCTGAAATTCACCAAAAGAATCATTCTTATGCGTAAGAAATAACACTCATGTGAACCTAGAGAAATCATACACTAAAACATAGCTGAAGAGGCGGAATCTCACGCTGAGTCCTGAGCGGGCTGTGGATCACCAGAAGATGAATCTGCAAGAGAAGGGAAACGTATCAGAGGGCCCAGGGGATCTCCCTGGGGGAAAACCCTCCGATGGCTAAGTCAGTAGAGCGATGGTGAAAGCGATAATGAGGGGAGGAGAGAGCTGATGCGCAAGAATCCTCTCCACCAAGGGTGAAGCGAATCGTGCCCAGGAGCTTAGGGTATGTGAAGGGCTAGTTCATCTTACCATCTTCCGGAGGGTCTCCCTTACTTAAATAGTGCATCGCCTTTTAAGAGTCTGGTGAGCTGAGGGCTTCCCGGCGGGAGTTACGTCTTCATCGGGGGCTTTCATGGCCGGATTGTGGGGGCGTTATCCCCTTTGAGTTCGGCAGCTCCCATGACTCTCCCGCTACCGGAGGACTCTGAACGGCCGCACCTGCAGGTAAACAAGCGGTCTCACCGAGCTACGGGGATGCTAGCTCGTGTCCGAGCGATAGGCATGGCCCGGCGAAGGTGGGGTCGGATAGGTCGGCTGGAGCCTCTTTCTCTCGGTCGGAGAGTGGGCTTTAGATCGGACCTTCCATCCGATCTGACCGTTGTCTCGGGCCCTCCGAGCCTAGAAGGCCGCCGGGGAGAGTTGGTTCCTCGAGCCTTTATTTATTGGGCTTTTCTCCCAAAGTGGGCCCTGTGGGCTATCACTTGGGTGGGGCTCGCCCGGTTGGACCTTGTAGGCCTTGTTGGGCCGCCTTGGTGGTGTGCTGCGGAAATCCCCCTCTCCACTTGTCCCCCTCCTACTCCCGAGCCAAAGGAGGCTCGGATGAGTAGTTTTTCGAGGCTTTGGACCGGCGTGGCTCAGGTGGGTGAAATTCCGTTGGCGTTATGTAGCCGCTTATAGCGGTTGCCGAGGCCCGTAATGATGATCCTGACGGATTTGAAACGAAGGGGCCCCCCTTTTTCTCGGAGCACGGAACGGCGCGCCGCCACCCTCAGGGGTTTATAGGGGGCGATGTTCATCGTTCTAGGCTTCCAGGGTTTTAGGCTTTCCTTGCTTCTTGATGCGCCGTGAGAGCACAGCGGAGACGCGGAGCCTTGCGGCGGCGTTTGAAGAGTTGGCGAGGATAACCGCGGAGGCGGTTCGGCAGCTTCCTTCTCCCCCGGAGTCTTCAAGCTCGTACGAGGGGTCTTCTTCTGGGGTGGTAACCCTTTTTTTTTCTCTCCTGACCGGGGCTTCTTCTTGTTGCAGACGTGAGGCGAGAGCCTCTGGAGGAGGCGGCCGAGGTCATCGATCTGGGAGAGGACTCGGCAGCCGACGAGCCTGATGTCTCGGTGGGTCGCGCTTATGCCCGAGATAAGGGCAAGGGGGCGGCCCCCGAGGGGACTTCTCGGTCGACCGGCCTGAAGCGCAAGGATCCCCTGGTGGGGAAACTGCGGGAGGCCGCGAAGGCCAGGAAGAGGGCCAGGAAAGCCGGTCTTCCTACCGCCGTCGGGGGCGACTCTGGCTCGGCGGTGCTCCCCTCTCGGGGGCAGGATGGGGCCGACCCTTCTGGGATGGCTCTCCCATCTGCCGAGCGAGAGGGGGCCGAGGAGACCAAGGGCCCCGCAGAGGGAGGTGATGGGTCGGCTCTCCCCTCTATGGGGACAGAGGGGGCCGATGCCGGCATGGCCGGCGCTGGGACCGAGAGCTCGGTCGGTGCAGATGGGGGTGTGTCGCAACCCCAAGTGCCGGCAGTTTCTGGTGCCGTTGATCCCGCGGCACCGGTCGAGGGTGGGGGTTCACCCGGGGAGGCGTTGCAACCCCAACCGACCGTGGTGCGCGGGGCGGTTAGTTCTGCTGCCACAACAGGGCCTTCTGATGGGGCGCCCAGGGTGGAGCGGTCCCCTTTGTCGGAAGCTCTGGTCAGGCTTGGTGTCTCGGGTGATCTGTACCAGATCTACCGGTCGATCGCCGATTGGACGAGGGGCGGAGAAAAGCGCAGCACTCCTGCCGGGGTCCTTGACATCCTGATGGAGGGCGGCCTTGTTATAGCTCGGACAGCGGCCGTGATGGCAGAGGCGCACGCCCGGACGGAGGCGGAGCGGTCGACGCTCGCCTGGACCCTCGGTGGATGCGAGAGGAAACTAGCTCGGCTCGAGGGGGAGCACGAGGGGCTCCGGCGGGAGTTCCTTGCTCTCAGGGAGTTGGCGCGGTCGAGCCGTCAGGAGGCCGAGGTACTGGCCGAGCAGCTGACAAGGGCCCGAGAATCGCTCGAGAGGAAGAGCAAGCATCTAGAAGACGAGCGTCAACGCCACGTCGAGCTGGACGGCCTCTGGGAGCGTGAGCGTGCCGAGCTGCAGGATTGAGCGGAGGACGCAGAGCGCCTTTGTGCTGAGGCAGAGGCGGACCGAGCCCGGGCGGAGGGTCGGATGACCGAGACCGAGCGGAGGATGACCGAGCTGGAGGAGCGTCTGGCGAGGGCGGAAGAGCGTGCGGCCGAGGCGGAGCGGGCTCGGGACGGGCAGGTCGAGGCGGAGGCGATCGAGCGCTATAAAGGCTAGGAAGCTTACTCGGCCGACCTGATTGCAGCCGCCCTACCCTACTACGAGGTAGCTCTCCGCCGAGGTGCTCGAAAGGGGTTCAAGCAGGGCTATCGCCGAGCGATGAACTATGCTAATGAGCACCTGGCCGGAGGTGACTTTCCTTATGGCCAGCGTTATGACTCGGACGAGTCAGATTCCAGCTCCTCATCTTCGGCCGGGGAAGAACCGGGGGAATCGCCTTCAGCGGGGTCACCGGCTCCGGAGGGCTCGCGACCGGGACAGTTCTCGCACAGGTGAGGTCAGTGTCCGGGCCGGCCGTCGCCGAGGGTACCGGGGGTGACGCGTCCCCTACTGCGGTTCCCGAGCTTCAAAGTGGGCCCGAGGCCTGATGTAACTTTATTTTGCCCCTTCCCCTTTTTGTCCGTCTTCCTCGTTGTAAGAGGCTTTTATGGAAGGCAATAAATAACTTACTTTATTTGATCACTATCTTTGCTGTGATTTGGTTGGCGTATCGTGGCAGTAGGAAAGTGCCGATATTTTTTGCGCCGTTTTCGCATGTCGATTCGGGAGACTTCTGGCGGGCGTCCTTCCGTATTACCATGCTTTGAAAGGCGAGGTGCTTCGCGAATCCCGCTAGGGCGGGGGGCAGGGATTTCGAGGTGACCTTCCAGGGAGGTCCTGTAGCGTGTTTTCGAGGGGGGAGTCTTTTAAGGCGCGTGGCCTCCCTTGGCCTATAAAAAGGACCGAAGGGCGCTCCTTCTCTCTTAACACTTAGGACTTTCGCCGGCGGTCTGCTCTTATTCCCTCGTCTTCGCTTTGCATTGCGCCACCGCGATCGGAACATGGAGGACCCTTCAGAAGGTGATGCTGCAGACGACGGGGAGCGGCCGGTTCCAGATGTCCTGGAATATCGGTCGGGTCCCACGGTCGCCGCGCGTGCATGAGGCGGGTCCGACGGTCGCCGCGCGGATCGGGAGAGGGCTTCGACGTGCGGGGGCACGCCGTTTTCCTCCTCTTGGCTCCGGCGAGGCTTCCGGGCGGACGCCGAGATGGAGGGCGGATGGGGGAGTTAGGGATGCCGGCCGCCACTCCCCTCCGTGGGAGGGGAGGAGGCGGCTCCAGTCCCTTCCTTACCCCCGTGCGCTGCCTCTTTCTCTCTCTTTTGTTCTTCATTTCTTTCACTCTTCGGGGGCTGCTTGCTTTCTGTTCGCCTCCAAAGAGTTGGCAGTTTGGAAGAAAGGGGACCTTCACGGCGTGCCCTTTTTCCAGGTTGTTGCCAACTTGGAAGGTAGCCTTCCTTGCGTGAAAGGTGGCCTTCTCCTTGCCGTCCCTCTGTCACCTTTGCCACGGACCATCCGAGCCAACTGGGTCGACCATCTCTTGTCCGAGCCAGTTTCTACGCGAGGCAGAGTCAGTGGCTGGATGCGAGAAGGTCAAGACCGGGTCGACCGGGCGATGGCCGTTTGCTGCGGTGCCAGATGGATTTTCGCTTTTTGTTATGTAATGTATTGGCAGTTGCCTTTCTGATGTACCAACAGTTATCTTGAATGAATGCGAAAGATAAGGAGGTTTATTTTACCCAATTTGTTGATACAGTATTCAGAAATAAAATATGCGTAGTGTGGTTGCGTTCCATGTCCGGGGAATGGATTCCCCTTCCATTGTGGCTAACCTGTACGCACCTTTCCCGAGCGTCTCGATCACTCGGTAGGGGCCTTCCCAGTTGGGGGATAGCTTGCCCGCCGCCTCTAGTGGTCGAGAGGCTTCTGCCTTCCTGAGGACGAAGTCCCCTGGTCGGAATTGTCTGCCTCGGACCCTGGCGTTGTAGTACCGAGTGAGGCGGCGCTGGTATTCCGTAGCTCGGACGTTCGCGATCTCTCGGAGTTCGTCTGCCAGGTCGAGGTTCTCGAGCAGCTTCTGCTCGTTTGCCTCGGGCACAAAGCTGATCACTCGGAGAGACGGATTGGCGATTTCCAATGGAACGACGGCTTCGGTGCCATATACCAGTTGAAAAGGGGTCTCACCGGTTGCCGTTCTGGGGGTCGTTCGGTGCGACCATAGTATGCTAGGCAGTTCCACGAGCCAGCTACCCTTAGCCTTGTCGAGTCTGGTTTTTATGCCTTTCAAGATTGTCTTGTTGGCATTTTCAACCAGCCCGTTGGCCTGAGGGTGGGTGACCGAAGTGAAGTGGTTGCGGATATTTAGGTCGGCGCATCTATCTCGGAAGTATCGAGAGTCGAATTGCCGCCCGTTATCGCTCACTATCACTCGGGGGACGCCGAAGCGACAAATGATCGATTTCCATACGAAACCCCAGACGACTGTCTCGGTGATCCTCGCTGTTGCTTCAGCCTCGATCCACTTGGTGAAGTAGTCGATGGCGACGATGATGAACTTCTTCTGGGATTGAGCCGTTGGGAATGGCCCAAGGATGTCGATCCCCCACCGAGCGAAAGGGTAGGGCTCGGTAAGGGTGACAAGTTCCGTGGCCGGCTGGTGGACCAAATGGTCGAACCGCTGGCAACGGTCGCAATGTTGTACGTAAGCCGTGCAGTCGCGCTGGAGGGTCGGCCACCAGTATCCTTGCCTTAGCAGGATTCTGGCCAGCGACCGACCTCCTGAATGTGCTCCGCACAGGCCTTGATGAATCTCCTCAATAGCTTGGCTCGCTTCGTCGGGGCCGAGGCACTTCAGAAGGGGCCCGGATAACGATCTTCGGTAGAGGGCGCTGTCGAGGATGACGAAGCGCCGAGCTTGGTACTTCATCCGGCGGGCTTCTCGAGAGTCGGAGGGTTCCTGGGAGTCTCGTAGCCAGGAGAGGTAGGGGGAGCGCCAGTCGTCGGGAGTGGCCGAGTCAACGGCGAGGAGCTCCGAGTCTATGCTCGGGCGCTCTAGCTCTTCTAGGAGGACCGATCGTGTACCTTCCGGGTCTACGGAGGAGGCCAGTCGGGAGAGGGCGTCCGCCCGAGAGTTTTGCTCCCGAGCTATTCGGACTACCTCGAACTCCATGAACTGCTGGGCCAGGCTCCGGACCAACTGGAGGTATTTGATCATAGGTGCCTCCCGAGCTTCGTACTCGCCGCTGACCTGGCTTGCGACCAGCTGGGAGTCGGTGTGGATCCTGACTCGCTCAGCCCCCAACCATCGGGCCATGCGGGCCCCCGAGATAAGGGCCTCGTACTCGGAAGCATTGTTGGACACCGGGAAGTTGAACTTTAGGGCGTACTGCAACCCATTTTTGGTGGGAAACTTCATTTTTTGGTGATAGGTAGATGGTACGGCCTTTATTCGGCTGAGAATTTTTCGGCCAAAAATGGCGTTGTACGCTATCATACCTTTAATCACTATGAAGTCCACTATGATCGTAACGGTTTTGGGTGGGGTGCCGATAGTGACCGCCAGGCTTAGGGCTCCCTCGGGGTAGGTGGCCAGGCCATTAAAGCCGCACAGGGGTGTTCGGATCGGGCGGAGCTTGGATGGGTCTTCCCCCATCTTGAGGAAACAGTCATAAGATAATACATCGGGGGCGCTCCCATTATCAACCAAAATCCTATCTACATTACAGTGATTTATCGTGGCCGAGATAACGAGGGCATCGTCATGCGGGGTGCTCAGCCCTTCCAGGTCTTGGTCGGAGAAGACTATGACCTGGGGCTCCATTGGCGGGCCTTTGGGGGGCTCTAGGGCTCGGCTGGCCCGCTCGGCATGACGTTTCCTTCCTCGGCTGGTGTCGCCTCCCGATGCCGCTCCGCCGGAGATGACGTTGATGTGGACCCCTCGGGGGGCGTTGTCGATCTCCTCTGCGGCGTCTCGATCTTCTTTATGCCCGGTTGTGAACCAGGCTAGATGCCCCAGATGGATGAGGCGCTCGATCTCGTCCTGGAGCTGATGGCAATCTCCGGTGTGGTGCCCGTGGTCGCCGTGGAATAGGCAATGCCTGTCCCGCTTGCGGTTCTTCGACCTCGTAGGCTCGGGCTGGCGGAGAAGTCCCGAGTCTTTAATGTCTTCATAGATCTCGTAGACTGGTGCGGTCAAAGGGGTATACCGCTCGTACTTTCTCTTGCGCTCTCCTTCTCGATCGTGCTTCTTGCTCGAGCCAGGGTTTAGCTCGGAGGTCCGCTTTTTGTCCCCCTCCCGACCCGAGCCGGTTGTGTCTCGGCAGGCGCTAAGTACCTCTTCACACTCGGCGTGGCGCAATGCCAGAGTCACTAGCTCGGCAAGGGTCGAGGGAGGGTGGAGGACAAGCTCGCGGTGGAGATTCTCGTCCCGGGTGCCCCCGGTCAATGCGGTTGTGGCTGAGGCCACATCCAGGCGGGGGATCTTAAGGGTTTCCGATTTAAATCGGTGGACGTAAGTCTGGAGCCTCTCCCCTTGCGCCTGTTTGAGAGCCAGGAGCCCCGCTACCGACCTTGGGGGGGCGCTACCGGCGAAGCTCTCCTTGAAAATTCGCCCGAACTGCCTGAAGTCTCGGATGGACCACGGGGCGAGGGCTCGGAACCATGCCTGAGCGCCCTGGACCAGGGTGGCCGCGAAGGCTCGGCATTTGATGGGATCCGGCATTCCATGCAGGGTCACCAGGGCGTCGAAGCTGTCGTAGTGGTCGGCTGGGTCGCCCTGGCCGTCGTAGAGCTTGAAGGTTGGGATGGAGGCTCTAGGAGAGACCTCTGCCTTCAAGATGTACTCAAAGAAAGGGGATTTCTCCTCGTCCTCCGGGAAAGAGGTCTTCTGCCGGGCGCGAAGAGCGCGCTCTTGCTCTGCGAACCGTCTTTTAAAATCTCGTAGCCGGAGAGACAGCTCCGGCTGTGGCCGTGCCGTGGGGCTGGGGGGGGGGGCGTCATGGCGATCTCCCGGAGCACTGGTGCCCGGGTGCGGCGGCTTTTCCCCCTGCTTCCCTTTCCTCGGCGTGGAGGAAGCCTCTTGCTCCGCAGGCGGAGCTTGCGAGGGTCCTCCGACGTCGTTGCGGAGGAGCTGTCGGCCGCGGAGGGTGAAGCGGCCTCTGGCGGTGTGCTGCGTTGCACTCCTTCGAGGGGGACTTCCTAACGGGGCGCGGGACCTTGCGTCTCGGGCCGCCTGGGCCCTCATGAGCTCTACGAGGACGTCCATCTTCTCGTTGAGGGCTTGGAAGGCGTTGGCGCCGCCGTCGAGGGGTGCCCCTGTCTCCGCCGGGGGGGGTGGTGGCCTGTTGGCGGGGACGCTGGCGTTGGAGGGGGGGCTCTGCGAGACCCTAGGGGGGACGCCTTCCGCTGCCACAGCCTTACCTGCCCCGCCGGCGGATCTCCTCCCTGAGCTTTTTCTCACCATCTTGACTCTTCGTGCGTTTCCCACAGACGGCGCCAGATGAAGAGGCGGAATCTCGCGCTGAGTCCTGAGCGGGCTGTGGATCACCAGAAGATGAATCTGCAAGAGAAGGGAAACGTATCAGAGGGCCCAGGGGATCTCCCTGGGGGAAAACCCTCCGATGGCTAAGTCAGTAGAGCGATGGTGGAAGCGATAATGAGGGGAGGAGAGAGCTGATGCGCGAGAATCCTCTCCACCAAGGGTGAAGCGAATCGTGCCCAGGAGCTTAGGGTATGTGAAGGGCTAGTTCATCTTACCATCTTCCGGAGGATCTCCCTTACTTAAATAGTGCATCGCCTTTTAAGAGTCCGGTGAGCTGAGGGCTTCCCGGCGGGAGTTACGTCTTCATCGGGGGCTTTCATGGCCGGATCGTGGGGGCGTTATCCCCTTTGAGTTCGGCAGCTCCCATGACTCTCCCGCTACCGGAGGACTCTGAACGGCCGCACCTGCAGGTAAACAAGCGGTCTCACCAAGCTACGGGGATGCTAGCTCGTGTCCGAGCAATAGGCATGGCCCGGTGAAGGTGGGGTCGGATAGGTCGGCTGCAGCCTCTTTCTCTCGGTCGGAGAGTGGGCTTTAGACCGGACCTTCCATCCGATTTGACCGTTGTCTCGAGCCCTCCGAGCCTAGAAGGCCGCCGGGGAGAGTTGGTTCCTCGAGTCTTTATTTATTGGGCTTTTCTCCCAAAGTGGACCCTGTGGGCTATCACTTGGGTGGGGCTCGCCCAGTTGGACCTTGTAGGCCTTGTTGGGCCGCCGTGGTGGTGGGCTGCGGAAATCCCCCTCTCCAATAGCCATATCTTCTACCACTTAAGCTAGCAGTTCTTGTTGGCCCAAACAAGTCCATATGAATTAGTTCAAGTGGTTTAGATGATAAACTTTCAGTTCTATTTTTGAATGACTTCCTAGTCTGTTTACCTAGGGTGCATGCATCATAAATTTTATTATTTTGATTAAAAGAGAGTTCAGCCTTTTACCATTGAATGTTTTATGAGTTTATGTAAGACATTGTAGCTAGCATGTCTTAGTCTACGATGCCATAAACATGCAAGATCAGATTTTGGTGCAGCAAGACAAATATTCACATGAGCTATATCACCTAAGTCAATCATGTATACATTGTTGACTCTTTTACCAGAAAATTTGGTCTCATTAGAATTTGGTTCCAAAATTTTACATTCATGAGAGTCAAACACTACTCTATGTCCTTTATCACATAATTGGCTTATACTTAACACATTGTATTCTAAACCTTCAACCAATAAAACATTCTAAATTGAATTGGAGGGATTCTTACCTACTTTACCTGAACCAATGATCTTGCCTTTATTGTTCCCTCCAAAGGTGACATGATCAGCTTCTTTTTCCACCAAAAGATAAAATTTAGTTCTATCCCCCATCATATGTCTTGAACAGTCCCTATCAAGGTACCATCTGTTGTGTACGACTGCAAGACATTCCTGCACAGGGAATTAAGCAACATTTTTTGGAACCCAAGTACAATTGGGTCCCAATAAGCCATTCATCTCTGCAAAGCATGATAACATAGATTTAGGAATCTCAATTTTCTTCACGTTTTTCATTTCCTTGCTTGATGGAGAGTTTTTGTTCTTATTTTTCATCTTTATATTGCCTTTCTATTTAGGAATATTTTTAGCTTTTGATTTGTGATGAAAATGTGTAAATGTTTGATTTTGGTTCCAATTCATTATTTTCGGCTGGTAGAAATTATGGTAGTTGAAGAGGCGAGATCTCGCGCTGGGTCCTGAGCGGGCTATGGATCACCAGAAGATGAATATGCAAGATAGGGAAACATATCAGAGGGCCCAGGGGATCTCCCTGGGGCAAAACCCTCTGATCGCTAAGTCAGTAGAGCTATGGTGGAAGCAATAATGGGGGGAGGATAGAGCTAATGCGCGAGAATCCTCTCCACCAAAGGGTGAAGCGAGTCGTGCTCAGGAGCTTAGGGTGTGTGAATGCTTAGTTCATCTTACCATCTTCCGGAGGGTATCCCTTGCTTAAATAGTGCGCCGCCTTCAGGAGTCCTGTAAGCTGAGAGGTTCCCGGCGGGAGTTACGTCTTTAACGGGGGCTTTCATGGCCTGATCGTGGGAACGCTATCCCCTTGGAGTCCGGCGGCTCCCCTGACTCTCCCGCTGGCGGAGGACTCTGAACGGCTACACCTGCAGATAATCAACAGGCCTTACCGAGCCTCGGGGATGCTAGCTCATGTCCAAGCGATAGGCATGGCCCGGCGAGGGTGGGGTCGGATAGGTCGGCTGGAGCCTATCTCTCTCGGACGGGGAGAGGGATTTAGGCCAGACCTTCCTTGAGACCTGACCGTTGTCTCGGGCCCTCCGAGCCTAGAAGGCCGCCGGGGAGAGTTAGTTCCTCGAGTCTTATTTATTGGGCTTTTCTCCCTAAGTGGGTCCTGTGGGCTATCACTCGGATGGGCTCGCCCGGTTGGACCTCGTGGGTCTTGTTGGGCTGCCTTTGTGGTGGGCTGCGGAAATCCCCCTCTCCACTTGCCCCCCTCCTACTCCCGAGCCAAGGAGGCTCGGATGAGTATTTTTTCGAGGCTTTGGACCGGCGTGGCTCAGGTGGGTGGAATTCCGTTGGCGTTATGGAGCCGCTTATAGCGATCCCTGAGGCCCGTAATGATGATCCTGACAGATTCGAAACGAAGGGGCCCCCCTTTTCTCGGAACACGGAACGGCGCGCCGCCACCCTCAGGGGTTTATAGGGGGCGCTGTTCATCGTTCTAGGCTTCCAGGGTTTTAGGCTTTCCTTGCTTCTTGATGAGCCGTGAGAGCACAGCGGAGACGCGGAGCCTTGCGGCGGCGTTCGAGGAGTTGGCGAGGATAACCGCAGAGGCGGTCCAGCAACTTCCTTCTCCCCCGGAGTCTTCAAGCTCGTACGAGGGATCTCTTCCCGACTCGATGGCGGATCAGAGTCCGGAGCTTGTGCCGGTGAGGCGGGAACCCGTCCCCAACTGTAGTGAGTTGGGGGAAGCGGAGGTGCAGAGGCTGGAGCATCGTTTCCGCCTGCCTCTCAGATACAGCTTTATCACCGCCACTCCGTATGAGACGAGTCTGGATGATCGCGATGAGCTCATTTGCACCTTCCTTCTGGCTTGGAAGAGTGGATTTTGGCTTCCTTTCTATCCTTATGTGCTGCAGCTTCTTAATTTTTTCCGGTTGGTGCCTATTCAGTTGGTGGCCAACTCCTATCTTCTTCTTTCGGCCTTCGGGATTCTTTGTCGTTAGCGCGACATTTTTTCCCTCTTTGGACCTCTTCCACTTCTTTTTTGAGTTGAAGGCGCACCCGTCGGCGGGGAAAGGCTTCTACTTCATCCAGGCGCGGAGGAATAGGAGCTGCATCTCGCTTGCGGCGAAGGACTCCTCGCACAAGGGGTGGAAGACCCAATTCTTCTGGGTGAAGGCGGTGGCGACAGACTAGATCTGGAGATGTCGGACCTCACCCAACTTTCACCCGAATCTGCCCCCTTGCCAGGAGGAGTTCCCCCCCCACGTGGAGCAGCAGGCTGCCCGTCTACTGGAGAACCGTCAGTCGACCGAGGAGCTGGTGACGCCGGAGAACATCGAACGGTGTCTTCTCTCGCGGTTGACGTCGACAGGTACAGCTCTTGAGGCTCTTCTTCGGGGGTGGTAGCTCTTTTCCTCCTCTTGACTGGGGCTTCTTCTTGTTGCAGACATGAGGCGGGAGCCTCTGGAGGAGGCGGCCGAGGTCATCGATCTGGGAGACGACTCGGCAGCCAATGAGCCCGATGTCTCGGCGGGTCGCGTCCATGCCCGAGATAAGGGCAAGGGGGCGGCCCCCGAGGGGACTTCTCGATCGACCGGCCTGAAGCGCAAGGATCCCCTGGCGGGGAAGTTGCGGGAGGCCGTGAAGGCCAGGAAAAGGGCCAAGAAAGCCGGCCTTCCTACCGCCGTCAGGGGCGATTCTGGCTCGGCGGCGCTCCCCCCTCGGGGGCGGGATGGGGCCGACCCCTTCGGGCTGGCTCTCCCATCCGCCGGGCGAGAGGGGGCAGAGGAGACCAGGGGCCCCGCAGAGGGAGGTGATGGGTCGGCTCTCCCCTCTGTGGGGGCAGAGGGGGCCGATGCCGGTGTGGCCGGCGCTGGGACCGAGGGATTGGTCGGCGCGGATGGGGGTTCGCCCGCGAGGGCGTCGCAACCCCAAGTGCCGGCAGTTGCTGGTGCGGTTGATCCCGCGGCGCCGGTCGAGGGTGGGGGTTCACCCGGGGAGGCATCGCAACCCCAACCGACCGTGGCGAGCGGGGCGGTCAGCTTCGCTGCCCGAACAGGGTCTTCTGGCGGGGTGCCCAGGGCGGAGCAGTCCCCTTTACCGGAACCTCTGGTAAGGCTCGGTATCTCGGGCGACTTGTACCGGCTCTGCCGGTCGATCGCCGAGAGGACGAGGGGGGGAGAAAGGCGCAGCACTCCCGCCGGGGTCGTTGATATCCTGATGGAGGGCGGCCTGGTCATAGCTCGGACAGCGGCCGTGATGGCAGAGGCGCACGCCCGGACGGAGGTGGAGCGGTCGAGGCTCGCCTGGACCCTTGGTGGATGTGAGGGGAAACAAGCCCGGCTCGAGGGGGAGCATGAGGGGCTCCGGCGGGAGTTCCTCGCATTCAGGGAGTTGACGCGGTCGAGCCGACGGGAAGCCGAGGCGCTGGCCGAGCAGCTAGCAAGGGCCTGAGAATCGCTCGAGAGGAAGAGCAAATGTCTAGAAGACGAGCGTCAACGTCACATCGAGCTGGACGGCCTCTGGGAGCTTGAGCGCGGCGAGCTGCAGGATCGGGCGGAGGACACGGAGCGCCTTCGCGCTGAGGCCGAGGCGGACCGAGCCCGGGCGGAGGGTCGGACAATCGAAGCCGAGCAGAGGATGACCGAGCTAGAGGAGCGTCTGGCGTGGGCGGAAGAGCGTGCGACTGAGGCGGAGCGGGCTCGGGATGGGCAGGTCGAGGCGGAGGCGATCGAGCACTACAAAGGCTCGGAAGCTTACTCGGCCGACCTGATTGAAGCCACCCTACCCTACTACGAGGTAGCGCTCCGCCGGGGTGCCCGAAAGGGATTCAGGCAGGGCTATCGCCGGGCGATGAGCTATGCCAATGAGCACCTTGCCGGGGGTGATTTTCCTTACGGCCAGAGTTATGACTCGGATGAGTCAGTTTCCAACTCCTCATCCTCGGCTGGGGAAGAACCGGAGGAGTCACCTCCAGCGGGGTCACCAACTCCGGAGGCTCCAGGAGGGCTCACGACCGAGACAGTTCTCGCACAGGTGAGGTCAGTGTCCGGGCCGGCCGTCACCGAAGGCACCGGGGGTGATACGTCCCCTACTGCTATTCCCGAGCTTCAAAGTGGGCCCGAGGCCTGATGTATTATGCTTTATTTTTCCCCTTCCCCTTTTTGTCTGTTTTTCCTTTTGTAAGAGGATTTCTTTATGGGAGGCAATAAAGGACTTACTTCGTTTGATCGTTATCTTTTCCGTGATTTGGCTGGCGTATCGGGGGCAGTTGGAAGGTGCTAATATTTTCTGCACCGTTCTCGCATGCCGATTCGGGAGACTTCCGGTGGGGCGTCCTTTCATTCCACCATGCTTTGAAAGTCGAGGCGCTTCGCGAATCCCGCTAGGGCGGGGGCCGAGGAATTGGAGGTGACCTTCCAAGGGAGGTCCTATAGCGTGTTTTCGAGGGGGGAGTCATTTAAGGCGCGTGGCCTCCCTTGGCCTATAAAAAGGACCGAAGGGTGCTCCTTCCCTCTTAACACTTAGGACTCTCGCCGGTGGTTTACTCTTGTTCCCTCGTTTTCGCTCTGCGTTGCGCCGCCGCGATCGGAGCATGGAGGACCCTTCAGAAGATGACGCCGCAGGCGACGGGGAGCGGCCGGTTCCAGCTGTCCTAGAATATCGGTCGGGTCCCACGGTCGCCGCGCGTGCATGAGACGGGTCTGACGGTCGTCGCGCGGATCTGGAGAGGGCTTCGACGTGCGGGGGCATGCCGTTTGCCTCCTCTTGACTCCGGCGAGGCTTCCGGGCGGACGCCGAGATGGAGGGCGGATGGGGGAGTTAGGGATGCCGGCCGCCATTCCCCTCCGTGGGAGGGGAGGAGGCGGCTCCAGTTCCTTCCTCACCTCTGTCCGCAGCCTCTTTCTCTCTCTTTTGTTCTTCATTTCTTTCACTCTTCGGGGGCTGCTTGCTTTCTGTTCGCCTCCAAAGAGTTGGTAGTTTGGCAGAGAGGAGACCTTCACGGTGCTCCTTTTTCCAAGTTGTTGCCAACTTGGAAGGTAGCCTTCCTCGCGTGAAAGGTGGCCTTCTCCTTGCTGTCCCTCTGTCACCTTTGTCACGGTCCACCCGAGCCAACTGGGTCGACCATCTCTTGTCCGAGCCAGTTTCTACGCGAGGCAGAGTCAGTGGCTGGGTGCGAGAAGGTCAAGACCGGGTCGGTCGGGCGATGGCCGTTTGCCGCGGTGCTAGATGGATTTTTGCTTTTCACTATGTAATGTACTGGCAGTTGCCTTTCTGATGTACCAACAGTTATCTTTAATGAATGCAAAAAAGGGGGTTTATTTTACCCGATTTGTCAATACAATTTTCAGAAATAAAATCTGCGTAGTGTGGTTGCGTTCCATGTCCGGGGAATGGGTTCCCCTTTCATTGTGGCTAACCTGTACGCACCTTTCCCGAGCGTCTCGATCACTCGGTAGGGGCCTTCCCAGTTGGGGGATAGCTTGCCCGCCACCTCCAGTGGTCGAGATGCTTCGGTCTTCCTGAGGACGAAGTCCCCTGGTTGGAATTGTCTGCCTCGGACCTTGGTGTTGTAGTACCGAGTGAGGCGGCGCTGGTATTCCGTAGCTCGGACGTTCGCGATCTCTCGGAGTTCGTCTGCCAGGTCGAGTTTCTCGAGCAACTTCTGCTCGTTTGCCTCGGGCGAAAAGCTGATCACTCGGAGAGACGGATTGGCGATCTCTAACGGAACGACGGCTTCGGTGCCATATACCAGCTGAAAAGGGGTCTCACCGGTTGCCGTCCTGGGGGTCGTTCGGGGCGACCATAGTACACTAGGCAGTTCCTCGAGCCAGCTACCCTTAGCCTTGCCGAGTCTGGTTTTTATGCCCTTCAAGATGGTCTTGTTGGCATTTTCAACCAGCCCGTTGGCCTGAGGGTGGGCGACCGAAGTGAAGTGGTTGCGGATATTTAGGTCGGCGCATCTGTCTCGGAAGTATCGAGAGTCAAATTGCCGCCCGTTATCACTCACTATCACTTGGGGGATGCCAAAGCGACAAATGATCGATTTCCATACGAAACCCCAGATGACTGTCTCGGTGATCCTAGCTGTTGCTTCAGCCTCAATCCACTTGGTGAAGTAGTCGATGGCGACGATGATGAACTTCTTCTGGGATTGAGCCGTTGGGAATGGCCCAAGGATGTCGATCCCCCACCGAGCGAAAGGGTAGGGCTCGGTAAGGGTGACAAGTTCCGTGGCCGGCTGATGGACCAAATGGTCGAACCGCTGGCAACGGTAGTAATGTTGTACGTAAGCCGTGCAGTCGCGCTACAGGGTCGGCCACCAGTACCCTTGCCTTAGCAGGATTTTGGCCAGCGACCAACCTCCTGAATGTGCTCCGCATAGGCCTTGATGAATCTCTTCAGCAGCTTGGCTTGCTTTGTCGGGACCGAGACACATCAGAAGGGGCCCGGAGAACGATCTTCGGTAGAGAGCGTTGTCGAGGATGATGAAGCGCCGAGCTTGGTATTTCATTCGGCAGGCTTCCCGAGGGTCGGAGGGCTCCCGGGAGTCCCGTAGCCAGGACAGGTAGGGGGAGCGCCAGTCGTCGGGAGTGGCCGAGTCAATGGCGAGGAGCTCCGAGTCTATGCTCGGGCGCTCTAGCTCTTCTAGGAGGACCGATCGTGTACCTTCCGGGTCTAGGGAGGAGGCCAGTCGGGAGAGGGCGTCCGCCCGAGAGTTTTGCTCCCGAGCTATTCGGACTACCTCGAACTCCTTGAACTGCTAGGCCAGGCTCCGGACCAACTGGAGGTATTTGATCATAGGTACCTCTCGAGCTTCGTACTCGCCATTGACCTGGCTTGCAACTAGCTGGGAGTCGGTGTGGATCCTGACTCGCTCGGCCCCCAACCGTCGGGCCATGCGGGCTCCCGAGATAAGGGCCTCGTACTCGGAAGCATTGTTGGACGCCAGAAAGTTAAACTTTAGGGCGTATTGCAACTCTATTCCTTCGGGGGACCTTAGGAGGATCCCTGCGCCGCTACCGAACGAGTTGGACGATCCATCGACGAACCGCTCCCAGGTTGGCCCGGTTGCTGTCGGAGGCCTGTCCTCGACCGGAACGGTGCTCTCGGCGATGAAGTCGGCGAGTGCTTGTCCTTTGATAGCTGATCACGGCCGATACGAGATGTCGTAGGCCCCGAGCATGATGGCCCATTTGACGAGTCACCCCGAGACTTCGGGATGAGCCAGAATCTTCTTTAGTGGCTCGCCGGTTAGCACGGTGATGGGATGCCCCTGGAAGTAGGGTCGGAGGCGCTTTGCGGAGGTAACCAACGCTAGCACGAGTTTCTCGGTTGCGGGGTACCTCCGCTCGGCCTCGCCGAGCACCTTGCTGGTGTAGTAGACCGGCCTCTCGACTCCCGAGTCATTTCTGACTAGGACCGAGCTGACCGTTGATGGCGTCGCCGAGAGATAGAGCAACAAGACCTCGCCCGGGACGGGCTTGGAAAGCACCGGGGCGAAGCCAGGAACTCTTTGAGCTTGGCGAACGCTGTTTGGCATTCCCCATCCCATGCAAACATAGCAGATGCTATCTTGGGCCCCCTCATCAGCTTGAAGAAGGGCAATCATCGTTCGGCCGCACGGGACAGGAAACGACTGAGAGCAGCGACACGCCCCGTCAGACACTGGATGTCTTTAATGCATGTGGGCGGGCGCATGTCCAGGATGGCCTGGACCTTATCGGGGTTGGCTTCGATCCCTCGCTGAGTGACCAGGAAACCCAGGAACTTCCCGGATCTTACTCTAAAGGCGCACTTGGCGGGGTTGAGCTTCATGCAGTACTTCAGGAGGGTGCCGAAAGTCTCGGCGAGGTTGGTGAAGTGATCTTGGGCCCTCGGGGTCTTGACGAGCATGTCGTCGATGTAGGCCTCGACGTTCCGACCTAACTGTCCCTTGAACATATGGTTGACCAGTCGCTGGTATGTGGCTCCAGCATTATTCAATCCGAAGGGCATCCGGGTGTAGCAGTACACGCCGTAGTCGGTGATGAAGGCGGTCTTCTCGACATCTTCAGGGCTCATTCGGATCTGATGATAACTCGAATAGGCATCCAGGAAACTGAGTATCTCGTTGCCCGAGGTTGAGTCAACCAATTGGTCGATGCTCGGTAGCGGATAGCAGTCCTTGGGGGTGGCCTTGTTCAGATCGGTGAAGTCTACGCACATTCGCCACTTGCCTGTAGTCTTCGGCACCAGGACGACGTTGGCTAGCCACATTGGGTACAGGATCGGTCTGAAAAGACCAGTTTCTTGTCCCTTGGTGACCTGCGCCTTGATGATCGCCTGTTTCTCGGGCGCATGCTTCCTTCTCCGCTGCTGTACGGGTCTCACGGTGGTGTCGAGGTTGAGCTTGTGCGTCACAGTCTCCTCTGGTATACCAGGGAGTTGATCATCGGACCAAGCAAAGACCCGAACATACTCAGAAAGAAACTCCTTGTATTGCTGCTGTTCCTCTGGTGGTAGGTCGGCGCCGATCCTTACTCCTAGGGCCAGGTCGTCGTTCAAGAATACCGTTAATAACTCGCCACCGGGCTCGGTGGTCACGGCTCTTCCTTCGACTCCCCTGGGGCCCTTATCCTTCCCGTCTGACCTTGAGGCTTCCACCGAGATGTTGTAGCACCTTCTAGCCATGGCCTGGTTACCTCGGACTTCCCCCAACCCGTTTTTGGTGGGAAACTTCATTTTTTGGTGATAGGTAGATGGTACGGCCTTTATTCGGCTGAGAATTTTTCGGCCGAAAATGGCGTTGTACGCTATCATACCTTTAATCACTATGAAGTCCACTATGACCGTAACGGTTTTGGGTGGGGTGCCGATAGTGACCGGCAGGCTTAGGGCTCCCTCGGGGTAGGTGGCCAGGCCATTAAAGCCGCAAAGGGGCGTTCGGATCGGGCGGAGTTTGGATGGGTCTTCCCCCATCTTCAGAAAACAGTCATAAGATAATACATCGGGGGCGCTCCCATTATCAACCAAAATCCTGTCTACATTACAGTGATTTATTGTGGCCGAGATAACGAGGGCATCGTCATGCGGGGTGCTCAGCCCTTCCAGGTCTTGGTCGGAGAAGACTATGACCTGGGGCTCCATCGGCTGGCCT
Organism: Amorphophallus konjac; assembly: GCA_022559845.1. NCBI lineage: Eukaryota > Viridiplantae > Streptophyta > Magnoliopsida > Alismatales > Araceae > Amorphophallus > Amorphophallus konjac. The sequence continues at coordinate 293,370,401 of CM040118.1, forward strand.
TTGGGGGGCTCTAAGACTCGGCTGGCTCGCTCGGCATGACGTTTCCTCCCTCGGCTGGTGTCGCCGCCCGATGCCGCTCCTTCGGAGATGACGTTGATGTGGACCCCTCGGGGGGCGTTGTCGATCTCCTCTACGACGTCTCGGTCTTCTTTGTACCCGGTCGTGAACCGGCCTAGGTGCCCCAGACGGAGAGGCGCTCGATCTCGTCCTGGAGCTGATGGCAATCTCCGGTGTGGTGCCCGTGGTCGCCGTGGAACAGGCAATGCCTGTCCCGCTTGCGGTTCTTCGACCTCATTGGCTCGGGCTGGCGGAGAAGTCCCGAGTCTTTGATGTCTTCATAGATCTCGTAGACTGGCGCGGTCAATGGGGTGTACTGCTCGTACTTTCTTTTGCGCTCTCCTTCTCGATCGCGCTTCTTACTCGAGCCAGGATTTGGCTCGGAGGTCCGCTTTTTGTCCTCCTCCCGACCCGAGCCGGTTGAGTCTCGGCAGGCACTGAGTACTTCTTCGCACTCGGCGTGGCGCAGTGCCAGAGTCACTAGCTCGGCAAGGGTCGAGGGAGGGTGGAGGACAAGCTCGCGGCGGAGATTCTCATCCCGGGTGCCCCCGGTCAGTGCGGTTGTGGCTGAGGCCACATCCAGGCGGGGGATCCTGAGGGCTTCCGATTTAAATCGGTGGACGTAAGTCCGGAGCCTCTCCCCTTGCGCCTGTTTGAGGGCCAGGAGCCCCGCTACTGACCTCGGGGGGGCGCTACCGGCGAAACTCTCCTTGAAAATTCGCCCGAATTGCCTGAAGTCTCGAATGGACCCAGGGGCGAGGGCCCGGAACCATGCCTGAGCACCTTGGACCAGGGTGGCCGCGAAGGCTCGGCATTTGATGGGATCCGGCGTTCCATGAAGAGTCACCAGGGCGTCGAAGCTATCGTAGTGGTCGGCTGGGTCGCCCTGGCCGTCGTAGAGTTTGAAGTTTGGAATGGAGGCTCTGGGAGAGACCTCTGCCTTCAAGATGTACTCGGAGAAAGGGGATTTCTCCTCATCCTCCGGGAGAGAGGTCTTCTGCAGGGCGCGGAGGGCGCGCTCTTGCTCTGCGAACCGTCTCTCGAAGTCTCACAGTCGGAGGGACAGCTCTGGCTGCAGTCGCACCGTGGGGCTGGGGGGGGCGTCTTGGCGATCTCCCGGGGCACTAGTGCCCGGGCGCGGCGGCCTCGCCCCCTGCTTCCCTCTCCTCGTCTTGGAGGAAGCCTCTTGCTCCGCAGGCGGAGCTTGCGAGGGTCCTCCGACGTCGTTGCGGAGGAGCTGTCGGCCACGGAGGGTGAAGCGGCCTCCGGCGGTGTGCTGCGTCGCACTCCTTCGAGGGGGACTTCCTGACGGGGTGCGGGACCTTGCGCCCCTGGCCGCCTGGGCCCTCATGAGCTCCACGAGGACGTTATGTGGCTCCAGCATTCTTCAATTCGAAGGGCATCCGGGTGTAGCAGTACACGCCGTAGTCGGTGATGAAGGCGGTCTTCTCGACATCTTCAGGGCTCATTCGGATCTGATGATAACCCGAATAGGCATCCAGGAAACTGAGTATCTCGTTGCCCGAGGTTGAGTCAACCAATTGGTCGATGCTCGGTAGCGGATAGCAGTCCTTGGGGGTGGCCTTGTTCAGATCGGTGAAGTCTACGCACATTCGCCACTTGCCTGTAGTCTTCGGCACCAGGACGACGTTGGCTAGCCACGTTGGGTACAGGACCGGTCTGAAAAGACCAGTTTCTTGTCCCTTGGTGACCTGCGCCTTGATGATCGCCTGTTTCTCGGGCGCATGCTTCCTTCTCCGCTGCTGTACGGGTCTCACGGTGGTGTCGAGGTTGAGCTTGTGCATCACAGTCTCCTCTGGTATACCAGGGAGTTGATCATCGGACCAAGCAAAGACCCGAACATACTCAGAAAGAAACTCCTTGTATTGCTGTTGTTCCTCTGGTGGTAGGTCGGCGCCGATCCTTACTCCTAGGGCCAGGTCGTCGTTCAGGAATACCGTTAATAACTCGCCATCGGGCTCGGTGGTCACGGCTCTTCCTTCGACTCCCCTGGGGCCCTTATCCTTCCCGTCCGGCCTTGAGGCTTCCACCGAGATGTTGTAGCACCTTCTAGCCATGGCCTGGTTACCTCGGACTTCCCCCAACCCGTTTTTGGTGGGAAACTTCATTTTTTGGTGATAGGTAGATGGTACGGCCTTTATTCGGCTGAGAATTTTTCGGCCGAAAATGGCGTTGTACGCTATCATACCTTTAATCACTATGAAGTCCACTATGACCGTAACGGTTTTAGGTGGGGTGCCGATAGTGACCGGCAGGCTTAGGGCTCCCTCGGGGTAGGTGGCCAGGCCATTAAACCCGCAAAGGGGCGTTCGGATCGGGCGGAGTTTGGATGGGTCTTCCCCATCTTGAGAAAATAGTCATAAGATAATACATCGGGGGCGCTCCCATTATCAACCAAAATCCTGTCTACATTACAGTGATTTATCGTGGCCGAGATAACGAGGGCATCGTCATGCGGGGTGCTCAGCCCTTCCCGGTCTTGGTCGGAGAAGACTATGACCTGGGGCTCCATCGGCGGGCCTCTGGGGGGCTCTAAGGCTCGGCTGGCTCGCTCGGCATGACGTTTCCTCCCTCGGCTGGTGTCGACGCCCGATGCCGCTCCTCGGAGATGATGTTGATGTGGACCCCTCGGGGGGCATTGTCGATCTCCTCTGCGGCGTCTCGATCTTCTTTGTACCCGGTCGTGAACCGGGCTAGGTGCCCCAGACGGATGAGGCGCTCGATCTCGTCCTGGAGCTGATGGCAATCTCCGGTGTGGTGCCCGTGGTCGCCGTGGAACAGGCAATGCCTGTCCTGCTTGCGGTTCTTCATCCTCATTGGCTCGGGCTGGCGGAGAAGTCCCGAGTCTTTGATGTCTTCATAGATCTCGTAGACTGGCGCGGTCAAGGAGGTGTACCGCTCGTACTTTCTTTTGCGCTCTCCTTCTCGATCGCGCTTCTTACTCGAGCCAGGATTTGGCTCGGAGGTCCACTTTTTGTCCCCCTCCCGACCCGAGCCGGTTGCGTCTTGGCAGGCGCTGAGTACTTCTTCGCACTCGGCGTGGCGCAGTGCCAGAGTCACTAGCTCGGCAAGGGTCGAGGGAGGGTGGAGGACAAGCTCGCGGCGGAGATTCTCGTCCCGGGTGCCCCCGGTCAGTGCGGTTGTGGCTGAGGCCACATCCAGGCGGGGGATCCTGAGGGCTTCCGATTTAAATCGGTGGACGTAAGTCCGGAGCCTCTCCCCTTGCGCCTGTTTGAGGGCCAGGAGCCCCGCTACTGACCTCGGGGGGGCGCTACCGGTGAAGCTCTCCTTGAAAATTCGTCCGAATTGCCTGAAGTCTCGAATGGACCCAGGGGCGAGGGCCCGGAACCATGCCTGAGCACCTTGGACCAGGGTGGCCGCGAAGGCTCGGCATTTGATGGGATCCGGCGTTCCATGAAGAGTCACCAGGGCATCGAAGCTATCGTAGTGGTCGGCTGGGTCGCCCTGGCCGTCGTAGAGTTTGAAGTTTGGAATGGAGGCTCTGGGAGAGACCTCTGCCTTCAAGATGTACTCGGAGAAAGGGGATTTCTCCTCATCCTCCGGGAGAGAGGTCTTCTACAGGGCGCGGAGGGCGCGCTCTTGCTCTGCGAACCGTCTCTCGAAATCTCGCAGCCGGAGGGACAGCTCTGGCTGCAGTCGCACCGTGGGGCTGGGGGGGCGTCTTGGCGATCTCCCGGGGCACTAGTGCCCGGGCACGGCGGCCTCGCCCCCTGCTTCCCTCTCCTCAGCGTGGAGGAAGCCTCTTGCTCTGCAGGCGGAGCTTGCGAGGGTCCTCCGACGTCGTTGCGGAGGAGCTATCGGCCGCGGTGGGTGAAGCGGCCTCCGGCGGTGTGCTGCGTCGCACTCCTTCGAGGGGGACTTCCTGACGGGGCGCGGGACCTTGCGTCCCTGGCCGCCTCGGCCCTCATGAGCTCCACGAGGATGTCCATCTTTTCGTTTAGGGCCTGGAAGGCGTTGGCGCCGCCGTCGAGGGGTGCCCCTGTCTCCGCCGGGGGGGGGTGGTGGCCTGTTGGTGGGGATGCTGGCGTTGGAGGGGGGGCTCTGCGAGACCCTAGGGGGGGCGCCTCCTGCCGCCGCCGCAGCCTTACCTGCCCCACCGGTGGATCTCCTCCCTGAGCTTCTTCTCACCATCTCGACTTTTCGTGTGTTTCCCACAGACGGCGCCAGATGAAGAGGCGAGATCTCGCGCTAGGTCTTGAGCAGGCTATGGATCACCAGAAGATGAATCTGCAAGATAGGGAAACGTATCAAAGGGCCCAGGGGATCTCCCTGGGGCAAAACCCTCCGATGGCTAAGTCAGTAGAGCTATGGTGGAAGCAATAATGGGGGGAGGAGAGAGCTGATGCGCGAGAATCCTCTCCACCAAAGGGTGAAGCGAATCATGCTCAGGAGCTTAGGGTGTGTGAATGCTTAGTTCATCTTACCATCTTCCGGAGGGTATCCCTTGCTTAAATAGTGCGCCGCCTTCAGGAGTCTTGTAAGCTGAGAGGTTCCCGGCGGGAGTTACATCTTTAACGGGGGCTTTCATGGCCTGATCGTGGGAACGCTATCCCCTTGGAGTCCGGCGGCTCCCCTGACTCTCCCGCTGGCGGAGGACTCTGAACGGCTGCACCTGTAGATAATCAACCGGCCTTACCGAGCCTCGGGGATGCTTGCTCATGTCCGAGCGATAGACATGGCCCGGCGAGGGTGGGGTCGGATAGGTCGGTTGGAGCCTATCTCTCTCGGACGGGGAGAGGGCTTTAGGCCGGACCTTCCTTGGGACCTGACCATTGTCTCGGGCCCTCCGAGCCTAGAAGGCCGCCGGGGAGAGTTAGTTCCTCGAGTCTTATTTATTGGGCTTTTCTCCCTAAGTGGGCCCTGTGGGCTATCACTCGGGTGGGCTAGCCCGGTTGGACCTCGTGGGTCTTGTTGGGCTGCCTTTGTGGTGGGCTGCGGAAATCCCCCTCTCCAGTAGTGCATAGGGAAGTAGGTTGGGCCAGGTCTGTAAGTGTAAGAACTGTAATGAGGCCGACCTACTGACTGTCTTGGCCTATAAGGGAACTTGTGTTGACCTATTCCCTGTTGCTCCCAATAGTAACACCTACTATGAGGTAGATTCATTGGCTCTCCATAGAATGTATGATGACCTGTGTATGGTTTTCTGTCATGTGGACTGGGCACTGACCATGAATTTGTTGACCTCACCCTAGAGGAATATCTACCAGCATTACCCTTTTGACCACATCTAACCTTAGTGTGGGTTGGCTTGAACTGAGATTTATGGTGTTTTGGCTGGGATTTCTGAGGAGGTTTCTTGAGAATTTCAGGACTTTTCTTCTGAGGTTCCTCCATTTTTTCTTTTCCCTTGCTTTGAGTAGGTTTAGAGTTTGAGCTAGATGCACCTGCAGAAGACACAAAAGTGATGATTTTTAAACCTATTTCCTTTTTATTCATGGGATTATAGCCCAGCCCTTCCTTATTGAAATTCATCCTTGTTCCTAATAAGGCATCTAGATTCTCTCTACCATCCACAAATTTTTCCAAGGATTATTGTTTATCTTTCAATTCCTTTTGAAGTTTTTCAACATTTTCAAGTAGTTGAGAGTTAACTTGCTTGACAGCTTCATATTTCTCATTACACAGTTTGCTGTCATTTTCATAGCTTTGCATTTTATATTTCAGTTCATCAATCTCATTCCTTAAACTTTCATTTTCAACTTCCAGGTCTTTCATTTCATTTTTTTCATATTCCAAGTCTTCAATCACTTTTTTTAGATCCTGAATTTTAGATTCTAGGGAACCATTCTTTTCACTCAGGCTATGATCATGCACAACAGTGTTGATTTTCTTCTATAAGGCTTTATTTTCTTTCTTGTACATGTTATATTTATCCATAAGCTCAAAATATGCCTCTTCCTAATCACTTGTTGAAAAATGTTCGAATGGAGAGTGTACCTCAGATTCTTCATCTCCATTTGCCATAAGGCACATGTATTCATTTTCTTCCTCCGTGGAGCTAGCTTCTTCCTCATCTTCTTCATCACGCCACGTAGACACCATAGCTTTGTTCTTTTCCTTTTTCCACCTTGTGGAAACTTTCTTCACTCCTTCAGGGCACTCAGATTTGACATGCCCTGGTTTCTTGCATGAGTAACAAACAATTTTGTCAGTTTTCTTCAAGTTTTCAGACTTTGATCTGAAGGATTTCTTTACCTGAGGCCTCCATTTCTTGAAACCTTTACCTTCTTTTCTTAAGAATTTTCTGAACTTCCGGGTGAGCATAGCTACCTCATGTTCATCTTGATTACTGCTAGAGGACTCACCTTCTTCGGAGGTTTCTTGGTTGCTTGGTCCAGCTTTTAGAGCCAAGGGCTTTTTCTTGCTCACCTCCATATCCTTGTTCTTGAGATTTATCTCATAGGTCATAAGGGACCCTATGAGTTCTTCCACCTTGGTTGTTGATAGATCTTTTGATTCCTCAACCACAGTAGCTTTTGTGTGCCAGGCCGGGGTTAATGATCTAAGAATTTTCCTTGGTTGTTGATAGATCTTTTGATTCCTCAACCACAGTTGCTCTATGTAACTTTTCCCTAAATCAGTTAAACTGTTAGTGAGCAGAGTTAGACGAGCATACATATCAGATATGGATTCATCCGGCCTCATTCTGAACATTTCATATTCTGAAATTAGCAAGTTGGCCTTGGTTTCACATACCTGAGTGGTGCCTTCATATATTACCTCTAGCCGGTCCCACATCTCTTTGACTGTGGCACATGTCGATACCCTTGAGAACTCCACCAGATGTAAAGAGCACTGCATTATGTGCTTGGCACCCCAGTTAAGTGTTGATCTCCTTATTTACTCACGGGTCGAAGTCTCCTCATCTTCAGGTAGCTCGTAGGGACCCTTGCTTACAACTCGTCAAATCTCATGATCTTGAGCTTGAATGAACACTTGCATGCGGTTTTTCCAATAAGGATAGTTAGTTCCAATGAAGAATGGTGGCCTGTTAACAGAATGACCCTCAGGCATATGACTTAGATGCCATTCCACCATTTCTCTCAAGGTCATTGGACCACATCATGAGAGATTGGCTCTGATACCAATTTCTGGGATCAAGCCCCAACCGTTGCGCTAAAAGCTCGAGCTGGTAGCGAAGGCGGACCGTATTTCCCTATGGCAGCACAAAGCCCCATGTCTATGCGTGCTGTGGGTGGGCATGAGGGGCTTCGCACATGGACCCCATAATCCATGCGGCAGGTTGGGCTGTCAACGCACTGATGTTCCACGTGGGCCCCATAACCCACGTTTCATAGTAAATCCCTAAGGGAGACGCTGGAATAAACCAACAATCTCCCCCCAGTGACACCCAGGGGATTTGAACCCGCAACCTCAATCTGATACCAGTTTCCAGGATCAAGCCCCAACTGATGCGCTAAAAGCTCGAGCTGGTAGCAAAGGCGGACCATATTTCCTTATGGCAGCGCAGAGCCTCACGTCTATGCGTGCTGTGGGTGGGCATGAGGGGCTTCGCACATGGACCCCATAATCCATGCGACGGTTGGGCTGTCAACGCACCGATGCTCCACGTGGGCCCCATAGCCCACGTTTCACAGCAAATCCCTAAGGGAGACGCTGGCATAAACCAACACGCCGAGTGGGCTAGCATGGAGCCCTTGGACACTGTCCGTGCCCGCTCTTGCATCTTCAAGTTATAAATCAAGCTACTTCCACGAGAAATATAAATGTAGGCCAATAATGTAAAGTTCAAACAATAAGTTCATGATAACAATATCAAGGAAAGAACGTACCAAATAAGAACATGTGAGTTCAAGGTCGAATTAAAGACAAGGTCATGCTACAGAAGGAATCCGACAGCATAACAGTACATTCATTAATTTCCATAGATTCATTAATAACTTATTGAATAAGGTTTGGGTTCTAGATAATCAAAAGACCATCTAGGAATAGCGTAGACTTAACCCTTTAGGTTAAACCACGGGTTAGACATGAATTGGGAGAACGCGGTCAAGAGGAGACCGTTTCTTGAAGATAGCGGTCGAGCAAAGACCGCTTTTAGACAGGGTCGACGCCAGAAGAAAAAGGGGTCGACGCAGCAACACTCACAGGATAACGTGGTCACAAACCAACCGCTACCAGAAGGAGGCGGTCGCCTGAGAACCGTGACTTAGTCTAGAGTGCATAAAACGCCGGTATCACATGTGCTTTCTAAATAATAGGATTTTTAGGGTACAACCAGCTCGACATCCTAGTGGAAATCCCAGGCTCGCGGAGACTTACGTAGGCCTTGAAATATGATCCCCTAGTCCGGCAGAAGGAATATCTGACGGAGAGGATCACAAGTCCAAGAGTTGCTCCTATCATGTGCAAGTGTAACTAATAGCAACGTACCGGAATACGCGCTATATGTGACTTATAAAATAGAAATAAGTTGGGAAAGGAACGTGCCAAAAAATAAATCAAAGTGAAATCAAATCATGAAAATTCTTTTAAGTACAAAACTATAGTGTTTTGGCATGAAATTAGCATAAGATTAAAATAAGTTTATAAGACATGAAGGGCATGAAATCTATCATGACTTATGCACAATATAACAAAAATCATGAATATCGGGAGATAACTAGGAATAAGACCTAATTACTTAAGCTTATCATATGTTTATAAAGGCTGATCTGTGTTCTGTTTAGAGTTAACAGGAAGCAAAAAATTGAAAGAATAACGTGGTCTAGCAAGAACCACTTCTTGGTAATAGCGGTCGGTCTGGAATTGCTTCTTGACAGTAGCGGTTCCTGAGGAACCGCCTTCTGCCTGCAACAGGCAGAAGATCAATAGTGCGTGCAAGGCCTATTCAAAGGCAAATAATGCATTACAACATACTATACTGAAAAGTAAAACATGATATAACAGAATTGAGGCATAGAGATACGTGAATTTGGATAACTTTGGCCAATTTATCATCTTTTCCATTAGATGCAGGGATATGCATGTTATGAAACCTAACTTGCGCAATCATGGAAAAACATGAAACATGACATGTAGGAAGCATGAAATCAATAGAAAATAGAGGGCTTTTACTTCTGACATGTTGTTTGAGCCATCATGAGATAACCTACCTTTAATTTGATCCTTAGACTTTGAATTTGTTACTGGAAGAAGGTCCTTGTTCTTGCGCGTCCTGCGTGGAACCTCCAACTTCCAGCAGCTCTATCTTCTTAACCTCTTGGTTTGCTAGCACAAAATTTGGAGGGTAGTGAGAAGACATAAAAAGGAATAATTAGTTCTAAAGACCAAACTTGAAATTACCTCGATTAGGGTTCCTAAATCCCTGATCTTTCTAAGAGAAATCCACTAGTTCCTGTGCGGTTTGCAGAGAACCAGTGACTTTTGAGGCTTCTAACTTCTCAAGGGCTTGATCTCCTGGCAGGGGGTTTAGAGGGAAGTTAGATAAAACTAAAAGGAACAAAATCTTTTAAAGGACAAACTTGCAAAGATGATTCCTTACCTTTGAAATATGTGCTCCAAAACTAGGGTTCACACAAGTCAAAGTTCGGGCTTATTTATAGAATTGGCCTGGGGTTTGAGGGATTAGAATTAACTAGGAGTCCTAATTTGCAGTAGGATCGATCCCCAAGAGTCCTAGACACATTTCCTTACTGGATAGCATCGATTCATGGTGATTGGGATGGTAAAAATCCTAATTTTTCACGCCTTCACCGATCACGTTCTCAGAAGGATATAGCAGTCGCCCTTGAACCGCTTTTTTGAGAACGCGGTCGAGCGATAGACCGCATTGGGTGATTTATCCAAAATTTTTGGATTTTCTTATTTATCCCTTATTTATCCCCTATTTACCCTATTTAAATCTGAAATTAACCCTAATTACGTCTCTAGAAGTGGGCTTGGGTCAAAAGGTCTGGGAATTGGGTTTTTGGGCCCAATTTAAGTGGGCTTATTTATTGGGGTAATATATGGCCTTTAAATTTATTTAATTAACCCATAATTCATTAAATAGCCCATTAAGCCTTTTTAAATACTTAATAATTATATTTAATTCCTAGAAATTCCTAAAAAATTTGAGGGTGTTATAGTGGCCACCTTGAGGATTGGGCGGCCAGCAGTCTAGCCGCCTTGGCTGGGCTAGGCGGCCAGGTATCTTGCTGCCTTGGGGTTCTAGGCGGCCAGTACCCTAGCCGCCTAGGGATCAGGGAAAAATGTATATATAACCTCAAAAAAATTCACCTCGAGGGCTCATGCGCCTGAACCCCCGACCTTATGGGAAGGGACAAGGTGGAGCCTACCTAAACAAGGATGAGACCCCACACTTCCAATCATCCAGAAGAAAAGTGTCACTTTTATGATGGCTAGAAAAGGTCCGCGGGATGTCCAAAATTAGGCGTCTACAAATGCCCTTCTGGAACACCCATTTTGCAAGGGAGCCCGACGGACTGATAAATGGGTGTTTCAGTAAAGAAACAAGCCTAATTAGGACATCCCACTCAAGGAGATTCTCGAGCTGAGATTGAGCTTCGCATAAGAACGGACAAGCATAATGCGATAGGATAGGTCATTCAAAAGGGGAGGAAGGAAAATTAATCTAAGAGGGCTTGTATCAGCAGTCCAAGGGCCCCCCTGGCATATCGGACGTGAGACTTCGACACACTCTAGGATGTATCGTAATCCGGCCCAAGGAGATACAAGACACCTAAAACAGTGTTGGGTTCAGTGCAGTATTCAGAGGGGGGGTGAATGAATATAGCCTATAAAAATTTTGCCCAATTAACAACTAGAATGCTAACAAGACAGATTAGATAATCTGAAGGCTAATTAAATCTTCTGTTCAACCTGTAAGCAAACAGATGGAGCGCCCCTATGCAAACATCTAGCGGAAGCAAAAACATATAGAGAAATCAAACCACTGCACAAGGGGTTTTTAGGTGGTTCGGTCCAACAGACCTACATCCAGCCCACACTCAACCTGAGTGTGGCTTCCTGCTGACTCACAGCTTGAACAGCTGGGCATCACAGCTTGCCATACATCAGCTGGGCAACACAGCTTGCCGTCCGAGGAATCCTCCTCGCCCCGCTGAGCAACAGAGCTTGCTGTCCGAGGAATCCTCCTCGCCCCGCTGAGCAACACAGCTTGCTGTCCAGTGGAATCCTCCACTGCAAACCACTAGGGATTACAGCTTACCCGTCCAGAGGTAGCACCTCTGCAAACCGCTGGGCAATACAGCTTGGCCGTCCAGTGGAATCCTCCACTGCAAATGCTGAGCAACACAGCTTGCACTGACAAACAGCTTGAAGAAATGTATAAAAGAAAACAAAAGATAGAACAAGACAGCAACGGAAAGCTGAAATAATGAAGCACAAATATAGCTCTCGAAGGAGCAATTCTGGCTTGGATTTGATCCAAAAGCCAGACAACCTCAACCTCTCTCTCTTTCTCAACTCGAGCTCTCTGTCTCTCTCTTTCTCTTCTTCATCTTCTGCTCTTCTTCTCTTTCTCTTCTCTTCTCTCTTCTTTCTTCTTCTTCTCTCTTCACTCTTCTTCTGCTCTCTTCTTTCTTCTTCTGCTCTCTTTACTCTTCTTCTGCTCTTCTCTTCTCTTTCTTCTGCTCTTCTGCTGGATCGAAGTCTCTGCACTTCTACTTTTTCTTTCTCCACTTCGATCACTCTTCATCTGAAGACGAAGACTCATATATATAGCAGCAGCGGCAGCTAGGGCGTGTGCTCTCCACATCTCCCGCCCAAAAACCTCTGCCACGTGTCAGCATCTCATCTCCTTGGATCACGTGCCAGACACCTGCAAGACAAATGAGAAGTTCAGTCGATTAACAAAATCAACTGAAGACAGTGTATAGACTTTATAACTCATACTGTAAAATGCAGTGTATAGACATGAAATGAACGCTGCATGATCGAGCCTAACCAATGTATAGACATTACAATGCTCATCCACTGAATAGACTTCACAGTGCTCAATCAGACTTCACGATGCTCAATCAGACTTCACGATGTGAGCGAGACAGTGTATGGACTTCAAAAGCTTGAAGGCCCAATGTACAGACTTTGAAGAGTCTGAACCAATGTACAGACTTGTAACGCTTGAGGACCGATGTATAGACTTAGGAGCATATGAAGTCTCAGGGGAACATCTATGGCCTCTGGACAGCATCACCAGCGTCAGGGGAGCATGTGGAGCACATGCTATCTCTGGGGAGCAATCGCTGCTCCAGGGGAGCATCCTCAAAGTTAAGGAAGCATTAGCAGTCACTGGAGGGCATACTCGGTCCCAGGAGAGCATCCGGGGGGACAGGCGAGCATGCACGTCTGATGTACAGACTCTACCAATGTATAGACTTGGTGGATAGTGATGCATAGCCAAATGGATGTACAGACTTCACTGTGAATGCATGAACAGTGAATGAGTGTATAGACTTGTGAGATGCATAGACCACAGCTATGTGTGGACTTCACCAAGACACTGCATGAACAGTGTAGTGTATAGACTTATGCATGAGACGCTGAGGAAGACGGTGGATGTACAGACTTCTGAGTGTACAGACTTTCCACCGACCAATGTATGGACTTGCTCAGCCGGAGGCACTGTATAGACTTTATGTGGGATGCTCAATGAGATGCTCAATGTACACACTTGAATGTCCAGTGTATAGACTTGCCTTAGACGCTAAATGAGACGGACGTTGTGCAGACTTGCTGTGCCGTGCATAAACAGTGCAATGTATAGAGTTCATGTGCTGTGCAAACATGCTAAGATGCAATGTATAGACTTATGCGAGCATGCTGCAGCCATTGTACAGGCTTGTCAATGTATGGACTTTAAGTCCAAAGTAAAGTAGCAATGTATAGACTTTGGACTTCGCCATGCTTACACTAAGCGATGTACACACTTGCTGAACCACTGTATAGACTTATAGAGATGACGCTGCAGACTTGAGAATGCTGCGCTGCAGACTTGAGAATGCTCACAGCGTTGACGCTGCATGAGACTCTAAATAAGATGGACAGTCTGAGGGAGTCGACCCATCAAGGATATCAAACATGGCACACTCATGCAATCTCCACAGACTAAATCAGATATAACACACTCAAGCATTCAAATCAACATGCCATCATCAAAATAAAACATAATATCATAATGCACTCATTGTGTTGCAATCATCAAAATAAAACAGCATTGCTATCATCAAATCAACATAGCACATGCTTGTGCCTAAGGGGCACAACATTCTCCCCCTTTTTGATGATGGCAACACACTGTGACAGTGAGTCACACACAAAATTTTCTCCCCCTTTGACATAATCAAAAAGAGAAAAAAAATAGTATAAACAAGAGTGCAAAGTGCATTATGCATGCAAATTCCCCTTATGAACATTCTCCCCCTGAATGTAAGACTCCCCCTGAATTATTTCTCCCCCTAAACTGGTTCTCTCCCCTTAATAATTGCTCCCCCTTTGAGAAGGAATATGAACAGATAGGTGAAGGTAGAGAAGGTAGGATGGTCAATAGACAACATCTGAATCATTGGTTCAGAAAATAAGCTTGATTATAAACAGCTGTTAAATTATAAGAATCAGCAACGTACAGTTTTGACAAAAATTCAGGTTTAACAGTGATAAATCTAGAGTAAAACACCTGACCCCTGAAAAAGAGTTTATAGATTCCATTTATAGCAATGAATCTAGGGCACATGGTATTAATAGATAAGTCTGAAATAATACCCTTTTGTGTTTAAACATGGAAGTTCAAGAAAGGCGACTTGAATATGTATTGAGAAAAACAATTTTCACTCAATGACTTTGATTTCAAAGGGTTACAGCAGTTTGATTTTCATTTTTCAATTTCTGAACCTGAACTAAGTGAATAGACATGTGGCATTTATGCTGTTGACATTAGGTGTACACCTTGATAAGAGGCAGGTACCCCCAATTACTAGGCATAAACTACAAGATCTACTTCAGATCAAGACCTACAAGGAATAGTCTTCACTTTTGACATTAAGGGTACACCTTGATTAGAGGCCAGTACCCTCAGTTACTTGGTGAGGACTCCCCCTATAGATTTGACCCTATGAATAGAGATAGCCTAAAGCACTTCATGACATGTGAATTTTCCTGCTTCTTTGGAGGAGTTCACAGTTTCTCAGTGCAATGAACCATTGCACTGTCACAATGTTCAGTTCTTTACATTTGTGATCTTATTTACTGCTGCCCTTAATTCATTTAGAGTGATTGTTTGAAAAACATTACACACTCTTGTTCACCTGTTCTAGATATTTCCAGTTCAACACATTTAGGCATTACAAAAAAAAACTTTTTCTATTTTAGCCATGAGAGAAAGATTAAGAGCTATAAAAGTTTTCTTTTATCTCAAATTCTGAAGTGCAGACACTTTTTTTTTTTTGTAAACCCCTGCCTAGGGTTGAATGGGGGACTGCACCTCAGTGGCCACTCCACCATCCACACATAAGAGGTAAATTTTATTGAGATAATAGAATGAGAAAATTACATCAGTAATATGCTAGGAATTCCTAGCTTGTCCAAACGAGCTGCACCTTTAACAGTAGCAGGAAGCTCGTGATAATCAAAGAAAGAATTACATTTGGTGCTACATGCTAAGGATGCTAGTGAGTCGGCCACTGTGTTGGCTTCTTTGAAGATATGCGTGAAACAGTCAACTGCATAGGACATGCGCCATATATCTCTAATGTAAGGGAGAATGATCCATGGGCAAGGAGTTTTCTGCTGGATTGCCTGAATTAGGATCTTAGAGTCACACTGAATGATGGTGGGCTGATCATCGAGAGTGTGGAGATATTGAAGACCATCATGAAGTGCCCTTGCTTCTGCTATAAGGCTATTGGAGTTGCCATAATAGTGAGAGAAGGCAAGGAGGATCTGTCCATCAGAGTTTCTGATAACACCACCACCGCCCGAAGAGCCATCTGATTTGCAGGCACCATCAGTATTTAGTTTGATGAAAGGCCAAGGAGGATGCAACCACTTTATAATTTTTGGGCGTGGACAATCTCTAGCAGCAACCTTAATGTCGAAATCTGCCAAAGTGATCCTGCTTTTGTGTGAATTTTCCTTGAGGCCTGAAAGGGCTATGACCTCCTTTGCTTGGGCAGTGATTCTGTTCAAAACAGCATGTTTCGATGCTCTCTTCCCTTCCTGTTTAGCAATGTTCCTGGATGTCCATAATTCCCACAATCCATAACCAATAGCAGCAACAGTGAAACAATCTAGCTTGGACTGTCGTCTAAGTGATTGAGTGGTATTGAGAATAATATCTTTGGCAGTTCGGCCATGAATCTGCAGGCCTTTGGATTGAAGGGCCGACCAGATAAAGGATGCAATGTCACTGGAGATGAATAAATGATTGATAGTTTCCTCAGCTGGAGTATTACAGCAATGACATTTAGAGCAAAGAGGAATACCAATAGACTTTATTCTATCATCAGTTGGAATACATTGATAAATAATTTTCCATAAGTGGATTGAAATCTTGGAAGGCAACCAGCTGAACTAGAGGTTATTCCATTTCGGAATGCCTTGCTGATTTTGGGTAGAGAATTCATTCTTGCAAACAGAAGAAACAGAACAATCACCTGTGGAGGATAAACTCCAGACTTCTAGATCACTGTCTTGTGAGAGAGTGGTATTCTGAACAGCAGTAAGGATGTCAAATGGGAGCAATCTGTTGAGTAGAGTACCAAGGTCATTGTTGGATTGATGATAGAAGTCTTTGACTGATAGGTTGTTGTTGTGAATTAGGTCAGCAAGAACATAAGAAGCCAAATTTTTATTTCCAATCCAAATGTCATGCCAAAAATTGGTGTTGCTGCCATCACCCATAATAACTAACTTGTGCTTGGTAATAAGATCTTTAGCATGTAACCAAGATTTCCGAGAGATACCCTTCATGTTCTTGAATTGAACAGCAGAAATATGTTTACCTTGGATATATTTTGCTCTAAAATAAACTGCCCACAAAGATTCATTGTGAATGGCTCTCCATAGCATCTTGACCCTCAGAGCAGTCTCCATCTGCCAGAGGGACATAACACCCAGCCCACCCTGGGATATAGGCTTGCAGATAGAGGTCCAAGATTTCCAATGCCTCTTGTTTCCAAACTGAGATGACCCCCAGAAAAAATTTGCAAAGCTTCTTTCCAATGCATTGTGTGTGCCCACATGAAGGGAAGAAGACGTCAGGGAATAAATGGGGATAGTGGTAATGTGCAGACACTTAACTCTCTAATTTATAAAGGTTAAACCTTTAGTTCCTTTCAATTTGTAAGAGTGATTCTTATAAGTGAAAAATTGCATTAATCACAGCTCAATATACTAAACCAGAAACAATTGCTGTTGTTCAGTGAAACAGATGGGGAAAAGATAGCAATAAGCATTATGGTCCAATGGCATCTGCTTGTCAAAGAATATGAATCAATTGAAATGGGGACAATGAGGAGTAAATAGGATTCAAGAATTGAACTAAACTCACAGCTCCCCCTGACACCATGATGCAAGGATTATGCTATGCAACACACTGTTCTACATGCAGACTATGCAAATGATGTAGGCAGAACTAAGACACATGCATTGACTGTGTACACTAAATGAACCATTCACAATCAGTAAGTTATGCATTTAACAACAAGCATGCAATGCATTAACACAAAACACATGCATTGACACAAAGTCTATATAGTGCATCAACTGAATACACTAAAAAAGCATTCAAATTCAGTTCAACATATAGCAAGAGAAGAGCATCAGATATGCAGAATTGAATTCAATAGCTGAGTCTAGAATGCAGACTGATCAGCTAGACATAAAGAGATCATCATAAATCAAGCAGATAGTTCTACAATTTCAGTTAATGAATTTAAAACAAAGTTCAGAACTGACCTGAAAGGTAGGATCCTGGGGTTTCCATTTGAGTGCCTTGGTCTGTTAACCCCTCTTTATTCTTTGACCCAAGGCACACCTGTAACACTATGATCATTTTGATCCTACAGGGACCCAAGCAGCTTTGGGTCCTACATTTACCTTGACAGGTGTTCTAAACATTCTTTTTGCAGCATTATCATCAAATTCCATTAGAAAACAGTCAGACATAGAATGTCCAAAATTTTCACAATAATAACATGAAACAACAGATTGTTTGGTCCTATGATGCATATCAACAGTAGCATGAGACCTATGAAACTTAGCATGAAATGTTTTGTTGTTTACATGAACATTTTGTTTCTTACTAGCAGCATTGGGAGCAGGAAATTTTACAAATTTAGAATTAAATCTACTTCCTTGAGCATGCCAACAGTCCTTGACTGTGTGGCCATGCCTCCTACATTCGAAACACCTTGGGCGCTTACCTTTGGAGCGAAGGTTATGCCTGTCAAACATCTTTTTGTTAACATGAAAATTAACAGGTTTAGAGTTGAATCTCTTTCTCGGATTCTGCCAACATTGAGCAGCAATGTGGCCAAACTTCCCACAACAAAAATAATTTAGATTCTGTCTCCTAGAATCATGATTTCTAGCATGAAATTCTTTAACATTCTGATTACCCTTTTTCTGATCAGACAGAACTTTTCTAGCATGCTTTCTGTCATCTTGTTTCATCACAAAACACTCACTCATAAAGTGTCCATGCTTACCACAATAATGACAAGAACAAGAACCATTAGATTTATTTAAAACATGGCACTTATCAGATGAGTTTTTAGCATGCAGATTGTTCCTTTGAGTTTTTGGGGTTTTCTGATTTTTATTTCATTTTTGAATTTCCTTAGCAGCATGCATATTTGAAGAAGAAGCTGAAGTGCTAGCTAAACCAGAGCTACGAATAAAAGTGGTGTACAGCTGGTTCTTCTTAGCTTGCTTAATTTCAGAAATGTTATCAATCTCCTCACATTGATCACTTACTACATCTTCCGAGGATATTTTCATTTTGCCTTTATCCTTAGCAACCTTAGATGAAGTACCATTCAGCTCAGTAATTTTACTTTCCAAAGAGATTATAAGATTTTCTGAATCAACTTTCTCCTTTTCACAACTAGCCAATTTTTCTTTTAATAACACAATTTCATTTTCCAAATCAGCAGTGTGTATTAAAAAACTAGCAATTTCTTCATCACAGCAATTGATACACTCTTTCAATACTGATTTCTCTTTTTCAATCGTCATCCATCTTTCAGAGAAAACAGTGTTAAGAACCATCAACTTTTTATTTTGATCTTTCAAGTAGACATTTTCTTCTTTTAGAGATTTGATTTGTTCCTTTTGAAAACTGTCATCAGAATCAAAATCATTAATCATGTCTTCGAGAATGGCACATGATTTACAAAAATTATCTTCACTGATGAGTTTGTTTCTAAGATCTTCATTCTCAGATTTCAACTTGTTCAACTCATCTTTTTCTTTATTCATGTCAGATTTCAAGTTTTCATTTTCAGCTTTCAAACGAGTGACTTCAAGATTCATGTCTTTTCTCAATTTTTTATTTTCAGATTTTAATTTCTTGGACACTTTAAACAGATTTTCATACATCATTATCAATTCATCAAAAGAAACTCCTTCTGATCCAGAGCTTATCTGAGATGAGGTTTCCTCATCATCACTTCCCCGGTTGGCCATTAAGCATATTGACTTTCCTCCTTCTTTATCACTGTCTTCGGTGTTCCCTTTGAATTTCGAGAATTTTGGATAGTCAGTCTTCACATGGCCAGCCTTCCTGCATGTGTAGCAAACGTTAGTGTCAACAATCTTGGCAGGATTAGAATTATACCTTGTTTGCTTTCTGCCTTCACCAAGCTTTCCTTCTCTTTCTCTCAGAAATTTCCTGAATTCACTGGTCACCATTTCAATGTCTCCATCAATTTCAGACCGCGAGAGGCTGCTTTTCTCGCTTAATGATCCACTGTGGCTAGATCTGTTTGCTTTGCTGGAGCCAGCCTTCAGCACGACTGGTTCCATTGCAAATAATCTGAAGACACAGAAAAACTGAAGGACCTAGACCAAATGAGCAAGGCAAGGCACTAAGTCGGAGAAACAAAATAACTAACACAAAGAGCACACTATGAAATGCACCAAACAGAAATGCGCTAAACCAGATGATCAAAGTAAATCGGTAAGATAGTGAAACAAATCAACGAGCAGAAGAAGCCCACTCTGATGTGCACCAAAACTAGCAGGATCCTCTGCAGATTGTTAGACCTGATAGATCAGAGACCCGCTCTGATACCAAGTGTTGGGTTCGGTGCAGTATTCAGAGGGGGGTGAATGAATATAGCCTATAAAAATTTCGCCCAATTAACAACTAGAATGCTAACAAGACAGATTAGATAATCTGAAGGCTAATTAAATCTTATGTTCAACCTGTAAGCAAACAGATGGAGCGCCCCTATGCAAACATCTAGCGGAAGCAAAAACATATAGAGAAATCAAACCACTGCACAAGGGGTTTTTAGGTGGTTCGGTCCAGCAGACCTACATCCACCCCACACTCAACCCGAGTGTGGCTTCCTGTTGACTCACAGCTTGAACAGCTGGGCATCACAGCTTGCCATACATCAGCTGGGCAACATAGCTTGCCGTCCGAGGAATCCTCCTCGCCCCGCTGAGCAACACAGCTTGTTGTCCGAGGAATCCTCCTCGCCCCGCTGAGCAACACAGCTTGCTGTCCAGTGGAATCCTCCACTGCAAACCACTGGGGATTACAGCTTACCCGTCCAGAGGTAGCACCTCTGTAAACCGCTGGGCAATACAGCTTGGCCGTCCAGTGGAATCCTCCACTGTAAATACTGAGCAACACAGCTTGCTCTGCTGACAAACAGCTTGAAGAAATGTATAAAAGAAAACAAAAGATAGAACAAGACAGCAACGGAAAGCTAAAATAATGAAGCACAAATATAGCTCTTGAAGGAGCAGTTCTGGCTTGGATTTGATCCAAAAGCCAGACAACCTCAACCTCTTTCTCTTTCTCAACTCGAGCTCTATGTCTCTCTCTTTCTCTTCTTTCTCTTCTGCTCTTCTTCTCTTTCTCTTCTCTTCTCTCTTCTTTCTTCTTCTTCTCTCTTCACTCTTCTTCTGCTCTCTTCTTTCTTCTTCTGCTCTCTTTACTCTTCTTCTGCTCTGCTCTTCCCTTTCTTCTGCTCTTCTGTTGGATTGAAGTCTCTGCACTTCTGCTTTTTCTTTCTCCACTTCGATCGCTCTTCATTTGAAGACGAAGACTCATATATATAGCAGCAGCAACAGCTAGGGCGTGTGCTCTTCACATCTCCCGCCCAAAAACCTCTGCCACGTGTCAGCATCTCAGCTCGTTGGATCACGTGCCAGACACCTGCAAGACAAATGAGAAGTTCAGTCGATTAACAAAATCAACTGAAGATAATGTATAGACTTTATAACTCATACTGTAAAATGCAGTGTATAGACATGAAATGAACGCTGCATGATCGAGCCTAACCAATGTATAGACATTACAATGCTCATCCACTGAATAGACTTCACAGTGCTCAATCAGACTTCACGATGCTCAATCAGACTTCACGATGTGAGCGAGACAGTGTATGGACTTCAAAAGCTTGAAGGCCCAATGTACAGACTTTGAAGAGTCTGAACCAATGTACAGACTTGTAATGCTTGAGGACCGATGTATAGACTTAGGAGCATATGAAGTCTCAGGGGAGCATCTATGGCCTCTGGACAGCATCACCAGCGTCAGGGGAGCATGTGGAGCACATGCTGTCTCTGGGGAGCAATCGTTGCTCCAGGGGAGCATCCTCAAAGTTAAGGAAGCATTAGCAGTCACTAGAGGGCATACTCGGTCCCAGGAGAGCATCCGGGGGGACAGGCGAGCATGCACGTCTGATGTATAGACTCTACCAATGTATAGACTTGGTGGATAGTGATGCATAGCCAAATGGATGTACAGACTTCACTGTGAATGCATGAACAGTGAATGAGTGTATAGACTTGTGAGATGCATAGACCACAGCTATGTGTGGACTTCACCAAGACACTGCATGAATAGTGCAGTGTATAGACTTATGCATGAGACACTGAGGAAGACGGTGGATGTATAGACTTCTGAGTGTACAGACTTTCCACCGACCAATGTATGGACTTGCTCAGCCGGAGGCACTGTACAGACTTTATGTGGGACGCTCAATGAGACGCTCAATGTACACACTTCAATTTCCAGTGTATAGACTTGCCTTAGACGCTCAATGAGACGGACGTTGTGCAGACTTGCTGTGCCGTGCATAAACAGTGCAATGTATAGAGTTCATGTGCTGTGCAAACATGCTAAGATGCAATGTATAGACTTATGCGAGCATGCTGCAGCCATTGTACAGGCTTGTCAATGTATGGACTTTAAGTCCAAAGCAAAGTAGCAATGTATAGACTTTGGACTTCACCATGCTTACACTAAGCGATGTACACACTTGCTGAACCACTGTATAGACTTATAGAGATGACACTGCAGACTTGAGAATGCTGCGCTGCAGACTTGAGAATGCTCATAGCGTTGACGCTGCATGAGACCCTAAATAAGATGGACAGTCTGAGGGAGTCGACCCATCAAGGATATCAAACATGGCACACTCATGCAATCTCCACAGACTAAATCAGATATAACACACTCAAGCATTCAAATCAACATGCCATCATCAAAACAAAACATAATATCATAATGCACTCACTGTGTTGCAATCATCAAAACAAAACAGCATTGCTATCATCAAATCAACATAGCACATGCTTGTGCCTAAGGGGCACAACAAAATAGGAGTAAGTAACAAAAGCAGGATAAGGGTAACATGACCTTCAAATCTCAGAATACCCATGGCGATCGCATGCCAAACACACTTGTCAAATCGGAGTGGAATAAGGTAGACAACAAAAAAGTGATGGAATTGAAGGACTTGGATGATTGACAAAGAAGGATATAGTCCAGGGCAGGCCGATTGGCAAAACCCTTCTCTCGACCTTTGTTTTCCTTCTTGCTGATTGGTGCCATGCTTGTCTATATGATTTTTTTTTCTTTGAGATGCAAAAGAAAGGACCTATATGATGCATGTTGGGTTTAAAGAGAAAATCTACCTAATGCATATCCAGAGGTATTATTGTTTGGTTTTGAGAAAGACGTTGGTCGAGAGTCCGACGAGTCCATCATCCCGAGGTCAATCATGAAACCAAATGACCATCGAATAACTTAGGGAACATAAATCACTCATTATTTTTATTAGAGAGGAACTCAGAGTTTATGTGCCTGAAGTTATTAGCCGTCGAGCTCTATATAATATAGTAGTATAGAGTAGGAGAAGGGGATGAAGAGCGAATCCCGATGCTATATGACCTACAACTGCACAAACACACGTTAGTGAAGTTCATAAACAGATAAGCATTTAAAGAGGAAGCATTCACTAAGGTAAGTAAGTGAGGAAAGCAAACATCATCCTTCGGCTTTACAGTGGGCCTAATAGACATAATTGAATTCCGCGGGGATGGTCACCAGGGTGTAAGTACGTCCCAAGAGATGATCATTCCCGACGATAGGGGAGTGCCTATGCTAACTTCACCTAGCACATCAATTGACTTCATTGAGGTGTCTGGTTGGGGGAAGACTAACTAAAAGGATAGTTCAAGCTCCATAGCCGAAGTCCATCTTGGACCCGCTGACATAGGTAGGATGTTTGTCCAATCATGGGGATATGGAGTAGAGAGAGTAAGGAAAAAGGTATTTGTAATGCAACCAGGCATCTGCTGAAAATCAAGTGATATGAAGGTTTCATTTGCTTAGGACTCAAATTGAAGTGCCGAGCTGGCGGAGTTCAAATGGCCATTAAGATTTATGGAAAGCAAAAGAACGAGGAATGCTCTTCCTCCGAACAAGGTAGCCAGGGATTTGACTAACTTGGATGCACATATGGGCATGCAATTTGCCCCTAATTATTTGTTGGCAATAGTGCAAGTATAAATCCCCTGGCGGGATGGGATGAAGTAAGGGGAGTAGCCTTTGGAGTCCGCAGTTGTGGGGTAGTGATGAAGGAAAGGAGGTGGTGTGGTGGTGTGTATAAGATGCATGTATCGGGGAGGTGCCCCTCCATTTTTTTAGATTTTTTTAGATTTTTTATTTTTTATTTGTTTTAGATTTAATTTTTTTTTGAATTTTAGCATATTACATTATTTTTGAATTTTTGGCATATTTAGATTGTTTTGCCAACGTCTGGCAACTGCCCATGAGACATCACAAAAATGATCAAATGATTGGTTCTTTCTACAACCTTCCAGGTATCCCGAGCGTACATGTAGGTTGATTTGGGCCTCTAGACTTCTCGAATGATAGTCTCGCCGGTTAAGACTTATCCTGATGACAATGCCGTCATGCCAAGCTTAGGCTCCTAGTTGTTTCCGACCGCAGAGATATACCAAAAAAGTGTTTAAGGTAAATGATTTACCCGACTCGGGTCTATTTCCTCACAACTCTAGATGATATAGGATGGAACACCTTGGAACCCTAATGGCCAACCGCACGACGCTGACTGGGAATCAGATGCCGTCGCATCGACAGGTGACCTGCATGAATTGACCTAAGCCCGAGGTTGATGAAAGAAAACACTAAAGGTGGATGAGAACATTGATATGCCAAAAACATGGAGATCTCTTTGTAGCTAAGGCTTTTGTTCTTTAGGGGTGGACAATCATATAGTGTGTTTTCAAAAAATGGCTACAAGCCGTCAACAAAGTTCTATCCCTAAGAATTTCTATTAGATTCCGCATCCCTAAAAGGAAAAAAGAATGTAGGGGATAAACTTCACAAGAGGATCGGCAAAGCCGTTAAAGCGATGAGCTATGAGCGAGCTTAGTTCACTCCACCCTTTCGGTGATTTTGGACCACCTTCGGGACTTGTTGTGCTTGTTGTGTTACCCCTTGAATTTGGAATTGATTTGTAGGGCTTTCTTTTATCTCGACTAGGCACGGTCATGATCAGGCTTTTCATTGTTGTGTCCCTGTGGTTTTGATGATAGCAAACACTATAAGTCATCATGTGTTTGCATAAAAATTGAATGATGATGCAATATGCATTTGATTATGCATTTGGTCATTGCATTGTGCATTAATGAGGATTGATTTTTGTGCATTAATGATGTCATCATAATCATTTGCATGATATGTGCATTTTCAGATGGATGCATTTTGATGCTGCATAGAACCTCATCAGATTGCATGCACAGTCATTTAATCAAACAGGTCGATGCATGTAGCAACCCTGATAAATGAATATTGAAATAAAATTAAAAACATACATATTACAGAAGTAATACAGACAAAATAAAACAAATTAAAGATAACGCCTCTGAGTAAGGCGTTAATTTAAAAAGAAACGCCTCTACATACGGCGTGACTAAAGAAAGGACGCCCACGAGTGTGGTCGTCAACTCTCACGCGACCAAATAGGTAAGTGAAAGAAACGCCCATATATTAGGCGTGTTTTAAAAACAAGGAACGCCCATATACATGGCGTTTCTTAAGAAACGACCTGAACTAGGTCGTTAATTAAAGAATCGACGCCCTGACCTAAGACGTTAATTCAGTTCGTGACACGTTCGAACCCAGAGCTTATCCAGGGAAAGATTAACCTAATCTAGTAAGTGTTTATTAGAGTAAGGACTCTATTAGGGATGTATTACCCTCAATCGAACACTACCTTTGTTAGGACTCCAAAATCCTATAAATATACCCGATCCATCCAACCCTAAACCATTTGATCGATCTACTGCTACACGGTAAGTGAAGAACATACGTTCTTCTTGTTTTCTTTTGCCCGTCTGTTTACAGTCGCATGAAGAATATTGATTATTCTTCCTCTCCTTTAATGCAGGTTAAGGATCAGGTGCTTGCGTAAAGAACGAGGTTATGATTCCTCGTTATTTGTCCTAGCTTCCGGTATGTCTGTGAAGATTATTAATCTTCCTTCGTTTCCTCTCCAGGTTGACGGAAGAACGATTGTTCTTCTTCTATTAAGTTGCAGTTGAAGCTTCAAAGCCCTTTCGTCTCCTTCATCCAGATCATAAGGTAGGATTTTCTGAAGTCTCGTAGCCCAAACTAAAAATAAATATAAGAAGCACCATGCATGATATATTTATACAGTTTGCATGTAGTTTTAATACGTTATCTGTAAATTTTTCAAGAAACGCCCTTGAATAGGGCGCTACTTTAAAATAAACGACCATCACAGTGGTCGTTAATTAAAAGTATACGCCTTGTATACAGGCGTTAATTTCATGAACAATCGCATGTAATCAATAATTGATCCTGTTTAAAATTCAATAAATATGAAATATCGATTCTAATATCTTGCATGACTCTACCTGTAAATTCCTGCTAATTTTCTTGTCATGATCATGTCTCCTGTCTTGAAAATTTATTTGTTGAAATATTATAAATTCCTTGAATTCACGACCTTGACAACGTCATTTTACACCTGTTAACGCCCCATCACAGGGCGTAAATTGAAAAGAAACGCCCCTTTCTAGGGCGCGTTTTCTGTAAATTCCTGAACTATGTATATCCTGTAAAATAAAATTAAACAGTAACGCCCCTTTCCAGGGCGTGTTTTAAATAAATCCTGAAAATTATTTATATTCTGTCAAATATTTAAATAATGAGACGCCTGCTTATATAGTCGTCAACTCTGAAGAAACGCCCCTGTCCAGGGCGCGTTTTATATAAATTATTGAAATAATGAATGTCACGCCCCGATGCGGAATCTCGGGACGTACGGTTAGAGGCAAGCGAGCAATATATAATTCCGAACCATTGCAATCCATTGCACTAAAGGTTGGAAAAGTAATAATCAGAGTTTTATTGAAATAAGGTTGAGTACACTGGGTAGAACGACTACAACCAAATAATAAGTAAAATGCTAGAACAATCTCTCACTAATGCTAAGGGTACAAACTGACTCAATAAACTAAAACTATCTCTCGATATCACTCCAGTTCATCCCCGACAAGTTCGTCACCTGGAAAGAGGGGAAACAGTAGGAGTGAGCTAAACACGCTCAGTAGATAACCACAAATAGGTTTAAGTAATTAACTATTGATTTCCAATTTATATGAAATGCAGTAAATAAAGAATGACGATAGAATATCTTGCAAGGTCAAGAAATATAGTAATTTATCAAGTAGTGAACAAGTAAAGTACAATAGAGAATTTGGCCAGCAATATGTTACACATGTAACCAAGTAAATACACACGAGTCGAGTATCAAGAGTTTGTCATAGACGTAACAAGTCAAGTCAAGTATTCGGGTGCAATGCCTCACCCATGTCATAAACATCCCAATGGGCTCAATATCTTTTCGGGCGCTCTCCCCAGGACCAGACTGGGCCCTTATGATGCGTCGGCATTTCATTTCAATTGGATCACCGATCCCCCGTCTAGACATAGTTAATTATGGCCAATATAATCAGATGAATTTCTGTCGGGTATAAGATGTAAAGGACGACACTTGTCTCCTCTGATTCAAGAGTATAAACACGACGAAAACCCAAAACAAGGTAGTCGTACGGCGAACACCGGGCCGTACTCTCATGAGTAACGAGTCACGGGGTTAAGAATGAACGGTTGACAGTAAGCCGTTCGAGAGAGAGAAGTAAGTTCTGAAGAACGAATATACGAACCACTCGGGTCGTATTTTTAAGAAATACGGTTCAAGAGAATCCGTATTAAGTATAACGATAATATCTAATTATAAGATAATTTATGCAAAGTAGTTACCGGGTTGCCAATAACAATTAAACCAACTAATTTCAGTTTAATGTCCATTGGTCAATTCCGGGCTCAAATATGACCGAAGGTTATCCAAGGGTAATCGGTCAATTTATCAAGTTAAAACGATAGTTATGATGTAACCGTAATTTACCACGGTAAAAATGTCTCACGGTAAAAAAATGTGAAGTTTACCGGATAGAGTGTCCGGTTAATTGGCCAAAGATTTGCCATAAGTCGGCCAGTAATATTTTGATTTACAGTAATTTACAGAAATTACCTATGGTAATTAACCAATTTATCCAAAGTTACAAGTGAATTACAATAGTTTCCACTTTAAACAATTTATCAAAATAGATATTACAAATAACAGAAATTTACTCATGTCATTATCTGTTATTTATATGGATTGTCAAATTTTACTAATTAACATTTTTAATAGGTCAAAATAGTAAAAATCAGGTTTTCTGGAAGTTAAACGGATGACAGTGGGCCGTTAAACCTACTGGCTGTAAAACGGTTATCTATGGGCCGTTTTAAGGGTAAAAGGATACTACGGTTATAGTGGGGCCGTGTATCATGTAAAGCGGTCGTTTTCTAACCGTGTATATAAAATACGATAAAATGATAATACTACTAATTTCATTCTAAAGCGGTCTCTGGTTGACCGTTATTCATGTGAAATGGTTAAAATTGGGCCGCTTAAAGCAATTAAGGCGGTCAGTTCTAAGTCGTCTAAGAGATAAGCGGTCCGGTTGGAACCGTCTTTCTTTGTAACACGGGAACAGCGAAAACAGAAGTATAATCCGGCAATGAGGGCTTCAATTCATGGGTTTAAGCATGGAAAATCATGAAATATACAAGCTAACATGATGCCCTATCATTCCTTTTATTGAATTCAAGTTTGTGCCATGGTTACCTACCTTAACCGATGAAAATAAGAGAAAGCTTGGGGAAGAAGATGAATAGTGGTCTTGCAAAGCTTCACAGCAGCAAGACAGCAGCAAGAAATCCTTAAGTTGCTTAAGAGGAATGCTTAGGAATGCTTCCTCTATTTATAGGTTTGTAGAGAAGTGTTTAAACTTCTCACGCGGGCTGGTCAGAGCCGCAATTCCCTTGGCAGTGTTGAAGACGTGTTTATGCCAACCCAAACACGGTTTCACGTGTTCCACAAGGTAAGGTTACCCTTAATCTAAGCCTAATCCCATAGATTAAGCCATTGTTAACTAAAACCTTCATTTAATGTCACTAAACGATTTTTAATGAAATTGACCCAGAAGACAAAATTGCTAATCAAGACGTGATCTTTCATATTATGATTTTTATGGAATTTTATCACGAGGTTTAATGTTAATCTCCCAATCTTAAGATTAAAATAATAATTTAACCCAATGTTCAACGGTTTAGTCGATAGAGAGAGTTTTTGATTTTTACCGATGAAACTCCAGAAGACAAAGTTGCTAAGAAAAATACTCTCTATCAGATGTGATATTTGCAGATTTTTCCAAGGTAGTTATATTTTCGGGTGAATACTGTTTTTCGCGTTTTTAAGTCAGGCTTAAATCACTGATTAAGCCATGTAAATGATTTTATTAGGGTCAGGTACAGGAGACCAAAGTGTTTATCATGGTGTTTGCTAATTAACTATCATTTTTCAGAATATTTACACGATAGTCAAAAACATTTACTATTTACTATTTACCTCAGTCACTATTCAACATTTACTATTTACGAAATTTAATATTTGTACAGAAACTCGGGGTCTTACAATGAAATTCTGCAAAAACGGAACATATGTAAACGCCCTTATGTTAGGCGTTACTTACCTGACTAACGCCCCTGACTAGGGCGTGTTTTTCATGAATTAATAAAATTATTGAAAATTCTGTAAAATAGAAATATGTAAACGCCCTTCTGTTAGGCGTTAATTACTTGAGAAATGACTTGACATAAGTCATTATTTTACTGTAAAACTAATTTTTCCTATTTTTGTTAACCGATGGTTTCATATGTTATATAATATATATATCGGCACTATTCTCCACTCCGTGAGTATAGTCCCACGTTTCATGTTGATTTATCGATCACACTCAACTCTCATTGACATACAAGCTCTCCATTGGACATTCCGTTCCTTTGGACTAGCGAGTTAGTCATAGAGACCTCCGTAAGACTCCTCGTAGCCTTGGATTCCCTCAAGGCCGACTGAGCTGGTTGTACCCTAAAAACCCATTACACGATCCTTGCCATGTCAATCTAAAGAAACATGGTATACCGGCCCTTATGTTTATACAAAGAGTATATCATAAGAAAATTCTTAATGGGATGATGATATCATGCCATATCATGTCGTTCTTGTAAACCTCAATTCTATGATAAGAATGAGGGTATCTTACTTTGATATACTGTTCATGTGGACCTCAATTCTATGATAAGAATGAGGGTATCTTACTTTGATATACTGTTCATGTGGACCTCAATTCTATGATAAGAATGAGGGTATCTTACTTTGATATACTGTTCATGTGGACCTCAATTCTATATAAAGAATGTCCATACTGATTTGTCATGGTACCTAAGTTAAGGGAACCATATTCTACCTAGTTTTATCGATATCGTGATTATACCGTTATTACCGTCAATCTATGTCCTTTGTCATATTTTGGACTCTATTCTATCCAAGTTGTCATACATGTCTACAAGCTTGATTATTGAAATTCTAAATTGGCTATATAAACAAGAGTGGATGTCAAAAATACATGATAAATGCCTACGCATATAGGGCCCGATCTGGTCCTGGGAGGAGCACCCGAAAGTACTTGTGCCCATGGGAGTTAAAATGATAAGGTATCTGGCATTATACCGAGTACTTGACTTGCTTGATTGGACATTCCACACACATCTTGTACTTGAATCGTACTTGACTTTACATGAAATGCGTGGCCCGAAAAAGGGTAATTTACTTGCTTGATACATGATAGCCAAAGTTCTTGACATGACTTGTTAAACGTGCTTGCTTGAATACCTTGAATACACTTGTCATCTTGTTGGAAGTTCATGATTAAGTTCATCTTATTTCTTGATATTACATTCTCTCTATCTTGTCGTTTTATGCGAGCATGCATAGCTTTATTGCATTCATGGAAGATGTAATTACTAAAACCCCTTGCTAGTACTTGAGATATAATTTCCTACTGAGCGTTCGCTCATTCCGTTTGTCCCTTTGTACTTTTCAGGTAAGTCCGACGACGATGGAAGTCAATCGGATGGGAATATTCAAGAGTGAAAGTGATAGAGCTGCTCAAGTGTCGTCTAGTCTTTCCTATAGTTTCTTGAGTCAAATATGTATTCTTTTCCTGTTTATTAAACAGAGTATTGGATTTGTAATAGACTATCCATTATGAAATAAAGGATTGGGTTATCTTGCTATTTTGCGCGTCTCTATCTTTGTGTCGAATACACGACCACTCTGATTGACATGATTGATATAAACTCGTCGCGCATCTCCGGGTATCTTCCGCGCTCGGGGCGTGACAGTCTTTGTGGTATCAGAGCCTAAGGTATTCAATTCCTAGGAAAAACCCAAGTCCAAGGATAAGTTGAACCTTTAAACCAGTGAGATTGGGTAGAACCAAGGGTTAGATTTAACATAGTATACGAGTCTTTAAATACGATCACGTACTAATATAGTTATTGTAATTGTAGGATAATGGCTGCCGAACGTGCTCAATGGCACAACATGCAGCGTACCCTTCAAGGGATGACCCAAGTGCTACAACAGGTAGCACAAGGTGGTGCTCCACGAGCTGGAAGCTTACACCAAGCCTTTAAGAATATGAATCCCCCGAAGTTTATGGGATCGATCGATCCGGACGATGCCGAGCATTGGGTTCGGGAAACCGAACGCATATTCCGTGTCATGCAATGCACGGACCAGGACAAAGTGCTATTAGCTACATTCCAGTTAGAGAAAGATGCTAGATGCTGGTGGGAGTCTATTGAAGCAACCATCGATCCTACTCAAGTAACATGGGAAGAATTCGTGGAATACTTCAATGCTAAATATTTCTCGGACCGAGTCCAAGAAAAGAAGGCTGCCGAATTCGCTACATTAAAGCAACGATTCTTATCATTAGCAGATTATGAAGCTCGGTTCTCCAGGTTATCTAGATATGCTAAGCATCTTATTAGCACGGAGAAGATGAAAGCACGTAGATTCCTTAATGTCCTTAGGCCCCACTATATTACTCAATTGGCGCCTATGGACATCCAAATTTATTCTGAAATAGTGCACCGAGCTCAATTACTTGAAGATGCCACGGAACTATCTGATAAGATCCGTGGAAAAGACAAGAAGGAACAAGTCACGGGTTCGGGTTCTTTCAAACCCAACTTTAAGAAGAGGCCCAATAATGGAGGTTCTTCCTCTCAAGATCAGAAATTCAAGAAGACCAAGCCTTTCTCTATCACCACTACCCCTTCGAATACAGTCTGCAAGCATTGTGACAAGGCTGGTCACAAGACGGAAGAATGCTGGAGGAAATTAGGAGCTTGTCTCCGTTGTGGAAGCCGTGAGCATCGGATTCCCGAGTGTCCATTAATGAACGACCAAGCCGGCGATGGTAAACGCCCGGTGACAAAGAATGCTCGTCTTCATGCAATACAGGAGACCGAACCTGAAGAAGAAGGCGGATTAGTGGAAGGTACATTGAAAATTTGTTCCAAATATGCACGTCTTATTTGATACGGGTGCATCGCATTCTATTGTTTCTAAGAAGTTTGCTGACCCGTTACCTCTAGAACCGGAATGGATGAAAATAGTGTTGTCTACTCCTCTCGGAAACGAGACGGATATCACGCATCATTACCAAAACTGTGAGGTATTGGTTCGAGGAAAGAATTTTCCTATTGATCTTATCTGTTTAGATCTAAAAGAATATGATGTTATACTAGGAGCAGATTGGTTATCTAAGTACCAGGCAACGGTTGATTGCCGTAATAGCAAGATCGTTTTCAAAGAATTTCCAGAACTGACTTATACTAGTCCTAAGAGTCGAAGCAAATCCCCTCTTATTTCGGCTCTTCGAGCAAGCAAGCTCGTCAGGAAGGGATGTGTATCCTTCCTTGCTTTTGTCACTGTTAAAGAAGCTAAGAAAACCAAGATAGAAGACGTTCAGGTAGTGCGAGAATTCCCAGACGTATTTCCAGAAGATTTGCCGGGATTACCCCCTCAAAGAGAAGTGGC
Source organism: Amorphophallus konjac (assembly GCA_022559845.1). Lineage (NCBI taxonomy): Eukaryota > Viridiplantae > Streptophyta > Magnoliopsida > Alismatales > Araceae > Amorphophallus > Amorphophallus konjac. Next base: position 293,402,560 of record CM040118.1, read on the forward strand.
CTTCACCATTGACTTAGTCCCTGGTGCTGGTCCTGTTTCAAAGGCACCATATAGAATGTCCCCTGCTGAACTCAAGGAGTTGAAGGAGCAGTTGATGGAACTAATCCAAAAAGGGTTTATTAGACCAAGTACTTCCCCGTAGGGAGCACCAGTCTTATTTGTAAAGAAGAAGGATGGATCCATGAGATTGTGTATCGACTATCGACAGTTGAATCATCTTACTATCAAGAACAAGTATCCACTGCCGAGAATCGATGAATTATTTGATCAGATTTCAGAATCCAAATATTTTTCCAAGATTGACCTCAGGTCGGGATATCATCAGTTAAGAATCAAGGATGATGACATTCACAAGACCGCATTCAGAAGCAGGTATGGCCATTACGAATTTGTTGTTATGCCTTTTGGACTAACAAATACCCCAGCTGCCTTTATGCAGTTAATGAATAGCATATTCAGGCCTTACTTAGATCAATTCATAGTAGTCTTCATTGATGATATATTGATATATTCTAAGACTAAGGAAGAACATGAAGAGCATTTGAGGATTGCATTGCAAGTCTTGAGGATAAATCAATTATATGCTAAACTCAGCAAATGCGAGTTCTGGCTTGAAGAAGTGGCTTTTCTCAGACATGTCATATCCAAGGACGGTTTATCTGTAGATCCGTCAAAGGTTGAAGCTGTAAGAAACTGGGAAAGACCCACTAATGCAAGCGAGATCAGAAGTTTCTTAGGTCTTGCAGGCTATTATCGGCGATTCATCAAAGATTTCTCTAAGATAGCCGTGCCCCTTACAAGGTTAACTCGTAAGGAGATCCGATATGAATGGAGTGAGGAATGTGAAAGAAGTTTCCAAACTCTTAAGGATCATCTCACTACAGCTCCAGTGTTAACTCTACCAATAGAAGGAGAGAAATTCGAGGTCTACACTGATGCTTCTGGCATTGGCCTCGGATATGTCCTAATGCAACAAGGAAAGGTCATAGCATACTCTTCACGTCAACTGAAGAAGCATGAGGAGAATTACCCCGTCCATGACTTAGAACTGGCCGCGGTAGTATTTGCCCTAAAGATATGGAGACACTATCTCTATGGAGTACAGTTCACTGTCTACTCCGATCACAAGAGTCTCAAATATCTATTCTCACAAAAGGAGCTAAACATGAGACAAAGACGCTGGCTAGAATATCTCAAGGACTTCGACTTCAATATACAATACCATCCCGGAAAGGGTAATTATGTTGCTGATGCCCTTAGTCGAAAGCCGAGAGCAATAATAGCCAATTGTATGATACAAGAATGGAGGTTACTTGAACAATTCTCCGAGCTCAATATAAGCTTGGACACGGAATCCAAATTTGTTACATTATCTCATGTAAGCATACAGTCAGATTTATTATCTGAGATACAAGCACTTCAGGGTGATGATCCTATATTAGTGGAAATCAAGGGCAGATTAGAAGGACAATCTGATTTTCAACTAACTTCTGATGGAAGATTATTATTCAAAGGTAGAACTTGTATACCTGATTGTCCGGAATTAAAGAAGAAGATCTTAGATGAAGCTCACCGATCAAGGTACACTATTCATCCTGGATCAACTAAAATGTACCAAGATGTAAAGAGGAACTTTTGGTGGCCCAATATGAAAAGAGAAATAGCGGACTATGTATCACACTGTCTTACATGCCAACAGGTCAAGGCGGAACACCAAAAGCCTGCTGGAAAACTACACCCTCTAGATATTCCTAAGTGGAAGTGGGAGGATATTGGTATGGACTTCATCATGGGTTTGTCTAAATCTAAAGGAGGACATGATGGAATCTGGGTTATCATTGACCGATTAACTAAATCGGTGCATTTCTTGCCAATAAAAAGCCGATGGTCAATTGATGTGCTAGCTGCACTGTACATCAAGGAAATAGTCAGGATACATGGAATTCCTGTCTCAATCGTGTCTGACAAAGATCCCCGTTTTACTTCTCATTTTTGGAAGGGATTACAACATTCGTTAGGAACAAGGCTCAACTTTAGTACTGCTTTCCATCCACAAACAGATGGTCAGACCGAGAGAACTAACCAGGTTGTTGAGGATATGCTTAGAGCATGCATCATTGACTTTGGAGGATGCTGGCCCGATCATTTACCACTAGTGGAATTTGCATATAATAATAGCTACCAAGCTAGTATCCAAATGGCACCTTTCGAAGCCTTATACGGAAGGAGTTGCAGATCACCCATATGCTGGAACGAAGTTGGAGAAAAATAACTGCTAGGTCCAGACATGGTAAGGGATACAACTGAGAAGATACAAGTAATCAGAGAAAGATTACAAGTTGCTCAGACGAGACAAAAAGCTTATGCTGATACAAGAAGGAGAGATCTTGAATTCCAAATCGGAGATCATGTATTTCTCAAGATATCGCCTGGACGTGGCATACGAAGATTTGGTGTTAAAGGCAAGCTTACGCCAAGATTCATCGGACCATTTGAGGTACTTGAAAGAGTTGGCGAGGTTGCTTATCGCATCGCATTGCCTCCTCAATTGTCCGAGGTACATAATGTATTTCACATATCCATGTTGAAGAAGTATGTGCACGATCCATCTAATATTATTGAACATAGAGATCTGGTGATCCAGAAAGATCTCACCTATGAACAGAAGCCTATGAAGATCTTAGATCGAGAAATACGAGCTCTAAGGAATAAGGTTATTCCCATGCTCAAGGTGCAATGGAATAAGAATCCCGAACGCGAAGCGACATGGGAGACCGAGGAATCTATGAAGAAACGATTTCCCGAGTTATTCTAAGAGGTATATACACTCTCCACGTGTATAATTATATATATTGAATTTGGGGACCAAATTTTTTTTAAGTGGGGGAGGGTGTAGCAACCCTGATAAATGAATATTGAAATAAAATTAAAAACATACATATTACAGAAGTAATACAGACAAAATAAAATAAATTAAAGATAACGCCTCTGAGTAAGGCGTTAATTTAAAAAGAAACGCCTCTACATACGGCGTGACTAAAGAAAGGACGCCCACGAGTGTGGTCGTCAACTCTCACGCGACCAAATAGGTAAGTGAAAGAAATGCCCATATATTAGGCGTGTTTTAAAAACAAGGAACGCCCTTATACATGGCGTTTCTTAAGAAACGACCTGAACTAGGTCGTTAATTAAAGAATCGACGCCCTGACCTAAGGCGTTAATTCAGTTCGTGACACGTTCGAACCCAGAGCTTATCCAGGGAAAGATTAACCTAATCTAGTAAGTGTCTATTAGAGTAAGGACTCTATTAGGGATGTATTACCCTCAATCGAACACTACCTTTGTTAGGACTCCAAAATCCTATAAATATACCCGATCCATCCAACCCTAAACCATTTGATCGATCTACTGCTACACGGTAAGTGAAGAACATACGTTCTTCTTGTTTTCTTTTGCCCGTCTGTTTACAGTCGCATGAAGAATATTGATTATTCTTCCTCTCCTTTAATGCAGGTTAAGGATCAGGTGCTTGCGTAAAGAACGAGGTTATGATTCCTCGTTATTTGTCCTAGCTTCCGGTATGTCTGTGAAGATTATTAATCTTCCTTCGTTTCCTCTCCAGGTTGACGGAAGAACGATTGTTCTTCTTCTATTAAGTTGCAGTTGAAGCTTCAAAGCCCTTTCGTCTCCTTCATCCAGATCATAAGGTAGGATTTTCTCAAGTCTCGTAGCCCAAACTAAAAATAAATATAAGAAGCACCATGCATGATATATTTATACAGTTTGCATGTAGTTTTAATACGTTTTCTGTAAATTTTTCAAGAAACGCCCTTGAATAGGGCGCTACTTTAAAATAAACGACCATCACAGTGGTCGTTAATTAAAAGTATACGCCTTGTATACAGGTGTTAATTTCATGAACAATCGCATATAATTAATAATTGATCCTGTTTAAAATTCAATAAATATGAAATATCGATTCTAATATCTTGCATGACTCTACCTGTAAATTCCTGCTAATTTTCTTGTCATGATCATGTCTCCTGTCTTGGAAATTTATTTGTTGAAATATTGTAAATTCCTTGAATTCACGACCTTGACAACGTCGTTTTACACCTGTTAACGCCCCATCACAGGGCGTAAATTGAAAAGAAACGCCCCTTTCTAGGGCGCGTTTTCTGTAAATTCCTGAACTATGTATATCCTGTAAAATAAAATTAAACAGTAACGTCCCTTTCCAGGGCGTGTTTTAAATAAATCCTGAAAATTATTTATATTCTGTCAAATATTTAAATAATGAGACGCCTGCTTATATAGTCGTCAACTCTGAAGAAACGCCCCTGTCCAGGGCGCGTTTTATATAAATTATTGAAATAATGAAATTCTGCAAAAACGGAACATATGTAAACGCCCTTATGTTAGGCGTTACTTACCTGACTAACGCCCCTGACTAGGGCGTGTTTTTCATGAATTAATAAAATTATTGAAAATTCTGTAAAATAGAAATATGTAAACGCCCTTCTGTTAGGCGTTAATTACTTGAGAAACGACTTGACATAAGTCATTATTTTACTGTAAAACTAATTTTTCCTATTTTTGTTAACCGATGGTTTCATATGTTATATAATATATATATCGGCACTATTCTCCACTCCGTGAGTATAGTCCCACGTTTCATGTTGATTTATCGATCACACTCAACTCTCATTGACATACAAGCTCTCCATTGGACATTCCGTTCCTTTGGACTAGCGAGTTAGTCATAGAGACCTCCGTAAGACTCCTCGTAGCCTTGGATTCCCTCAAGGCCGACTGAGCTGGTTGTACCCTAAAAACCCATTACACGATCCTTGCCATGTCAATCTAAAGAAACATGGTATACCGGCCCTTATGTTTATACAAAGAGTATATCATAAGAAAATTCTTAATGGGATGATGATATCATGTCATATCATGTCGTTCTTGTAAACCTCAATTCTATGATAAGAATGAGAGTATCTTACTTTGATATACTGTTCATGTGGACCTCAATTCTATGATAAGAATGAGGGTATCTTACTTTGATATACTGTTCATGTGGACCTCAATTCTATGATAAGAATGAGGGTATCTTACTTTGATATACTGTTCATGTGGACCTCAATTCTATATAAAGAATGTCCATACTGATTTGTCATGGTACCTAAGTTAAGGGAACCATATTCTACCTAGTTTTATCGATATCGTGATTATACCGTTATTACTGTCAATCTATGTCCTTTGTCATATTTTGGACTCTATTCTATCCAAGTTGTCATACATGTCTACAAGCTTGATTATTGAAATTCTAAATTGGCTATATAAACAAGAGTGGATGTCAAAAATACATGATAAATGCCTGCGCATATAGGGCCCGATCTGGTCCTGGGAGGAGCACCCGAAAGTACCTGTGCCCATGGGAGTTAAAATGATAAGGTATCTGGCATTATACCGAGTACTTGACTTGCTTGATTGGACATTCCACACACATCTTGTACTTGAATCGTACTTGACTTTACATGAAATGCGTGGCCCGAAAAAGGGTAATTTACTTGCTTGATACATGATAGCTAAAGTTCTTGACATGACTTGTTAAACGTGCTTGCTTGAATACCTTGAATACACTTGTCATCTTGTTGGAAGTTCATGATTAAGTTCATCTTATTTCTTGATATTACATTCTCTCTATCTTGTCGTTTTATGCGAGCATGCATAGCTTTATTGCATTCATGAAAGATGTAATTACTTAAACCCCTTGCTAGTACTTGAGATATAATTTCCTACTGAGCGTTCGCTCATTCCGTTTGTCCCTTTGTATTTTCAGGTAAGTCCGACGACGATGGAAGTCAATCGGATGGGAATATTCAAGAGTGAAAGTGATAGAGCTGCTCAAGTGTCGTCTAGTCTTTCCTATAGTTTCTTGAGTCAAATATGTATTCTTTTCCTTTTTATTAAATAGAGTATTGGATTTGTAATAGACTATCCATTATGAAATAAAGGATTGGGTTATCTTGCTATTTTGCGCGTCTCTGTCTTTGTGTCGAATACACGACCACTCTGATTGACATGATTGATATAAACTCGTCGCGCATCTCCGGGTATCTTCCGCGCTCGGGGCGTGACAATGCACATTTTCATTCAGCATAGTGAGGTCGATGCTACTTTGTCCTTCAGCTTACTAAGGTCATTACACATTTCACTTTGCATGTAGAATGCTTATATAAGGTCGATGCTAGTTTGCCTCTGTGCAGGACCAAGGTCGATGCACATCCAGTCATTGCAGGACCAAGTTCGATGCACATTAAGCTTGTGCAGAACCAATGTCGATACACTTTGTCTGAATGCATTGTAAGGTCGATGCACATCTTCCTTAGTTCATTCAGGTCAGTGCATATTACTGTTCACGCATTTACATAAGGTCTGTGCATGTTTATTTGCTAGCTGTTATATGATCGGTGCACATTTTGCTGCATGCACATTAAGGTCGATGCACATTCTGCATTAAGCATATTGAGGTCGAAGCACATTTTGCTTCTAGCACACCAAGGTCGATGCATGTTTTCTAGAAATGCATCAGGTCGATGCATGTTCCCATTGGTAGCAACCTAAGGTCGGTGCACATCGAATGAATATAAGGTCGGTGCACGTTATGGTTTCAACACTACAAGTCTGTGCACGTTTGGCTCCAATGCTTCAAGGTCTGTGCTACTTCATAATATAGGTCTGAGCATATGTGTTCACTGCATCATGCAAGTCTGTGCACATCTATTTACCAGGTCTGTGCACATCAGGTCATATGTTATGAGGTCTGTGCATGTTTGCAATCATCAAGTAACTAAGTCTATACATGTTTTGATTTCTACATAAGAGAAGTCTGTGCACATTGCATTGTTGCATAACCAAGTCTGTGCACATTTGCATTTTACATAACACAGTCTATGCACATTTTGCATTTTTGCACAACACAGTCTGTGCACATTTGCTCACTATACACTTTGAGATCTAAGCATATATACAATTGAACTCTAAGCTTTGTGGTATGAGCACATATTTATATGTACAATTGAAGTCTGAGCACATCCACCCATTTGTTCTTCAAGGTTGAAGCATATGCATATATTAGTCATGCTGACCAAATGTTTGATGAAATGTCTCAGAGAGTCTGATGATTAGCAGAGTAGCACGTGAGCTCGAACTGAAGCAGGCACGTGTTCCCAGAATGGTTGGAAGCTAGCACGTGGTCCCAGGAGCTTATGATTGGGCACGTGATCCAAGGCTCTATGGTAGAAGAATATTCTCATCCCTGCCACGTGGTCCAATAGGATATGAATGGAATAAAATCACCCTATCCAAAGGGCTTTTACGGAGCCTCTGTTTTGGGTATAAATAGGGAGCTTCCTCCACTACACAAAGGCAGAGAGAAAAAAAAAGAGAGAGAGAGAAAAAATAGAGAAGAGCCAGAGAGTAGAAAGAAGAGCCGCCAGAGAAGAAGTTGTTGCGTAGAGAGAGCCAACATCTGAGCAGAAATGAAAAGAGAGAGAGGTCGAGATTAAGAGAAGAAGAGAGTGAGAGGTAGAGATTGAAGCAGCAGGTTCTTTATGTGAAGATCAGTAGTTATCTGTTCCAGGATCAAATCCTGAACAGCCTGCTCCAGTTGGAGCTACATCTTCTTTCCTTTGTTTGTACTTTTCTTTGTTCATTTTCTGATTCCCATCTTGTTCTTCCGATTCTCTGGTTTGAGGTCGGGTTCCTCCTGAAGATTCAGGAGAAGGGAGACTGTGTCTCCAGTTTGCGAGTGGCAGGGTGTCACTCGTGGTTTCCCTCTAGGTGTAAGAGGAAGGGAGACTTGGGTCTCCGGTTGTGAGTGGCTGGGGGTCACTCACGGTTTCCCCTCTGGTTTGGAGGAAGGGAGGTTTGCCTCCGATTCTAGTTCTGTGGAATACAGAGCCAGAGTGTTGGTCTTATGGGAAGCAAGATCAGGTCGAGGGATTTGTTTCCCTCAGGGCAAGTTGTTAGGCAACGTCTGTTGCAAACTGAGTTTGCTTTGGTTTCTAGCTTCTGCTAGTGGAATCCTCACTCTGGTTTAGAGTGAGGAGTGGATGTAGGCAGATTGGTGTCTGGCCGAACCACCTAAAAATTTGGTGTGCCGTGGCTTGCTTTGTGTGCTTGTTTCTTATATGATTTGCATGAGCTATTGATTCACCTTAGATGGATGCTAGGCACATTTCATTTGCAACTGGATAGCCTACAACTTTATTAGTTCACCGATTTCTCTAAAATAAATCTGAATAGGAATTGCATGAATAATTATGTTCAACCTGCCGATTAGTATTGTTGGCTTGTAATCACAGCTGCTTTGTGTTATCCGTGTGCCCAGTATAGTCTAAGGCCACAAGTGTTTGCTTGGTGTTCGAGTGTGTGCTTCAATAGATCCTTGTTTAAATTGAGCCGTGCTATTCTGCTTCTGCAATAGTTTTGAACGAGGATTCATTCACCCCCCTCTGAATCCGTGCCTTGCACTCCAACAAGTGGTGTCAGAGCGGGTTGCTGTCTCATCGGATCCAACGATCCATATTAGATCCTACTGCTTCTTTGGTGCATTTCTAAGCATACCTATTTCGGTGCATTGAATTATTTGTTGATTTTATCCATGGCCTGTCCATCGGTTTTTGATGGTACTAAGTTCAACCTTTGGCTTAACAACTTGCGTATGTTTGTTAAGTCTGTTGATCCAGATCTGTGGAAGCTAATTTCACATGGTCCACATAGACTACCAAAAATGAAGTCCAAATGGACTGACATTCATAGATCTGTGTGTGGTAAAAATAAAAAGGCTTTAGAATTGATGAAAGCAGCTACTAACAAGGCTTTGCATCCTTATTTCCATAATTGCAGGTCAGCTAAGGACATACTAGACAAGCTGAAGCTAGCCCACAGCTGAGGCGAGGACATCTGCATGATGGTCGATGGCAGTAATCAAAATAGCAGCCAAAATGAAGAAGAGGACAATGATCAGGTAATCCCCTTCGAGAATTTCACTCTAGATGATTGGCAGGATGCATATGGTGATTTATTAGAGTCACATGAGATGTTAAGAAAATAATATAAAAAATTGAAAAAGACAACTGGTTTGAATAGTTCTAATTCTTCATGTGAAAACTGTTCAAAACTGAAACAGTCTTATGATGGTTGTCTATCTGATATTCAAAAGTTTAAGAAACAAATTGGTTTATTAAAGAATGAAAATCAAGAACTTGCAAATTAGATTTCTGAACTGGAGGAAAAACTTAGTTCAACAGATACTGATCAAAATCTTATCAATAACTCAGTTCAGAATAAAAAATTGTTGAAAGATCTTGAACGTGTTAAGTCAGATCTAAACAAGCTGAAATCTGAAAACGAATCTCTCAGAAAATCTGTTAAAGAAAATGAAGAAAAATTTGAGAAATTTAAACAAGAGAAGAATCTACTTGTTGAAAAATTTGCTGCTATCAAGTCTGTAAACATGGAGTTACAGAAAAATGTTGAAAAATAGCAAAGAGATCTGAAGGAATTAGAAACTAGAAGAAAGCATGAAATTAACTCAGATGATCAGGTTCTAATAAATGAGTTAATTCAAAATGATAAACTTAAGGAAGAAAATGAGAAGTTAAAATAGCTGAACTCTGCTATATCTGAAAGGTATCTCACATTGGAAAAAGGAAAAATCGCTTGTACAGACAAATCTGAAAAAGTTGATGAGCTTAAAAAGGACATCGAAGAATATAAAACTGCTAACAAAGTATTGAATGAAGCTGTTAATTGCAGTGAACAAGAGATTGCGTGTTATGAAATACACATTGCATCTCTAGAAATGAGATTCAGGATTTGAAAAGTTCTTTGTCTAAATTTATTAGTGGGCAAGATAATCTGAACAAATTGCTAGGAACAAAGGTCAACTTTCAGAAGGAGGGGTTGGGCTATAACCCTGTAAATAAAAAGAGTTTTGAAAATAAAATTCAAACATCTTTTGTTTCTAGTTCTGCTTCTCACAGTTCTCAAAACCCACCTGTCTTTCAGTTTATGGCTCAGAAACCTTTAAAACTAAGTGAAAAGTAAAAGAACAAAAAGGTTCCTGCCACTTCACTGCATGGTGTTCAAAAATCATCTATGCACACGCATGCACATAAGAAAATCATGACATGTTATTACTGTGGCATGTATGGTCATTGCATGGATAATTGCCTTGCAATGAAGAAGGATGATCTGAAGTTTAGTAGAAATCATGCTAAGAAGTCTCATGATAATAAATATTTTTCTGCTCAAAGTAAAAAGTTTCAGTGCTTTTATTGTCATAAAATTGGTCATCTAATGCATGAGTGTAAACTAATGAAACAAGATGACCTGAATGCTAAGAGACCTTAAGTTAAAAATCATGGATTTCAGAAGAAGAAAATTCATTGCTTTTGTTGTGGCAAATTGGGCCACATTGCTGCTCACTGTTGGCATAACCAGGGAAGAAATTTCAATTTTAAATTTGCTAAATTCACTCCAAAAGGACATGAATTTGACAGGAATAAATTTGCATTTAAAAGAAAGATTCCTGCATGTTATGAATGTGGAAAACCTAGCCACCGAGCCTTCAACTGCTGGATGGCAGGTTATGAAAAATAGTATGTTCATGCAAATAACAGAAATTTTCATGTTAATGCACATAGATTCCATGCTTATGATAATGTGCATAAAAAGAACTCAAGATCTATTATTTCATGTCATTACTGTGGAGGCTTTGGGCACTCTATGAGTGATTGCAATTTAATGAAATCTAATGATTCACATGCTCAAAGATTGTGGAAAGCACCCATCAGAGGTGCTACTAACCATGTAGGACCCAGAACTCTTGGGTACCTAAGTCTGCAAAATGAGAATCCGTTTTGTAGGTGTGCCTTGGGTCAAAGGAATAAAATGGGTTAATAAGCCAAGGCACCTGAGGTTGGTAAAAACCCCATTTACTGTACGTTCACAGGTTTGGTTACTTGAGTTTTCAATAACCTCCTTCAGATAGATACAAATCATGCTTTATTTGTTAATTGAAATCTCATGCATATATGGTTACAACTGCATCTGTCAGCTGTATCTCTGTCTCTTAATGCATATGATTGAGTTATCTGTGCATATATGAGATTGAAAGAGAATTGGATATCATTCACTGAAAATCAGAATTATCTGTATTTGATGCACACTCATGTCAATTGCATTTGTTTGATATTTGTCATAATGCATAGTCACTGAAAATAAATTGCACTTCTGAATATCTGAATGGCTGGAATTTGATGCCTGCATGTTGTCTCATGCATAAAATGTTCATTTGCATACATAACATGCACACATATTCACATTTGCATATGCTTAGCACATTGTCAATTTAAGATGCTCATAGGACTGCATTTGTATTGCATTGTCATACATGATCTCATGGTATATCAAATAGTTTAGTGCTAAAGGGTAGATGAAGTCTATCTAGAAGCTCTAACCATGTGTGAGGTGGTCATAAGACCAAGTCCTCCGCCTAATACCATGGATCAGTGTTGAGCAGTCTAGATGGTTGTGAGTATAAGTCATCAAACTCCCTGCATATTTGTCATTGCATAGGCTACATTCAGGACTGTCACACATGGCATATAGACAAGGGAAGTCTGTCAAGTCTTTTTGCTTCATGCATATTTGGTTAGATTGATCCCCTTGTATGCTCTTCATATCATAATTGTCATATAGTATAATAAACTTAGGGGGAGTCAATGCATAAGCATACATTTGGTTAATTGCATATCTCTCATGTTGAAAATACCAAAAAAAAGATTGAGTGCATTCAGTAAGGGGGAGAATCTAACAAGACTGTGTTCTGCATGGCTATTCATTTGATTCTTTAATATCTCATTCAGTCAACTGATATCTTCACTGTTTAGCCATATCTTTGCTCATTCTACAATCTTTGCTCTTCCTGCAACATACATCAAAAATTGGCATCAGTTTGTATCTGCTCTAAATTCACTTGAACTGTTACTCTTCTTGAATCTGAATAGCCAGAATTTCATGCTTGCTTGATATCTTGCTGCATATAAGGCTCATATGCACACACTCATGCTCAGCAAAGTTGTCATGCATATAGGACTGCATTTCCACTGCATCATCATGCATATTTGTAACTCTTGCATACATGTTTAGATTAAGTCTTCTGCATGGTCTGTATATCATAGCTGTTATTTCAATGCATTGACATAAAGGAGGCTCATGTGTGATAATCATTCTTGTATGTCTTCCTCCTCTCTTTCTGGCATTTACACTTCTTGCTAGCTTATGCATGTATTCAGGGGGTGCATACACTAGCTTCAGGCAATGGTTGTTGAATATCTAGTTCATTGTTCCTTTACTGTCTATCTTGGTCGACCAGATTCCTTATTTCTGTCAACCGTTGATTCAACTCTCAGCTTGAGCTGTCATCTTGGCAATGATCCTTATTGATTAACACTTTGTGCTACATGTGTAGTGGAATTCATCTCAGTTCCTTAAAATCTGTACTTGAACTCAGGTCTCCTCAACTGTCCTGATATTTGTGTTTTCACCTATTTTCAGCTATTCTGAATTTCACTTATATCTATCTTGAGATCATCTGAGTACATTAGTTTCATGTTTTTGGAATCTACTGTCTGTTGCTCCTATATTTGCTGAAGGGGAGATTGTCATAACTTTTTCCTGCTTGATTTTCACTACTAAATCTTAGATCTAGCTGCTATCTGAAGAAGATGATTGCAATTCATGAAACCCTCTTGATCTATCTGTAATTCAGGAAGATTTCAATTTGTATACCTTGCTCATAAATCTGAAAATTTTGTCAATAAGGAATCTTCTATTATAAGGGATTATGAATATCTGAGATTCTCAGCTGGTTTAAGTTTCATGCATTTCTTGAGTTTGAATTTGAACATTCTGAAAATATCTGAATCAATCTGTTTTAATAAACTTTAACCAATTGCTTCATGATTATATCTTGTTAGATCTTCTAAAATCCATAAGTTCTTATCATGGCTTACCTTGGTTAAAATGCTTGATGTGAATATTGTTCTTAAGCATTTGGTCACTCTAAGATTTGTCTGTAGGATAATATATGGTCAGAGCAATGGCCTTGGTCACTAAGAAATTGGGTTCTTCATCAAAGAAATGAAGTCAACCCATATCATGAAGTGCCATAGTTATCTCTGTTGAAAATTTGATGAAAAATCAGTAAAATGTTAAGGCAGAGCAATGATTAGGTCGCACTGAGAAACTGAGACCCTCATCAAAGAAATGGAGTTAACCTACATTATGAAGTGCCCTAGTTAACTCTGTTCAATATGAATCATGACAGTTAGTCATACTAAGTGCTCATGGATACTTACGTCTAAACAACGTGTATCCTCTAGTTACAAGGTGTGCACTAAACTTGATTAATCTTGAAAGATAATTAAAATAATAATAATTAAAAAAAGTTTGCTGCTGCATAGAAAGAAAAAATCTAAAATGTTACTGAAATCTTGGACACAATCTGATGCTTTCATGTATGTTTAATCTCAATATTTGTCTTTTGCAATTACCAAATAGCCATTGAAAATGAATGATTAAGATGAAAGGAGATCAAACTAGATGTTAACATGAAAGCTTGGTTCACTTTTATTAAAATTTGTTTTCAGATATGAGTACAGAAACCTTCATGAACAAACTTTGAATACATTATATTTAAACCATTATGTAAAATAAAGATCATTTCATAAGTCTTTATAGTAGAAGAATCTGAAATATCTTCAAATTTTGGATTTATGGAATGACTATCTCATTGAAAATGTTCTTGAATATCTTGATCCCTTGGGTTTTTCAATCTCTATTGTGCCTAACTTACTCTGCTGGAAAGCCCTTGCTTGTTTGCTCTAATTCTTTTACAGCTGAAACTCTGAGCTTGTCTTGACGGTCATATTTCTTGACTGCACTTCTCACTGCCATATCTCTTGGCTTGTTTGACTATCTAATTGCCCTTGTGCTTTTACTAATACATTCTAATCATTTCTTCCTAGCATCTCTTATAGCTCTGTTGGGATCGCTTGTTCTATAGGTGTTTTATTGACAGGCTTATTTGGTTTATTTACACGTCGATCAACCAATTAACTAACCGGTAATTAACTGACTGATTGACTGCGCAGGCGTGCCAGTCACATATGTGACGAGTTTATTATGTGCTCATTCTGACCCGTGTCGGGTGAGAGTGAGGTTCGGTCAGGACTAGCAGTCCGCCACACCATAAAGGCTATGACGTTAATTACATCCCCCACGAGGAGGGGAAAACCTTTGATTAATTGCCGAGATAGCGAGCTATCGAGGCCGGAATAAAGACGCGAAGATATGAACGTGACAGGGTCACATGAGATGCTTCTATCTATCATGCGAGAGAGGCATGGTTCATTAAGTTGGATACCCTCGATACGTGGCGGAGGACATAGGTCCGAAGACCACCATCGCGCATGGCAAAGACTTCCAATCGGGAGTGACCCGGACTTCCGTTAGGGCCATTTGATATATGATGCGCACCGACTAGCGTCGTTAAGAATAACGTGCCACAATTTAAATAATTCACACTAACTCACTTTAAAAGGTATAAAATTAAAAATATAGTGGTAAGCGGAGTCGATCCCACGAGGAGAAATAATCCTTATTGAACAAGTTGGAAAAATCACTTTATGCTTTTGAAAACTGAGTTTTGAGTGTGATTAAGACTAAAGAAAATAAACTACAAGGAAAACTTAATTAAAGAAGTTAAGAGGGTTTAAGAAGAGAAATTGGAGGAGATAGAGAGAAAAAATTAAGACAACCACAATATGCGAAAAATGAGTTTTATTACCTTAGGAGGTGGCAAGTACAATGTAAATAAAAAAAGTACAACTTAGAACATGAAAAAGAAAAGAGCTTGAGAGCAAATGGATGAAGAGCAATGCCGCCTCCTTTGCCAAGCCTTGGATGTCGCCCCGCTTAGGATGCCGACGCCGTGAGAAGACTAATGGATGAAGATCCGCCTTGGGATATGAGAGGAAAATAGAGGAAGAAAGAAATAGATGGAGGAAATTTGAAAATAGTGCAAAAGGGTGTGTGTGTTTTGAGAAGAAATAGTGAAAAACCAGATTGAAAACAGAGGGTGATTTGGAGGAAGAATAACTTTAAAATCAGAAGGAATTAGGAACAGTGGTAAACATGAAAGTTGTAGAGATGGAGAAGATGAAGAAGATTGATGAAGACTTCAAAGTTTAAAAACGAGAGGAAGATGGAGAAAATTGAGGATGAATAGGAGGTGGTCGCGGATGAACAGTGCAGAACTCTAAAAATCTGAACTTTAGAAAATTGACTATAGCTTTAAAACGATGAGGAATTGGAAGATGAGGTAGAAAAAGAAGTTGAAGAACTTTCAAATACGCACAACTTTCATGAAGAACACAGAGAGAGATACGGACCAGAAGGGGGAGAAAAATGATGAAGAACAGAAGGTGTGAAAATCTTTTATCAACTGAATTGATGCCCTTGGAGCTGTCGCTTCTTGCTGAAGACGCGCTCTTGAATCTATCGTTATTTAAATAGCGCCTTGATCTAGGTCGCTTTTTCCTGAAAATTAAAATATCAATCTATTTAATTCCAAAATAATTGTGCAAATATTTAAATATTTCTCACATGGTCTTTTAAGCTCAAAAAGATGATAAAATGCATGAAGACTCAAATAATGTGTGAGAATGTAATTAATGCTCATGTTGCACAAATATACTCAAATAATGCTCAAAGATGATGAATGTGATGTAAATTATGATGTAAAATATAGCACTTATCACACCCCCCAACTTACTTATTGCTAGTCCCTTAGCAATACAATTAAATTAAAATTAAGGACCAACAAAAGTTCACAAAGATCATACTCTTATATCCAGCTCTCCTTTCATAGAATCAACCAAAGATTAGGAATCCAGAATCATTAATGCTCATACTAGCTTTACATTGGAAATTTAAAGTACATGACTTAAGAATACAAATCAAAGTTCAATAGCACTTGTGCATGTGCAATTCCAAATCTGCAGTTAAGACAATTGCATCCCCCATTTGTTATTCCAAGTAAGTACCTTTCAACCCTGCACCTCTTAGATCGGAGCATTTAAGCATACTAGCTTTTGTCTGCCTTTTTCTTCTGTCCCTTTGGGATCTTATTTTCTATTTGTACACACATGATGCTGCACTACCTTTCTCTGTTTCACACAAACCTCAACTCTTGCCTTAGGAGAAGCAGGCCCGGCTATCGTAAATCCATGTTCTCTTTTCTTTTTTTGCGCGAACCTCAACACGTCTTAGGTGAAATAGGCCCGGTTACTCAGATCAGGGGCATTTTTCATGGCGTGATCTTTCTATTTCATCATTTCTTTCTTCTTCTCTTTTTTTTTTCTATAAAACTTGACAGAAAGCTTTTTCTTGAAATAGATCTCCTCCTCAAGAAATGCAGAGTATCAGATACAATTCCCAAAATAACAGAAGGCTTGTCTTATTTTGCTTCATTAGGGTGCATAGTGAATTTTTTTTTTCTAATAGTGCGCATGAGCTTTAAAAAGATTCTTATATCAGTTTTCCATGGCTAGATTGAACTTAATTTTCCTTCAACCTTCTCCCTAGCCTTTTCTAATCTAGAATTACTTTCAATTCAAGCATGAAACAATAAAACTCGGTCGGGAATTTCATCTTTTCACTTTCATACAAATTTGTAAAAAAATGATATGATATGCAAGAATTCATGCCAAATCCCTACCATATTGTACTATATACAATGAAAATTTTCTGCTCTCTCCCCCCAACTTGAATGACATTGTTCTCAATGGCATGTACAGTTGAACTGAAAGAACAATGTAACAATGAAGTTTGCTGAGTAGGAAAGAGACAACCTGGTGTACGGGCAGAACTCCATCAATAGACGGCAACAACTTCTTCTCCTTGGCTTGAATCTAACAACTAAAACACACTGAAACAAAAAGCATCAAATAACAAAAACCTTGGGTTGCCTCCCAGAAGCGCTAAGTTTTCCGTCTTCAGCCAGACGCATGAAGGCTCACAAAGAATTACTCCAAATCACACAAAACAATTGATTCTTTTGCAGTTAACTGTTCATTCTCCAAGTAAGGTTTTAACCTTTGGCCATTGACAGTGAAAATGTGACCATTTCTAGGATCCAAAATCTTAACAGCACCATGATCAAATGCTTTAACAACAACAAATGGCCCATCCCATCTGGATTTTAGCTTATCGGGGAACAAACGCAGCCTTGAATTAAATAGCCAAACCTTTTGATTTTCTTGAAAACTCTTTCTGTGAATGTGTTTATCATGAAATGCTTTGGTTTTAGCTTTGTAAATCCTTGCATTTTCATAGGCTTCGTTTCTTAATTCCTCCAGTTCATTAATTTGTAGAGCTCTTTGGGCACCAGCTTGATTAAGATCAAAATTAACTTGCTTAATAGCCCAATAAGCTCTATGTTCCAATTCTACGGGCAAGTGGCAGGCTTTACCAAAGATCAAGCGATATGGTGACATACCAATGGGAGTTTTGTATGCAGTTCTATAGGCCCATAATGCATCATCTAGTCTTTCAGACCAGTCTTTTCTATCCGGCCTAACAGTTTTATGCAGAATATTTTTAATCTCCCTATTGGATACTTCAACCTGACCACTAGTTTGGGGATGATAGGGGGTAGCAAGCTTGTGAGTGATTCCATACTTACGAAGCAAAGCTCGGAATTGAAAATGAGTGAAATGAGAACCCCCATCACTAATCAAAGCCCTAGGACAGCCAAACCTAGAAAAGATATTCTTCTTCACAAATTTCATCACCACCTTATGGTCATTTGTCCTAGTAGCAATGGCTTCAATCCATTTGGAAACATAATCGACCGCCACCAATATATATTCATTACCAAATGAAGATGGAAATGGTCCCATGAAATCTATTCCCCAAACGTCAAATATTTCAACTACCAGAATGGGATTTAGCATCATCATATCTTTTTTTGAATTATTGCCCACAGCTTGACATCTCAAACAAGATTTAGAAAATTCATATGCATCCTTGAATAAAGTGGGCCAGTAAAATCCACTTTGTAGCACTTTTGCCGCTGTCTTCTTTCCAGAGAAGTGTCCCCCACAAGCAAGATTATGACAAAAATTCAATATCGATTGTTCTTCTTCTGGGACACATCTTCTTATAATCTGATCGGGACCCACATGAAACAACTCAGGGTCCTCCCAGCAATAGTGTTTTACCTTAGAAAAGAAGTGATCCTTTTCCTGTCTAGTCCAACCTCCCGGAATTTGTCCTATCGCCAGGTAGTTAACAATATTAGCATACCAAGGAGTGGATGAATGAGAAATGGAAAGAATTTATTCATCAGGGAAAGAATCTGTCATTGGAGTACTTTTAGGAATCACTATCTGGACAAATGATCAGCAACAACATTAGCTAACCCCTTCTTATCTCGAATCTCTAAATCAAATTCTTGCAACAACAAAATCCATGTAATGAGATGGGGCTTAGCATCCTTCTTGGAGAGTAAGTATTTCAAAGCTGAATGATCAGAGTAAACAATAACTTTGGCCCCTAGAAGATATGATCGAAATTTTTCCAGGGCGAAAACAACAGCTAACAGCTCCTTCTCCGTGGTAGTGTAATTCAGTTGTGCATCAGCAAGGGTGCGACTCGCATAATAAATCACCACGGGCTTCTTATCAACTCTTTGTCCTAAAACAGCTCCCACAGCATAATCAGAAGCGTCGCACATAATCTCAAAAGGAAGCGACCAATCTGGAGATTGAAGAATTGGAGCTTGAGTAAGGGCTATTTTCAGAGAATTGAATGCTTTAAGACAAGCATCATCAAATTGGAAGGGAGCATCTTTAACAAGTAATTGTGTGAGAGGGCGAGCAATGGTGGAGAAGTTCTGAATGAATTTGTGATAAAACCCGGCATGGCCAAAGAAAGATCTGATCTGCTTAACAGAAGTAGGAGGAGGAAGATTAGAAATTAAGTCAACCTTGGATCTATCGACTTCTATCCCCCTTTCTGAAATCACATGGCCTAGAACTATGCCTTCTCTCACCATAAAGTGGCTCTTCTCCCAACTTAACACCAAATTGGATTCAATGCACCTTTTCAAAACCTGAGTCAGATTTTCCAAGCATCCCTCAAATGAATCTCCAAACACCGAGAAATCGTCCATGAAAACTTCCAAAGTCTCCCCCACCATGTCAGAAAATATCGACATCATACACCTTTGAAAAGTGGCGGGAGCATTGCAAAGCCCAAAAGGCATCCTTCTAAAAGCAAACGTGCCATAGGGGCATGTAAAAGTGGTTTTTTCTTGATCCTCCGGATAAATAGCAACCTGATTGTATCCAGAATAACCATCCAAGAAACAAAAATAATTCTGTCCAGCCAATCTCTCCAGAATCTGATCAACAAACAGAAGTGGGAAATGATCCTTCTTTGTCACAGAATTGAGCTTTCTATAATCAATACAAACTCTCCACCCCGTCTGCAATCGCATAGGTACCTCCTCTCCTTTCTCATTCGTCACCACAGTGAGTCCCGACTTCTTAGGAACCACTTGTGTCGGACTCACCCATTTACTGTCAGAAATGGGATAAATTATCCTAGCATCTAGCCACTTTACAACTTCCTTTTTCACCACCTCTTTCATATTCGGATTCAGCCTCCGCTGCATTTCTCTGCTAGGTTTGGCATTGTCCTCTAAATAAATGTAATGCATGCAAACATCAGGACTTATTCCCTTCAAATCTACCACAGACCACCCTATTGCCCCCCTATTCTCCTTAAGAACTTCTAAAAGCTGAGTTTCCTGAGTAGGGGTAAGATTAGAAGTAATAATGACTGGCAAAGTATGATCTGGGCCTAAATAAGCATATTTCAATGAATCCGGCAAAGGTTTGAGTTCTAAAATAGGTGGCTGAGCCAAAGATGGAAGGATTGGTTCAGATCTTAAAGGAGGCAGAGGTTCTACTCTAGATGAAAGAAGGGGTGAATCCTGAAGCAAACTACCCTCTTCTAACACAATATCATTTTCGTCCGGACATTCCTCAACTATTTCCTCAAAAATATCGACAATATTGCATTCTTCCTCATTGTCCGGGTACTTTGAGGCTTTGAAAACATTCAAAGAAACCTTTTCTCCTCCAAAAGTAATATCCATCATCCCAGTTGCACAATTAATGTTTGCCTTAGCCGTAGCCAAAAATGGGCGTCCCAAAATAATTGGTGTATGCTTTAACTCTTGGGATGGGGCCATATCCAAGATCAAAAAGTCCACTGGGAAATAACACTCATGAATTTTACAATCACATCTTCTAACAAGCCCTTAGGTGTTTTCACAGACCGATCCGCCAGTTGAAGGATAATAGAAGTGGACTTCAATTCTTTTAGATCAAATTGCTCATATATGCAGGTGGGTAACAAATTAACACTCGCTCCAAGATCTAACAAAGCTTTATCAAATGTTACCCCACCTATATCACATGAAATTAGTGAAGCACCTGGATCTTTCAACTTCTTTGGCAAAGAATTCATCAGAACAGCACTGACATCTTCAGAAAGACGGATCCTTTGTGTGGTTGCCTTCGGCTCCCTTCTTGGGGTACAAAGCTCTTTCAAAAACTTGGCATAAGCCGGTACATGCTTAATGGCATCCAAGAGCGGAATATTGATATTAACTTGCTTGAATAGTTCCAACATCTCTTCTTATTGGACCGGCTTCTTTTGAGCTTTCGGCTTTAATGCATCTGGAAAAGGAACCTTAGGAACATATCTTTCAATACCTTCATCAACCTTACCCTTTCCTTTATCCATTGTCTTTTCCCCCCCATCCGACTGCTTTTTCTCTTGAACAATTATTGGCTCTTCTTCCTCTTCCTCACTCTCCTCTTGAATGTCTCGGCCCTTGCTACAACCCTCATCCTTAGTGTGATAAGGATCACTTAGAATCTTCCCGCTCCTAAGAGTAGAAATAGCTTTGGCATTTTCGAATTGAGGAGCATTAGGAAGAGGAGGCTGGGGCTGATTGGATTGATTTGGAGGAGGAAGAATAGGAGCTCTTTGTTGGAAGCCCGGAGGTTGTTGATTACGGGGATTAGCAACGGGTTGACTAGGCAATTGCCCAACATCTCTCCTCACAGTACTCGCAGCCAGCTGACCTATTTGACCTTCTAACTTGGCAATTGATTGTTGTTGAGAAAGAATAAGTTGCTGAAGTTGGTCAAACTTATCTTCAAAATTAGGCTGGTGAAATTGAGGCGGTGGCTGATAAGGAACTTGAAATTGGGCTCCCTGTGAGTAGCGATGTCATGGAAACTGATTGAACTGACCTTGATATGATGGAGTTTGTTGAAATTGGGCCTGAGCTTGATGGAATGATGACTGTTGAAATGGAAGTTGTTGGTGATTTTGTTGAAAAGGAGATGAAAAATTTTGATGAGATTGATTTGGAACTGGAAAAGATTGCTTAGGGACTGAGGGAACTGAGGGATTGACTTGATTGGATGGACCTGCCTGAGATTTTCAAGAGAAATTAGGGTGATTTCTCCAGCCTGGATTGTAGGAATTAGAATATGTATCATAACTGGGCTTAGAGACTCCCTGAGCAGCAAAAACTTGTTCTTGAATAAAAGGGGATAATTGGGCCGTTGTAGGACAATCTATGACAACATGATTTGGGCTTGAACACAAGGCACACAGTTCTTGCATGTTTGAATTTGAGCTAGAATGGGAAGAGGGAAGAGAGGGCTCCTGTCTATTCATAGACAAAAGTTGATCTAACTTTTGGGCCACTAAATCCACCTTCTCAATTTTCTGCGCCAATAAATCAACTTTATTCAATTTTTGGGCAAGCGCATTAACATCAAACCTATTCTCACAATCTCCTTGTGTTTTAACTTCATATAGCCCACCCTTCTTAGATGGTCCAATCATTCTCTCATATGAAGAAAGTGAAGCATGACTAATAGAATTTTCACTTAACATCTCAAATAAATCATAAGCTTCATCTTCACTTTTGCTCATAAAGGCTCCCCCACAAGAAGCATCCACCATCTGTCTGTAATTTTCAGTTAATCCCTCATAAAAAGCTTGAACAATTTGCCATCTAGATAGGCCATGATGGGGACATTTCCTTAATAGATCTTTTAATCTATCCCAGGCCTCATGAATTTGTTCTCCAGGATTTTGTGTAAACCCAGTGATGGCCCTTCTCATGGTGTTAGTTCTACCAATGGGATAAAATTTCTTTAAAAACTCCTTTTGCATCTCTTCCCAAGTACTGATCGTTCTACCCAAGGAGCCTAGCCAGTATTTAGCTTTATCCTTAAGGGAGAATGGGACAAGAGTGAGCTTAAGGGCATCATCTGAGAAGTTTTGAATTTTGACAGTGGAACATATTTGGAGAAACTCATCTAGATGTTTATATAGATCTTCATTAGTATTGCCATAGAAGGATGGCAACATATTGATGGTGCTGGATTTAATTTCATATTGAGCAGCTTGATTCTGTGGTGCTTGCACATAGAAGGATGGCTGATATTGATTTGGAATGAAAATCCTTCATTTGTTTAGGAGCTTGGATCTGATCTTGGTTCTCCATAAGGTTAGGTTGGGATTGGGCTTTGAAATGCACTAACCTTTCAATCTCACTAATGGGTCCTAACAACTGTGGGTGGAGAGATCTCCTACCTTGCATGCAACGCAAAGGGCCCAATATGAATGATAATTTTTTTTTATTTTTATTTTTCTCTTTTTTTTTTCAAATGCAATAAAGGATGCAATCAACTATCTCCTATATGAATGCCTTTTTTATAAATTTTTTTTTTTAAAATGCAAGGAATTAATTCCTATATGAATGATTTATGCAACGAGAATGATGATGAATTTTTTTTTTATTTTAGGAAAACCTTCTAAGGGCGCTTTAACTCCAAGGTACTTCGTGGTACAACCGGCCCGGCGTCCGTGAGAGAATCCACGGGTGTGGGGACTTATGAAGGTCTTAGAAATGAAATTTCAAGTCCAAAGAGACGGAGTGCTCAATGGAGTGTCCTTCCAAATCCAAGAAAGGTATGTGGATCCTAATGCCCTTAAGAGGAGAAATAGATGAGAAAAGAAAGATTTTTTTTTTTAAGAATGCAAGCAAATATAAAATCAACTAAAATACATGATGCATGAATAAAATGCAACTAAGATGAAGATATGCTAACATAAAAAAAAATTTCTTCTTTTTCAATTGTTTTTTTTCTTGAATTTTCTATTTTTTTTATTTTTATGGAATTTTTTTTATGAAAGAGGTTAAATAAAATCAATAAACTAACTAAAAATGATAATTAACATGCAAACTAATGAAAAATAAAGCCAACAATCATATTTTTGATGTTTTCTGGATTTATGATTTTTTTGGATTTTTTTCAGAATTTTCAGATTTTTTTAGAAGTTTTCTAGAATTTTACAAGAAATGGACCTTTTCCTACGTATACCAACCTTTAGTGACGTTTGAATATCCCAGAATTCCTGATTTCCAACTTTTTGCGACAGATTATTTCCTGGGAATTTGCAGATCCGATTTTCTATAATTTTTTGATTTTTTTTTAGATTTTTCCTGTAAAATAAAAACAGAAAAATAAGAAAACTACATACAAATCAAGCCGTGCCACAATTTAAATAATTCACACTCACTCACTTTAAAAGGTATAAAATTAAGAATATAGTGGTAAGCGGAGTCGATCCCACGAGGAGAAATAATCCTTATTGAACAAGTTGGAAAAATCACTTTATGCTTTTGAAAACCGAGTTTTGAGTGTGATTAAGACTAAAGAAAATAAACTACAAGGAAAACTTAATTAAAGAAGTTAAGAGGGTTTAAGAAGAGAAATTGGAGGAGATAGAGAGAGAAAATTAAGACAACCACAATATGCGAAAAATGAGTTTTATTACCTTAGGAGGTGGCAAGTACAATGTAAATAAAAAAAGTACAACTTGGAACATGAAAAAGAAAAGAGCTTGAGAGCCCATGGATGAAGAGCAATGCCGCCTCCTTTGCCAAGCCTTGGATGTCGCCCCGCTTAGGATGCCGACGCCGTGAGAAGACTAATGGATGAAGATCCACCTTGGGATATGAGAGGAAAATAGAGGAAGAAATAAATAGATGGAGGAAATTTGAAAACAGTGCAAAAGGGTGTGTGTGTTTTGAGAAGAAATAGTGAAAAACCAGATTGAAAACAGAGGGTGATTTGGAGGAAGAATAACTTTAAAATCAGAAGGAATTAGGAAAAGTGGTAAACATGAAAGTTGTAGAGATGGAGAAGATGAAGAAGATTGATGAAGACTTCAGAGTTTAAAAACGAGAGGAAGATGGAGAAAACTGAGGATGAACAGGAGGTGGTTGCGGATGAACAGTGCAGAACTCTAAAAATCTGAACTTTAAAAAATTGACTATAGCTTTAAAACGGTGAAGAATTGGAAGATGAGGTAGAAGAAGAAGTTGAAGAACTTTCAAAAACGCACAACGTTCATGAAGAACACAGAGAGAGAGATACGGACCAGAAGGGGGAGAAAAATGATGAAGAACAGAAGGTGTGAAAATCAGGTGAACAGTAAAATCCGTAGACAGAACTTTGAAAAACTAATTATAGCATAAAAACGTGCAAGAATTAGAAGATGAGCAAGAATAAGAAGTTAGAGAAGACTTAAAAATGAAGAACTTTTATGAAGAACTCAACTGTAAAAGACGAAAGGAAAGGCTTCGAAATTAAACCCTAAGGCAGATCTCCAAACTATTCTCTCCGTAACCCTGCGACCATGGCATCCTTTTAATGGCATTCGGCAGTTTCCTTCGATCGTAGACTCCAATCTTGATGCATATCCTTATTTCCAGCAATGGATCATTACCCCAATAGAGTCCTTACTCATAATAGAGTCCTCCTTTCTACTGTGTCTCGTAGATAAATCAAAACAAGGAAGAATAGCTCGATCGGGAACTACAGTTGCCCTTTTCTGGTTCAACTTTGAATAGCGACTTATATTGGGGCATCTTTTCTTTAAATGACGCCTTAATCTAGGGCGTCCTTTCTTGAAGTAGCGACTGCATCTCGGGCGTCAGTTTCCTTAATTCCTCATTTGCTATTTCCACATTTTTTGTAAAATAGGAATTTGACGACCTCCACAATGGGCGTCCTTTCTATGATTAGCGACCTCCTCTCGGGCGCTAATTCTTTTCTCTCTCTTTTTATTCTTTTTCCACTTTCTTTTATCAACTGAATTGATGCCCTTGGAGCTGTCGCTTCTTGCTGAAGACGCGCTCTTGAATCTGTCGTTATTTAAATAGCGCCTTGATCTAGGTCGCTTTGTCCTGAAAATTAAAATATCAATCTATTTAATTCCAAAATAATTGTGCAAATATTTAAATATTTCTCACATGGTCTTTTAGGCTCAAAAAGATGATAAAATACATGAAGACTCAAATAATGTGTGAGAATGTAATTAATGCTCATGTTGCACAAATATACTCAAATAATGCTCAAAGATGATGAATGTGATGTAAATTATGATGCAAAATATAGCACTTATCAATATACCGGAGGGGATGCATGCAGGCATGCATGCATGATGCTCATGACAACGCTAAGCATGGTCACAGAGTTGTGAAGATGAACAATGATAAATCAAGTTTATCAATCTCCGCCGAGGGAGACGAAAGTGGTAACATAGGCATGATAACGGAAGCATGATGATAACAGACATGATAGTAGAAGCATGATAATAAGGTGGTTCGGACTTGAACAGCCCTTCCCTTACATAGTTTATTACTGATTAGGGTTTATTAATCTCCACCATAGGAGGCGAAGATCACTCCGGAGATGAGTGAGTGATTAGAACGACACAACGATTCAAAACCGGCGCGACTGCGCATAGGGATAGGTTTTCGCGGCGCGGCCAAGCGTAGGCAAAAGGGTCTTAATCCGGCGCGGCCATGGCAAATGTTAAACCGGCGCAGTGGCATTGGGGCGGGCCGGTTTAGGGCGCGCCGGGAGCAAACCAATTAAAATCATGAAGCTATGAGTCTATTATTAATCCGACGCGGGGGGGGGGGGGGGGTATCGCGCCGTATTAGGGCACGCCGGATTAGGACCGCGCCGTTTTAGTTGATTTTTGATGAATTTTTAAATGATTTATGTTTATTAGGACTCTGTTGAGAGTTTTGAAGTTAATTAGGGTGATTGTTCGTTTAATCGGAGTCCGGAGCCCCCAGAGGTGAAGTTATGAGCTAGTGCGAGGTTCATACTCGAGCACTAGGGTCCTTGTCCTCAGAACAAATGTTTTATTGAAGCCATTTGGATTTGAGTAAACTCATATGTTAGAAGAATTCTGTCAAAAATTGGGCAGCATCTCCCCCGTCCCTGAAGGACTACAAGGGAGAAACGGGGTCATACCCACTTGTGGAGTAAGCCCCTAAACAGCCGGTCTGCATGGTGGCGGCCAGCAAAACCCCGATCAGACATGATACCCCGAGGACAAGCCTGCGAGGGGCACCATAGCTCTGTGGGTGGAAATAGAGGGACGAGGTAGATATTGATGGAATCAACACCCCGAGGACTGGCCTACGAGGGGTGGGCGACCCACAGCGTGCACTGCATCCACTAGCAAAAGAGCATTAGAGAGAGAGGCCCCGAGGACGAGCCTACTAGGAGCGTTCGTCCCTTAGCCACCACAGAATCCTGGGAGAGTGTGGGTTTAACATTGTTGGGCTGAAGCCCCTGTTGTTATCTGCCTTTCGGCCCCTGGGAAGCATCCACCATTGAGAGATGGAGTCCCCTTGACCGATTGACAGTTCTATGAAACGATGGGGAATATCCCCCTCCCCGGATGACTGGGATAAAACCAACGGAACTCGAATCGTTCAGTGGCTGCGAACCATTAATGAGAAGAATGAGTGTATTCGGCATTGAAAGATCACCATTCACGGAGTCAAGGTGCTGATGCTCACGAGACTGGGTTACTATTCATGGAGGAAAAGGCAAGCAGTAGTCACGGAGAAAGGTAGCTGATATGCAGACCGGATGATTTATCTACGTACGCATATGCTCGAGTGGCTAGAATGCATAATCACAAGACGGGTCTTACCGTTCCGGAGGCGGCTTCCAACTCCTCTGGGCAATAGAGCAATGCAAAGAGGAGAGGGAATGGCAACCAGACCTCGTATCAAGGTGGGAAGAGACATGTGCACAGGCACGGCTCTATCCACAAAGTATATATAAACCATCGGGTGAGGCACGGCCACGACCTCGATGTGAAGGACCTGGGGAGGGGTCATCTCTATAGCCCATGACATCCCAGGGCATGTTTCAGGGTCGGAGAAGCCAGAATCGGAAATCACGTGCGGGAGGAAACCGACATATACACCGACTAGGATAGAAATAGGTGAGAGAGAGAAGGCATTGAACATTCAATTCGCCATCACATTCATATATTCATACCATCATCCCATCAACGGGGGAGGCCAACACATATGTTACAGATTCGGTGCCGGTATCATGGCACAACCACCGTATTCTAATTACAGAGAGGCTCACAGAAGAACAACTCAAAAAGATGGTGAAGGGAGGGGAGGAAGTTGGCTCATATCATCGCCCCCCCCCCCTCTCGCTTACATTCGATTGAGAGGAAACAAATCGTAGGACGGACGGGAAAACACAGACGACCCACCTGTCCTAAGAACATAGTATCGGGCTCTCCTTTCTTCTCCGACTTCGAAGGGCTTCAGGTAGAAGAGGGCAGGCGGTGATGAAGGACCCTCAGCGAGACCCTGCTCTCAGACTCCCTCTTCCTTTCCTTCAATTCTTTTTTCGGTTCACCCTCTCCAACCCCCTTTTTTGTTTCAAAAAATGGCAATTTATACAGGGGCCGTTCGAGGTTTAATCTGGCGTGATAATTGGCACGCCGGGGAAAGGGCATTTTGAAGCCTTTTGCGCGCCGGAATAGAAGGGCGCCGGACAAGGGGGGCACACCGGTTTAGGGCGGGCCGTATTAGAATCTCCCGCTCATCACGGGCTAGCCGGTGAGTCCGGGGATGGTTATGAGAATTGCCGTGAACATTCATCTTGCCACAGTTGATGCGGGACGGGACCACGGGCACGACAAGCTCACGATCGTCCCTTAACGAGGGAAGTGTCGGACGTGCGTGGTTGAGAAACCGGCAGTGAGCTAGGGTGATCGGCTCTCTCGTGTGCCCGGATCGGGTCACGGGACGGTCTCGCACTCTCTCGCAGCAGCGGTAATGAATAGATAAAGCGAGCTAGATATCCCTACACATGCTCTCTAGCAGCGGCATAAACAAATATATATGAAGTAAGCAAAATGCCAAGTAAGGAGCGAATGCGATACCTCCACGCGCTCGGCGTGGGGAAGGCGGACCCGGCCGAAACTCGTACTCCCGGGATAAATATTACACAATGATGACAGCAATGAAATATCGCCCACTCCACGTAGGGAGGTAAAGGGCTACACAACTGGCCCCGGGAGGATCGAATTCGGGTTGACGGGCGACTTCTTGCGTTGATTCGGCAACACCCGAACTAGTGACGGTGGGGCCCACGTGCTGTCCGGAGGGGCCGTGTGGGACCCGGTGGAACCGCTGTGGTGGTGGATGCCTGGATGAGTGCTCCCTTGAGTGGAGGCGCTCTGGTTCACCGGTCGGAGGCCGGGCGGCTCCGATCGGCACCAGTCGGAATAACCGGCCACGGATCTGCAACTTCTGGTTTTCAGCGCGTGTTCCGGCAAGAACGGGCGCTGCGATCATACCCGATGTCAGATCGACACGAGACTGGCGTCGTTGGAAAGATAACTTCAAATCCTTCAATCTAGGCCTGAATATCTAGCCTGGATCTGCACGGATCTGGGCTTTAATGAATTTTCAACTTCCTATTGTACAGTAGTCGAACACTCAAATCTGCAGGGCTATTCTCTAAGAACTGCCTTTGACCGATATGTGAACGTCCGAGTCTGAAGTGGTGGTCTTCAGCAAAGTTGTAGGAAATCAAGCTAGGAAAACGGAAAAACTAGGTTGGACAAGTTTGGATGTGGCTACGAATGGATAAGATTTTTGAACTGGAAGTGGGTCGGATCTGGAAATGGGCTGAAAGCACTATAGCTGAGATAGAACATGAATTTAGAAAAATGGATAGATAGAGGATAAAAAATCAAGAAAAATGGTGGATGTAGGGGATGATGAACAGAACTCCTAGTAAAATGGGGAGGGTTTGTAAAAATCAAAAAGAGGGTCGGAGGTGAGAAACATAGGGATGTTGTCACTGTAGATAGAGACAAAACAGATCTAGGGATGAAAGATGCACGAAAATGGAGAATTACTAAATGGAGGTGTTTGGACGTGACAATTTAGGTGGAGGTGGGGATTCAAGGTAAGAACACACTCTCAAAATTTCAAATCCATCTGAGCTCGTGGCTGATAGCAAGAATTTGTGGAAGTCACCTCTGTCCAGTAGGACAGAACCTTGACGATGGCTCCGTGGCGGCTCGTAGGCGGCACGAACGGCGGCGGCACAGATGATCACCGGAGATAGAGGGAGGGGATAGGAGGTAGAAACCACTCTATAACTGGAGATTGGAGATGAAAAAAACCAGGGGGAGAGAGAGGGGAGGTCGAAATTCGGGGGCTCTTGCACAATGCTTTTTTCACTTTCATTAATTCAATCAATTGGAAAATACAAGCTATATATAATAAATGTAAAAAGACACTAAATGCCCATAGATATAAGGTTTGGAAGGGCATATTAGGGAGTTCCTAAATATTTCTCCCATGTGGTCAAAACTTTAACCATTAATCTAATCAAACTTGGACCATTTCCATTCAAACTTACCTAATTTTCACCAACCAAGCCTAATAAGGCCAAAGAATGGGGCGCCCTCCTTCATGGGCTTCTCATGGGCCTAGGCTGGTCCAAGGCCAAACCACTCAAGTCCAATAACCCATGTCTAGACTTGGGCCTTCTAAGTCTTGGTGGTCCATGAGAGGAGAACGCCCACTTGGGCCTTAAGTGGCTATTAAGGTCCAATATAAACTAGGCTTCTAATGGACTCTACTAATGGCAACCTAGCCATGGACTTTACATTACAAGTGGCCCATTGGCTTGTTATAAGCCTTACAAGGAGCCCAAGTGAAAGAAATGAAACAAATACACAAGTACAATCCCATACAAGTCATAACACACAAATACGTTCCACCCGTATAGCTTTTGATGCCCCCATCAATTCTCCCCGGGTGGGAAGAACTCGACCCCGTCGAGTAAGAGGTGTGGCTGCTCGAGTACTCCGGCGGATCCGTCACCATGCCAAGTAACGCGGGTATGCTCCACTCCAAGTGACCATCACCTGCTCATTCCATATATACTCGATATGCACAAGCTGCTGTGGGCTAGAGGTGGACACTCCGGGTGGGGCACTCTCAAAAGGGAAGGAAGCGGGTCGAAGACTCACTAGGAATCACCGCTGAGTCCCTATAGGTGACTAGATCCGGGTGTAGATATAGAACCGATCTCATACTCATCGAGTGAGGCGACTCGCTTCACACTCATAAGGGACTGACATCGAGTTTACATAAGACACATACAGACTCACCATGCACTAACACACATATGCAAACTACACAAAGAAAACACACTGACTCATCTATGACCCTAGACACACCTAATGTTAGTCCGACCCGTACATGGGTGACGGTGGACCAGGACACCCGAACGTATGCCATGCATGCATCCGACGTAACCGGTGGTTGACATCATGCGGAAATCCTAGATCTCCTAAGGTGGGCCATGCATGCATATGGGATGTGGGTGTGGGAGGGCCAAGAGTATCTCCCCTAGATGATGGCGTATCTTGTAAGTGTACGGGCTTGGTGGGCATAGACGACCTGGCCCATGGGGAAGGGGTGTGGTAGCGGACTCCCTCGAAGAAGTGAAGTGAATGTGGAGGGTCTAAGGGTCCACTAGGGAGTGGGTCAAAGGGATCAAAGAAGGTATGACCCCTTATGGTGGGTTCCCACAAGTCACGGTCCCACGTGTAGAAGTTTTGAAGGTGTGGATAGTCACCTTCTTGAATTGTGACGAGTGGGACGGGGATTGTAGGCAAGAAGTATGATTCCTCCCTCGGACAAAAGGGTATGAATTCGGGCTCGTCCGGTAGTAGAAGAAGTAGAAGAACCTCCGTGGTGACACAACCCACGATGCACTCGGAGGTAATGGATCTGAAGGCCGGATGGGTGAAGCTAAGACTAGCGGGTTGGTCAAAGCCTCGGGCCAAAAGATACGTCAACTCCCATTGTGAATCTAATCCCATGACAAGATCGTCCAACGTATCAACATGGTGACGACATCGAAATGTGGTATGGAATGAGTTGACCGGCACTATAGGTAGGATGGGGTCCATGGATGGAAAGGGAGGTGGGACCAAGCTATCCTTGAGCCAACTAAGAAGTGGCTCGGCTATGTAAAGTGTTCCCGTAAGAAACACGGGTGGCTCGGGCTTTGGTAGCTCCAAAGAAGAAGGTTCCGAATAGAGCTCGGAAGGAGAGGGTGGTGATGGAGCACCTACGAGAGGTGAAGAAGCACTTATCCTGTCCAACAAATCCGAAATCATTTTCTTGAATTTCTCAAAGGAGCGGGTTGGAGTAGAGACCTTGGGGTGGACTTGCTCCTCGTCTCTCGGCCTAGGTGTGGTCCTAGGCTCGGCTATAAGTGGGGCTTCCACTCGGTTGGAGGTACTTGAGTGGGTTGGGATAGGGGTGCCAAGGGGAGGCTGGTTGGAGGTGACTGGGCGGGCCACTAGATTGGGGTCGCCTTGGTGGGCTTGGATGGCGGTGAAGGGGTGGGATTGGGTAGAGGTGTGGCCCACTTGATTGTGGGTGAGTTGGTGGGGTTGGTGAGTGGTATGACCTCCGTGGTTGGAGGTAGGTGGGCGGGGAACGTAGGCCCTCCTAAGCGCTCTCTTCATTTCCCACCATGACTCGATGGGCCTTAGATTCCTATCCTCCCTCCAATATTTAATGTTCCTCCAAGTTGCGGCGGCTTCACCAAAAAGTCACCTTTTGGCAACATCGACTTGCATGGGCCCGTACATAATGTACACCTCGAAGTAATCGTCCATAATGGCTTCCCACTCTAGGTAGACACTCGGGTCATCGGACCCGTAGAAGTCCCGGGTTTTGGGCCTCGTGGGATGGTTCGGGTGGTCCTTCCATTTGAGATAGTATCTCCACCATCCGGGTGTTTGGGAATCCATGGGGATTAGGGACTAGTGGGTGGGCATGTCGACACTAGTAGATGAACCACCTAGACAATGGACTACAACCCTAAACATGACGACCAAGACTCGGTACGTGGCAGAGATAAGCGATCCGAAGATCACTCGCGCAAGTGTGCGACCTTCCCGATAGGCATAGCCTAGCGTTCGGACAACACCTTTTTATATACCAATTAATGGTATGCAAATGTAACTCCTAAGACCGACTTAGACACTTAGACTTAAATGACACTCTTTTTTTTTTTTGGACACCCTAGACTCAAACTTGGCTCTGATACCAAATTGATGCGGGACGGGACCACGGACATGACAAGCTCGCGATCGTCCCTTAACGAGGGAAGCGTCGGACATGCGCGGTTGAGAAATCGGCAGTGAGTTAGGGTGATCGGCTCTCTCGTGTGCCCGGATTGGGTCACGGGACAGTCTCGCACTCTCTCGCAGTAGCGGTAATGAATAGATAAAGCGAGCTAGATATCCCTACACATGCTCTCTAGTAGCGGCATAAACAAATATATATGAAGTAAGCAAAATGCCAAGTAAGGAGCGAATGCGATACCTCACGCGCTCGGCGTGGGGAAGGCGGACCCGGCCGAAACTCGTACTCCCAGGATAAATATTACACAATGATGACAGCAATGAAATATCACCCACTCCACGCAGGGAGGTAAAGGGCTACACAACTGGCCCCGGGAGGACCGAATTCGGGTTGACGGGCGGCTTCTCGCGTTGATTCGGCAACACCCGAACTAGTGACGGTGGGGCCCACGTGCTGTCCGGAGGGGCCGTGTGGGACCCGGTGGCATCGCTGTGGTGGTGGATGCCTGGATGAGCGCTCCCTTGAGTGGAGGCGCGCTGGTTCACCGGCCGGAGGCCGGGCGGCTCCGATCGGCACCGGTCGGAATAACCGGCCACGGATCTGCAACTTCTGGTTTTCAGCGCGCGTCCCGACGAGAACGGGCGCTGCGATCAGCCCCGATGTCGGATCGACACGAGACTAGCGCCGTTGGCAAGATAACTTCAAATCATTCAATCTCGGCTTGAAGATCTGGCCTGGATCTGCACAGATCTGGGCTTTAATGAATTTTCAACTTCCTATTGTACAGTAGCCGAACACTCAGATCTGCAGGGATATTCTCTGAGAACTACCTTTGACCGATATATGAACGTCCAAATATAAAGTGGTGGTCTTCCTCAAAGTTGTAGGAAATCAAGATAGAAAAACGGCAAAACTAGTTTGGACAAGTTTGGATGTGGCTACGAATTGATAGGATTTTTGAACTGGAAGTGGGTCGGATCTGGAAATGTGCTGAAAGCACTGTAGCTGAGATAGAACACGAATTTTGAAAAATGGATAGATGGCGGATAAAAAATCAAGAAAAATGGTGGATGTAGGGGATGATGGAAAGAACTCCTAGTAAAATGGGGAGGGTTTGTAAAAATCACAAAGAGGGTCGGAGGTGAGAAACACAGGGCTGCTGTCACTGTAGACAGAGAAACAGATCTGGGGATGAAAGATGCACGAAAATGGAGAATTACTAAATTGAGGTGTTTGGACGTGACAATTTAGGTGGAGGTGGGGATTCAAGGTAAGAACACACTCTCAAAGTTTCAAATCCATCTGAGCTCGTGGCTGACAGCAAGAATTTGTGGAAGTCACCTCTGTCCAGCAGGATAGAACATTGACGATGGCTCCGTGGCGACTCGTAGGCGGCACGAACGGCAGCGGCGGCGGCACAGATGATCACCGGAGATAGAGGGAGGGGATAGGAGGTAGAAACCATTCTATAACTGGAGATTGGAGATGAAGAAAACTAGGGGGAGAGAGAGGGGAGGTCGAAATTCCCACAAGGGGGGCTCTTGCACAATGCTTTTTTCACTTTCATTAATTCAATCAATTGGAAAATACAAGCTATATATAATAAATGTAAAAAGACACTAAATGCCCATAGATCTAAGGTTTGGAAGGGCATATTAGGGAGTTCCTAAATATTTCTCCCATGTGGTCAAAACTTTAACCATTAATCTAATCAAACTTGGACCATTTCCATTCAAACTTACCTAATTTTCACCAACCAAGCCTAATAAGGCCAAAGAATGGGGCGCCCTCCTTCATGGGCTTCTCATGGGCCTAGGCTGGTCCAAGGCCAACCACTCAAGTCCAATAACCCATGTCTAGACTTGGGCCTTCCATGTCTTGGTGGTCCATGAGAGGAGAAAGCCCAGTTGGGCCTTAAGTGACTATTAAGGTCTAATATGAACTAGGCTTCTAATGGACTCTACTAATGGCAACCTAGCCATGGACTTTACATTACAAGTGGCCCATTGGCTTGTTATAAGCCTTACAAGGAGCCCAAATGAAAGAAATGAAACAAATACACAAGTACAATCCCATACAAGTCATAACACACAAATACGTTCCACCCATATAGCTTTTGATGCCCCCATCAACAGTTCTTCGAAACCTCGACGGGATGCCTCGTCGAAGTTCTCAGGATGACGTATGGCCCTTCTCGGAACCTCGAATGTCTTTTGTTTGAACACGCGGGTTTTTCGCTGACACGGCCCTCAGCACTATGATTCGTGTTGTTGGCTCGGCCTGTTTTGTGCTCGAAGCTTCTTGGAGGGTGGGATGGCACCCGTGATAGTTTCTCCCATGTCGAGCGATCATTCCGCCACTAACGGGCCCCACTTGGCGAGAAGCCGTACCCGTGCCGGGTAGCCAGGATCTTCTGCCGACAGAGCCTTCGGTCCTCCGTTTTGAAGAGCCAAGGGCATTCTTTCATCTCAGGAGAGTCTTTCATAAGGTTGGTGGCCACCGGGTAGACCGTCGTCCATGGTCGGACAACGGGTGTAGTGTTTGCGGCACGACGGAGTCGATGCCAGTTCATTGGGCAGGCTTGGTCACACTACCGGTTGGTTGTGAGTTCATCTCGATTCTCATGAGGTGAAGTCCCCATGTTCATACAGGGTGACTCGAGGCTCTGGCAGCTTGAGAAGTCTTCAATATGTTGATATTTATCGGCTTCTGTGCTTCAGTGGGCCGTGTCATTCATCTTTGAGGCTTGATCACCGCGAGTGATATTTTGAGTGCCACCAAATGCCCCCTAACCGTGGGTGTTGCGAGCGAGGCACGAGTGTAGCAAGGCCGACGGATGAGCTTCGCCTGGAATGATCTCCTATTCAATTGACGGAGGCTCAGAACAGCCCTTAATCTGGTACGGATGCTAATCTGGCGCCGTTTGAATATTAATACGGCGTGGGGTTAATCCGGCGCGGCCTGAAGGATGGAATGAAGTTAATCCGGCGTGGTCCCGGGCTTTGTGCGTTAATCCAGCGCCGTCCCGGGCTGGAGGCGACGGTAGGCGCCGTGGCTAGGGAAGGGGTAGAGGAAATCCTTGCTGCTCCCGTAGAGGGAGATCTGCCTTCTCCAACTCCTAGATAGGAAATGGAAGGTAATTTATAGCTTAATCGCGACACCACCGCGAGTCTTCATGTCTTCAATCGGCATGACTATTTCTTGCCATAAATTTCAGTTGATATGCAACCGTCATTACTTCTGGGAGCAGAGGGTGCAGAGGAAGCTATTGCTGGGGAGAAGGGCGAGCTTGCCCCTAAGATCCCATCAACTGCTGCTCCTAGTGTGGAGTGCATGGAGGAAGTCCCTACTAAGGGTGATGCTCCTCCTGGTGAGGTTCTTGCTCCGATGGTGGAGCGTCCAGAAAGAGCAGAGGAGTCTTCTTCCTCTGAGCAGGTCGATTACGGTGGCGGCTCTAGTGACGAGGAGTTCCCACCGGTCGACACAGAGACTGAGGATGCCGGGGCATTTTCGGCTTATAAAAGTGATCACCTGACTTTCAGCCCGCCCCGGTTGTCATGGAGCGGTCCTGGGCCGTCAGGATCACTTGTAAGTGAAGGGGCTGGGGCCGCAGAGGTCACCCTTGGAGATTTGAGCCTAGTGCCGGCTGAGGTGAGGAACCCCCCGTGATCGGCGCTTGTTGCCCTTCCTTTCTTTTTCTTTTCAGCTCTCTGATATATATATTTCTGGTGCAGACTGAGGTGGTGGTGCCAACCATAACGGTGCAGATACCTCTCCCGGCTCTAGGTACGGGTCATGCAACCTTCCCGCCAGTCTTGCGGCCTATCGCACTGCGATATCCCAAGGACTACGCAGTGGCAGCGGGTCTAGTAGGACCTGGAGTATTTGTGAGGGATGACGAGTCGGTGGCAGTCGAGGACTCCCGGCCATTGGAAGTCGCACGACAGTCGGCTTTAGAGAAGGGTGGCCCCCCCGAGGTAGAGGCGGGAGAGATCGTTGAAGAGGAAGCCGGGACTACTGGGGCCCTGGCTCTTGTTGCTGAAACTGGCCATATGGGGGTCAGTCAAGTTGGAGGCGAGGAGCAGATTTCCTTGGCCCTTGATGTCCCTGTTGCAGCTTCATCCCAAGGGGCTGGCAGGGAAGTCGCCGTCATCGAGACTCCAGCTACCATATCAGTTACTGCAATTGTTCCCCATGCAAGTGTGCTGCAGATCATGCCATCGTCGTCTTCTGGGACGAGCAACGATATCTGGGCCACCGTGGACAGCAGAGTGGAGTTCGAACTACCCGAGACGTCACCGCCCGGTCTCCAGTCATCGAGTGACCTCGTGTGGCAGTTCTTAGGGACCCTTAAGTAGACCATAGCGGCCAGTAGAGAGTTGACTTATGTTCAGCTGAGGGGCTTGATAGAGCACTTGTCATGCTCGTTGTTGGCTTTCGGTTGCCCCATGGATGACTGGACTCCACAGGTAATTCTGCTGCTGAAATATGTGAACAGAAGGGAGTTCTTAGGCCGAGAACATTGGAGCGAGCTGAATGCTGAGCGACTCTCATCTCTATGAAAGGGACTGCGGCGTAGATGAGGGATGATGCCAGAGCTTCTTTGCAGTGCCGAAGTTTCCTTACGGCCCGGATAGTAGAGCTGCAGGCCGAACTTTCAAGGGCAGAGGCTGAGCTTCAAGAAATAGAGCGTCTGGATGTCCAGAAGATAGAGGAAGCAGAAATGGCCGAGGGAAAAGCTACTTTCCTCGAGGAGAAACTATCCCAACTGGAGGTCACCGAGTCTCGGCTGCAAGAAGTGACCCGCCATCCTTCTTTGGGTATTCTGGAGCTGGAGGACATCTTCCGATGCCCACTGCCATAGTCTCCTCTATTCCCCTCCCTGTTTGATGGACTTTATGTATTCCGGGGTATGCCTCGTGCAACATGTATCTTTTTATTTCATAGGAATGAAAACTCCTCATTTGCTATGAAATGACCACTCCATTCTTTCATTATTCTTTTCCTTCCCCTTTCCGCTCGCCAATCAATTCTAGTCAGAGTATGTGAGTCACTAGGGCAGGAGAGCGCTCACGCCTTCAGCAAAGGGGTGAGGTGTTCACTCTACCGCACCGTGACCATTCTTGGGACCAAGCAATGGCTAACGTAGGCCAAAAGTTCGAAGGACCAAAAAGTGTAGAGGCCCCTTAGGGCTGGGAAATAGGGTCAGACGGCTTGTCAGTCGGACTCATTAACGCTGACAGAAATTGAGGGTAGGGTTTATTCATCGACAGAGGTTATATGTCGAAGCAAAAGAAGTTAATTGCTTAACGAGGACAAAGGGTCCAGGTTAGGGGGATGTTGACCGGTCCTGTCGATGATGACAGGGGCCGAAAGGGTAGCCGGTCTTGCCGATGGTGACAAGGGTCGAAAAGGTAGCCGGTCTTGCCGATGGTGACAAGGACCGGAAGGGGTAGCGACCGATCTTGTCGATGGTGACAAGGGTCGAAAAGATGGCCGGTCTTGCCGATGGTGACAAGGGCCGAGAAGGGTAGCCGATCTTGTCGATGGTGACAAGGACCGGAAGGG
This sequence comes from Amorphophallus konjac, assembly GCA_022559845.1. Classification (NCBI taxonomy): domain Eukaryota; kingdom Viridiplantae; phylum Streptophyta; class Magnoliopsida; order Alismatales; family Araceae; genus Amorphophallus; species Amorphophallus konjac. The sequence goes on from CM040118.1 coordinate 293,440,898, forward strand.
GTAGCGACAGATCTTGTCGATGGTGACAAGGGCCGATAAGGATAGACGGTCTTGCCGATGGTGATAAGGACCGGAAGGGGTAGCGACCGATCTTGCCGATGATGACAAGGGTCGAAAAGATGGCCGGTCTTGCCGATGGTGACAAGGGTCGAGAAGGTAGCCGGTCTTGTCGATGGTGACAAGGACCGGAAGGGGTAGCGACCGATCTTGCCGATGGTGACAAGGGTCGAAAAGATGGCCGGTCTTGTCGATGGTGACAAGGGCCGAAAAGGGTAGCGACCGATCTTGCCGATGGTGACAAGGGTCGAAAAGATGGCCGGTCTTACCGATGGTGACAAGGGCCGAGAAGGTAGTCGGTCTTGCCGATGGTGACAAGGATCGGAAGGGGTAGCGACCAATCTTGTCGATGGTGACAAGGGTCAAAAAGATGGCCGATCTTACCGATGGTGACAAGGGCTGAGAAGGTAGCCGGTCTTGCCGATGGTGACAAGGACCAGAAGGGGTAGCGACCGATCTTGTCGATGGTGACAGCGGTCGAAAAGATGGCCGGTCTTGCCGATGGTGACAAGGGCCGAGAAGGTAGATGGAAGTGGAATGATGAACGAGGGTAACCTCGTTACTACATCATCATCATCATCATTTTTTTTATTTCATTTTTTTATATCACATTACCGACTCAAGCACCCTTCCGGGTTTTCACGTGGCGGGGTACCTGATTTTTCCTGCGACGCCCTTTCGGGTTTTCGCCACAGCCGGGCTATAGCCATTTTTGCCCTTGTTCTGAATACAGGAACAAGTCTGGCGGGATATCTCTATTTTTAACCCCATTTTATTTTGCTTCTTTTTTTTTGCTTTTTTTTTGCTCATATAATAGGAGGATGCTGAGAGAGTTGGCTAGGATACGAGGTCTTGCGCCAGAAAAGGGCTTATTCATCAACAAGAAGGTAATGCTAACGCAAAGGATAGATCTGAGCCGGTTTGAGCGTAAGGCCCGCATTGGCAATGTTGTATAAGGGTCGGCTAGGACACAAAGTCTTGCACCGAGAAAAAGGGCTTATTCGTCAGCAAGGAAACAATGCTGACGCAAAGGATAGATTTGAGCCGATTCGGGCGTAGGGCCCGTAACGGCAATGTTGTATAAGGGTCGGCTAGGACACGAAGTCTTGCACCGAGAAAAAGGTCTTATTCGTCAGCAAGGAAACAATGCTGACGCAAAGGATAGATCTGAGCCGATTCGGGCGTAAGGCCCACGTTGGCAATGTTGTATAAGGGTCGGCTAGGACACGAAGCCTTGCGCCGAGAAAAAGGGCTTATTCGTCAGCAAGGAAACAATGCTAACGCAAAGGATAGATTTGAGCCGATTCGGGCGTAAGACCCGTAATGGCAATGTTGTTGATATTATGTGAGCTTGGTTATGGCAAAGTGCCACTAGACCGGGGTAAGGATAGTTCGATCACGATGGAGTGCCAGTAGACCGGGGTGAGGTAGCTCGGTCAAGGCGGAGTGCCACTAGACCAAGGTGAAGGTAGATCGGTCAGGGCAGAGCGCCACTAGACCATGGTGAGATAGCTCGGTTAGGGCGGAGTGCCACTAGACCAAGGTGAGGTAGCTTGGTCAGGGTGGAGTGCCACTAGACCAAGGTGAGTATTCCGATCACTGAGGGAATGTCGGTTGCGCCGTGTGATACAGCTTTATATGCTTTCCATTGAGGGGAGAGAACTGGATGACTCCTTTATGGTCTACCAGGATGTAGGCACCCCTTTCATATACTCGGTGGACAATATATGGTCCGACCCAATTTTTGACCAACTTCCCTTTGGGGTTGGAGGCCATTACTTCTCTTCTTTTAACCATTACCAGGTCTCCTTTCTTGAATTCTTGACCTTTGATCAGCTTATCGAAAGCACGGGCCATGCGAGCTTAGGATGAGTTGAATGTTTTGGTACGCACGGAGACGCTTTCCTTCGAGCTCGGTGAGCTCTTCCAATCTTATTTCTGCATTAGTTTGTTCACCGCTGACTAGTCTATGTTGGATGGCAACTCACAGCGAGGGGACTTCTAATTCAATCAGCACCACAGCCTCGGACCCATACACGAGGCAGAATGGTGAACAGTCGGTTGGGGTTTTATAGACTGTACGATAGGCCCAGAGCGCCTCGTACATCTTTTCTTCCCAGTCCTTTTTATTGGACCTGATAATCTTTGTCGGCAATGTGCATAGTGTCTTGTTGAAGGCTTCTGCAAGCCCATTGGCTTGAGGGTTGTAGAGGGACGACGTCCTCCAGTCAATCTTATATTTGTCAGCTAGCTGGTAAACCTTCTGGTTTCTGAAATGGCTGCCGTTGTCAGAGATAATTCAGTTGGGAATTCCGAACCTGAATATTATGTTCTGCCGGAAGAATCTTGCAACCAGTTCTCCCGTCACATCTCTTAGCGCAACTACTTTCGCCCATCTGGAGAAGTAGTCTGTAGCTGCTAAGATGTATCTGCACCCTGATGAAGATGCTGGCAGTGGCTCTACCACGTTCGTGCCCCACTGAGCAAATGGCCAGCTTGGTAAGATAGGATGTAGTGGCACTGGAGGTCTTCTTGACACATTGGCATGCTCTTGACATTTCTGGCAAGCCTTAGCGAACTTGCAGCAGTCATCAAATATGGTGGGCCAATAGTAACCCAACTTCTTTATCTTGATTTTCATTTTCGGGCCTGCCTGATGCGCCCCAGCTGGACCCGCATGGACTTCTTGCATCACCTGCCCAGCCTCTATTGAAGACAAGCAACAAAGTAGAACTCTTCTTCGGGCGTCTGCCATTATTCGGAACAAGGTTCCGTTCCTCATCTCGTAAGAGTCCTTGACCCTCAGGAGTTTCATTCTTTGTTCTTTCTCTTTTGGGAGCTGTTGGTGCTGAAACCACTGTAAGAGATGTTCTCGCCAATCGGGTTGTTGAACCTCTTCGACGGCTGCCACCTCATTCTCTGGTTCGTCGGCCAAGACCTCCATCGCACTGGGGACCTGTCGGCGGTTGATCACTGTTATGTTCAGGCTTGTGTCTGGCGGGACTGCCAAAGAACTGGCCAATTTAGCGACGGCGTCCGCCTAAGTGTTTTGTCCTCGGTTAACATGCTTGATGCGGATGAAGTAAAATTTTGACATCAGACGGATTGCCAGCTGATGGTAGGGGAGGAGCTCTTGCTTTCGCACATCGAATTCTCCTTCCAGCTGCTTTATAACTAGCATGGAGTCTCCAAATGCTTCCAGCATCTGAATCCCCATGGACAATGCGATCTGCAACCCGATTATTAGAACTTCATATTCTGCTTCATTGTTCGTGCATGGCTTGTTTATCGAGCAAGATGTGTGCACAACTTCTCCTTATGGAGATTTCAGGACTATGCCTGCTCCTGCTCTGACCCTGGCTGACCCTATGGCCGAGGTATCAATTCTGGAGGGGGCATCAAAATATAACTGCCACAAAGAGGCCTACACTTGAGCGGCTTCCAAGGTTTCATCTTCAGGAAGTTCCGGTTCCAACGGACAGTCTTCTGGTACCGGGTGCTTAGTGAAGAAGTCTGCGATAGCTTGACCTTTAACAGCCTTTCGAGGCACATAGGAGATATCGAACTCCATAAGGATGACCACCGATTTGCCTAAGCGACCCTTGAGTGCTGGCTGGGACATAATATATTTCAGCGGGTCCTCCTTGGATACCAAGCGAATTTCATGCAACAACATATAGTGTCGAAGCTTCTTGACCGCGAAGACCAGTGCCAGACTGGTTTTCTCGATATAAGTATACTTCTCCTCAGTCCTGACCAGTCTCCGACTGAGGTAGTAGAGGGCTTGTTCTTTCCCTTCTTCATTATCCTGGGCCAGCATTGCCCCCAGAGAGTTGTGTGTGGCGGTTATATATAATATCAACGGCCGTCCTTTCACCGGTGCGCCCAGCACTGGAGGAGTCTTCAGATAGTCTTTCAGCTTGTCAAAGGCTATCTGGCAATCTTCATCCCAGTGGAAGGGAACATCCTTCATCATCAATTTGTGGAAAGGCTGACATCGCCCTGCCAAATTGGAAATGAAACGTCGGATATAAGCCAAGCGGTCCTACAGTGATCTCAGCTTAGAGAGGTTCTTTGGCGCAGGCAGTTCCTGAATTGCTCTGATCTTTGTGGGGTCTATCTCGATTCCCCAGTATCTGACGATGAAACCCAAGAACTTCTCGCTCGACACTCCGAACGTGCATTTCAAAGGGTTCATCTTCAATTCATGCTGCCTCAGCCTCTGAAAAATAATTTGGAGGTCCTGCAGATAGTCTTCTCTTCTTCTGGTCTTGACCACCAGATCATCTATGTAGCACTCGACCTTGTGGTAGAGCAACTCATCAAATATTCTGGTCATTGCGCGCTGATAAGTTACGCCAGCATTCTTTAGTCCGAATGGCATCCTCTTATAGTGATAGATGCCTTTTGGGGTTCGGAAGGCGGTGTGGACCCGGTCATGCTCCGCGATCCATATCTGATTGTAGCTGGACGACCCGTCCATAAATGACAAGGCCTCATGGCCGGTTGTAGCATCAATCATGACTTCCGTTATTGGCACCGGGAAGTCATCCTTGGGGCAGGATTTATTCAGATCTCGGAAGTCAACACATATCCGGATCTGTCCATTCTTCTTTTTCACGGGGAAGATATTCGCCAACCATGTGGTGTACTAATTTTCTTCGACAAATCCCATGTCAATAAGCTTGTCGACTTCAGCACAAATTTGAGTGATGAGCTCTGGCCTCATGCATCGCGGCGGTTGCTTCACCAGCTCAGCTTCATAGTTCATTGCCAGCTCATGTTGCGAAACTGCGGGGCTCAGACCTGGCATTTCTTTGTACGTCCAGGTGAAGCAATCCCGGTACTCTTGCAGCAGCTGGATGTACAGCTCCCGTTCTTCTGACGACAATTGGGCACTGAGAAAGGTAGGCATAGGGTCTTCCTCACTTCCCAAGTTGACTTCTATCAGCTCGTCAACTGTAGCTTGGCCTCCGTCTTCTATCTCCGGAGGTGCCGGTTGGAGGTCGATGAAATCTGGAATACCATCTTCAGGGTCGAGGACCTCGACTTCCTCATTTGACATCATCAGAGGTTCTCGGAAGTCCTCTGCTTCATTTAATAGCGGCCGTGCATATTGCTCTTTCAGTAAATCCACTGCCGTTGCAGTCTCCAAGGGCGAGAGAGCAGCTTCAGCCCTTGTAGTTGGGGTTGCAGCCGTGACAGACTGATGGCTGCTTGTCGTTGGGCTGGGACAGCATCCCAGCCTTGTAGCATAGGGTAAGGAGATCTCACCTTCTGAGGCAGTTGTATCTTCAATAGAAGTAGCATTCCCTTCCTTGGCAGCATATACCTCTTGGTCGGAGTCGGCTGAGGCTTCCCCGATTGGCATGAGATGTGCCGAGGTCAATATCAGTAGGACTCTGCTGGAGGGAGAGGTCCCGGTTTCTTCAACATATTTGACTTCGCTGCTGCTAGCCATATCAAATTCAGCCTGAAGGGCCGTCTCTCTTGGACAGACCTGTTCCCAGCATCGGCACGGAATCACGGTCTCCGCTTCTTGATTTCCGGGCTGAGCCGGGTTAGCATATTCAGCTCCCGTTGGGTATTCATCAAAAGTTGCCCCCGGTGGGCTATCTTCAGCAAGGTAGAAGGCAGAGATAGTGTCTACCTCTTATCGGCCACTGTAGTAATATTCTTCCAGGGTGAAGCCCAACCCCGGGTGCTGAGAGACGCATCTCATTTCCTTATCCAGACTTGCGGGATACCACATTTTCTGGAAAGCTTCCTTGCGCTTTTGAGACTGATCGGAGGGGACGTGCTGCTTCTGAAACATCCTTGCCATCCGACTGGTTGTGAATGCCAGACCCTTGACGGGGACTGATGGATTGTCTATATCTTCAGGGAGGCAGCAATCTGTGTCTTCCCGAGTAGGATGCTCTTCAGCCCTATAGAACAAGCTGTTGGGTCCATCTTCCTGTGTCACCTCACAAGTTTTGAAAGGCTCGACAGTGGGGTTATCAAGGCCAGGAATCAGCTTGGTGAGGCCGTCCAGGACTCTAATGTAATTGTGCTGCCGATCGACCTGCACTTCATTAGCTTCGACGTATAATGCTGGAGGTGCTATTCTGCCCATGTCCCCGGATGCCGTGATATGGGAGACCACCTTGGGCTTGACATATCCGCACGGTGGTGGTGGATACCAATCGTCGCCGGATGCGCCTCTTGATGCCCCCGCAGGGGTCTTAGCTTCAGAGGTCTTTTGAGAAGGCCCCGCATATAGGTTGGCGTCCGCCAAGTGACATTCAAATACCTCGAACGGGTGGAGGTCAGCAAATATTCTCTCCTCCTTCCCCTGGAGATTGTATTTGATACATTGGTGGAGCGTGGAGGGCACCACCATATTCTCATGCAGCCATGGGCGGCCGAGCAGTGCTTTGTACGAGGTGTGGGAGTCGATGACATGGAACTGCACCGTCGTAGTGAAATCCGCCAAGGTGAGTGTGAACTCTGCCACCTCCATCGACACTTCACATTTCTGATTGAAGCCGGCGATGCACATATCCCCAACTTTCTCGAGATGCACGTTGAAGTGGTGCCTCTCGTATATTCTATAGGGCAGGATGTTGACTGCTGCACCGGGATCAACCAGAATCCTATTCATCTCCCTTCCATTCAGGTGCCTCTTCATATACAGTGGCATGTTGTGGCTGATGGTAGGTAGCGGCACATCCTCTGGAGTGAAGGTCATGCCAGCTTCCGGCATTGCTTCAGCAAAGCAGGTCTCAAAATGAGCAGGCGTCTGCAGAGCAGTGATGATCACGTGTCGAGTCTCTTCACTCAAAGAGAGGATCTCTCAGATTGTAAATCGAGCAGGGAGCTTCTTGAGTAGCTTCATTATTCGACTCCCATCTCAAACATTGGAAAGCTTCATCTCTTCAGCCCACCTGGGCTTGAGAGAGTCCTGAGTTGCGGCCCCTGACGGACCTGCTTCATCTGCATCGGACTTGGTGCCTTTCTGGCTGGTACCGGATCCTCGGTGCTCTTCATTAGCTACTGCAGGGCAAGCTCCATCTATATTTGGATCTTCGACAGATTGTGTTGGTTGCGGGTGAACATCCCTGGGCGCAGGGTTAGCCTCCTGGCATGGCTGCTTCCCCTTAGACATCTTCATAAATTTAAGGAATGAAGGGACTGTCTTGCCCCCACTCTTGTTATATAATCCTGGCGGAGGAGGGATCTGGACCCCCTTGACCTCCGGGGGAGGTGTCTTGTAGGGCTGCTCTCCCCTGAATATGATGTTGTGGTTGGGAGGCGGCTGGCGCCCCCACTTCTGGCCTGACCGGGTGGCATGTGCAGCTGTTGCGGCCTCGGCCTTGCCTTCCCCAGCATGGGGTGTGAAGCAAATTTCCTCTTCTTCCTCCTCTCCGGGCAGGTTGAAGAGTGCTGATAGAGTATTACAGTAGATAGCATGCACTTCATCGGCCTTAGCGGCCTTTCCTTTCTTCTTCTTTTATTTCTTCCTCTTTCTTGCTTCAGCAGGTGCCTGCCCCCAGAACAGACTGCCCTCTTTATCGGGTGCTGCTTCAGCTTCCTCCTTTTGCTCGTGATGTGACACAACCCCCTGGACCTGAATTTGCAATCAATCGGACCGAACGGCGATATCTCACAAGCGGGTTCACCCGCGTCGCGCGCACCCGAGTCCGTAGGCAGACCGGTGATGATGGTGAGGGTCCGAGGTTAGACCTTGGGGTTCCAAGGGTATGGCTGGCCGGGGATGGACCCCAATGGGCAAGGCCCATGGGCGCCCCCCCTTCCCCTTGGTTTCTTGTCATTAGTGTAAAAGTCATGGACTTATTGTAAATTGTGGGATCCCTATAAATAGGACCCCATTTCTTCCATTTGAAGCTAATGAGATATTGAGAAAAATTTGAATTCCCAGAGAATTTTCTTCCTTGGAGTGAGAAGCTCCCTCTCTCTCTCTCTCTCCCTCTCTCTCTCTCTCTCTCTCTCTCTCTCTCTCTCTCTCCAAAGGGGGCGAACCCCATTCTCTCTCCTCCCCACCCCCAATTTCAAAATTCTCTCTCTCTCCTCCCCATTCACCTCTCATTAAGGCCCCTCCCCCTTCCCCATACACTCATTCAATTCCCCTCCAACCCGTACGTGGAATTCCCCTCTCCTAGGCACCTCTCCATTCTCCCAAGCAACCATTCCTCTTCCCCAAGCAACCATTCCTTTCCCCAAGCCACCCCTTCCCTTCCCCAACACACCTCTCCATCTCCCAACACACCCCTTCCCCTTCCCAAGACCACCATTAACAACCCCCATTAAGTCACATTCCAACCTCGGGAGAAATCTCTCCTTCCCTCTCTCCTTCCCAACCCAAATTCGCAGCTCCCCCTTCCTCCACCTGCTAGACCATCTTCCAGCCCCTATTCTGCCCCTCCCACACCTTGGATCACCCTCTACCAGACCCCCACACAGCCCGAGGTCACCCCCACACCCATCCACCCCATCTCTCATCCCATCTACCCCATTTCCCATCACCTATCACCACCCGGTTCATCTCAGTTCACAGGTAGTAGTCAAGGGTTGAGTTGCAGAGGCAGCCACGCCTTCACCGCGCAACTTCTGGAGGCGTATCATATATTTCCGAAAAGCTCTTCCAGTCGGCTTCCCAGGCGAGGTGATCCCGCCTCAATCAGAGTTCGGAGCTGCCCGTGAGAGCTGATCTTCATCGACTGCGCAGATCAGGCCGGCCAGCGACCTGAAGCAACTTCCCGGAGTCTCCTCGAACACATCCCTCGGTTTATGGAGGCGCCACTTGGCTGAGAGCTCCTACCACAAGGCATCCACCATCACCAAAAAGCAGCATCCCATTCGGCACCCGGAGGAGCATTTTCTGATATTTCTCCCCCAGGTGCTCCGTTCTGTCCGTTCTTGGACTAAACAGACACCTGTTCACTTCTCGGACTGCTCCGGTCTGCTCCGACCTCCACCAGTGCTCCCGCAGGCGCTGTTTCGAAGAGGACCCGACGACGGTTCCAACGACACCAGCCAAGTTTAAATCAGAGTTTGGGAGTGTTCATTATGACCGCTCCTTCTTGCTGCTGATATACCCCGCTGTCAGAACCAGGAATCAGGGGCCCTGTTTGCAACCCGTCCACGGTCAGCACCGGCACTTTGGTAATTCAAGAAAATTCAGGAGTCATCCCGGGCCAGTCAGTGAACATTTGGGGCTGGTTTTGTCAGATTCTGAGTTTGGGAGCATCCATGGCAGCGCCATCATCGGCCCCCTATCAGGCTGTCAAAAAAGTGGACAGAACCAACGACGATCGCCGATCTTGCTTCCCCACCCCCGCCTGGCCGGCTTACAGCCCCTCCCTGTGCGGAGGTAGTATTTTTATGTATCCCACAGTCCCCCTCCCCTATGCCAACCCCTCTGTGAGGGTGTAGTGATTGTATTAGCAGGTCGTCACCTGAAGCCTCATCGGCGCAGCGTGCGGGTAGCCCACGCTTCCCCACTCGCCCTCGTCTCCCGCCGGGATCAGTGTCTTCACACCGATAAGGTGAGCTTTGGACCACTCTCCTCTGCTGGTTTTTCTTACCTTTGCTTAGCTTAGTATTATCTCTAGTTGCACCGTCGGCAGTGAGAGAGGGCTCGTTCCAACTTTCCATCTAATTGAGTGCCACCGCGGGTGAGTTGTGAGGGAGACATTACATCCCACGCCCTCGGCGTGCCGGCCGCCCTTGAAATTGGGCATCCCTAGCCCATTGGGGTCCATCCCCGGCCAGCCATACCCTTGGAACCCCAAGGTCTAACCTCGGACCCTCACCATCATCGCCGGTCCGCCTACGGACTCGGGTGCGCGCGACGCGGGTGAACCCGCTTGTGAGATATCGCCGTTCGGTCCGATTGCTTACAAATTCAGGTCCAAGGGGTTGTGTCACATCAATTTGGCTCTGATACCATTTGATGTGAGACAAGACAATTATAGATTTAAATATCTCCTTCACCTCATCGTTTCCTTCTTCAAAAATAGCATTACCATAAATGTCATCAAAAGAAGCTTGGCTTGTTACGAACAGCACATGCCAAACACCTTGCACCAATCCTCCTTAGGGCACTAGGATTCACGTCAAGCTTCTTTAATGCAAAATGACCATCTATCAATGCTTCTGCATCCTCATACGTTAACTCAATCTCAAACAGGTTTAGCTTCACACCACACCACTTCACAGCTATTGGAGTTGACAAAGCATTAGCAGCCAAATGGTATGGCGACGTGCATGTATGGGCCACGGCAGGTGATGAAGGAGACGGTCTTGTTGATGCTGCATGCAAGGGCTGCGGCGGGAGTAGGAAGCCCATGCGTAACTGCTACGGTTGAAGTAGGTTGCCGGTGCTGCCGGTGGTGATCGGCTGAGGGCACCACGACGGCGATACCAGGGATGGGGAAGGATGTTGTTGGCGAGGATCGGCTGGGTAGCGATCCCAGAGACGATGGCCGCGAGCTGACGGGGCGGGTTGATACGGATAGCTATGTGGGGTTGTGTGCCGGCATTCTGCATGCGGCCTGCTGTGTGGAGGGGAGCCGCGGTGGCATTATCGGGGGGAAGAGGGTGGCGACTGCCGCTTGCCGTATGACGAGAACCACTATTCATTGGGCACATTTCCTGCTGCAAGTGGCTACGGCACTGGTGCGAGGTCGTTGCGGAGGTGGTTCAATAGTGAGAAGGGATAGGAGGGAGAGAGAGAGACCGTGAGGGGGGGAATGGACTGTGAAGAGAAGAGCAAGGGTTTGAGGGGGAGTGAGGAAAGAGGCTGCAGTGGTGGAGTGCAGGAGAATCGTAAGAGAGAGGAATGAGAGATGGGAGGGGAGAAAGGTGTGTGAGGAAGGGAGAGATAGAGAGAGGAGAATGGGGGGGTCTCGCGAGAGTGCAGATGAGAGGGAAATGAGAAGGGGACTGCCGGTGGAGGCGTGTGGAGATAGAAGAGAAAGAGTGGGGGCGGTGCAGTGGTGTGTGTGGGGGAAGGCAAGAGAGGGAAGATGGAGAGGATTTACATGGAGTGTGTGTGCAGAGGTGGGGAAGTGGAGAGAGCGGGTGCGACATGTGTGAGGGAAGAGAGACAGGGGGATGCAGTGCAGCGGGGCGTGGAGCTATGGGAGAGAGGTGAGAACGGGAGGCCGGCTGTGGTACGGCGGCGAGGTAACGAGGGTGCTACGGACACAGAGGAGAGGGTGTGAGAGAGAGATGATGCAGCAGAGAAGAGAAGGGGGGTGCAAGCAATAGAGAGAGGGGGGGAGTTAAAAAAAAATGTCGGTGCCCCTGTTGTGAACAGAGGCACCGCAACGGTGCAATGAGTGTGAGTGTGTGAAGGGTTATGTGTGTGTGTAAAGAGAAAGGGGACGTGAGAGGGAGTAGAGAGGAGAAAGGGGTTGAGGGAGTGAGGAGAGGGCTTATTCCAACTTTCCATCTAATTGAGTGCCACCGCAGGTGAGTTGTGAGGGAGACATTACATCCCACGCCCTCGACGTGCCGGCCGCCCTTGAAATTGGGCACCCCTAGCCCATTGGGGTCCATCCCCGGCCGGCCATACCCTTGGAACCCCAAGGTCCAACCTCGGACCCTCACCATCATCGCCGGTCCGCCTACGGACTCGGGTGCGCGCGACGCGGGTGAACCCGCTTGTGAGATATCGCCGTTCGGTCCGATTACTTGCAAATTTAGGTCCAAGGGGTTGTGTCACATCAATTTGGTATCAGGGCCAGGTTCTAGACTTGTCTCTACTAAGTCTTGTCCTAGGGCCATTGCATGCATCACCCTTGTCCACCATCATGACTACCTCATACTTGGCATATTCACCACTCTTAGGCAATTAGAAGCCTTTGTGTTTGACGGAACCCACCCTAGTATATATCTAGAGTGGGAGGACTCCATAGATCGACACTTTGGGAGGTTCACTCTATCATGGCCTATGCAAGTCAACTATGCCAAGAGTTTGCTCTAGCGCCAAGCTAGGAAAGAATGGGAGAACATTGTAGGTTTGAGAGAAGCCAAAGGGGAAGCACCCATTGAATCTTGGGATGAAATGAGGGCCGATCTTAGAAAGATCTATGCACCCCAATCCAAACATCTTCAGCCAACCGATCTTCCACCCCCGACCCTAACTCCAACCCAAGAACTTCCCCAACCAAGCCCAACCCAATTCCACCCATGTTCACCACCCCGAGAGTACCATACACCACCCATCATCACCCTACCACCAAAAGACCTTCCCACCCCCTTGGTAGAGGAGACCACAACCCATATGCCCAATCCCATGGGGATAAATGCCAACCCGGAATCACTCCCCACCTTGGGAGAAACTCATGCCCAAGTTGAGGAAGAAGTCTCGCACTTTGAACTTCACTCTACGTTGACCCCTCTAATTGGGAGCGAGATCATCATAAGTAGGTCCTTGGTTGGATGGGTAAAGGAGAGACCAGTTCACCCTCTCACATCCCATGTCTACCCTCCCTTGGAGAGACACCTCCCCATAGTGCCCTTCATCTCCTATCGCACCACCATCCAATCATACTACCAAGTGGAAACTTTGGAGGATCTTCTTAAGGGCCTAGCTTGGCAAATGAAGATGACTGGCATGTTGACCACTGTGGCCAACCAACCTAGGAACCTTGACCTCCTACACCTATGTGTTGGGTCTATCACCTCGGTTTACACTGTGGGTTGTTACACTAGTGACCTCCTTTTATTCCTCCCCACACCCGATGAGCCCGACCGTATCCTCAAATTAGAGTTCCCTATATTGGGTAGAAAACCAAACCATCACCTTATGGCCAACCCACCCACCAAAGACTCCGGCCCAAATCTTTCATTGGAGAAGAATGACCCACCCCTCCTTGAGGACCTAGAAGACATGGAGTTCCCTTCTCTAGATGGCCCCTTCCTTGATCCCTTTGACCCCTTCCTTTGGGAGCTTGAGTACCCATGTGACCCACCCACATCACCCACCACCCACCCTTTCCTACCCACACCCACAATGTTGGACCAAGCCAACCTCAACAATGACCCAGGTTACACCATAGGAACCAAGACCTTAGACAACACCCGCCTAGAGATCGAGGAAGTGCCCTACCCCATATCCACCTTCCTAGATCCCTTCGACCCTTTCACATGAAAGTTCAAAGGTTATCCCACACTTATTCACAAGGAAGTCACCTTTGTGATAAGCGTGCATGTGTCTAGGCTTATCACACCACTTGGCATGAACACTATGTTTGGTCCATTCATTCATATCACCCACATGCCAAGTAGGAAGCATGAGTGGTCCATATTCGGATGTAATGGTCCACCTTCATTTATCATGGGTCTTAATCATAGTAGGAGCATTCACAGATGTCTGGGACCCCCGGCATTTGCTATACCCATGCGCAATAGATTCCCCTACGGATGCCCCGGCCCTCCAACCATTGTTATAAAGTCCATGCATGATAGGGCCACTTGTGGCTACCCCGGTCCACCTAAGTTCATCAAGGTTCACATGGCATCAAAGCATGATTGGTCAATTTATGGTTTCCTTGGTCCACCTTTGCACACTACCCACTTTCACAACCACTCACCACATCATAATGCATGGCATGAGCATACACGCAAGCAAATCGCAACGAGCGGTGAGGTTCACAAAGAGCGGGAAAAGGCTCGCGAGCGCCACTTGAAATTCCAAGTAGGCAACCTATCGATGGTGGCATTGGAGTGGCTCTACCCTAGAGTCACCTCCGACTTGAGGGCATGAGGACTTGTGATGCGGGATGAGACCACGGACACGACAAGCTCGTGACTGCCCCCTAACGAGGGAAGCGTCGGATGTGCGCGGTTGAGAAATCGGCTGTGAGCTAGGGTGGTCGGCTCTCACTTGTGCCCGGATCAGGTCACGGGACTTTAACGCTCTCTCTCGCAGCAGCGGTGATATAAATATAAAGTGAGCTAATTACCCTATCATGCTCTCTAGCAGTGGCATAAGCAAGTATATATGAAAATTAAGCAAAATGCCAAGTAAGGGAGCGAATGCGATACCTCCACGCGCTCGGCGTGGGGACGACGGGCCCGGTCGAACTCGTGCTCCCGGGACAGTGAATACATGAATATTACAGCAATGGAAATATGCCCACTCCACGCAGGGAGGTAAAGGGCGACACCAGGGGCCCGGGAGGACCGAATTCGGGATGACGGGCAGCTTCATGTGTTGATTCGGCTACACGCGTGATCACGACCGTGGGGCCCACGTGCTGTCTGGAGGGGCCGTGTGGGACCCGATGGCACCGCTGTAGTGTGGACACTCAGGGAAGTGTTCCCTGGGCTGGCGGCACACCGGAACGTCGCCCGGGGGTCGGGCGGTTCCGATCGGCACCCGTCGGGTTTGCTATCCACGGACTGGTGGTTGCTGTTTTACAGCGCGCGCTCCGGCGAGAATGGACGCTGCGATCAGCCCCGACGTCGGATCGACACAAGACTGGCACCGTTGGAAATCTAGCTTGAAGTTCTTCAACCTAGGCCTAAAAATCTGGCCTGGATCTGCTCGGATCTTGACTTATGGAATTTTTAATCTTCTGTTGTACAGTTCCTGAAATCACAGGTCAGCAGAGAACTTCCCTGTGAATTGCTTTTGACCGCGAGGGAGACGTTCGAATCAGGGGTTGTGTTTTTCATCAAAGTTGTTGGAATTTCATCTGGGAAGACAGCAAAATTTGTTTGGACCCGTTTGGATGTATCTATGATTTTCTGTGATTTGTTTAGTAAATGAAGGTCGGATCTGGGATCAGGGGGATAGAACTGTAGCTGGGACTGAGAACGATTTGTAGAAAATATGAAATGGCCGAACCAAAAATGGAGAAAATTTGTGGGTGAAGGGGTGGATGGGTGTAAACTCCAGTAAAATGGGGAGAACCAAAATAAATCAAAAAGTGGACCTAAGACATGAAACTCAGGGCTACTGTCACTGTAGACAGTGACAGAACAGATCTGAGATTGAGAGTTGAACGAAATGGTAAGGATATAAAACGGTGGATTTTGAACCTCAATGTTTTTGTGGAGAAGGGTCTGGAAGATAGGAACCAACCCTCAAAATTTCAAATCTATCATAACTCATGGCTGGCTTCAGGAATTCTTGAACTACACCTCTCTCCAGCAGGACAGAAACTTGATGACGATTCCACGGCGGCTCGAAGGCGGCACGAACGGCGGCGGCGGCGGCACAGACGATCACCGGAGGTTGAGAGGGGATGATAGAAGAGGGATACACTCTAGATCTGGGGTTGGGGAAGGAAGAACAGCAGGGGAGAGGCAAGGGGCGCACCAAGCTTCAAGGCTTACACATAAAATTCTGATTTTTTCCATTGAATTTCTCATGAAAATACAACATTATATAGGCTAGGTCTCTAACTAATTCTAGACCCTTGGATCAAGGGTTGATGAATGAAGGGCTGGGATGTGGTTTGAACAACCACAATAAAAGCCTAATAAACTATATGGTTCGCCCGCCCCCCCTTTAAGAAGGCAAGTTGGAATTGTCTTCTTTAATTAAATCTAGGTCCAAGTCCAAGGTTGGACCATGGACCAGCCACCTTGGGCCCGGGAGTCCAAGTGGACCAATAAGGAGGAGGGAGGGGCCCCTGCAGGGCCTACATGCACTTTTGCAAAAATACCCAATGGCCCTTTGCAAATAAACCCACTAAGACCTACTATTGTGTACCCATATATCACAAGGGTATACATACAAATATAAAAGGACGGAAATGCAAACACAATGTGAGCGGGCTATCGTTGATGTCCCCATCAATTCTCCCCGGGTGGGAGGAACTCGACCCCGTCGAGTAAGGGATGCTGCTGCTCAAGTACATCGGCGGATCTGTCTCCGTGCCAAGTAACGCGGGTACGTCCCACTCCAAATGATCGACACCTGCTCATTCCATATATACTCGATATGCGAACTGCTATGGCTAAAGGTGGTCACTCCGAAGGGGCACTCTCAAAAGGAAGGAAACAGCTCGAAGACTCACTAGGAATCACCGCTGAGTCCCTATAGGTGACTGATCCGGGTATAGATGTAGAACCGGTCCCATACTCATCGGGTGAGTCCAATCGCCTCTTACTCATAAGAGAACGACAACGAGCTTACACACGACACATGCAGTCTCACCATGCACTAACACACGAATGCAAACCACACAACAATCGACTCAAAACACACCACACAAACAAACCACACAAGAAAACACACTGACTCAACTATGACCCTAGACACACCTAATGTTAGTCCGACCCGTACATGGGTGACGGCGGACCAGGACACCCGAATATGTGCCATGCATGCATGTTGTGCAACTGGGAATGGATGGCATGGGGAGCCCCTATACGTCGGGTGTGGTTATGCGTGGACGGCTTTTCAAATGTGGGCGACTCGGGTGGTTTAGAAGGGCCGGGTGTAGGTGGGTCGGGATTGGTGGATGTAGATGGCCCATCCCGAGGGGAAGGGGCGTAAAAGTGGGCTTCCTTGAAGAAGGGGAGTATGGGTGGTAACTCGGGAAGCCTAATAGTGAAGGGGTCAAAAGGGTCAAAGAAGGTATGACCCCTTGTGGTGGGTTCCAACATGACATGGTCCCAATCGTGAAATTCTTGAAGAGGTGAATGGTCACCTTCATCCGCCATAGTGAACGGGACGATGGTCATGTGAAGAAAATAAACTTCCTCCCTTGGGCAAAAGGGAATGAAGTCGGACTCGGCCTGCATCGGGAGGAGTAGAAGAATCTCCGTCGTGACACACCCCACGGTGCACACGGAGGTAATGGATCCTAAGGCCGGATGGGTGAAGCTAAGACTAGCGGGTTGGTCAAAGCCTCGGGCCAAAAGATGCGTCAACTCCCATTGTGAATCTAATCCCATAATAAGGTCATCCAAAGTATCGACATGGTGACTAGACCGAAAAGTTGTGTGGTAGGAGTTGACGGACACCAAAGGTAGGGTAGGGTCCATGGATGGAAAGGGATGTGGGACCAAGCCATCCTTGAGCCAACTAAAAAGCGGCTCGGCGATGTATAGTGTACCCGTTAGAAATACGGGTGGCTCGGGCCTTGGTGGCTCCAAATGAGATAGTTCTGAATCATGTTCGGACATAGAGAGTGATGACATTGGAGCTCTCATAGGTGAGGAAGGAATGTCCCTCTCATGGTGAAGGGGTCCTTGGGGTGGTTCCGGGAACAACCAATCTACCCCGATATACCGATCTAGGCTAGTACTAAACCGATCTAGGCTTGTACTAAACCTTTGCACTTTTCCCAGCATGGCTTGGAACATTGCGCCCACTTCATCTGGACTATAGGCTCGGGATGTGGCCATGGTGGCCAAGATGGGGTTGGGTCCCCTAGGAATGGATATGCAAGGCCATTTGGACAAAACACTAGACACGACCCTAAGTAATGCAAAGTTGGAATGTGACTCGACGACAACCTAGACACAACCAAGACTCGGTACGTGGCGGAGATAAGCGATCCGAAGATCACTCGCGCAAGTGTGCGGCCTTCCCAATAGGCGTAGCCTAACGTTCGGATAACACCTTTTGATATACCGAGTAAAGGGATGTGATGCAAAAAGACACTTTTTTTGTTTGTTTTAAAACAATGATGACCCTAAACACGACTTAGACAATGACTAATGACTAGACGTACATGACACTCTTTTTTTTTACTTTTGGACACCCTAGACTCAAACTCGCTCTGATACCAAATTGATGCGGGACGAGACCACGGACACGACAAGCTCGTGACTGCCCCTTAACGAGGGAAGCGTCGGATGTGCGCGGTTGAGAAACCGGCTGTGAGCTAGGGTGGTCGGCTCTCACTTGTGCCCGGATCGGGTCACGGGACGGTAACGCTCTCTCTCGCAGCAGCGGTGACATAAATAGAAAGTGAGCTAATTACCCTATCATGCTCTCTAGCAGTGGCATAAGCAAGTATATATGAAAATTAAGCAAAATGCCAAGTAAGGGAGCGAATGCGATACCTCCACGCGCTCGGCGTGGGGACGACAGGCCCGACCGAACTCGTGCTCTCGGGACAGTGAATACATGAATATTACAGCAATGGAAATATGCCCACTCCACGCAGGGAGGTAAAGGGTGACACCAGGGGCCCGGGAGGACCGAATTCAGGATGACGGGCAGCTTCGTGTGTTGATTCGGCTACACGCGTGATCACGACCGTGGGGCCCACGTGCTGTCTGGAGGGGCCGTGTGGGACCCGATGGCGCCGCTATAGTGTGGACACTCAGGGAAGTGTTCCCTGGGCTGGCGGCACACCGGAACGTCGCCCGGGGGTCGGGCGGTTCCGATCGGCACCCGTCGGGTTTGCTGTCCACGGACTGGTGGTTGCTGTTTTACAGTGCGCGCTCCGGCGAGAATGGACGCTACGATCAGCCCCGACGTCGGATCGACACGAGACTGGCGCCGTTGGAAATCTAGCTTGAAGTTCTTCAACCTAGGCCTAACGATCTGGCCTGGATCTGCTCGGACCTTGACTTATGGAATTTTCAATCTTCTGTTGTACAGTTCCTAAAATCACAGGTCAGCAGAGAACTTCCTTGTGGATTGCCTTTGACCGCGAGGGAGACGTTCGAATCAGGGGTTGTGTTCTTCATCAAAGTTGTTGGAATTTGATCTGGGAAGACAGCAAAATTGGTTTGGACCCGTTTGGATGTATCTATGATTTTCTGTGATTTGTTTAGTGGATAAAGGTCGGATCTGGGATCAGGGGGATAGAACAGTAGCTGGGACTGAGAACAATTTTTAGAAAATATGAAATGGACGAACAAAAAATGGAGAAAATTTTTGGATGAAGGGGTGGATGGTTGTAACCTCCAGTAAAATTGGGCGAACCAAAATAAATCAAAAAGTGGACCTAAGACATGAAACTCAGGGCTACTGTCACTATAGACAGTGACAGAACAGATCTGAGATTGAGAGTTGAACGAAATGGTAAGGATATGAAACGGTGGATTTTGAACCTCAATTTTTTGTGGAGAAGGGGCTGGAAGATAGGAACCAACCCTCAAAATTTCAAATCTATCATAACTCATGGCTGGCTTCAGGAATTCTCGAACTACACCTCTGTCCAGCAGGACAGAAACTTGATGACGATTCCACGGCGGCTCGAAGGCGGCACGAACGGCGGCGGCGGCGGCACAGACGATCACCGGAGGTTGAGAGGGGATGATAGAAGAGGGATACACTCTAGATCTGGGGTTGGGGAAGGAAGAACAGCAGGGGAGAGGCAAGGGGCGCACCAAGCTTCAAGGCTTACACATAAAATTCTGATTTTTTCCATTGAATTTCTCATGAAAATACAACATTATATAGGCTAGGTCTCTAACTAATTCTAGACCCTTGGATCAAGGGTTGATGAATGAAGGGCTGGGATGTGGTTTGAACAACCACAATAAAATCCTAATAAACTATATGGTTCGCCCCCCCCCTTTAAGAAGGCAAGTTGGAATTGTCTTCTTTAATTAAATCTAGGTCCAAGTCCAAGGTTGGACCATGGACCAGCCACCTTGGGCCCGGGAGTCCAAGTGGACCAATAAGGAGGAGGGAGGGGCCCCTGCAGGGCCTACATGCACTTTTGCAAAAATACCCAATGGCCCTTTGCAATTAAACCCACTAAGACCTACTATTGTGTACCCATATATCACAAGGGTATACATACAAATATAAAAGGACGGAAATGCAAACACAATGTGAGCGGGCTGTCGTTGATGTCCCCATCAATTCTCCTCGGGTGGGAGGAACTCGACCCCGTCGAGTAAGGGATGCTGCTGCTCAGGTACATCGGCGGATCTGTCTCCGTGCCAAGTAACGCGGGTACGTCCCACTCCAAATGATCGGCACCTGCTCATTCCATATATACTCGATATGCGAACTGCTATGGCTAAAGGTGGTCACTCCGAAGGGGCACTCTCAAAAGGAAGGAAACAGCTCGAAGACTCACTAGGAATCACAGCTGAGTCCCTATAGGTGACTGATCCGGATATAGATGTAGAACCGGTCCCATACTCATCGGGTGAGTCCAATCACCTCTTACTCATAAGAGAACGACAACGAGCTTACACGCAACACATGCAGACTCACCATGCACTAACACACGAATGCAAACCACACAACAATCGACTCAAAACACACCACACAAACAAACCACACAAGAAAACACACTGACTCAACTATGACCCTAGACACACCTAATGTTAGTCTGACCCGTACATGGGTGACGGCGGACCAGGACAACCGAATACGTGCCATGCATGCATGTTGTGCAACTGGGAATGGATGGCATGGGGAGCACCTATACGTCGGGTGTGGTTATGCGTGGACGGCTTTTCGAATGTGGGCGACTCGGGTGGTTTAGAAGGGCTGGGTGTAGGTGGGTCGGGATTGGTGGATGTAGATGGCCCATCCCGACGGGAAGGGGCGTAAAAGTGGGCTTCCTTGAAGAAGGGGAGTACGGGTGGTAACTCGGGAAGCCTAATAGTGAAGGGGTCAAAAGGGTCAAAGAAGGTATGACCCCTTGTGGTGGGTTCCAACATGACATGGTCCCAATCGTGAAATTCTTGAAGAGGTGAATGGTCACCTTCATCCGCCATAGTGAACGGGACGATGGTCATGTGAAGAAAATAAACTTCCTCCCTTGGGCAAAAGGGAATGAAGTCGGACTCGGCCGGCATCGGGAGGAGTAGAAGAATCTCCGTGGTGACACACCCCACGGTGCACACGGAGGTAATGGATCCTAAGGTCGGATGGGTGAAGCTAAGACTAGCGGGTTGGTCAAAGCCTCGGGCCAAAAGATGCGTCAACTCCCATTGTGAATCTAATCCCATAATAAGGTCATCCAAAGTATCGACATGGTGACTAGACCGAAAAGTTGTGTGGTAGGAGTTGACGGACACCAAAGGTAGGGTAGGGTCCATGGGTGGAAAGGGATGTGGGACCAAGCCATCCTTGAGCCAACTAAAAAGCGGCTCGGCGATGTATAGTGTACCCGTTAGAAATACGGGTGGCTCGGGCCTTGGTGGCTCCAAATGAGATAGTTCTGAATCATGTTCGGACATAGAGAGTGATGACATTGGAGCTCTCATAGGTGAGGAAGGAATGTCCCTCTCATGGTGAAGGGGTCCTTGGGGTGGTTCCGGGAACAACCAATCTACCCCGATATACCGATCTAGGCTAGTACTAAACCGATCTAGGCTTGTACTAAACCTTTGCACTTTTCCCAGCATGGCTTGGAACATTGCGCCCACTTCATCTGGACTATAGGCTCGGGATGTGGCCATGGTGGCCAAGATGGGGTTGGGTCCCCTAGGAATGGATATGCAAGGCCATTTGGACAAAACACTAGACACGACCCTAAGTAATGCAAAGTTGGAATGTGACTCGACGACAACATAGACACAACCAAGACTCGATACGTGGCGGAGATAAGCGATCCGAAGATCACTCGCGCAAGTGTGCGGCCTTCCCAATAGGTGTAGCCTAACGTTCGGACAACACCTTTTGATATACCGAGTAAAGGGATGTGATGCAAAAAGACACTTTTTTTGTTTGTTTTAAAACAATGATGACCCTAAACACGACTTAGACAATGACTAATGACTAGACGTACATGACACACTTTTTTTTTCTTTTGGACAGCCTAGACTCAAACTCGCTCTGATACCAAATTGATGCGGGATGAGACCACGGACACGACAAGCTCGTGACTGCCCCTTAACGAGGGAAGCGTCGGATGTGCGCGGTTGAGAAACCGGCTGTGAGCTAGGGTGGTCGGCTCTCACTTGTGCCCGGATCGGGTCACGGGACGGTAACGCTCTCTCTCGCAGCAGCGGTGATATAAATAGAAAGTGAGCTAATTACCCTATCATGCTCTCTAGCAGTGGCATAAGCAAGTATATATGAAAATTAAGCAAAATGCCAAGTAAGGGAGCGAATGCGATACCTCCACGCGCTCGGCGTGGGGACGACGGGCCCGGCCGAACTCGTGCTCCCGGGACAGTGAATACATGAATATTACAGCAATGGAAATATGCCCACTCCACGCAGGGAGGTAAAGGGTGACACCAGGGGCCCGGGAGGACCGAATTCGGGATGACGGGCAGCTTCGTGTGTTGATTCGGCTACACGCGTGATCACGACCGTGGGGCCCACGTGCTATCTGGAGGGGCCGTGTGGGACCCGATGGCGCCGCTGTAGTGTGGACACTCAGGGAAGTGTTCTCTGGGCTGGGGGCACACCGGAACGTCGCCCGGGGGTCGGGCGGTTCCGATCGGCACCCGTCGGGTTTGCTGTCCACGGACTGGTGGTTGCTGTTTTGCAGCGCGCGCTCCGGCGAGAATGGACGCTGCGATCAGCCCCGACGTCGGATCGACACGAGACTGGCGCCGTTGGAAAGCTAGCTTGAAGTTCTTCAACCTAGGCTTAAAGATATGGCCTGGATCTGCTCAGACCTTGACTTATAGAATTTTCAATCTTCTGTTGTACAGTTCCTGAAATCACAGGTCAGCAGAGAACTTTCCTGTGGATTGCCTTTGACCGCGAGGGAGGCGTTCGAATCAGGGGTTGTGTTCTTCATCAAAGTTGTTGGAATTTGATCTGGGAAGACAGAAAAATTGGTTTAGACCCGTGTAGATGTATCTATGATTTTATGTGATTTGTTTAGTGGATGAAGGTCAGATCTATGATCAGGGGGACAGAACAGTAGCTGGGATAGAGAACGATTTTTAGAAAATATGAAATGGACGAACCAAAAATGGAGAAAATTTGTGGATGAAGGGGTGGATGGGTTTAACCTCCAGTAAAATTGGGCGAACCAAAATAAATCAAAAAGTGGACCTAAGACATGAAACTCAGGGCTACTGTCACTGTAGATAGTGACAGAATAGATCTGAGATTGAGAGTTGAACGAAATGGTAAGGATATGAAACGGTGGATTTTGAACCTCAATTTTTTTTTGGAGAAGGGGCTAGAAGATAGGAACCAACCCTCAAAATTTCAAATCTATCAGAACTCGTGGCTGGCTTCAGGAATTCTCGAACTACACCTCTATCCAGCAGGATAGAGACTTGATGACGATTCCACGGCGGCTCGAAGGCGGCACGAACGGCGGCGGCGGCGACACAGACGATCACCGGAGGTTGAGAGGGGATGATAGAAGAGGGATACACTCTAGATCTGGGGTTGGGGAAGGAAGAACAACAGGGGAGAGGCAAGGGGCGCACCAAGCTCCAAGGCTTACACATAAAATTCTAAATTTTTCCATTGAATTTCTCATGAA
Organism: Amorphophallus konjac; assembly: GCA_022559845.1. Taxonomy (NCBI): domain Eukaryota; kingdom Viridiplantae; phylum Streptophyta; class Magnoliopsida; order Alismatales; family Araceae; genus Amorphophallus; species Amorphophallus konjac. The sequence goes on from CM040118.1 coordinate 293,464,306, forward strand.
AATACAACATTATATAGGCTAGGTCTCTAACTAATTCTAGACCCTTGGATCAAGGGTTGATGAATGAAGGGCTGGGATGTGGTTTGAACAACCACAATAAAAGCCTAATAAACTATATGGTTCGCCCCCCCCCCCCCCCTTTAAGAAGGCAAGTTGGAATTGTCTTCTTTAATTAAATCTAGGTCCAAGTCCAAGGTTGGACCATGGACCAGCCACATTGGGCCCGGGAGTCCAAGTGGACCAATAAGGAGGAGGGAGGGGCCCCTGCAGGGCCTACATGCACTTTTGCAAAAATACCCAATGGCCCTTTGCAAATAAACCCACTAAGACCTACTATTGTGTACCCATATATCACAACGGTATACATACAAATATAAAAGGACGGAAATGCAAACACAATGTGAGCGGGCTGTCGTTGATGTCCCCATCAACTTGGACCTTGCCATGTTCCGAGTGACTTTGGCAACCCGGCTTATGGGTTGGACTTACGAATGGGTTTTGGGATTCACCCCATTTCCCACGTGGTGGATCCGGCACCCTATATGGACACCGTGGTGGATCCTAGTGAGTACCTTGAGCCTATATCTTTCCTTGTGAGTGATACCCTCGGAGAGTCACCAAAAATCAGCCTGAGAGCTCGACGTGTGCACACGGAGGTAATACTAGGGAAGCAGGGTTCCATCGCCAGCAAGAGGGTGTGCCCAAGCCACCGTGAGAGGATGAAGGACTGTCCCCTGGTTGCGGACACAGGGTTGAGTTTGGAGGTTGAGGTTCACCCCGAGCTGCTTTAGAGGACCACTTCCCCGGTGGACCCAAACTCGGCGGAGTCGAGTTCTCCGCACCCCGGGGGTATGATGGGGACATCACCGGCGATCTCATTTGTTCGAGGATCCAGATGCTTGCCAGTTGTGCTTCATCTTGTTCATCACTTTATTTCGAGTCATATGATGTAATTTTTATTTTCTTATCATGTAATTTTCCTTTTATTTAAGTCTAGTACCTAGGTTAATGAGTCATTTACCTAGGTCTTGAGTCATTATGTTGGTTTGATAGGTTAATGGGCCCAATTCAATGGGCTAGGCCCATGGGCGCCCCCCCTTCCCCTTGGTTTCTTGTCATTAGTGTAAAAGTCATGGACTTATTGTAAATTGTGGGATCCCTATAAATAGGACCCCATTTCTTCCATTTGAAGCTAATGAGATATTGAGAAAAATTTGAATTCCCAGATAATTTTCTTCCTTGGAGTGAGAAGCTCCCTCCCTCTCTCTCTCTCTCTCTCTCTCTCTCTCTCTCTCTCTCTCTCTCTCTCTCTCTCTCCAAAGGGGGCGAACCCCATTCTCTCTCCTCCCCACCCCCAATTTCGAAATTCTCCCTCTCTCCTCCCCATTCACCTCTCATTAAGGCCCCTCCCCCTTCCCCATACACTCATTCAATTCCCCTCCAACCCCTAGGTGGAATTCCCCTCTCCTGGGCACCTCTCCATTCTCCCAAGCAACCATTCCTCTTCCCCAAGCAACCATTCCTTTCCCCAAGCCACCCCTTCCCTGTTGTGCCCCTGGTTTTTGATGATGACAACCATGAGATATGAATGATGTGTTCAATTCAGTGATGACTTAAATTTTCATTCAATAATACTTTCACTTAATTTTCATTCTTGTTGCTAGAAAGGAACAGGGTCGACGCTGGGAGCTTAAAGCATCCACGCATCAGTTGAAGAAGCCTTCACTGATATCCACAATGTTAACTCCACGAAGCAGAGACCCTCACGAGTTATTTCACTGCGTCAACGCCAAAATAGAGCAGCGTCGACGCAACAGTTACAAAGGAAGAGCCAATGGCTTACTGGATTACTCTGGTGCGTCAACGCATTCATCAAGTGGCGTTGACGCAGCAGGTTGATGGATCGACAAGGTGACCAGAGGGTGGACGTAGTTACACAATGCGTCAACGCACTCCACACGAAACGTGAGAGGGTTGAAGCCATCTAAGTTCAGATGCTGGAACACCAATGCGTCAACGCAGCATGCTGAGAGCGTCGACGCAGCACGTCTATCTGTTGAAGACTTGATCACTGGATCACCGATGCGTCAACGCAGCAGGCTGATGGAGTCAACGCAGCAGACTTGAGATTTGCTGTAGAATGTTCTTGAAGGCTGCGTCAACCCTTTGGAGCAAGTGAGTTGACGCCACCTAACTCTAGTTGCTGACACGTGGGCCAAGTATTGGGCAGGAAATGTGGAAGACACACGCCCTAGCCGCTGCTGGTATATATTGGAGCCTTCGTCTTCAGATGGAGGCTGATCGAAGAAAAAGCCTGGAGAGCAGAAAGCCTTCGATCCACAAAAAGAGAAGAAGAAGAAATAGAAGAAGAGTGAGCCGACAAGAAGAAAAAGAGTTGAAGAGAAGAAGGAGAGAACAGTATGAGAGAAAAGGAGAGCAGAAGAGAAAGAAAGAGAGAAGGAGCAGAATAGAAAGAGTGCGTGAGCTGAGAAGAAGAAAGAAGAGGAAGAAAAGAAGAAGAGGAGAGAAGTCTATTGAAGACCTGTTCAGTCTGTTCATGGATCAAATCCAGAACGACTATTGTGATTCATTTCTAGCTTTCGTTGCTGTGCTTTTCATGGCTCTTATTTTTTTTATACTCCTATTGCTATTGTTCTTCCGATCCTCTGGACTGAGGTCGGGTTCCTCCTGGTGGGTCAGGAGAAGGGAGATCTGATCTCCGGTCTGCAAGCAGTAGGGGGGCTGCTTGTGGGTTCCCTCCGGGCTTGGAGGAAGAGAGGCTAGGCCTCTGGTGGATTGCTGGTAGCAGAGTGCTACTGGCTGGTTCACTGGTAGCAGGGCTACTACTAGTGGGGTTCCCTCTTGGTATAGAGGAAGAGAGACGTGAGTCTCTGGTTTCTAGTGACAGTGGGTTGCTAGAGGTTCCCTCCGTGTAGGAGGAAGAGGGGAGATTGTTCCCCTGGGTAAGCTGTGTATCAGCGTCTGTTGGCAAGCTGTGTTGCCCAGCTGTTAGTGAAGCCACACTCGGTTTGAGTGTGGGGTGGATGTAGGTCCGTGGACCGAACCACCTAAAAATCTCTGTGCAGTGGTTGGTTGCTCCATATCTCCTATCTACTTCACAGGTTACATTGCATTCTCGTTTATATCTGTGCTGCTTCCGCTAGTTGTTTATTTGGGCGCAGGTTACGTATTTGATCTTTGGTTTAAAAGGATATTCTACCTGTTCTTCAGATTGGTTGTCTTGCTTTGTTAGAGTTCTAGTTTTATTATTGAGCCGAAAAGTTTTTAAGGGTGGGATTCATTCACCCCCCCTCTGAATCCTCCGCACCGATCCTAACAATTGGTATCAGAGCGGTTCCCTATTTCTCCAGATTCAACGATCTGTAGGGGATCCTGCTGGTCTAATAGGTGCATTTCTGATCGGATCTTATTGCTTGGTTTTACTCCTGAATTGATTCAATGAAGCATCCACCGATCTTTAGTGGTTCTGGATTTAAGTTGTGGCTTAGAGGTCTGCGTATCTATGTTAAACAACTTGATCCGGATCTGTGGAAGTTGATTTCGCATGGTCCACACATACTGCCAAAGAAAACGTCCAAATGGACTGACAGTGATAGATACATGAGTGATCAAAACATGAAGGCTATGGAAATTATGAAGGCTGCCACTGACAAGGCCTTACACTCGTGTTTTTATCATTGCAGGTCAGCCACCGAAATCTTGGACAAACTGAAGATAGCCTTCCAGTCAAAGGAGGACGTCTGCATGATGGCCAATGGGACTGATCACAGCAACAATCAAAGTGATGAAGAGGACAATGATGATCAGGTAAATCCCTTTGAAAACTATGATTTAGATGATTGGGAAAATGCATATTCTGAGCTGCTTGAATCTCATGAACTGTTAAGGAAAAAGTATAAAAAATTGAAGAAGGGTACTGGGTTAGTTAGTTCAAGTTCTCCATGTAAAAATTGTTCTAAGATGAAGCAATTTCATAATGCCTGCATTTCTGATATTCACACGCATAAAAATCAGTATGAAAAATTGATGAAGGAATTTGAATGTGTTAGCTCAGAACTAAGCAAGCTAAAATCTGAAAATGACTCTCTAAAACAATCTGTTAAAGAAAATGAAGGAAGGTTAGAGAAACTCAAAAAGGAGAACACGTTGCTGACTGAGAAATGTAATGCCATAAAATCTGTAAACGTAGAATTACAGAAAGATCTTGAAAAATAGCAAAAAGACTTTAAGGAATTTGAAAACAGAGGAAAGCAAGAAGTCAATTCAGAAGATCAACTTATAATAAATGAATTGGTTCAGAATGACAAACTTAAGGAAGAAAATGAGAAGTTAAAAATGCTGAACTCCACTATGTCAGAGAGACTTCTAACCTTAGAAAAAAGAAAAACAGTTAGTGTTGAAGTTCCTGAAAAATTGAGCAATCTGGAACAAGAAATTGAAAATTACAAAACTGCTAACAAGGTGTTAACTGAATGTGTGAATTGCAGTGAGCACGAAATTGCCAGCTATGAGTTACAAATCACCTCTTTAGAAAATGAAATTCTAGATTTGAAGAGTTCCCTGTCTAAATTTGTTAATGGGCAGGATAATCTGAACAAATTGCTGGGAATAAAAGTCAACTTCCAGAAGGAGGGGTTAGGCTATAACCCTATAAATAAAAAGAACATTGAACACAAAATTCAGACATCTTCTGTTTCTAGTTCTAATTTTAAGAAAGAGGGACTGGGCTACAGTCCAGTCATGAGGAAGGTCGATGGATCCAATTTGAAAACCGTTTTTGTTAAATCTGCTGAACAGGAAAAACCTTCTACTTCATCATCTCCACCTCAGTATAAGGCTAAGAAAACAGAAAAACTGGATAAAAATCAAAAAATGATTGGAAAACAGAAAGTGAATAAAAAGGGTCCATCAGTGCAAGCTGATCACAGTCTTCACACAAACTCACATGTATCTAAAAAGAAAACCTCATGCCATTACTATCATAAACCTGGTCATTTGATGCATGAATGTAGATTGATGGAAAAGGATGATCTGAGTGCTAGGAAATATCATGTTAAAAATCTTTCATCTCAGAAAAGGAGTGTCACATGTTCTAATTGTGGCAAATTAGGACACTCAATTGCTCAGTGCTGGTTTGCTAGTGGTAAGAAAACCTTCTATTCATATCATACTAAATTCCCTGCAAACCAACATGTTTTTAATAGAAACAAGTCTATTTCAATGAACCAGCACATCATCTGCTTTAACTGCAACAAAATTGGTCACAAGACCTCTGAATGCTTGTCAGGTACTTATGAAAGAAATTCCTCTCATTGTTTTAACTGTGGAAAGCCGGGTCACAGGACTACAACCTGTTGGCTGGCAGGATACCAAAGCAATGCTGGTTTTGGTAAACAGAACTTTAATTCTGTAAACAGAAATTTTCATACATATGCACATAAAAATCATGTTAATAAGAATGTGCATAAATTCAATCTGAAACCTACTGCATCTTGCCATTATTGTGGTACAATTGGTCATTCAATGAATAATTGCTACCTGATGAAATCTGATGACCTTGCTGCTAGGAGATTGTTTAGAAAATCTGCTAGGAATGTCACTGCTAATTCAGGACCCAAGATTTCTTGGGTGCCTATTTGTGCAAGATAGCTTGCTAACCTACAGGTGTGCCTTGGAAGCTGAAGAATAAAGAGGGGTAATAAACCAAGGCACTCAAGAAGAAAAACCCCTTCCCGAACTTTTCAGGTAAATTTATTGCACTTCCTGGTTTTAGTGTTACTGCATAGCATGTTAAATGTTTTTTTATTCACTCTTCATCTGCATTGTCTGAATTGATGTTTCTGAATTTTTCCTCATCTGAAGTGCATATATGTGACTTGCATGCATAGCTCACTGAACCTCTGAATTACATATAGGACTGCATGTTCTCAGGGGGAGCTTAGTCATCTTTACTTGTTGTGTCTATCTTTCCTTCAATCATCTCATCATGAATACAGTTTCAGCTTGATACTCATTTTATTGGCTGTTATAATTTCATTCATACATGGTCTGAGGGGGAGTTAGCTTAAGATTAATTTCTCGGTGACAAAATGCTGAATAAAGTACAGAGTTGTTACTGCAGGTTGGATAAGTGAGTTAACGCAGTGTGGAAATAGAGTCAACCCACCAGACAGCTTATTCTTTGTGAACCTGATGTGAAGTGCCTCTGGTTGAGTGAGTTGACGCAATGATGAAACTGAGTTAACGCTGTGGGCAATTGGTCTCTAAATTTGAGCAAATGTTTGTGCTGTCTAGTTGGATGAGTTGACGCAGTACTGAGGTTGAGTTAACGCACTGCGGAATATAATTTGGAAACTGGATTTGTTTGTGAGCTAGAACTGAGTCAAAATAGCTATGCCATGGTAAAATCTCTCTGTTATATCTTTCCTTTGGAAACTTCCCTATCTCACATCAACTTGTTTTGTCCATCAATTCCGTCCCTTCAGTTCTTATCCCACAATAAAGCCTCCTTGACATCTTAGTATGAGGGAAGAACTCTAGAGCACTGAGATATGTAGATGATGTCTTAAATTCAGGGGGAGTTAAAGTGATAATTCTTGTTGAGTATGAGATATGTTCTGAATAGCCCTATGATATGCTAATGATAGGAGATCTATAATTCTTATGATATTTGAATTTAAGAACTTTTGAACCCAATAATGCACTATGTATGGAACAAAAGCTGAACTTTTTAATAAAACCAGGACCTTATCATCTCTCGAACCTTATTGCTCAAAAGTAAAGAAACCAATGTGTGCAGAGGAATTTAATATTTGTATTCATAATGAACTCAGAAATTGTTTATAAACGCTGAAGATGCAATATATTACACATGTAATAAAATGCAGAGCAATGATAGTTATTCACTGAGAAACTAGCCCTATCCACCAAAGAAGTGCTGAAGAGCAAGTCATGAGATGCACTACTATCTCTGTCTTCAAGTGAAAAATAAATTTATCCAGAGCAATGGTAATTATTAACTGAGAAACTACCTTCATGCACCTATGAAGTGGTGATAGGTATGTCATGACGTCAGTTGCCAACTCTGGTTCGTATATGCAGAATAGTTTGCTATGCTGAGTAACCGGGGACTCGGGTGTCTGATAAACATGTGTACTCGTGTCAAAAGGCTAGCTACTTGACTGCAAATGAAAAAGTAAAAATAAGTTGAAAATACTGAAAATGTGAAAATAATCAAAACTTGTGAGTATGTTTGATCTGAAGCTCCTTATTCAACTGAGTCTATCATCAATGCCAGTTAAATTTCTCTCTCTCTGAAAGGCTTATTAAAATTGACAGATATAAGGGACAGATATGAAAATGGTTCTAATGTGAAAAGAGTTCCACTTTTTCTCCAGACAGGTGGCTTTAGTGGTTCATGGTTTTTAATTCGATGTTTTAAGATTATTTCCTCTCTTTATCATTAAATGAATTGGAGCCTATTTACATACATCTCTTTCATGGGAACTTGATCTGCAACTCTTAAATTCTTGAATATAAGCATGTCAACTCATTATCTTAGTATCTTAAGAAAATTCCTTGAACGGATGTCCTTCTGGCTACTTATCTTGTTTCTTCTGTTCATATCTGCCTCACTGCGTAGACGCAATGTCCCTTGGCGTCCACGCATTACTTCTAATACAACCTTCCTCACAATCCGGTTCACCGACTTGAACCGGCTGAACCGTTCACTAAAAGGGTCTTCGTAGCTTCTTTAAAAGCGTAGCTTGACCACTGCTCGTCTCCACTCCTTTCAAAAACCCTTGGTCGTTCCACCGTCCGTGTTCTCCAAAACCCTCACAGCTTTTTCCCTGTTCCATTCACCTCGCTGCCATGGCTCCTCCGACATCCACTACAAAGGGGAAGAAGAGGGCAGAGGAACCTCCCAGACGTTCAGCATCAGCCGAAGGCATAATGGAGCCCAGCTCCATAGCTGATCATGATAAAGGGAAGAGGAAGGAGACGCGTCCCCGCAATCCTAGTCTGCCAACCAAAAAGCGGAAGGCATCTGATGTCAGGAAAGAAAAGAAGGGTTCATCTTCAGGCTCTGCAACAGGTCAGAAAGGTGCGGACAGATCTCTTCCAGTCACAGCAGAAGAACCTCTGAAAGTTCTCATCTCCCGGTATGTTGATGCTACCGACCATGAGATGCTTGTAGTTTTTCTGAAACTGTTTCCGACCTTAGACTATCAGGGCTGGTGGTCGTTTGTCACAAACCATAAGGTCTATTATCCTACCCTGGTCAGAGAGTTCTACAAAAATTTGAAATATGAACCACAAGTTCCAAAACATACATCATCTGTCAAGAATGTATGTTTCGAACTGACAAATAAGCTGTTTGCCCGAGCCTGGAAAATCCCCAAAGATGGAGTTCAGCTGCATGATTTTGAGTACGATGAGCACGATGCTTTTGCGCTCCTGACTGACAAACCCAGTGACCATTCCGATGTCAGGGAAACCTATCTAGCCAGTCTCAAAGCCAATCAATTCCCTCCATTGAATAGACTGCTCCACCACATTTGCACTTCAATGATCACACCACAGAGCAGTGGTAGAGAAAGGGTGACTGAGATGCAAAGGTTTCTACTTTACTATATGCTGAAGAGAATACAGATTTCCCTGTCTGATGTAGTGATTCAAACTATGGGGTCTTGTCTCACACAGTCCAGAACACTTCCTTTTGCTGCTCCATTAACTACCATTTTTAGAAAAGTGGGTGTCGAGTTTGGTTCTGAGAAGAAAATAATCATTCCTCAAGGGAATGTTTACACCCTTACTTACATTCAGAAGTTTATGGGATTTAAAGTCATTGATGGTAAGCCAGTTAGAATTCTTCCCAGTCAGAAAATAGCTCCATCAGAAATAGGTCAGGCATCAAGAACAGCCACTATGGATGAAAGTCAAGTGAACTGGACAGTGATACAGATTCCATCAGATGTGAGAGAAGAAAGACCAGAGGTTGAGGACACATTTACTAGATCATCTAGCCCTTAGTTGGAAACTGGGGAACCCAGTGGTTCTGCACCTACAATGGAACCCCTTATAACTGGAACCGTTGATGTTTATAGGAGACCTTCTCCAACTTCTGATGCAGCTCCACCCCCAGCAACTATTGAAGAAATGTTAGTGAACATGACTATGATGATGCAGCGCCAGGATGCCAAGATGGACAAATTAATGGAATTCACAAATTACCATCTCAACAAACTGACTACTAGGATTATACAATTCGAAGTTTCTGTTTTATCTAAGTGGCAAAAATTCTTACTCTCCAAGATGCTTTCTGACCAAGCTACAAGGACAGTCCTTCAGCACATATCATCTCTCCTTGACAAACTAGCCACTTTGATGACAGAAATGCACAGCCAACAAGCTACAACTTTTTCATCCTTTGCCAAGATTACTTATCTGTGCTATGATGTGAGGATAGCAGTTGAAACCATCAAGAGTCCTGTCAATGCACTTCCCCAATGCCTCAAAGTTGTGTTAGAGAAGATTGACAAAGTGACTGCAGCAATTCAGTCACTTGGAGACAAGTTTCACAATAAGGAATCTGTCACAGTTGATCTCTCTTCTGCCATTGACAGTGTACGCACAACTCTAAGTCACCAGCTGGGCGAAATCTCTCAGGATATCAGGAATATACTGGCCAGAGATCAATCTGCCTCAGGACAGTAGTCTCATCAGCCACCTCAAGGGCAATCCTCTCCTCAGCAACAAACACCTTCTTCTGCCAGAAAATTCAATCGTTACTTTCCATAGCTCTTCCACATCTACTCCCCTTCCTGATGATGTCAAAGGGGGAGGAGAATTATGAAGTCAAGCTAGAATCTAAACTAGAGTTCATTGCATCTAGAGTTCATTGCATCTGCATCAATCCTGCTGACTAACTATATGTTTTCTTCTTTTTGTCTGGTTCAATGATGTAAAGTCTTGAACTTGAATGGACGACAAAATTAATGCTCGATTCAGTCAATGAATAGATTTCCTGTTAATCTAAAGCTCCTTGCTTGATATGAATAACCATGGTTGTTTAGATGCAATGGCATTAATGGCATTCACCTCATAGTTGCCATCATCAAAAAGGGGGAGATTGTTGTGCCCCTGGTTTTGATGATGACAACGATGAGATATGAATGATGTGTTCAATTCAGTGATGACTTAAATTTTCATTCAATAATACTTTCACTTAATTTTCATTCTTGTTGCTAGAAAGGAACAGGGTCGACGCTGGGAGCTTAAAGCGTCCACGCATCAGTTGAAGAAGCCTTCACTGATATCCGCAATGTTAACTCCACGAAGCAGAGACTGATGGGAGTCGACGCCGAGCATGTACATTTTATTTTACATTTGTGTCCTTTAGTTTATTTTTATATCCATGGGAAAGTATAAGCGCAATTGTACGGCTTTGTAAGCCAATGCGTCATTCCCTTGGATTGTGTGGGTTTTTATGTAAATGTGTAGTAGGTCCAGTTAGGAGGCCCCCTCCCCTTCCCCATTGGTCCACCTCATCCATGTGGGGCTGGTCAACCATCCTAGGTGACCATCTAGAAGGTTTGAATGCTAATTGACCACATGGGAGACAAAGGGGTTAAAATTTCAAAGGTAGGCCACCTACCTTACCTACCTAGTCAAAGGAGTGCTCCATTCATATGTAATTTATTTTTTTTGAGTTTTGACCACATGGGGGATGAAAATGACATATTTCCCATGAAATTATCATCCCCCCCACCCCTTGCTATTTTCTATATAAACCTATGTATAGTGTCATTAGAGATTAATGAAGAAATTGTGTGAAAATTGCTTAAAGCAAGAAGGGTGTGCCCTCTCTCCCTCTCTCCCCTAGTGTTCTTCCTTATCTAACCCCAAATTCTAGAGTGGTTCTATCTTCAATCCCCTCCCCTCTATCTCCGGTGATCATCGGTGCCGCCGCCGCCGCCGTTCGTGCCGCCTTCGAGCCGCCACGGGATCGTCTTCGGTTTTCTGTCCTGCTGGATAGAGGTGTAGTTCGAGAATTCCTGAAGCCAGCCACGAGTTCTGATCGATTTGAAATTTTGAGGGTTGGTTCCTATCTTCTAGCCCCTTCCCCACAAAAACATTGAGATTCAAATTCCACCGTTTCATATCCTTACCATTTCATTCAACTCTCAATCTCAGATCTGTTCTACCACTGTCTACAGTGATAGTAGCCCGGAGTTTCATGTCTTAGGCCCACTTTTTGATTTATTTTAGTTCGCCTAATTTTACTGGAGATTACACCCATCCACCCCTTCATCCAAAATTTTTCTCAATTTTTGGTTCATCCATTTCATATTTTCTAAAAATCGTTCTCAGTCCCAGCTATAGTTCTGTCCCCCTGATCCCAGATCCGACCTTCATCCACTAAACAAATCCGATAAAATCATAGATACATCCAAACGGGTCCAAACCAATTTTTATGTCTTCCCAGCTCAACTTCCAACAACTTTGCTGAAGAACACAACCCCTGATTCGAACGTTTCCCTCGCGATCAAAGGCAATCAATAGGGTAGTTGTCTACAGATCTGAGTCTTCGGTTACTGTACAACAGGAGATTGAAAATTCCATAAGTCAAGATCCGAGCAGATCCAGGCCAGATCTTTGGGCCTAAGTTGAAGAACTTCAAGCTAGCTTTCCAACGGCGGCAGTCTCGTGTCGATCCGACATCGGGGCTGATCGCAGCGTCCATTCTCGCCGGAGCGCGCGCTGCAAAACAGCAACCACCAGTCCGTGGACAGCAAACCCGACGGGAGCCGATCGGAGCCGCCCGACCCCCGAGCGACGTTCCGGTGTGCCGCCAGCCCAGGGAACACTTCCCTAAGTGTCCACACTACAGCGGTGCCACCGGGTCCCACACGGCCCCTCCAGACAGCACGTGGGCCCCACGGTCGTGATCGCGTGTGTAGCCGAATCAACACACGAAGCTGCCCGTCAACCCGAATTCGGTCCTCCCGGACCCCATTGTGTAGCCCTTTACCTCCCTGCGTGGAGTGGGCAGCGGCTTGCATTTCTGTAATATTGTGTACTACTGTTCCGGGAGTACGAGTTTCGTCCGGGTCCGTCGTCCCCACGCCGAGCGCTTGGAGGTATCGTCTTCGCTCCTTACTTGGCATTTGCTTATTTTCATATTTACTTGTTTATGCCGCTGCTAGAGAGCATGCTTTAGGTCCGTTAGCTCGCTATATTATCATTCACCGCTGCTGCGAGAGAGTGAGCGAGACCGTCCCGTGACCTGATCCGGGCACGAAAGTGCGAGCCGACCACCCTAGCTCTTGCCGGTTTCTCAACCGTGCACGTCCGACGCTTCCCTCATCAAGGGACGATCGTGAGCTTGTCGTGTCCGTGGTCCCATCCCGCATCAATTTGGTATCAGAGCGAGTTTGAGTCTAGGGTGTCAAAAAGAAAAAAAAAGAGTGTCATTTACGTCTAGTCATTAGTCATTGTCTAAGTCGTGTTTAGGGTCATCATTGTTTTAAAACAAACAAAAAAAGTGTCTTTTTGCATCGCATCCCTTTACTTGGTATATCAAAAGGTGTTGTCCGAACGTTAGGCTACGCCTATCGGGAAGGCCGCACACTTGCGCGAGTGATCTTCGGATCGCTTATCTCCGCCACGTACCGAGTCTTGGTTGTGTCTAGGTTGTCGTCGAGTCACATTCCAACTTTTCATTACTTAGGGTCGTGTCTAGTGTTTTGTCCAAATGGCTTTGCACATCCATTCCTAGGGGACCCAACCCCATCTTGGCCACCATGGCCACATCCCGAGCCTATAGTCCAGATGAAGTGGGCGCAATGTTCCAAGCCATGCTGGGAAAAGTGCAAAGGTTTAGTACAAGCCTAGATCGGTTTAGTACTAGCCTAGATCGGCATATCGGGGTAGATTGGTTGTTCCCGGAACCATCCCAAGGACCCCTTCACCATGAGAAGGACATTCCTTCCTCACCCATGAGAGCTCCAATGTCATCACTCTCTATTTCCGAACTTGATTCGGAACTATCCCATTTGGAGCCACCAAGGCCCGAGCCACCCGTGTTTCTTACGGGAACACTTTACATAGCCGAGCCACTTTTTAGTTGGCTCAAGGATGGCTTGGTCCCACATCCCTTTCCACCCTTGGACCCCATCCTACCTTTAGTGCCGGTCAACTCCTTCCATACCACATTTCAATCTAGTCACCATGTTGACACGTTGGACGATGTTGTCATGTGATTAGATTCACAATGGAAGTTGACGCACCTACTGGCCCGAGGCTTTGACCAACCCGCTAGTCTCAGCTTCGCCCATCCGGCCTTCGGGTCCATTACCTCCGAGTGCACCGTGGGTTGTATCACCACGGAGGTTCTTCTACTTCTCCCGCTATCGGATGAGCCCGAATTTATACACTTTTGTCCGAGGGAGGAATCATACTTCTTGCCTACGATCCCTGTCCCACCCGTTACAATTCAAGAAGGTGACTACCCACATCTTCAAAACATCTACACATGGGACCGTGACTTGTGGGAACCCATCACAAGGGGTCATACCTTCTTTGACCCTTTTGACCCCTTCACTATTAGGCTTCCCGAGTTACCACCCGTATTCCCCTTCTTCAAGGAAGCCCACTTTTATGCCCCTTCCCCTCGGGATGGTCCATCTACATCAACCAACCCCGACCCACCTACACCCGGCCCTTCTAAATCACCCGAGTCGCCCACATTCAAAAGACCATCCATGCATAGCCACACCCGACGTATAAGTGTTTCCCATGCCATCCATTCCCAGTTGCATAACATGTATGCATGGCACATATTCGGGTGTCCTGGTCCGCCGTCACCCATGTACGGGTCGGACTAACATTAGGTGTGTCTAGGGTCATATATGAGTCGGTGTGTTTTCCTTGTGTGATTTGTTTTGTGTGGTTTGTTTGCATGGTTTGTGTGTATCACATGGTGAGTCTGCATGTGTCTTGTGCAAGCTCGTTGTCGGTCTCTTATGAGTAAGAGGCGAGTGGACTCACTTGATGAATATTGGGCCGATTCTACATCTATACCCGGATCAGTCACCTATTGGGACTCAGCGGTGATTCCTAGTGAGTCTTCGAGCTGCTTCCTTCCCTTTTGAGAGTACCCCACTCGGAGTGTCCACCTTTAGCCCACAGCAGTTTATGCATATCGAGTATATATGGAATGAGCAGGTGACGGTCACTTGGAGTGGAGCGTACCCGCGTTACTTGGCACGGTGACGGATCCACCGGAGTATTCGAGCATCCTTACCCCTACTTGACGGGGTCGAGTTCCTCCCACCCGGGGAGAGTTGATGGGAATCGACGCCGAACATGTACATTTTATTTTACATTTGTGTCCTTTAGTTTATTTTTATATCCATGGGAAAGTATAAGCGCAATTGTACGGCTTTGTAAGCCAATGCGTCATTCCCTTGGATTGTGTGGGTTTTTGTGTAAATGTGTAGTAGGTCCAGTTAGGGGGCCCCCTCCCCTTCCCCATTGGTCCACCTCATCCATGTGGGGCTGGTCAACCATCCTAGGTGGCCATCTAGAAGGTTTGAATGCTAATTGACCACATGGGAGACAAAGGGGTTAAAATTTCAAAGGTAGGCCACCTACCTTACCTACCTAGTCAAAGGAGTGCTCCATTCATATGTAATTTATTTTTTTTGAGTTTTGACCACATGGGGGATGAAAATGACATATTTCCCATGAAATTATCATCCCCCCCACCCCTTGCTATTTTCTATATAAACCTATGTATAGTGTCATTAGATATTAATGAAGAAATTATGTGAAAATTACTTGAAGCAAGAAGGGTGTGCCCACTCTCCCTCTCTCCCCTGGTGTTCTTCCTTCTCCAACCCCAAATTCTAGAGTGGTTCTATCTTCAATCCCCTCCCCTCTATCTCCGGTGATCATCGGTGCCGCCGCCGCCGCCGTTCGTGCCGCCTTCGAGCCGCCACGGGATCGTCTTCGATTTTCTGTCCTGCTGGACAGAGGTGTAGTTCGAGAATTCCTGAAGCCAGCCACGAGTTCTGATCGATTTGAAATTTTGAGGGCTGGTTCCTATCTTCTAGCCCCTTCTTCAAAAAACAATTGAGGTTCAAATTCCACCGTTTCATATCCTTACCATTTCGTTCAACTCTCAATCTCAGATCTGTTCTGCCACTGTCTATAGTGACAGTAGCCCGGAGTTTCATGTCTTAGGCCCACTTTTTGATTTATTTTAGTTCGCCCAATTTTACTGCAGATTACACCCATCCACCCCTTCATCCACAATGTTTCTCAATTTTTGGTTCGTCCATTTCATATTTTCTAAAAATCGTTCTCAGTCCCAGCTACAATTCTGTCCCCCTGATCCCAGATCCGACCTTCTTCCACTAAACAAATCCCAGAAAACCATAGATACATCCAAACGGGTCCACAACAATTTTGCTATCTTCCCATCTCAAATTCCAACAACTTTGCTGAAGAACACAACCCCTGATTCGAACGTTTCCCTCACGGTCAAAGGCAATCAACAAGGAAGTTGTCTGCAGATCTGAGTCTTCGGTTACTGTACAACAGGAGATTGAAAATTCCATACGTCAAGATCCGAGCAGATCCAGGCCAGATATTTGGGCCTAGGTTGAAGAACTTCAAGCTAGCTTTACAACGGCGCCAGTCTCGTGTCGATCCGACATCGGGGCTGATCGCAGCGTCTATTCTCGCCGGAGCGCGCGCTGCAAAATAGCAACCACCAGTCTACGGGAGTCGATCGGAGCCGCCCGACCCCCGGGTGACGTTCCGGTGTGCCGCCAGCCCAGGGAACACTTCCCTAAGTGTCCACACTACATCGGTGCCACCGAGTCCCACACGGCCCCTCCAGACAGCACGTGGGCCCCACGGTCGTGATCGCGCGTGTAGTCGAATCAACACACAAAGCTGCCCGTCAACCCGAATTCGGTCCTCCCGGACCCCATTGTGTAGCCCTTTACCTCCCTGCGTGGAGTGGGCAGCGGCTTGCATTTCTGTAATATTGTGTACTACTGTTCCGGGAGTACAAGTTTCGGCCGGGTCCGTCGTCCCCACGCCGAGCGCGTGGAGGTATCGTCTTCGCTCCTTACTTGGCATTTGCTTATTTTCATATTTACTTGTTTATGCCGCTGCTAGAGAGCATGCTTTAGGTCCGTTAGCTCGCTATATTATCATTCACCGCTGCTGCGAGAGAGTGAGCGAGACCGTCCCGCGACCCGATCCGGGCACGAAAGTGCGAGCCGACCACCCTAGCTCTTGCCGGTTTCTCAACCGTGCACGTCCGACGCTTCCCTCATCAAGGGACGATCGCGAGCTTGTCGTGTCCGTGGTCCCGTCCCGCATCAGAGACCCTCACGAGTTATTTCACTGTGTCAACGCCAAAATAGAGCAGCGTCGATGCAGCAGTTACAAAGGAAGAGCCAATGGCTTACTGGATTACTCTGGTGCGTCAACGCATTCATCAAGTGGCGTCGACGCAGCAGGTTGATGGATCGACAAGGTGACCAGAGGGTGGACGCAGTTGCACAATGCGTCAACGCACTCCACACGAAACGTGAGAGGGCTGAAGCCATCTAAGTTCAGATGCTGGAACACCAATGCATCAACGCAGCATGCTGAGAGCGTCGACGCAGCACGTCTATCTGTTGAAGACTTGATCACTGGATCACCGATGCGTCAACGCAGCAGGCTGATGGAGTCAACGCAGCAGACTTGAGATTTGTTGTAGAATGTCCTTGAAGGCTGCCTCAACCCTTAGGAGCAAGTGAGTTGACGCCACCTGACTCTAGTTGCTGACACGTGGGCCAAGTATTGGGTAGGAAATGTGGAAGACACACGCCCTAGCCGCTGCTGGTATATATTGGAGCCTTCATCTTCAGATGGAGGCTGATCGAAGAAAAAGCCTGGAGAGCATAAAGCCTTCGATCCACAAAAAGAGAAGAAGAAGAAATAGAAGAAGAGTGAGCCGGCAAGAAGAAAAAGAGTTGAAGAGAAGAAGGAGAGAACAGCGTGAGAGAAAAGGAGAGCAGAAGAGAAAGAAAGAGAGAAGGAGCAGAACAGAAAGAGTGCGTGAGCTGAGAAGAAGAAAGAAGAGGAAGAAAAGAAGAAGAGGAGAGAAGTCTATTGAAGACCTGTTCAGTCTGTTCGTCGATCAAATCCAGAATGACTATTGTGATTCATTTCCAGCTTTCGTTGCTGTGCTTTTCATGGTTCTTATTTTTTTTATACTCCTATTGCTATTGTTCTTCCGATCCTCTGGACTGAGGTCGGGTTCCTCCTGGTGGGTCAGGAGAAGGGAGATCTGATCTCCGGTCTGCAAGCAGTAGGGGGGCTGCTAGTGGGTTCCCTCATGGCTAGGAGGAAGAGAGCCTAGGCCTCTGGTGGATTGCTGGTAGCAGAGTGCTACTGGCTGGTTCACTGGTACCGGGGCTGCTACTAGTGGGGTTCCCTCTTGGTATAGAGGAAGAGAGACGTGAGTCTCTGGTTTCTAGTGACCGTGGGTTGTTAGAGGTTCCCTCCGTGTAGGAGGAAGAGGGGAGACTATTCCCCTGGGTAAGCTGTGTATCAGTGTCTGTTGGCAAGCTGTGTTGCCCAGCTGTTAGTGAAGCCACACTCGGTTTGAGTGTGGGGTGGATGTAGGTCCGTGGACCGAACCACCTAAAAATCTCTGTGCAGTGGTTGGTTACTCCATATCTCCTATCTACTTCACAGGTTACATTGCATTCTCGTTTATATCTGTGCTGCTTCCGCTAGTTGTTAATTTGGGCGCAGGTTACGTATTTGATCTTTGGTTTAAAAGGATATTCTACCTGTTCTTCAGATTGGTTGTCTTGCTTTGTTAGAGTTCTAGTTTTATTATTGAGCCGAAAAGTTTTTAAGGGTGGGATTCATTCACCCCCCCTCCGAATCCTCCGCACCGATCCTAACATTCCCTTCCCCAACACACCTCTCCATCTCCCAACACACCCCTTCCCCTTCCCAAGACCACCATTAACAACCCCCATTAAGTCACATTCCAACCTTGGGAGAAATCTCTCCTTCCCTCTCTCCTTCCCAACCCAAATTCTCAGCTCCCCCTTCCTCCACTTGCTAGACCATCTTCCAGACCCCATTCTGCCCCCCCCACACCTTGGATCACCCTCTACCAGTCTCCCACACAGCCCGGGGTCGCTCCCACACCCATCCACCCCATCTCCCATCCCATCTACCCCATTTCCCATCACCTATCACCACCCGGTTCATCTCAGTTCACAGGTAGTAGTCAAGGGTTGAGTTGCAGAGGTAGCCACGTCTTCACCGCGCAACTTCTGGAGGCGTATCATATATTTCCGAAAAGCTCTTCCAGTCGGCTTCCCAGGCGAGGTGATCCCGCCTCAATCAGAGTTCGGAGCTGCCCGTGAGAGCTGATCTTCATCGACTGCGCAGATCAGGCCGGCCAGCGACCTGAAGCAACTTCTCGGAGTCTCCTCGAACACATCCCTCGGTTTATGGAGGCGCCACTTGGCCGAGAGCTCCTACCACAAGGCATCCACCATCACCAAAAAGCAGCATCCCATTCGGCACCCGGAGGAGCATTTTCTGATATTTCTCCCCCAGGTGCTCCGTTCTGTCCGTTCCTGGACTGAACAGACACCTGTTCACTTCTCGGACTGCTCCGGTCTGCTCCGACCTCCGCCAGTGCTCCCGCAGGTGCCGTTTCGAAGAGGACCCGAAGACGGTTCGAACGACACTAGCCAAGTTTAAATCAGAGTTCGGGAGTGTTCATGATGACCGCTCCTTCCTGCTGCTGAGATACCCCGCTGTCAGAACCAGGAATCAGGGGCCCTGTTGGCAACCCGTCCACAGTCAGCACCGACACTTTGGTAATTCAAGAAAATTCAGGAGTCATCCCGGGCCAGTCAGTGAACATTTGGCTCTTGTTTTGTCAGATTCTGAGTTTGGGAGCATCCTTGGCAGCGCCATCATCGGCCCCCTATCAGGCTGTCCCAGAAGCGGACAGAACCAACGATGATCGCCTATCTTGCTTCCCCACCCCCGCCTGGCCGGCTTACAGCCCCTCCCTATGCGGAGGTAGTATTTTTATGTATCCCACAGTCCCCCTCCTCTATGCCAACCCCTCTGTGAGGGTGTAGTGATTGTATTAGCAGGTCGTCACCGGAATCCTCATCGGCGCAGCGTGCGGGTAGCCCACGCTTCCCCGCTCGCCCTCGTCTCCGGCCGGGATCTGTGTCTTCACACCGATAAGGTGAGCTTCGGACCACTCTCCTCTGTTGGTTTTTCTTACCTTTGCTTAGCTTAGTATTATCTCTAGTTGCACCGTCGGCAGTGAGAGAGGGCTCGTTCCAACTTTCCATCTAATTGAGTGCCACCGCGGGTGAGTTGTAAGGGAGACATTACATCCCACGCCCTCGGCGTGTCGGCCGCCCTTGAAATTGGGCATCCCTAGCCCATTGGGGTCCATCCCTGGCCAGCCATACCCTTGGAACCCCAAGGTCAACCTCGGACCCTCACCATCATCGCCGGTCCACCTACGGACTCGGGTGCGCGCGATGCGGGTGAACCCGCTTGTGAGATATCACCGTTCAGTCCGATTGCTTGCAAATTCAAGTCCAAGGGGTTGTGTCACATCAGCTCGAGTGAGAGCTACTCCAGTTCTTGCCAAGGGACATGGTCCCCCACCAGCAAAGGCTTCAATTCGGGCTGCACGTACTCGTCTAGCCCTTCAATAAAGTTTTGTAGTCAGCGGACCCCAGGATTGGTTTCCTTGACCACCGGCAGCGGAGTTTGTCTCCTCCGATTGTGTGTAGGTATCCTGATGGCTGCAGGTGGAGCGCTCCATGTAGGTGCTGCCACCGGCAGAGCGGGTCATGGTGTAACACCACGGATATGTGCCCCCACTTTCGGGTGGGGTGCTTTCTTCCTTTTGTGCTTCGTAGGGGCTTGCTGCCATCCCTGATGTCCCTTTGCGGGCCCCAAGAAATGAGTTTCATAAGTGCTCCGCGTACTTGCTTTAGCGATCTCCTTGGGCAATGCCTGATATAGGGAGATCATGTTGACTCCTGCTCTTCTAAGAGGGCCTTCATGTGGCTGAGAAGGGTCCACTTTGTACTCTCCCAATTCTATTTCATTTTTTCTTCACCATCCCTTCGATGATGTCCTTGAAAACATAGCAGTCTTCGATTGGATGCCCCATCATCTGGTGGTAGGGGCAGAATCTTGGACTGTCCTTCTTCTTCAGGTCCTCCGGCCTTTTTGGCTCTGGTAGGGTGACCACGCCATACTCCGTTACCCAGTCGAACAAAATCCTGGTTTTGTCCTTCGGAAAGGAGTATGCTTTCTTCATCTTGTCCCGTAGCGAGGGACCTTCTTTACCGTCTGGGGATTTTGCAGGCTGTGGGGCGACCGCCTTCTTGCCCTTATCTTTCTGTTGTTCAAACGCCTTGATATCAAGGGCGTTCGCTTCTTTAGGCGCCGGGCGCCGCTCCACTGCCTTGCCCTTCTGGGTTGTGCCGGCAGTTGATGCAGGAGTAGGTATGGCCAGAAAGGCTTCCACCTCGGCCACGCTATTGTTTAGTCGGTCAAACGACCGTATTTCCATTCCGATCATCTTTTCTAGAACCTCCCTCCTGAGGTTCTGTTTGCATATTTGCACAGCGTCCTCCTGATGTGGGGGCCGCTTGCACCTCATTCCAAGGTTCCTCTACCTCTTAATATAGTCAAGGGCTGTCTCATCTGTCCTTTGCTTTGTCGAGTAGAGTTCGGCCACTGTAACCTCCCTTTCCGTAACATGGAATCTTTCCCTGAACTTCCTCTGCATATCCGACCAGTCGTTGATCGACCCGGCCGGGAGGCTGGAGTACCAATCAAATGCGAGCCCCGTTAGTGAGGACCCGAAAAACTTTAGCAAGTATGATTCATCGGTGGCCAGATCACCCATGACAGTCATATAATATGCGATGTGTTCCTTCGGGGATCCCTTCCCGTTGAACTTGTCGAACTTGGGCAGCTTGTTGATTCCTGGGGGAAGCCGCTTGGCAGCATGGTGTTGCGGGTATGGCACCCGATAGGCATCAAATGCGACGTAGTCGCCTTCACTTCTTTCTGCGAGCTTTAGCTCGTTCATCCTCTCCACCATCATCCGGTTCATGACCGTGGGGTCGACTGGGTCCGGATAGAAGTGTGCCGGCGGCATGTACGGGGTGACCAGAGTGGTCGCCTGTGGAGGACGCAACAGTGGGGGTGCCTGGTGCGCTTGAGGGAGCACCGGTGGCATCAACGGCTGCGACTTTGGTGGCCACTGCTGAGGTGTCGCCATGCTTGGCTCTGACGACTGAGACAAGGTGTAGAGTGGTGGAGGGTCGACATGACGAACCGCTCCCCGGGATGATTCACCCTGGACTTCGGGCAGCTTGGAAGCTGATGACTATTCAGTCTTCTCCATCAGCTGTTTCTTCAGCAAGTCAATCTCTTGCCGATATCTTTGAAGTAGCATCAGGACCGATGGGTCCATAGTTGCCGTGCTGGGAATGGCTTCTGTTGCTTCCCCGGATGTACCCTCGGGCAGGATGTCGAGGAGGACGTCATCTTCCTCTTCCGCCGTCACCACATTGGCGGTTAGAATAACAGCTTCCTCATCCCACTGATGGGAGACCAGGGGTTGTTTTCCTCTAGCTGTCGCCAGGAGCTGCCTTGTGGCTTCTGTTCTTCGAGTATTTGGCCCCGGCCTTGCGGCCAATTGAGCCAACTTGTGGGGGTCTTTAGGAAGTCCCTTGTATCGACTGAGTATGCCGGCCATGTTGTAGGTGAAGACCTGCATCCTTCTTCTCTATCGATGGACCCTTCTCTTAGCCCGATCCTGGAAGGTCAGCCTCTCGAACACAGAAGTCCTTCTTGTATCCTCCCGTCTAGGGGTGGCTTTATCGGCTTCGATCTCAAAGCCGTTATCATAGTCATTGTCATCGACTGACGACATCATCATCTTTTCTCTTTCATCTTCTTCAATTGCCATTGGTAGGCAGAAGTCTTCACTGGCTGCGGCTGCTTGCATCAGCCGCTGCTGACCAAGCGAGGGGTTGCCTAGCCCTCGGAAATAGTTCTTGACCAAATTGGTCATCTCTTCTTGACCCCGTTCTTGATGCAACACGGGGGACAGTTGTCGACCTATCGCAGGAGGGATGTAAGCTAGCCGAGCTCTATCAGCAAGTTGCCAGAATCTTCATCCCACAGCAGGGACGTTGGCGGGCGCAGGCCCGGAAACTTTCACGGCGCGGAGGGTCCGCAACCCCTTCTTCTTCTCTCGGGGCCAGGCCCCTTTCCTCCCTTCCTTCCATTCCATCGCGAGCAAGGCGGCGGCGGACAGGTGCAGCTTGATGGACTGGTTGGACCCTTTTGGGGACCCACACCTGTTTAAATTTCTTTGGCCTAGGGGCCAACTTCTCTTGGCCGTGACGGCTGACCTCTTCTCTTTCCGCCCTCCTTCCAGCGAGGGCTTGGTATGAGTTGTAGATGGGGACGGCGGGGATGACCCAATCCTAGACTATCCGTGCGTCGCGCCCGTCGAGGAAGACCCGTACGCCACCGACCATCATGGATTTATCGGATTGCGACAGAGATCCGGTAACCATGGTAGTACCTCTCCGGAGTTGTTTGCGCTGACGCCCTCCAGAGTTCTTGCTGACAGCATCGGGGCGGACCCCACGGACGGCATGGTGCACCAGGCAGCTGGCGACCAGAGTCACACTCTTGGGTGAGTTGTTGCAGCATAGAGCCTTCAGAGGCTCCACATTCTTTACATCTCCCTCGACGGGCTCCGAGGGTTCTACCTCCAGCATGTCTACGAAGGCCAGCCCCAAGAAGTTGGGGAAGCCGACAGCGGCAGGGAAGCTTCCGAACACCGTGGGCACCGCCAGGTACCCTTGCGCATGACCTGCAACAATCGAGGGGCCGAAATCGACGCCAGTCAGTCCAGTTGTTATCGTCACTGTTTGCCTGTAAAGACCAACAAATCGACGATCAGTAGCCTTTGGGAGGGCCTCAAAGCCCGCATATCTCGACAAAGAGATGAAAGGACACTGGTCCCACCGGGCGTGCCAGACTTGTTGGGATCGCTTGTTCTACAGGTGTTTTATTGACAGGCTTATTTAGTTTATTTACGCATCGATCAACCAATTAACTAACCGGTAATTAACTGACTGATTGACTGCGCAGGCGTGCCAGTCACGTACGTGACGAGTTTATTATGCGCTCATTCTGACCCGTGTCGGGCGAGAGTGAGGTTCGATCGGGACCAGCAGTCCGCCACACCATAAAGGCTATGGCGTTAATTACATCCCCCACGAGGAGGGGAAAACCTTTGATTAATTATCGAGATAGCGGGCTGTCGAGGCTGGAATAAAGACGCGATGATATGAACGTGACAGGGTCACATGAGATGCTTCTATCTATCATGCGAGAGAGGCATGGTTCATTAAGTTGGATACCCTCGATACGTGGCGGAGGACATAGGTCCGAAGACCACCATCGCGCATGACAAAGACTTCCAATCAGGAGTGACCCAGACTTCCGTCAGTGCCATTTGATATACCGGAGGGGGTCCATGTAGGCATGCATGCATGATGCTCATGACAACGCTAAGCATGGTCACAGAGTTGTGAAGATGAACAATGATAAATCAAGTTTATCAATCTCCGCCGAGGAAGATGAAAGTGGTAACATGGGCATGATAACGGAAGCATGATGATAACAGACATGATAGTAGAAGCATGATAATAAGGTGGTTCGGACTTGAACAGCCCTTCCCTTCGTTTATTACTGATTAGGGTTTATTAATGTCCACCATAGGAGGTGAAGATCGCTCCGGAGATGAGTGAGTGATTAGAACGGCACAATGATTCAAAACCGGTGCGACCGCACGTAGGGATAGGTTTCCCCGGCGCGGCCAAGCGTAGGCAAAAGGGTCTTAATCCGGCGCGGCCATGGCAAACGTTAAACCGGCGCGGTGGCATTGGGGCGCGCCGGTTTAGGGCGCGTCAGGAGCAAACCAATTAAAATCATGAAGCTATGAGTATATTGTTAATCCGGCACGGGGAGGTACCGCGCCGTATTAGGGCACGCCGGATTAGGACCGCGCCATTTTAGTTGATTTTTGATTAATTTTGAAATGATTTAAGTTTATTTGGACTCTATTGAGAGTTTTGAAGTTAATTAGGGTGATTGTTCATTTAATGGGAGTCTAAAGCCCCCAGAGGCGAAGTTATGAGCTAGTGCGAGGTTCATACTCGAGCACTAGGGTCCTTGTCCTCAGAACAAATGTTTTATTGAAGCCATTTGGATATGAGTAAACTCATATGTTAGAAGAATTCTGTCAAAAATTGGGCCCCTAAACAGCCGGAAGGACTGCAAGGGAGAAACGTGGTCATACCCACTTGTGGAGTAAGCCCCTAAACAGCCGGTCTGCATGGTGGCGCCAGCAAAACCCCAATCGGACAGGATACCCCGAGGACAAGCCTGCGAGGGGCACCATAGCTCTGTGGGTGGAAACAGAGGGACGAGGTAGCTATTGACGGAATCAACACCCCGAGGATTGGCCTACGAGGGGTGGGCGACCCACAGCGTGCACTGCATCCACTAGCAAGAGAGCATTAGGGAGAGAGGCCCCGAGGACGAGCCTACTAGGAGCGTTCGTCCCTTAGCCACCACTGAATCCTGGGAGACTATGGGTTTAACATTGTTGGGCTGAAGCCCCTGTTGTTATCAGCCTTTTGGCCCCTGGGAAGCATCCACCACTGAGAGATGGAGTCCCCTCGATCGATTGACAATTCTATGAAACGATGGGGAATATCCCCCTCCCCGAATGACTGGGATAAAACCAACGGAACTTGAATCGTTCAGTGGCTGCGAACCATAAATGAGGAGAATGAGTGTATTCGGCATTGAAAGATCACCATTCACGGAGTCAAGGTGCTGATGCTCATGAGACTGGGTTACCATTCACGGAGGAAAAGGCAAGCAGCAGTCACGGAGAAAGGTAGATGATATGCAGACCTGATGATTTATCTACATACGCATATGCTCGAGTGGCTGGAATGCATAATCACAAGACGGGTCTTACCGTTCTGGAGGCGGCTTCCAACTCCTCTGGGCAATAGAGCAATGCAAAGAGGAGAGGGAATGGCAACCGGACCTCGTATCAAGGTGGGAAGAGACATCTGCACAGGCACGGCTCTATCCACAAAGTATACAGAAACCATAGGGTGAGGCACGGCCACGACCTCGACGTGAAGGACCCGGGGAGGGGTCGTCTCTATAGCCCATCACATCCCAGGGCATGTTTCAGGGTCGGAGAAGCCAGAATCAAAAATCACGTGCGGGAGGAAACCGACATATACACCGACTAGGATAGAAATAGGTAGGAGAGAGAAGGCATTGAACATTTAATCCGCCATCACATTCATATATTCATACCATCATCCCATCAACGGGGGAGGCCAACACATATGTTATAGATTCGGCGCCGGCATCATGCCACAACCACCGTATTCTAATTACTGAGAGGCTCACAGAAGAACAACTCAAAAAAATGGCGAAGGGGGGGTGGTTGGCTCATATCATCGCCATCCCCCCCCTCTCGCTTACATTCGATTGAGAGGAAACAAATCGTAGGACGGATGGGAAAACGCAGACGACCCACCTGTCCTAAGAACATAGTATCAGGCTCTCCTTTCTTCTCCGACTCCGGAGGGCTTCAGGCAGAGGAGGGCAGAAGGCGGTGAAGGACCCTCAGTGAGACCCTGCTTCACTCGCAAGAAAACCCTCTCTCCCTTCAAGGTAATTGGCTCTCAGACTCCCTCTTCCTTTCCTTCAATTCTTTTTTCGGTTCTCTCTCTCCAACCGCCTTTTTTGTTTCAAAAAATGGTCATTTCTACAGGGGCCGTTCGAGGTTTAATCCGGCGTGAGAATTGGAGCGCCGGGGAAAGGGCATTTTGAAGCCTTTTGCGCGCCGGAATAGAAGGGCTCCGGACAAGGGGGGCGCGCCGGTTTAGGGCGCGCCGTATTAGCATCTCCCGCTCATCATGGGCTAGTCGATGAGTCCGGGGATGGTTCCGAGAATCGCCGTGAACATTCATCTTGCCACAGTTCTTCGAAACCTCGACGGGATACCTCGTCGAAGTTCTCAGGATGACGTATGGCCCTACTCGGAACCTCGAACGTCTTTTGTTTGAACACGCGGGTTTTCCACTGACACGGCCCTCGGCACTATGATTCGTGTTGTTGGCTCGGCATGTTTTGTGCTCGACGCTTCTTGGAGGGTGGGATGGAACCCGGGATAGTTCCACCCATGTCGAGCGATCATTCGGCCACTAACGGGCCCCACTTGGCGAGAAGCCATACCCGTGCCGGGTAGCCAGGATCTTCTGCCGACAAAGCCTTCGGTCCTCCGTTTTGAAGAGCCAAGGGCATTCTTTCATCTCAGGAGAGTCTTTCATAAGGTGGGTGGCCACCGGGTAGACCGCCATCCTTGGTCGGACAACGGGTGTAGTGTATGCGGCACGACAGAGTCGATGCCGGTTCATTGGGCAGGCTTGGTCGCACTGTCGGTTGGTTGTGAGTTCATCTCGATTCTCCTGAGGTGAAGTCCCCATGTTCATACAGGGTGACTCGAGGCTCTGGCAGCTTGAGAAGTCTTCAATATGTTGATATTTATCAGCTTCTGTGCTTCAGTGGGCCGTGTCATTCGTCTTTGAGGCTTGATCGCCGCGAGTGATATTTTGAGTGCCAACAAGCTCTCAGGGGGAGATTTGTTTGCTGTCTAAATTTTAGTTTATGACTCATTCATATCATGCATGCTTTGTGCTGTGAGACGAGGTTGAGGAAGGACTTCAAACTATCAGACGGAGAGCAGGGAGGTGAGGTAGAAGCCGGCCATAGGAGCTGGTAGTCGTCCGGAGGTCGAGCCGTGGTGCTGCGCCGTCGTCTTCACAAGCTGCTCTGTTCTGCCCGGCCTGGGACTGCAGGATAGGGTGTCGGTGTCGGTACAGCCACGAGCTCACCCAAAGGTTGCTAGAGGCGGGATCAGTGCTGAGACGACCGGGACTGACCAAGGAATGGACCGTACGAGTTTGGCGCCGTTTGGTGGACTCCGGAGGTTGCTGTAGTTCGGAGTACTCGGCTGGTCTGACTGAGTACTGACTGATGCAGAACCAAAGGGTACTGAAGCCAAAGCTGCCCCGGGTGCTACCAAACTCCGATGGAGGCAAAATTGGTGGCGAAGCGACCGTGGACAAAGTAGCTTCGAATGACAACTAACAGGACCGCAATCGGAGGTCGGAGAAGAAAGCTATGAGTTAAAGAGTGGGGGTCGGTCCAACCTGGACAGAACTGGAGCAGTCTGCGACCTTCAACAGGAATGGCCGGAACCGGGTGCTCGGGTGGGCGAATCACCTCCTTCTTTCTGGTACTAAAAGAGGACTGGACGTAGTTCTTTCCCTCCGAAGTTCGTGCCAAGAGCTCTGCTGAGCTGGTCGTGGGAGCTTCTGCACTCAGCTTCAGGTCGCCAGTCAGGGGATTAAAGCGCAGTCCGGCGATATCTGCTCCCCCGAATAGCTCCGAGCTCGGATGCCGGCGGGACCACCTTCGTTGCGAAGCTGTCTTGATGAGGTTTCCACCAGTATAAGATACTCCACTTGAAGCCTTGAGGGAAGGTCGAGGCTGCCTCTGCAAACTGCTGATGCTCTGCTGCCTGTGACCCTGGACTGGGTCTGAAGCTGCAAGGAATATGATTGATGGGGTGGTGGGGCTTAGGAGGGAGATGGGGTTGGCTAATGGCTGTGGGGAGGGAAGGGGAGTGGTTGGAGGACTGATGGGGAGCTGAGGGTTCAATGGTGAGGGCGAAGCTGGCCAGAGATGGCAGTGTGGTGGCTGGGTGAGCACAAGAGAGGGGGTGGAATGGGAGAGGGAAGAGAGATGGCCAAGGAGGAATGGGAGAGGGAAGAGAGATGGCCAAGGAGGAATGGGGAGATGGGGGGGGCGACCCTAGGAGCTGAAGGGTCAAGGGAGGTCGACCAAGGGGGGGCTGGGGATAGAAAAAGAGGGGGGAGTTTGAATTTTAGGCTTGGGAGGGGTGAAAGGGGGCTTGGGGAAGTGAAAAGATGTGTTGGGAAGATGAAAGGGTGTCTAGGGGGAGGGGATTCCACCTAGGGGTTGAGGGAATAATTGAATGAGGGTATGGGGAAGGGATATGGCTTTAATGAGGAGGGAAGGGAGGGAGGAGAGAGAGGGAATTCGAATTTGGGAGAGGTGGAAGAGAGAGAGAGGGGGCGGCCCCCTTAGAGAGAGAGAGAGTTTTATAGAGAGAGAGACGAGGTGGTGAACGGCGGTGTTGGCCATGGCAAAAGAAGTTTAGAGGGAGAGAGGGAGAGAGGGGTGACTGCGGCTGCAGGGACAAGAGAGGGGGGGAGGGAAGCCAGAGGAAAGGGGTTGGGAGGGCTGGCCAAGCTTGTGGATGTGAGGGAGGGGAGAACGGAGAAGCAAGGGAAGGGGGAGGAAGACTTGGGTGTCGCACCCAGCCGAGGGGAGAGGGAGGGAGAGGGGCATCGCACCCCTAGTTGGAAAGAGATGGGGGAAAGAGGGATAGAAAGGGTGTGGACCTTACATCGGAGGATATCTTTCCTAAAATTCTATTCAACTCATTGTATTCTAAAGAAGAGTTACATGACCTTTTATAACTCTTCAGAGAAAACCAAAAGACCACTCATTAACACCTAATACCTACTCATCATAACTCTCTTGGGAAGACTAAAAGACACACAAATAAAAAAAAAGACTCTTTAGAGAAAACCAAAAGACAACACATTAACACCTAATACCTACTCATCATTACTCTCTTGGGAAGACTAAAAGACACACAAATAAAAAAAAGACTCTTACATGATTACTGTAGACATAATTACTATGAACATAAAACAGACCCATTAGGCTCATACATATGGCCCAATTAACATGAGACAACTAAAACATAAATAGCTATTTTATAGTTTTGTTGAAGCCGCTTGCCGATCCCATCAATCCCCTCCGCTTGGAGGAGGTTCGTCCTCGAACCTCGTAGCTCAGGATCCCGGTTGGTTGGAGCAACCTGGTTCCCTAAGCTCTGATACCAATTTGATGTGAGACGAGGTCGAGGAAGGACTTCAAACTATCAGACGGAGAGCAGGGAGGTGAGGTAGAAGCCGGACATAGGAGCTGGTAGTCGTCTGGAGGTCGAGCCGTGGTGCTGCGCCGTCGTCTTCACAAGCTGCTCTGTTCTGCCCGGCCTGGGACTGCAGGATAGGGTGTCGGTGTCGGTACAGCCACGAGCTCGCCGAAAGGTTGCCACAGGCGGGATCAGTGCTGAGACGACCGGGACTGACCAGGGAATGGACCGTACGAGTTTGGCGCCGTTTGGTGGACTCCGGAGGTTGCTGTAGTTCGGAGTACTCGGCTGGTCTGACTGAGTACTGACTGATGCAGAACCAAAGGGTACTGATACCGAAGCTGCCCCGGGTGCTACCAAACTCCGATGGAGGAAAAATTGGTGGCGACGCGACCGTGGACAAAGTAGCTTGGAATGACAACTGACGAGACCACAATCGGAGGTCGGAGAAGAAAGCTATGAGTTGAAGAGTGGGGGTCGGTCCAACCTGGACAGAACTGGAGCAGTCTGTGACCTTCGACAAGAATGGCCGGAATCGGGTGCTCGGGTGGGCGAATCACCTCCTTCTTTCTGGTACTGAAAGAGGACTGGACGTAGTTCTTTCCCTCCGAAGATCATGCCAAGAGCTCCGCTGAGCTGGTCGTGGGAGCTTCAGCACTCAGCTTCAGGTCGCCAGTCAGGGGATTAAAGCGCAGTCCGGCGATATCTGCTCCCCCGAACAGCTCCGAGCTCGGATGCCGGCGGGACCACCATCGTTGCGAAGCTGTCTTGACGAGGTTTCCACAAATATAAGATACTCCACCTGAAGCCTTGAGGGAAGGTCAAGGCTGCCTCTGCAAACTGCTGCTGCTCTGCTACCTGCGACCCTGGACTGGGTCTGAAGCTGCAAGGAATATGATTGATGGGGTGGTGGGGGTTAGAAGGGAGATGGGGTTGGCTAATGGCTGTGGGGAGGGAAGGGGAGTGGTTGGAGGACTGATGGGGAGCTGAGGGTTCAATGGTGAGGGCGAAGCTGGCCAGAGATGGCAGTGTGGTGGCTGGGTGAGCACAAGAGAGGGGGTGGAATGGGAGAGGGAAGAGAGATGGCCAAGGAGGAATGGGGAGATGGGGGGGGGCGACCCTAGGAGCTGAAGGGTCAAGGGAGGTCAACCAAGGGGGGGCTGGGGAGAGAAAAAGAGGGGGGAGTTTGAATTTTAGGCTTGGGAGGGGTGAAAGGGGGCTTGGGGAAGTGAAAAGATGTGTTTGGAAGATGAAAGGGTGTCTAGGGGGAGGGGATTCCACCTAGGGGTTGAGGGAATAATTGAATGAGGGTATGGGGAAGGGATATGGCTTTAATGAGGAGGGAAGGGAGGGAGGAGAGAGAGGGAATTCAAATTTGGGAGAGGTGGAAGAGAGAGAGAGGGGGCGGCCCCCTTAGAGAGAGAGAGACGAGGTGGTGAACGGCGGTGTTGGCCATGGCAGAAGAAGTTTAGAGGGAGAGAGGGAGAGAGGGGTGACTGTGACTGCAGGGACAAGAGAGGGGGGAGGGAAGCCAGAGGAAAGGGGTTGGGAGGGCTGGCCAAGCTTGTGGATGTGAGGGAGGGGAGAACGGAGAAGCAAGGGAAGGGGGAGGAAGACTTGGGTGTCGCACCCAGCCGAGGGGAGAGGGAGGGAGAGGGGCATCGCACCCCTAGTTGGAAAGAGATGGGGGAAAGAGGGATAGAAAGGGTGTGGACCTCACATCGGAGGATATCTTTCCAAAAATTCTATTCAACTCATTGTATTCTAAAGAAGAGTTACATGACCTTTTATAACTCTTCAGAGAAAACCAAAAGACAACTCATTAACACCTAATACCTACTCATCATAACTCTCTTGGGAAGACTAAAAGACACACAAATAAAAAAAAGACTCTTTAGAGAAAACCAAAAGACAACTCATTAACACCTAATACCTACTCATCATAACTCTCTTGGGAAGACTAAAAGACACACAAATAAAAAAAAGACTCTTACATGATTACTGTAGACATAATTACTATGAACATAAAACAGACCCATTAGGCTCATACATATGGCCCAATTAACATGAGACAACTAAAACATAAATAGCTATTTTATAGTTTTGTTGAAGCCGCTTGCCGATCCCATCACTTTGTATTTATCTTATCAAACTATTTCCTTTTTGATGAAGTCAAAGGGGGAGAATAGTTTGTCTGTCAGCATCTTACTTTATCTTTATGACTCATAGTGTTGCCATCATCAAAAAGGGGGAGATTGTTGTGTCCCTGTGGTTTTGATGATAGCAAACACTATAAGTCATCATGTGTTTGCATGAAAATTGAATGATGATGCATTTGGTCATTGCACTGTGCATTAATGAGGATTGATTTTTGTGCATTAATGATGTCATCATAATCATTTGCATGAGATGTGCATTTTCATGCTGCATAGAACATCATCAGATTACATGCTCAGTCATTTAATCAAAGAGGTCGATGCACATTTTCATTCCGCATAGTGAGGTCGATGCTACTTTGTCCTTCAGCTTACTTAGGTCGATGCACATTTCACTTTGCATGTTGAATGCTTATATAAGGTCGATGCTAGTTTGCCTTTGTGCAAGACTAAGGTCGATGCAAATCTAGTCTGTGCAGGACCAAGGTTGATGCACATTCAGCTTGTGCAGAACCAAGGTCGATGCACTTTGTTTGAATGCATTGTAAGGTCGATGCACATCTTTCTTAGTTCATTCAGGTCAGTGCATATTACTGTTCACGCATTTACATAAGGTCTGTGCACGTTTATTTGCTAGCTGTTATATGATTGGTGCACATTTTGTTGCATGCACATTAAGGTCGATGCATATTCTACATTAAGCATATTGAGGTCGAAGCACATTTTACTTCTAGCACACCAAGGTCGATGCATGTTTTCTAGAAATGCATCAGGTCGGTGCATGTTCCCATTGGTAGCAACCTAAGGTCGGTGCACATCGACTGAATATAAGGTCGGTGCACGTTTTGGTTTCAACACTACAAGTCTGTGCACGTTTGGCTCCAATGCTTCAAGGTCTGTGCTACTTCATAATATAGGTCTAAGCATATGTGTTCACTACATCATGCAAGTCTGTGCACATCTGTTTACCAGGTCTGTGCAGATCAGGTCATATGGCTAAAGCCTATGATAGGATGGAATGGGACTTTATCATAGCCGTCATGAGGAAATTTGGTTTTAACACCAGATTCACTTCTTATATTGGAATGCTTTTATACAATTGTTGGTTTTCTATGAACTTTAATGGTATGGTAACTGGTTTTTTCAAGTCCAGCAGAGGCATCAGGCAAGGGGATCCAATTGCTCCTTATTTGTTCATAATTGCATCAGAGGTTCTCAATAGAGGTCTCTCAGCCTTATTTCAGTCTGGGTGTTTAAAAGGTTATAAAGGGCCCAGACATTCTTTGTAGGTCTCTCACCTTTTATATGCTGATGACACTTTGGTGTTCTTAAATGCTAGTAGACAAAATATTGAGGCATTCCAACAATTCATAAGTAGATATGAACAATGCTCGGGGCAGAAGATCAATGCTACCAAGAGTTGTTTTATCCTTTCGGCCAAAGCCCCCCCCTCCTTAAGATAGTCCATTCGGACTCTCACTGGCTACAAGCACCTGACTGCTGGCTTAAGCTATCTTGGTATTCCAATTAAAAAGGGCAGATACCTTTGCTCTGACTTTAATTTCTTAATTGAAAGAGTTCAGACCAAGTTGGAAGGTTGGCAGTCCAAGTTTCTATCTCAAGCTGGCAGAGCTATATTAATAGACTATGTCCTCTACAGCATGCCAATCTACCTTGCTTCAGCTTGCTTCATCCCAAAGAAGGTAATTAACTTCATTGATAGACATTGTTCCAAATTTTTTTGGCAAGAGGATAAAGGTACCAACCACCGGCACTGGGTTGCTTGGTCTGATATTCAGAAGCCTCGGCTAGAGGGTGGATTGGGAATCAGGGACCTTTAGTGGGTTCAGATTTCCTTGGCTGTTAAAATTTTATGGAACATTATACATGGTTCTTCTCTCTGGTCTTTATATGCCTGGCGTCGTTTTATCAAATCCCATTTTGCCAACTGCTTCAAACCTTTCCCTGTTGGAATGCCTTTAGCAGTCTTCAGGAAGGCAAAAGATATTTTAATTTCTCATAGCAGGTGGATTATAGGAAGGACTTTTGAGGGATAACTGGATTGGGAATGGAGGGATAACTGGATTGGGAATGGTCCAGTTATTACTGCTGCATTGGCCAGTGACAGGAATGGGGGTGCTGCTCCTCCTCTGGCCTCGGTCAGAGAGGTTCTCCACGATCCACAACATGATGCTTGGGGCTTCCTCAGCAATAACCTCCATCTTCCTAATATTCAATCTGATAGTGAGGCTGATATATGTGTATAGACATGCACATTAAAGGGTAACTTTACTGTAAAGTCAGCCTGCAATATGATCCGAACCAAAGGCTTGCGAAGGCCAGCTTGGGCGAAGCTGTGGCATTCAGCCATTGCTCCGAGGGTTGCCCTTTTCATTTGGAGGCTTCTTCATCGAGCGGTGCCAGTTGATAGTAGGGTAGCCGACTGTGGAATTCAAATGGTCTCCAGGTGCAGTTGCTGCTCTTCTCATGCCCAAGAAGACCTCAATCATGTTTTTATCCTAGGAGAGTTGGCCTCTGAACTGTTGGGCTGGGTGAACCCCTTGGTCAGTAACAGGGTATGGCTTAGTGACCAGATTACTTCTCACTATTGGAACATGTTATCTGACACTAATATGCAGTCAGCCTTTAGCTTTGTTGGGATGTGTGTTGTTGTTTTAATGTTGTGGGAAATTTGGAAGCTCAGATGTGCTGCTAGATTCAAAGGAATGGCCCCCAGCTATGCTTATATGAAGAGGAGGATCCTCTCTTCAATTGCACTGGCGCTGGACAAGCTCAGTTTTCATAAGCCTTTGTCCCCAGCTCAATCCAGATGTTTAGCTTCCTTTCTTCTATTTCCTCGGGTTACAATTAAGCAGCCTCTTCTGGTTTTTCGCAGACTGGCCCCACAGGAGTATACCTTGCATGTAGATGGGGCATCGAAGGGCAATCCTGGAAGGAGTGGAGGTGGTGGCTGTATAAGGGATGCTGCAGGTAGGCTGATTGTAGGCTTTGCCTTCCATTATGGCCATGGTACTAGTCTGCTGGCAGAGACAAGGGCTTTGCACGATGGTTTAGCTATTATGAAGCAATGTGGTATAAGTCCGACGGTTGTCTACTCAGATTGTGCATTGTTAGTTGAGGCTGTTCGGCATGGTGAGGCTCCCAGTTGGATAGTTCTCCCATGGTGGAAGAGGATGGTGGTCTTTCTTCAAGAAGGTGGTTATCTGCTCCAGCATATTTTCAGAGTGGGGAATCAAGTAGCTGATTCCCTGGCTTCGTTTGCATGTTATATTACTAAAAATCTTGTTTTTACCCTTGAAGGGGACCTCCCATGGCCGGCCAAGGGGGCCTTTAGAATGAACAAGGCTGGGTTACCAGCCGTCCGTTTTCCTTAGCCTATGTTAATCTTTAGGCCTTAGCTCTCTAATTCCCTACTGTACTCAAGGGCTATTTTGTTTGCCCTTTTGTTTCCTCAGGGGAATGCCCCGTTGTCTGTGTACTCTTTTTTCAATATTAATAATCTAGGGCCACAGGTACAGCCTGGGGGAGTGAGAACACTCTCCCTTTCTGAGGGAGGGTGCACTCGACTAGTTTCTATCGTGCTTGGTGAGTTCTTGGTTTAAAAAATATATATATATATACGTTATGAGGTCTGTGCATGTTTGCAATCATCAAGTAACTAAGTCTGTGCATGTTTTGATTTCTACATAAGAGAAGTCTGTGCACATTTTCTCACTATACACTTTGAGATCTGAGCATATATACAATTGAACTCTGAGCTTTGAGGTCTGAGCACATATATATATATATGTACAATTGAAGTCTGAGCACATCCACCCATTTGTTCTTCAAGGTTGAAGCACATGCATATATTAGTCATGCTGACCAAATGTTTGATGAAATGTCTCAGAGAGTCTTATGATTAGTAGAGTAGCACACGAGCTCGAACTGAAGCAGGCACGTGTTCCCAAAATGGCTGGAAGCTAGCACGTGGTCCCAGGAGCTTATGATAGGGCACGTGATCCAAGGCTCTATGGTAGAAGAATATTCTCATCCCTGCCACGTGGTCCAATAGGATATGAATGGAATAAAATCACCCTATCCAAAGGGCTTTTACGGAGCCTCTATTTTGGGTATAAATAGGGAGCTTTCTCCACTGAGCAAAGGCAGAGAGAAAAAAAAAGAGAGAGAGAAAAAAATAGAGAAGAGCCAGAGAGTAGAAAGAAGAGCCGCCAAAGAAGAAGCTGTTGCGTAGAGAGAGCCAACATCTGAGCAGAAATGAAAAGAGAGAGAGGTCGAGATTAAGAGAAGAAGAGAGTGAGAGGTCGAGATTGAAGCAGTCGGTTCTTTATGTGAAGATCAGTAGTTATCTGTTCCAGGATCAAATCCTGAATAGTCTTGCTCTAGTTGGAGCTACATCTTCTTTCCTTTGTTTGTACTTTTCTTTGTTCAATTTCTGATTCCCATCTTGTTCTTCCGATTCTCTGGTTTGAGGTCGGGTTCCTCCTGAAGATTCAGGAGAAGGGAGACCGTGTCTCTGGTTTGCGAGTGCCAGGGTGTCACTCGTGGTTTCCCTCTGGGTGTCAGAGGAAGGGAGATTTGGGTCTCCAGTTGTGAGTGGCTGGGGGTCACTCATGGTTTCCCCTCCGGTTTGGAGGAAGGGAGGTTTGCCTCCGATTCTAGTTC
Source organism: Amorphophallus konjac (assembly GCA_022559845.1). Classification (NCBI taxonomy): domain Eukaryota; kingdom Viridiplantae; phylum Streptophyta; class Magnoliopsida; order Alismatales; family Araceae; genus Amorphophallus; species Amorphophallus konjac. The sequence goes on from CM040118.1 coordinate 293,500,414, forward strand.
GGTGGACTGCAGAGGTAGGGTGCTGGTCTTGTGGGAAGCAAGACCAGGTCGAGGGATTTGTTTCCCTCAGGGCAAGCTGTTAGGCAGCATCTGTTGTAGACTGAGTCTGCTTTGGTTTCTAGCTTCTGCTAGTGGAATCATCACTCTAGTTTAGAGTGAGGGGTGGATGTAGGTAGACTGGTGTCTGGCCGAACCACCTAAAAATTTGGTGTGCCGTGGCTTGCTTTGTGTGTTTGTTTCTTATATGATTTGCGTGAGCTATTGATTCACCTTAGATGAATGCTACGCAAATTTCATTTGCAACTAGATAGCCTACAGCTTTCTGAGTTCACCGAGTTCTCTAAAATAAATCTAAATAGGAATTGCATGAATAATTATGTTCAACCTGCTGATTAGTATTGTTGGCTCGTATCAATCACAGCTGCTTTGTGTTGTCCGCGTGCCCAGTATAGTCTAAGGCCGCAAGTGTTTGCTTGGTGTTCGAGTGTGTGCTTCAATAGATCCTTGTTTAAATTGAGCCGTGCTATTTTGCTTCCGCAATAGTTTTGAACGGGGATTCATTCACCCCCCCTCTGAATCCATGCCTTGCACTCCAACAAATTTGTTCTTTTTTGGGATTTTTCTTTCTTTCTTTTCATTCATTCTTTTTCATTCTTTTGCTTGGGATTTTTGGATTTTTGCTCCCCCTTTTTTTGACTTTGACTTTGATTTTTTTTATTTTTTTGTTTGTCCGCGGGGACACTGCCCTCTTCACGTGCTCTGGTCTCATTTTGTAAGGAAGGTAAGTCCTACTCTTACTTGAGAGTATTGTGTTTCAAATGCTGAGATCAACGTCTTAAGGGCGCCAACTGTCTTGATCGGTCGAGAAGAGAGGAAAATGGAGGATTTTGGAGTCTTCAAGAAATCTTTGGAATAGACACCCGTTTTAAGTTGTTGCCATAATTTGAAATAACATGAGTGTGTGCATATTGTTTGCCCCTTGGAGCATTAGCTACTTAGCTAAATAGAAATCTCCTCGGTTCCGGTAGATCAAAGTCCTAATCTACTGAGGCTTTAATGCAACCTAACCTTATCATGCATGATGGGATGGAGACTGAAATACATGGCAGCTGCCAGACTGTTGCTTTTCTTTGATTTCTGATTTTTTTATGATTTTGGGTTTGAATTTTCTATTTTTTGGATTTTAGATTATTAACTATGTACAAGAGTTCCTACAGAGTGGAAGGCACTTTGTGGACTGCTGGATGGAGGAAGAGGAGCAGTCCATCTCCTTAGTAGATCGGAAACACGATTCACGTAGATGAGGGGTAAGTACGCGACCGTGGAGACGACCCCTATACCTACTAGGATTAATGGGCTCTTTGACTTGAATATGTTCTGCCATAGGAGGCGGGCTAGATCGTTCCTCATCTTGTAACAGTTTTATTGAATTCATTAAACTAAACATTAAGATTTGAGTTAGCAAATTATAACCTTCAACTAGACCTGACCAAAGTTGGTACGGAACTTGGGTGCCCCTATCCTTCTTGTGTGACGTAGCCGAAGGTTTGGATTCTTCTAAATCTGACCTATTATGTATAAGGCAAATGCCCCTGGCAGGGATGTTGATTGGAGCTATGTAATTCAAGATGGAGGATGAAGGTTTCTGAGTTAGGGAGTCATGGTTCGAGAGTTTTACCCCTGGAGTGGGCTTCCCAATGATAGCTTCATGCTTTCCTTTTTGGGATTGATCAGCTTTGAAATTGGGACCACTTTTGAAGGACGTGAACAAGAGGAATAGAAAAGAGAAGAGGACTAACAAAGTTGGTTCTCCTTTTGCTTCATGAATTTCTTCTTGGGTTATCGAGTGGGACAATGGTTCTTCATAGAATAGTTTTGATAAACCCAGATCCTTTATGTCTACATCATCTAGCTTTTCTTTCGGATCAACATGTTCCTCTTCATGGAATATTTCTACATTTGCAATTCTCTCTTCCATTGGACAAGACTCCTTTACAAAATGATTATGTAGATTCCACCTTGTTGATTCATCTTTGCTAACTTTAGTTGGTTGACACCCTAATCCAAATCTCTCAAATATTTCATTTTCCTCAATTGGCTCTTTAATTTCATGTTCTTCCTTTCCTAACCCTGCGCCAGATGTATAACCCATCTTCGACATTATGTGCCATCCTATATGTTGAGGTTTCTCCTTAGGTACGGGTGACTCTAAGAATTCAGATGATGGAGTAGATTGGTGGGCATCTAGAGCGGAGATGATGGGCTCCTTGCCTTTTGATGACATGGTCGTGGCCGGGTTCAACACCGTGGAGATGTCGGCCAATATTTCTAAAGCAGGAGCAATCTGGGGGTTAGGAATACGTGGAGACCTTGATTGGATATTTGGAATGACCTCTTGATTTTGGAGAGTGAGTCTAGCATCTAACTCATCAAAAGGGATGGGATGATGTTGGGGAAGCTGAATCGGAGCTAGATCGACTAGGGTAGTGGTCGAAAATGGCTCATCAACAACATGGGTTGGTTCAAACTGAGTTGGCAGCATGGTGTTGACACCCATTTTCAGCTTGCAAGTTGAGTTCTTTCTCTTATTCATCTTTCATGATGTCCTGAACTATCCATTGTTTCAGAGTCTTCCTTGAGCGTATTTCAAGCCCACACTTGGTCATTTCCCTATCCATTAAGCCCTGGAGGCTATTTTCACACTTTTGGCCTATTTCCCTGGCCCGGTCGCCTTATTTCTCATTCTAATGCTCAGTTCGGTCGACCAAAGGCGCATTTCGGTCAACCGATTCCTAAAATCGATCGACCAGTTTCAGAAGTTCAGCCCACATCTACAGACCGCTTGATGTGACACAACCCCTTAGACTTAGAGTGCAAGCAATGCAACGGACACGGCAATGTCACACAAGCGGACTCACTCGCATTTGGCACACTCGAGTCCGTAGGTGGACCGGCGATGGGGTGAGGGTCCGAGGTTGGACCCGGAGGTTTCCAAGGGTATGGCTGGCTTGGGGAGGACCCCTAAGGGCTTGGGGTTGCCCAAATTCATGGGCGGTCAGCACACCGAGGGCATGGCTAAATTGGTCTCGCTCACAACTCACCCGCGGTGGGCACTCACATAGTAGCAATTTGAGTTCGAGCACTCCTCACCGACCGACGGCATATTAGAAGCAATACTAATCAAGCACAAATAATCCAGCATAGGAGTGTGGTCAGGAGCTCACCTGATCAGCGTGAATATGCCAATCTCGGCCGGAGACGATGACCAGCGGGGAGGCGTGGGCATGCACCTACACGCCACATCGGTGCAGCTTCGGATGGTGACCTGCTAATACATGCACTACGCCCCTTGCAAGGGGGTTGGACTAGGGGTGGGGGAATAGAATAACAACCAAAATGTACCTCCACGCAGGGAGGGGCGCTAAGCCGGCCAGGCGGGGAGGGGAAAAGCCGAGCTAGAAACTAATTGGAAGGCGGTTGCCGGTTCTTTCCGCTCTCTGGAACAGGGGACAGGCAATCGATGTTGGCGCCACTGCAGCCACTCCCAGACTCCGTTTGCAACGAAACCAGCGGCAAAACCTCCTGGGTTGGCCCAGGAGGACGTCAGATTTTTGGGAGGACTTCTGGTTGCCGGTGTTGGTCGGGGCAGGGCCGTGAGCAGGGTCTCTATTCTCTGGTTCTGTCTGCTTCAGCACCACTGCCGCAGGAAGACGAGGTCTCCACGGGTGCTCCTGGGCTCTGATTTCGGCGTGGCTAGAGTCGCTGGATTTCATTGTCGAGCCTTCTTTGAAATGAGACCCACAGGGATGCCGGAGGAGGTTAGAGTAGACAGGGACAGCCCGAACAGTGATCGGGTGTCTGTTCAATCCCAGAGTGGACAGAACAGTGCACCCGAGGGAGAAAATTGAGAAATCACTGCTCTGAATGCCGAACGGGGTGCCGCTTCTTGATAATGGAAGAAGACTTGTCGTAGAAGCTCTCAGCGAAGTGGTGCTTAAGAAGCACAGGAATGTGGCCATGGGAGCTTCTGGATGTTGTTTTAGGTTGCTGACCGGACCTATCCTGTGCAGTCGGAGAAGAATGGCTCTCCCTGGCAGTCACGAACTCAGATGGGGATGAGACCACCACCGTTGCAAAGATGACAGGAAGACGGATCCAATGGTATATGGTACACCTCAAGGAGCTTCACGGTGACATCGTGGGAGCCTCTGCAAGTCGATGGAACACTACGGCCTGCGAGCTGGAACAGACTGGTTGAAGATGATAGGTGGAAAATGGGGTATATGAGAAAGGAAAATGGGGTGGATGGGTGTGGGGGTGACCCCAGGCTATGAGGGGGTCTGGGAGGGGGCAAACCAAGGTGAGAAAGGGGGAGAATGGGGGCTGGAAGGGGGTCTAGCAGGTGGTGGGAGGGAGAGCTGCGAATTTGGTGTTGGGAGGGAAAGGGAGAGGGAGATCTCTCTGCCTTGGGGAGTCTAGGGCATGGGGAAGAGAGAGTGGAGGGCAAATATTCAAATGTCCCTTGGGAGCTGCAGGATTGTGTGGGGAATAGGGTGGATTATGTTGGGGAGAGGGAGATTGTGTTGGGGAGAGGGAGATTCTCTTAGGGAGGGAGGAGATTTGGTGGTAGTTGGGAGAGGGGGTAATTAATGCTCCTAGGGAAGTGAAGGGTCTCTAGATGAGGTGGAGGGTGATGGATGAGGTGGAGGATGATGTGGAGGGGTGAGGAGAGAGAAAGGGGTGCATGTTTTAGAGAGAGAAAGTGGAGGAGAGAGAAAATGGCTTCCTAGAGAGAGAGGGGATAGGGGCTTCTCACCCACTCAATTGGCTTCTCACCAAAAGAAGAAGATTTAAGTTGGACACTAGAAAATTCAAATATTCATTCATTCATTAACTTCAAATGGGGAGATGGGGGTCCTATTTATAGGGATCCTACAATTTACAATAAGTCTCTGACTTAGTACTAATGACAAATAACCAAGGGGAAGGGGGGCACCCTTGGGCCTAGCCCAATGAATTGGGCCCATTAACTAACTTTAATCAACCTAATGACACATAACTTAGGTAAATGACTCATTAACCAAGGTACATGACTCAAATAAAAGGGAAATTACAATGATATGACTCAAAAAAATATGAAAACTACATGACTCGACTTAGAAAAATGTGACGGACACAATGGAACCATGCCGGTGAGCAATCGGAGCTGTGGAAAATTGTGAAGGGCAAGAGATGCCCCCATCATACCCCCGGGATGGAAGAACTCGACTCCGTCGAGTATGGGTCCGCCGGGAAAGAGGTCCTCCAATGCAGCTCCGGACGAGCCACAACCTCCAAACTCAACCTCGCGTCCTTAGCCGGGGGACGGCTCTTCATCCTCTCAAGGTGGCTCGGGCACACCCTCTTGCTGGCGATGGTACCCTGCTTGCCTAGTATTACCTCCGTGTGCACACGTCGGACTCTCAAGCTGATATGTGGAGGCTCTCCGAGGGTGTCACTCAAAAAGGTGGGGGTAGGCTCAGGGTGCTCACTGAGATCCACCGTGGTGCCCTTAGAGGGTGCTAGATCCGCCACATGAAAAGTGGGTTATATCCTAAAATTCCATCGGTAAATCCAACCCATAAGCCAGGTTGCCAAAGCCACTTGGAACATGAAAGGTCCAAGTCCTCGTGCCCTCTATTTTGAGGTGACCCTAAGGTAGAGCCATTCCAAAGCCACCATCGTAAGGTTGCGTACTTGGAATCCAAAGTGACCCTCGCGAGTTTTTGCCCGTTCATTATGAACCATACCGCCTGTTGCTAGATGCTTGCTTGAATGAGTATGCCATGAGCTACGGTGCGGTGTGGGTGGGAAGTGTGTGGTATGCAAAGGGGACTGGGGCAACCATAAGTGGACCTATCATGCAATGCGGCTATGTAAACCTTGATGGACCTAGGAGGGCCGGGGCACCTGTAGGTGAATCTATCATGCATGGGTGAAGCAAATGCCGGGGGACCAGGGCAGCCATGTATGAACCTATCATGCTCTAGACCCAACTTGTTGATGCCGATGGATGGGGGAGGGCCGGCACACCCAAATACGGACCACTCATACTTCCGACTTGACATGTGGGTGTGATGAATGAAAGGACTTAACTTACTAATCATGCCAACTTGTGTGAGGTGCCAAGACACATGCATTCCTACTCCAAAGATGATTTCTTTGTGAGGGGTTATGGGATGACCTTTGAACTTCCATTGGAAAGGATCGAAGGGATCTAAGAAGGTGGACATCATGGGGTGGGGCACAACCTTATTACCTAGGGATATGTGGCCCAAGGTCATGACTCCCAAGGTGTGATCCGAGTCAAGGACTTAGTTGATTGGACCAAACATGGTGGGTTGGGGTAGGAAAAGGTGGGTGTTGGGCAAGGCGGTTGGGTCCCATGGGTTCCTTGACCCCCATTGGAAGGGATCAAAGGGATCCTAAAAAGGGTTATCAAGGGGGAAGAGCCCTATGTCCTCAAGATCCTCAAATGGTGATGGGTCATCCTCCTCTAATGAAACAATTGGGCCGAAGTTCTTGGTGGGTGGGTCGGCCATGAGGGGAGGGCTTGGCTTTCTACCCGATATAAGAAGCCCCAAATTGAGGAGAAGGTCGGGCTCATCGGGTGCGGGGAGGAATAGAAGGAGGTCGCTAGTGTAGCAACCAATGGTGCAAACCGAGGTGATAGACCTGATGCATAGGTGTAGGAGGCCAAGGCTCCTAGGTTATTCGGCCATAGGGGTCAACATGCTAGTGAACTCAATTTGCCATGCTAAGCCCTTAAGAAGATCCTCTAAGGTCTCCACTTGATTGGATGCTTGGATTGTGGTGTGATAGGAGAAGAAGGGCACTATGGGAAGGTTTAGTTCTATGGGAGGGAAAACATGGGCCGTGATCTCTCTAATTGGGCTCTCCGTTAGCCAACTAACAAAGGGTTCTCCTAAGATGAGCTCGGCCCCAACTAGAGAGGGTGGTGTAAGGTGAAGACCATCGTGTGAGGTTGCTTCTTCAACTTGGACATGGATTTCCTCCAAGGTGGGGAGTGGTTTTGGAGTGTTCACCACTATGGGGTCGGGTATGAGTTCCTCTACCAAGGAGGTGAGAGGGTCTTTCGGGGTGATGAGGGTTGGTGTGTGGTGCTCCCGGGTGGAGGGTAAAGGGAAACTTGGATTGGGATTGGTAGGGGAAGTAGTGGAGGCCTAGGTTGGGGTAGGATTGGGGTTGGGAGTGGAAGGTGGGTTGGGTGAGGGGGTTTGGGTTGATTGGATTTGGCGGGGGCGTTCCTTTTAGGGGATGATGGAGGGGTAGTGGTGGGAACCAAGGGGGCTTGTGGGGTATGGGTTTGGTGAGGGATCGTGGGTTGGGAGGTGGTGGCCGTCATGGGCCTAGGTAGAGGGATGGACATGGGGTCCACTTGGGTTTGAATGGTGAGGGTTGGGTGAGTGATGGTCCCCATTGGGGAAATTGGGTCGGTTAGGGGTCTCTTCCCCTTGGGATCGGCTGATTGTGGAGGGGTGGGAGTGGGGGCCAATTTGGTTTGGATATTGAGGACTGTAGAAGGGGGTTTTGGTTGGGGTGTGGGGGCCCTCATGGGGTTAGGTGGAGAGGTGGATGCTTGGATCATTTGGGTCTTAAGGGAGCGGATTTGGTGGTGAAGTGTAGTGATGATGGTTGAGAGGGAATTTGTTGGGAGTGGTGGGGGTGGAGGCCTAAGGGAGGTCTCAAGTTGGCCGGGTGGGGATGAAGGAGTGGTAGTGCTCCTCGGGATAGGGGTGTTTGAGTAGGAGGGGTGGGAATATTTGGGGATGTAGATCTTCTTAAGTTCTACCTTCATCTCTTCCCATCAGTGAATATGTTCTTGTCTTTCAACCCTCCTTAAGCCCTCAATGCTCCGCCACTTTTCCTTGGCTTGACCCCGAAGTCATCCCTTGGCCTTGAGGACTCTGGCGGGTCCATATACTCAAGTCTCTTCAAAGTACCTTTCTATGGTAGCCTCCCACCTAAGGTAATCACTAGAACATGATCCGTCAAAGATAATATCCCTATCTAGAATGAAGTCCATGGGTGGCGAGTAGGCTATGTAGGAAATAGCCATGATGAACGGGGGGATAAATGCAATGGCCCTAAGACAAGACTTAGTAGAGACAAGTCTAGAACTTGCTCTGATACCAATTGATGTGACACAACCCCTTAGACTTATAGTGCAAGCAACGCAACGGACATGGCAATGTCACACAAGCGGACTCACTTGCATTTGGCACACTCGGGTCCGTAGGTGGACCGGCGATGGGGTGAGGGTCCGAGGTTGGACACGGAGGTTTCCAAGGGTATGGCTGGCTTGGGGAGGACCCCTAAGGGCCTGGGGTTGCCCAAATTCATGGGCGGTCAGCACGCTGAGGGCATGGGTAAATTGGTCTCGCTCACAACTCACCCGCGGTGGGCACTCACATAATAGCAATTTGAGTTCGAGCACTCCTCACCGACCGATGGCACACTAGAAGCAATACTAATCGAGCACAAATAATCCAACATAGGAGTGTGGATAGGAGCTCACCTGATCAGCGTGAATACACCGATCTCGGACGGAGATGATGACGAGCGGAGAGGCGTGGGTATCCACCTGCATGCTGCGTCGGTGTAGCTTCGGATGGCAACCAAAATGTACCTCCACACAGGGAGGGGCGCTAAGCCGGCCAGGCGGGGAGGGGAAAAGCCGAGCTAGGAACTAATTGGAAGGCGGTTGCCGGTTCTTTTCGCTCTCTGGAACAGGGGACATGCAATCGATGTAGGCACCACTGCGGCAACGAAACCAGCGACAAAACCTCCTGGGTTGGCCCAGGAGGACGTCATATTTTTGGGAGGACTTCTGGTTGCCGGCGCTGGTCGGGGCAGGGCCGTGAGCAGGGTCTCTATTCTCTGGTTCTGCCTGCTTCAGCACCACTGCCGTAGGAAGACGAGGTCTCCACGGATGCTCCTGGGCTCTGATTTCAGCGTGGCTAGAGTCGCTGGATTTCATTATCGAGCCTTCTTCGAAATGAGACCCACGGGATGCCAGAGGAGGTTAGAGTAGACAGGGACAGTCCGAACAATGATCGGGTGTCTGTTCAATCCCAGAGTGGACAGAACAGCGCACCCGAGGGAGAAAATTGAGAAATCACTGCTCTGAATGCCGAACGGGGTGCCGCTTCTTGGTAATGGAAGAAGACTTGTCGTAGAAGCTATCAGCCCAGTGGCGCCTCAAGAAGCATAGAAATGTGGCCATGGGAGCTTCTGGAAGTTGCTTCAGGTTACTGACCAGACCTATCCTGTGCAGTCGAGAAGAATGGCTCTCTCTGGTAGTTACATACTCAGACGGGGATGAGACTACCACCGTTGCAAAGCTGACAGAAAGATGAATCCAACGGTATATGTTATGCTTCAAGGAGCTTCACGGTGACATCATGGGAGCCTCTGTAAGTCGATGGAACACAACAGCCTGCGAGCTGGAATAGGCTGGTTGAAGATGATAGGTGGGAAATAGGGTAGATGAGAGGGGAAATGGGGTGGATGGGTGTGGGGGTGCCCCAGGCTGTGAGGGGGTCTGGGAGGGGGCAAACCAAGGTGAGAAAGGGGGAGAATGGGGGCTGGAAGGGGGTCTAGCAGGTGGTGGGAGGGAGAGCTACGAATTTGGTGTTGGGAGGGAAAGGGAGAGGGAGATCTCTCTCCCTTGGGGAGTCTAGGGCATGGGTGATGGGGACATCAATGTCAGCCCGCTCACTTTGTGTTTGCATCTACATCCTTTTGTATTTGTATGTACGCCCTTGTGATATATGGGTACACAATAGTAGGTCTTAGTGGGTTTATTTGTAAAAGGCCATTGGGTTTCTTTGCAAATGTGCATGTAGGCCCTGCAGGGGCCCCCTCCCTCCTCCTTATTGGTCCACCTGGACTCCTGGGCCCAAGGTGGCTGGTCCATGGTCCAAACTTGGACTTGGACCTAGAATTAATTAAAGAAGACAAATTCTAATTGTCCTCTTAAAGGGGGGGGGCGAACCTTGTTGTTTAATGGGGTTTAATGTTGTTGTCAAACCACATCCCAACTCTTCATTAATCAACCCTTGATCCAAGGGCTTAGAATAGGTTAGACCCCTTGCATATATATACTTGTATTTTCATATTGAATGAATTAATGAATGAAAAAAAAGGCATTTGCCCCAAGTGAAGCTTGCGCCCCTCCCCTCTCTCTCCCTAGTTCCTCCACCCCCTCTCCCCTTTCTAGAGTGTAATCCCTTCCCTCTTGATCCCCTCCAGCATCTGAAGCAACTCCGGTGATCGCCGGCGCCATCGACTCGCCACCGACGCGTCGTTGCCAACGGTTTCGGTGTTCTGTCCACTCAGGATAGGTCCTTCTTCTCCGAATTCCTGCTATCACTCCCTTCGTCTTATGAAGCTCAAAATTTCAGGGTTGGTTCCCCTCTAGAACCCTTATCCCCACAAAAAAAATCACGTCAAAATTCATCTTTTAGCTATGTTTTGATTTTTGTCCAAGTCCAAGTTCCAGATCTGTCCTGGTTCTGTTCACTGTTCATCAGCTCTGAGTCTACCCCATTCGAACCACCTTTTAATTTTCTTTGGGACGCCCAAATTTACTGGGAGTTATGTCCACATCCCTCTACCACCAGGAATTTTCTTAATTTTTGGTTCACCCTCCAAGTAGTTTTCAAATTTCGTCCAAGCTCCCAAGAACAGTCTGCCCACAGTTTCCCAGATCCGACCCAGGTCTAGTAAAAAAATCCCAGAAAATCCATTTCTTCTCCAATCAAAAAACCAAAAATATTCCCGGATTTCTCTCTCAGAGACCTTCAACTTTGCTGAAGAAATCATTGCCAGATTCAGAGGTCTTCTCCCCGGTCAATGTCGATCTTCAGAGAAGATAGATCCTGCCCCTGCAGTTCTGGCCCGAATTCAGCAAGATTGTAAATTCAACAATCAAAAATACAGATCTGATTATTTTTTCTGAAGACCCCTACGTCGAAGTATTTTGAGTCCTCTTTCCAACGGCTCTAATTTCGTCGCGTTCCGACGACGGGGCTGATCGGAACAGCAGTTTCCTCCAAGTCGCGCGCCTGCAAACAGATGTTCAGGTTTGTGGCCGAGTTCCCCGCGAGCGTCGTCCGAGGGCCGCCCGGCGTTCGGTGGTCGTTCCAGCAGCTCGCCATCCCAGGGGAACGCTTCCCAAGTGTCTCCACAACAGAGGAGTCATCAGGCCCCACACGACCCCTCCGGTCAGCACGTGGGCCCCCACTAACACGATTACGCGTGAAGCTGAAGCATCACCCGGAACCGCCCGTCAACCCGAAACTGGTCCTCCCGGGCCCGCTTGTGTCGCCCTTTACCTCCCTGCGTGGAGTGGGCTTAGTTGCATTGTTGTAACCATAATGTATTAAGTTCCCCGGGGTACGAGTTCCGGCCAGGTCCCATCCTCGCCACGCCGAGAGCGTGGAGGTATCGCCTTCACCCTTACACTTGGCATTAGCTCAATTCTTTATATGCTTTATATGCCGCTGCTAGAGAGCATGTGTAGGGATACCTAGCCCACTTTCAATTTATAATATCACTGCTGCGAGAGAGAGCGAAGCCGTCCCGTGACCCGATCCGGGCACAAGTGAGAGCCGACCACCCTAGCTCCCAGCCGGTTTCTCAACCGCGCACATCCGACGCTTCCCTCGTTAAGGGACGATCGCGAGCTTGTCGTGTCCGTGGTCCCGTCCCGCATCAATTTGGTATCAGAGCGAGTTTGAGTCTAGGGTGTCAGAAAAAAAAAAGTGTGTCATTTACATCGAGTCATTAGTCGGTTTAAGTCAAGGGATGATGACAAAGGTAGTTTTGGATCTCCTAGCCCTTCTTCACCCAAATCCCATCGGTCACCAATGCATGAGTGGTACATCTTAGGGTGTCTAGGAGTCCTCCCTTCCATCAACCATCGTGTACATCTAGTATATGCATGGCACATATTCGGGTGTCCTGGTCCGCCGTCACCCATGTACGGGTCGGACTAACAGTGTGCTTTTTCTTTGTGTGGTTTGTTTTGAGTGATTTGTTTGCATGGTTTGTGTGTCGTTTGTTTGTTTGCAAGCGTCTTGTGCAAGCTCGTTGTCGTTCTCTTATGAGTAAGAGGCGAGTGGACTCACTTGATGAGTATGGGATCGGTTCCACATCTATACCCGGATCAGTCACCTATAGGGACTCAGCGGTGATTCCTAATGAGTCTTCGAGCTGTTTTCTTCCCTTTTGAGAGTGCCCCTTCGGAGTGACCATCTTTAGCCATAGCAGTTTGCATATCGAGTATATATGGAATGAGCAGGTGCCGATCACTTGGAGTGGAGCATACCCGCACTACTTGGCACGGTGACGGATCCACCGGAGTACTCGCGCAGTCATACCCCTACTCGAAGGGGTCGAGTTCCTCCCACCCGGGGAGAATTGATGGGGACATCAACGTCAGCCCGCTCACTTTGTGTTTGCATCTACGTCCTTTTGTATTTGTATGTACGCCCTTGTGATATATGGGTACACAATAGTAGGTCTTAGTGGGTTTATTTACAAAAGGCCATTGGGTTTCTTTGCAAATGTGCATGTAGGCCCTGCAGGGGCCCCCTCCCTCCTCCTTATTGGTCCACCTGGACTCTTGGGCCCAAGGTGGCTGGTCCATGGTCCAAACTTGGACTTGGACCTAGAATTAATTAAAGAAGACAAATTCTAATTGTCCTCTTAAAGGGGGGGGCGAACCTTGTTGTTTAATGGGGTTTAATGTGGTTGTCAAACCACATCCCAACCCTTCATTAATCAACCCTTGATCCAAGGGCTTAGAATAGGTTAGACCCCTTGCATATATATACTTGTATTTTCATATTGAATGAATTAATGAATGAAAAAAAAGGCATTTGCCCCAAGTGAAGCTTGCGCCCCTCCCCTCTCACTCCCTGGTTCCTCCACCCCCTCTCCCCTTTCTAGAGTGTAATCCCTTCCCCCTTGATCCCCTCCAGCATCTGAAGCAACTCCGGTGATCGCCGCCGCCATCGACTCGCCGCCGACGCGTCGTTGCCAACGGTTTCGGTGTTCTATCCACTCAGGACAGGTCCTTCTTCTCCGAATTCCTGCTATCACTCCCTTCGTCTTCTGAAGCTCAAAATTTCAGGGTTGGTTCCCCTCTAGAACCCTTATCCCCACAAAAAAAATCACGTCAAAATTCATCCTTTAGCTATGTTTTGATTTTCGTCCAAGTCCAAGTTCCAGATCTGTCCTGGTTCTGTTCACTATTCATAAGCTCTGAGTCTACCCCATTCGAACCATCTTTTGATTTTTTTTGGGACGCCCAAATTTACTGGGAGTTTTGTCCACATCACTCTACCACCACGAATTTTCTTAATTTTTGGTTCACCCTCCAAGTATTTTTCAAATTTCGTCCAAGCTCCCAAGAACAGTCTGCCCACAGTTTCCCAGATCCGACCCAGGTCTAGTAAAAAAATCCCAGAAAATCCATTTCTTATTCAATCAAAAAACCAAAACTATTCCCGGCTTCCTATCTCAGAGACCTTCAACTTTTCTGAAGAAATCATTGCCAGATTCAGAGGTCTTTTCCCCGGTCTACGTCGATCTTCAGAGAAGATAGATCCTACCCCTGCAGTTCTGGCCCGAATTCAGCAAGATTGTAAATTCAACAATCAGAAATACAGATCTGATTATTTTTTATGAAGACCGCTACGTCGAAGTATTTTGAGTCATCTTTCCAACGGCTCTAATTTTGTCACATTCCGACGACGGGGCTGATCGCAGCAGCAGTTTCCTCCAAGTCGCGCGCCTGCAAACAGAAGTTCAGGTTTGTGGCCGAGTTCCCCGCGAGCGTCGTCCGAGGGCCGCCCGGCGTCCGGTGGTCGTTCCAGTAGCTCGCCATCCCAGGGGAATGCTTCCCAAGTGTCTCCACAACAGAGGAGTCATCAGGCCCCACACGACCCCTCCGGTCAGCACGTGGGCCCCCACTAACACGATTACGCGTGAAGCCGAAGCATCACCCGGAACCGCCCGTCAACCCGAAACTGGTCCTCCCGGGCCCGCTTGTGTCGCCCTTTACCTCCCTGCGTGGAGTGGGCTTAGTTGCATTGCTGTAACCATAATGTATTAAGTTCCCGGGGGTACGAGTTCCGGCCGGGTCCCATCCTCGCCATGCCGAGAGCGTGGAGGTATCGCCTTCACCCTTACACTTGGCATTAGCTCAATTCTTTATATGCTTTATATGCCGCTGCTAGAGAGCATCTGTAGGGATACCTAGCCCGCTTTCAATTTATAATATCACTGCTGCGAGAGAGAGCGAAGCCGTCCCGTGACCCGATCCGGGCACAAGTGAGAGCCGACCACCCTAGCTCCCAGCCGGTTTCTCAACCGCGCACATCCGACGCTTCCCTCGTTAAGGGACGATCGCTAGCTTGTCGTGTCCGTGGTCTCGTCCCGCATCAATGGGGAGGAGAGAGTGAAGGGAAAATATTCAAATGTCCCTTGGGAGCTGCAAGATTGTGTGGGGAATAGGGTGGATTGTGTTGGGGAGAGGGAGATTGTGTTGGGGATAGGGAGATTCTCCTAGGGAGGGAGGAGATTTGGTGGTAGTTGGGAGAGGGGGTAATTAATGCTCCTAGGGAAGTGAAGGGTCTCTAGATGAGGTGGAGGGTGATGGATGAGGTGGAGGATGATGTGGAGGGGTGAGGAGAGAGAAAGGGGCGCAGGTTTTAGAGAGAGAAAGTGGAGGAGAGCAAAAATAGCTTCCTAGAGAGTGGGGGGGATAGGGGCTTCTCACCCACTCAATTGGCTTCTCACCAAAAGAAGAAGATTTAAGTTGGACACTAGAAAATTCAAAAATTCATTCATTCATTAACTTCAAATGGGGAGATGGGGGTCCTATTTATAGGGATCCCATAATTTACAATAAGTCCCTGACTTTAGTACTAATGATAAGTAACCACGGGGAAGGGGGGGCACCCTTGGGCCTAGCCCAATGAATTGGGCCCATCAACTAACTTTAATCAACCTAATGACACATAACTTAGGTAAATGACTCATTAACCAAGGTACATGACTCAAATAAAAGGGAAATTACAATGATATGACTCAAAAAAATATGAAAATTACATGACTCGACTCAGAAAAATGTGACGGACACAATGGAACCATGTCGGTGAGCAATCAGAGCTGTAGAAAAATGTGAAGGGTGAGAGATGCCCCCATCACCGCTGGTCGTGGTCTGTAGGTTGACCGCGATCAGGAGATCCCGGTCGACCAGTAGACCACGTTCTCCCTTGGGGGGTCGACACTCTGTGTCGACCCCATGGCACTGTGTGTTGACTCAGGCTTGGCCCATTTCCTGCTGTGGCTTGGTCGCGGTCGGTCGACCAACTGCGTTCTGAAGGTCGCGGTCGGTCGACCGACCGCGATATCAGACAGAGCCCAGTTCTCACCGGACTCTATTTTCTTCGGCTGAGGACGCCTTGGAGTCCTAGCTCGCGCCGATTGCTCCGAAGATATCATCCCAGATCGACTCTAATCCCTTCCTGGTATAGTATCCCACTATTATATCATGAGTTTATCCATCAAAACTCATTTTTCTTGTGTTTATCTCTTAAATTCGAGCTAGGGTTTTCTGGGCTCTATAAATAGCTCCTTGCTTCATGGGCACGAGGAGGGCTTTTTCTGATCCAGAGCGAAGCCATGCCGCACCGCTGTCTCATCTCTTCGACCCCGGGCCGTCCAGGGAAGTGTTAACTTCATCCTCCTCCTCTTAGGGCTCCTCTTTCCTCATTCTTTCTCTTATTCTCTACACTATTTTCACACACTTTTCTGCACTATTCTGCATGTTTCTGCACGCATGCACGTTTTGCATCATTCTTTCACTGTTGTTTTTCTATGTTTTAAATCATCCTTTCACTCATAATCATTACACAACACACACACACACACCTACTTGTTTGCCCATTTTACAGGGGTTAAAAACCCTCCCCCGATGCATTCTCCCCCTTTCTTCATGCTTATTTTCCATTTGGGATAGATGCTACACATCGCATGTCTAATGGGTTTTTCCCTTGTTTTCGCTTTGTTTTGCAGGAAGGCAAGCTTGAACGTGAGGCCCTCGCTCTCTGGCCGGCTGGAAGGCGAGGAGGTGTGATCCACGAGATTTCCCGCATCCCTTCATCAAGTGCGATCATGTTTTAGTGGTCATCCTTCGGCCACGTTCTCTCTTATTTCCAAGGTACGTAGCAGGCCCCCTTTCGTTTCTTATAGTCTTTTCCTGCTTTTAGCCCTTGGTGGCGATCACGGTTCATTTGTTCATCTTCATCGCCCTTTTCTCTTTCCTACATTACTTATTTGCTCATATTCATTGTTGTTGTTCGGGGGTGGATTAATTATCAACACATGGTTGGGGTAGGAGCTGGTTTGATCAGAGTAAGATATGATAGTAGCTCTTCCCGCGAAGTGCCTTGGTGAAAAGTGGATGAAGTTGAGTGATCCTCCACCATGAGTAGAGAAGAGACACCCTGATTTGATTGTCGAGATGATGTGCCCTTTGGTAAGATGAGAACTAAGGGCCTTGCCTCTTCAGGTGGAATTGGAGTAGAAGGAGGGATGTCTTGGCTCATTTTGGGTGGTTCACTCTTTGGTCGGATCAAGACCAAAGGTCTTGTCCCTTGACCATGGCCAATCATGTTTCTTGTGTCTGTAGACGCACTCAATTTCTTATATTATCATATCATTATATCTTTTATCAGTTTATCAAGTGCGAGGGCGTGCCAGTCACCTAGGTGACAATGTGTTCAGGCTCCGAGACTGGAGTGGTTCGGAGCCAATGGTGTGCGCCGTCTGACTAATTAGACGAATGTGGGTATCGGGTCGGGATTGGAGACCTGCCATGCCATAAAGGTCATGGCGTTAATTACATCCCCTCGGAGAGGGGAAAATCTTTGATTAATCGCCAAGATAAGGGGCCTTATGGCCTAAAAAATCTAATTTCATGAAAAGAATGAAAGGTATATTGAAGAGCATTAAAAGATCCTATACTAGGGTACAAAAGGGTATTTGAAACTATATCGGTCGTATATTGACCATTTCATGTTCGGACAAACGTCTGGATCAAAAACATCGTGAAGATGTATGTAACATCGGGACGTATGTATGTCAGAGTATGACACGTTTAATATTTGGAGAAATAGAGGAATTCGGTTAAATCCTAGTTGAAACGGTTTGAATTTAGTGGGTTATTGGCCCGGTGTAAGATCATGCCAAGGCCATAACGGGGTGAATCCCCGGGGCCCAGGCGCGACTTGCGAAGGCCTCGTTGATATCCTCTATACAAAGGGTCAAGAGGAAGTAATCCGAGATAGAATGCCATTAATCTCTTAAGGATGGCATTTTATTTTCATGTTCATTGTCATTTTATTTTCCTCTTTTTTGTATCATTATCATAATTACATGATTTAACTTCCCCATTTTTTATTATTACATTTTTTATTGGAGCTTTTGTTATTGTTGCTTGTGTTTTGTTATTTTTTGTTTTTGTGGAAATGGGAGTTCGGTCGACCGAGCTGGTGTGGTCGGTCGACCGATCTTCCCAGGCAGGGAGGCCTGCCGGTTGGGTAGACGCTGCCAAGCGCTGCGTCGACTCAACCGCCAGTCGGTCGATCGAACCCAGCATTTCAAGGGGACAGACCCCCTCCTGCTTTCTTCTTCTTCAATTTGTTTTCATCCTTTAGTTCAATCATTTCATTAACTTCTTTTTTTGCTTCTTTGGTGTGTGTGGTTTGCCTTATCCCCTTTTTCATTGGGTTCGTGTTATGGTTGATTTTCCTTATTTTTTAAGGGTTGCCCTACTGTGAAGAGCAGATAGGCCAATAGGGAGTCGACTCTTTGAGTCGACTCCAGGGCAGGTTCTCGCCTAGGTAGAGCCTGGGCCGAACACGTCCAGGGGGGGGAGTCAACTCCCTGAGTCGACTCTCCCTAGGGCCAACAACAATTTCAATTTTTTTCTTTTCAACTATGCATATGCATGAGATCTCAATGGAATCATGAGCGGCTTCAAAGCAAGGAATTAACTGCTTATGGGGTTTGATTTATGCTGAAAAATGCATATGTGAGAATGGGAATGCCATTTCAATTTTTTTTGTTTGGTTTTAAAGGGAAGGGTTCAAAAGAATCACATGTTATTCAAATATGCATGCACGTGAGATTTTCATGCGAGTCATGTGCAAATTCAAAACATGGAATGAAGATGCGCATTAGCCTTTGTTCATATTGAGAATTTATTCATGAGATCAAGCATATATGAAGAAGCACATGCCAGTTTAAAAGGGGTTCGTGCATATGGATGCAATTCTAGGAATACACATGTGAATGCAAAAGAAACATACACAAAGAATTCTTTCTATGCAGAGGATATCATGCACATACAAATTCTTCTTCTTGTTTCCCCAGTTTTTTTATTAAGGCAATGTTGCCTGACGGGGTAGATTGGCTCTATCTCAAACATCCTGGGAGAGGGGAAAAATCAACCATCTGAGAGCACGGCCCAACTAGGTCCATGTTGGCACTCAAAATATATCCAACGGCGATCAAGCCTCAAAGACGAATGATGCGGCCTACTGAAGCATAGAAGCCGAAAGAGATCAATGCACTGAAGCGTTCTCAAGCTGCCAGAGCCTCAGGTCACCCAGTATGAACGCCGGGGACTTCACCTCAGGAGGATCGAGAAGAATATACCACAAGCCGGCAGTGTCGTCAAGACTACCCAATGAACCGGTATCGACTCGGTCGTACCGCGTAGACAATATCCTTCGTCCGACCAAGGACAAGCATGCATCCGGCATCCGACCAAGGACAAGGATGTACCCGTCGTCCGACCAAGGATGAGAATGTATCTGTCATCCGACCAAGGACGAGAACGTATCCATCATCTGACCAACGATGAGAATGTGCCCGGTGGCCTGCCACCTGATTGAAAGATCCTCCCGAGGTGAAAGAACGCCCTTGGCCCTTCAGAATAGGGGACCAAAGGCTCTGTCAGTAGAAGATCCCGATGACCCGGCATGGGTACGGCTTCTCAGCATATTGGGTCCGTTAGTGACCAAATGATCGCCCAGTTAAGGCAAAAGCACCCTGGATGGTATTCCACCTCCCAAGAAAGCTTCGAGCACAGGTCAAACCGAGCCGCCAGCGTGAACCATAGTGTCGAAGGCCGTGTCAGCAGAAAACCCGCGTGTTCAAACTGAGGATGCACGAGGTTCTGAAGAAGGTTGTATGTTGACCCGAGGGCTTTGTCAGTACTTCTCACTAAGGTTTTGCAAGACCACGGCGAGATGAATGGTCATTGTGACTCCCGAAACCAGCCCGAGACCCACTGTATAACCCACGTTAAGCAAACGAGGCTTATCCGGCGCGCCCTTTCACTGGCACGCCCTCTATCCCGGCGCCCTCTTTCCCGACGCGCCAGATGCAAGTGAAGCCTCCCCGGCGCGCCTTCTCCACCCCGAGAGAGCCTTCATCTATAAAGCCCACTTGGTTCGACCAAGTAGAGAGACAATGAAGACATTGAAGAAAAAATCAAGACATTAAGAGAGGAGAAATAGAGAGAAGGATTCGAAGAGAGAAGGGCTGAGCCGAGAGAGCCAATCAGAGCCCGTTCATCCAAGGGAGAGAGGAATCTTGGGGGAGAAGCAGGGTTTCCACTGAGTCTCCTCACCGCCGTCTTCCCCGTCCGCTCGCCTGAATAGCTTCGGAGCCGGAGGATAGATGCCGGAATCCGATACTCTATTTTTGGAGAAGAACCTTAGGTGGGTTTCACAATTTTCTTCTGGCGTTTCTCTCTAACTTCTCCCTTCTGATCCAATGTAAGTGAGGGGGGAGGGGCGATGACATGATCCCATCTCCCCCCCCCCACCATCTCTTCATTTTCTTTCGCCTTTGTAATCCTTTCACTGCAACTAATAAAATGGCCGCCGAGCAACGATGTCGGGCCATGCCGAATGATTGTGATAGTCTATGTATTTACTTTGCAGTTGATGGAATGAATGATCTGAGCTATTTTTTATGCTTCTACTTTTCCCTTGATTCACATTTTCAGTCGCCTCGTGTATGAACGTCGGGTTTCATCTCGTGATACCGATCATGCCCGGGAGCCATACGGGCTACATTGATGTCACCCCCTCCTCGGGTCTCTTCTCTTCTAATGCAATGGACATGCCTTGCTGTATGCGTACTGTAGGTTTTGTGGTTGGAGACACACTCATGTCTGCATCTCTGTCCATCCCGGTTCGAGATCGATCCCATCGATACCCCTCTGCACTTCCTCATAGTCCAGAGGGAATGGGGTCACCTCCATAACCTATGCATTTATTATATGCTAATGATTCTAATGGCTACTCTCGATAGCCTGATCGTTGTAGTTCACAATGCTAACCTAATAACCCCTTGAGCACTACCCTGCTAACTTTGTGAGTGACGATTTGCCAGCTCATCGGATGTTATGTTATGCTATTGTATTCCCCCCTATCCTACATATAATTCATGATTGCCGAGCTTCATTGTTCTTGAGAACACTGGCTTTAATACTCCGGGGAGGGGGACATACCCCGTTGATATTTAAGAACTGCCATTTGGTCAAAGGGTTCCATCTATGAGTGATGAGCATCCCTATGGGCCGTAAGGTGAATATTGATAGGGTTTAGCCCGATAGTAAACCCACTATCCTTAGGGACATTGTGGTGGCCGTGGGTCGTACGCCCCTCGTAGGCTAGTCCTCGGGGCTCTTCTTCCCTACCGGTCGTCCCTTTTTGGATTGTGGTTGGACCACGGGTCGTGTTGCCCTCGTAGGCTAGTCCTCGGGGCTTTCCTTCCTTCATTGGTCATCTCATCCGATCGCTTTCAACCCACGGAACCATGGTGCCCCTCCTAGGCTAGTCCTCAGGGTTTCCTATCCGTTTGGGGTCTGCTGGCCGCCGTTGTGCCGTCCGGTTTGTTAGGGGCTTACTCCGTACGTGAGTACGACCCCGCTTCTCCCCTGCAATCCTTCAGGGATGGGGAGATGCTGCCCAATTTTCACCAGGTTTTAACTAATTAGTTACCTTCGTGATTTGGACTTAATAAAACATGTGTTCTTAAACAATGAACCTCCGTGCTTGAGTATGAACCTCGCACGAGCTTGTGACTCTGCTCCTGGAGAACACGGGGCTCCAATTCAATAAATAATTATCTCAATCAACCCCAAAACCCTCAAGAACATCTTAATAAACCAAATATACTAAAAAATATTTCAAAAATCAACTTAAATGGCGTGGCCTTAACCCGACGCGCCCTAATATGGCACGTTACCCCCCCCCCCCCCCGCGTCGGCATAACATTAGACTCAAACTAAAAGATTTTCAGACGGTCGATGCCTAGCGCGCCCTAATCCGGCACACCCCATGGCCATCGCGCCGGGCAAGCATCTTGCCATGGCCGCGCCGATTTAGGCCCTTTACCTACATTTGGGTGCGCCGAGGAACCCTTCTCCTATGCTTGGTTGCGCCGGTATTGAATAAATAATTTCTATCGCGCTGCTTTAATCCTTCATTCATCTTCGGAATAATGTTCGTCTCCCTTGGCGGAGATTAATAAACATGATTAATCATTGTCTGCCTTCATGATTTTGTTATCATGCTTTAGTATAATCATGAGCGCCATGTTAGTGCATGAATGCTTGCATGGACCCTCGGTATATCAAATGGCATCGACGTAAGGTCGGGTTACGCCCGACTGGAAGTCTTTGCTATACGTGACGGTGGTCTTCGGACCTGTGTCCTCTGCCACGTATCGAGGGTTTCCAACTTAATAAACCATGCTTCTCTTGCATGATAGATAAAAGTGTTTCATGTGACCTCGTCATATGCATCCTTTTGCATCTAATTTCGGCCTCGGATAGTTCACTATCTCGATAATTAATCAAAGGTTTTCTCCCTTATGGGGGATGTAATTAACGTCATAGCCTTTATGGTATGGCGGACTACTGGTCCCGACCCGAATCTCACTCTCGCCCAACACGGGTCAAAATGAGCGCATAATAAATCTGTCACTTCTGTGACTAGCACGCCTGCGCGGTTAACTAATCAATTGATTATCGATTTATTAATTGGTTGGTCGACCCAGAATAAAAAGGGAAACAAATCCCATCCCAACAAGTCTGGCACGCCCGGTGGGACCAGTGTCACCTTTCATCTCTTTGCCGAGATATGTGGGCCTCGAGGCCCTCCCAAAGACTGATGATCGTTTGTTTGTTTTGTGTGGCAGGCAGACAATGGCATCATCAGGACTTACTGCTGTTACCTTTGGCCCCGCAATCGTCGTCGGTCATGCTGAACATGGGTACCTGGCTGTGCCCACTGTCCTCTGGACATTCCCTACTGCTGTAGGCTTCCCCAACTTTTTGGGGCTGGCCTTCGCTGATCTTCTTCAAGTGGAGACCTCAGAGCCTACCGAGGAGACTACGAAGAAAGTCGAGGCCTTGTAGGCTCGATGCTCTGCGGGCTCACTCAAGAGTCCGATCCAAGTCGCCAGCTTCCTGGTGCACCACATCACCAATGGGGCCCGCCCCATTCCTGCCAAGAACTCCGGAGGATGCCAACGTAGGGGCTTCCGGCGGAATACTGCTACTGTTACCGGATTTCTCTCCGTGTCCGGCAAGTCCTTGCTGATCGGTGGAGTCCGCGTCGTCTTGGACGGACGCGACGCTCAGGTGGTCCCTGATTGGGTCATCCCCTCCGTACCTATTTACAACTCCTACCAGGTCCTCTCTGGGAGGAGAGCTGCGAAATAAGAAGTCGGCCACTATGGCCATGAGAAGCTGGCCCCCAGGCCGAAGAATTTCAAACAGGTTTGGGTCCCTAAGAGGATCCAACCCGCTCACCAGGACGCTCCTGTCCATCACCGCCCTACACGTGACGGAGCGAAAATGGAGAACGAAAGCGGCCTAGCCCCAAGAAAGGAAGAGACGATTGTGGACCCTCCATGCCGTGAAAGTTTCAGGGCCTGCGCCCGATAATCCAATATCCCCACAGTGGGAAGAAGATTCCAGCAACTCGTCGGATGAGCTCGGCTTGCTTACATCCCTCCCGTGGGAGGTCAACAATTATCCCCAGTCCTACATAAGGAACGGGGGCAAGAAGAAATGACCAACATGGTCAGAAACTACTTCAGGAGTCTAGGCAACCCCTCGATGGGCCAACAACGACTACTACAGGCAGTCGTAGCCGAAGAAGACTACTGCCCACCAATGGCAGTTGAAGAAGAAGAAGAAGAAAGAAGGATGACATCGTCGGTCGATGAAAATGGTTATGAAGATGGCTTCGATGCTGAAGCCGATGAGACCGCTCCTCGGCGGGAAGAAAGAAAAAGAATCTCTATGTTTGAGAGGTTAACCTTCCCGGAGCATGCAAAGAGGAAGGTTCATAGATAGAAAAGATGAATGCAGATCTTTACCTGCAACATGGCTGGCATATCCGGCCAATATGGAAGGCTTCCAGAGGATCCTCATGAGCTGGCTCGATTGGCCGACAGGCCGGGGCCGAACACTCGAAGGGCAGAAGCCGCAAGAAAACTGTTGGCAGCGGCTAAAGGAAAGCAAGCTCTAGCCCACCACCAACGATATGATGAAGTTACTGTTCTGACCGCCAATGTGGTGACGGCGGAAGAAGAAGAAGATGTCTTGCTCGACATCCTACCTGAGGGTGCATCCGGGGAGACAACAGAGGCTATCCCCAGCACTGCAGCTATGGATCCTGTAGTACTAATGATGCTGCAAATGTACCGCCAGGAGATAGTGCTGTTGAAGAAGCAACTGATAGAGAAGACAGAGCAGTCTTCGGCCTCCAAGCAGCTCGAAATGCAGGGCGATTCATCACGGGGAGCCGTCAACTGGAATGACCCCCCCGCCACTTTATACCGTGTCACAGCCGATAGAACCAAGCTTGGCGACAACTCAGCAACACCCACCACAGCCGCTGATGCCTCCGGTACTACTACAGGTGCACCAGACACCTCCACTACTGCGTCCTCCTCCGCAGGCGACCACCCTGGTCACCCCTTACCTACAACCGGCACATTTCTACCCAGAACCGATTGACCCAGCCGTCATGAATAAAATGATGGTGGAGAGAATGATCGAGCTGAAGCTCGCTGAAAGAAGTGAAAGCGACTATGACATGTTTTGATGCATACAAGGTTCCATACCCACCGCATCATGCTGCCAAGCGGCTCCTCCTGGGATTAGCAAGCCGCCAAAATTTGACAAGTTCAACGGGAAGGGATCCCCAAAAGAACATGTCGCTTACTACATGACCGTCATGGGTGATCTGGCCATCGACGAGTCATATTTGCTAAAGTTCTTCGGGTCCTCGCTGACGGGGCTCGCTTTTGAATGGTACTCCAGCCTCCCGGCCGGGTCGATCAGTGTCTGGTCGGACATGCAGAGGAAGTTCAAAGAATGATTTCATGTTATGGAGAGGGAGGTCACAGTGGCCGAACTCTACTCGACAAGATAGAGGGCAGATGAGACAGCCCTTGATTATATCAAGAGGTGGAGAAACCTTGGAATGAGATACAAGTGGCCCCCGCATCACGAGGATGCCGTGCAGATATGTAAATAGAACCTCAGGAGAGAGGTCCTGGAAAAGATGATAGGAATGGAAATTCGGTGATTCGACCGACTAAACAACATTGTGACCGAGGTGGAAGCGTTCCTGGCCAGATCCGCCCCTACATCAACTATTGCCACTACACAAAAAGGCAAAGCAGTAGAACGGCGCCAGGGGCCTAAAGAAGCAAATGCCCTTGATATTAAGGCATTTGAACAGCAAAAGGATAAAGGCAAGAAGGCGGCTGCCCCACAGCCTGCTAAAGCCGAAGATGGCAAAGAAGGTCCCTCACTGTGGGATAAAATGAAGAAGGCCTACTCTTTTCCGAAGGAGAAGACCAGAATTCTGTTCGACTGGGTAACCCAGTATGACAAGGTCACCCTGCCTGAGCCGAAGAGGTCGGAGAACCTGAAAAGAAAAGATAGTCCAAGGTTCTGCCCCTATTACCAGATGCTGGGGCATCCAATTGAAGACTGCTATGTCTTCAAAGATATTATTGAAGGCATGGTGAAGAAAGATGAGATTGACTTGGGAGAGTATAGGGTTAACCTTCCACAGCCTCATGAAGCTCCTCTGAGGAAGGCTACAGTCAATATGGTCTCTATATACTAGGCCTTGCCTGAGGAGATCTCTGAAGGAAGCACTCGGCGCACTTATGAACTCTGTTTCCTGGCACCCATAGAAGAACAACAGGGATGGCTGCAAGTCCCTGCAAAGAACAAGAAAAAGAAGGCACCTTGCCCAAAAGAGGGGGCATATGTTCGTGGCACCACGCCACAACCAACTCCTCCAGTGGAAGCACTTGTGTGGACCAATCCCCCTGCAGTTGTTAGAATACCTACATACAATCGTAGAAGACAGACTCCACTGCCGA
Organism: Amorphophallus konjac; assembly: GCA_022559845.1. Taxonomy (NCBI): domain Eukaryota; kingdom Viridiplantae; phylum Streptophyta; class Magnoliopsida; order Alismatales; family Araceae; genus Amorphophallus; species Amorphophallus konjac. The sequence continues at coordinate 293,525,989 of CM040118.1, forward strand.
TGGTCAAGGAGATAAGTCTAGAAGCCCGGCGGCTACAAAACTACATAGATGGGCTAGATGAATATGTACAGCCTGAATTGAAGCCTCTGCTAATACGAGACCACATCCCGTGGCAAGAGCTAGAGCAGCTTTCACTCAAGCAGGAGGGAGAAGCTGACATGGCATCCAACAAGGATGGCAGCCTGTTCTGGGGGCAGGCGCCAGCCGAAGAAGAGAAGAAAAAGAAACAAAGGAAGAAAAGAAAGGCCGCCAAGGTCAATAAAGAACAGATTGTGTCCTACAATACCCTCTCGACTCTCTTCAACCTACCTAGTGAAGATGAGGAGGAAGAAATATGCTTCACACCTACCGCCGGGGCAAGCCAGGCTGAAGCAGCTACTGCAGCACATGCAACCCGGTCAGGCCAGAAATGGGGGCGCCAGCCACCTGCTAACCATAATATCATATTTAGGGGAGAGCAGCCCTATAAGATACCTTCCCCGGAGGTCAAGGGAGTTCAAATCCCTCCTCCGTCAGGCCTGTACAACCAAAGTAGGGGCAGCACCACTACCCCTTCCTTCTTGGAATTTCTGAAGATGTCCAAGGGAAAGCAATTGTGTCAGGATGCCGACCCTGCAATCGGGAGTACTTACCCGTAGCCCCAGCCATCTTCTGAAGCTCTAGATGCAGATAAATCTTGCCCGACAGCAGCCAATGAAGGGCAACAAGAACATGGCACCAAGCAAAAGGGTGCAGAATCTTAGCCCGATGAGGCAGGACCGTCAGGGACCGCAGTCCAAGACTCCTCCAAGCATAGATGGGTAGATGAAATGAAGCTATCCAATGTCCGAGTAGGAAGCCAGGTAGTTAAGTTGTTGAAAAAGCTCCCTGCGAGATTCACTGTTTGGGAAATCCTCTCTCTGAGTGAAGAGACCCGACAGGCGATTATCACTGCTCTGCAGATGCCTACCCAATACGAGGCATGTTTGGCTAAAGCACTGCCAGAAGCCAATGTGACCTTCACTCAGGAGGACATGCTACTCCCCACTACCAGCCACAACCGGCCACTGTACATGAGGGGACAGCTGAATGATCGGGAGCTGAGCAGAATCCTGATAGATCCCAGAGCGGTTGTCAACATTTTGCCCTACAGAATATATCAGAGGTACCACTTCAACGAACGCCTTGATAAAGTCAGAGATATGCGTATCGCCGGCTTCAACCAAAAGTGTGAAGTATCGCTGGGGTAGTAGAATTCACACTCACTCTGGTGGACTTTACTATGAGGGTGCAGTTTCATGTCATCGACTCTCGCACCTCGTACAAGGCGCTGCTTGGCCGCCCCTGGCTACAGGAAAACATGGTGGTGCCATCCACGCTCCACCAGTGCATCAAATACAACCTTGAAGGGAGGGAAGAGAGGATATTTGCTGACCTCCATCCATTCGAAGTGTCCGAGTGTCACCTGGCAGACGCTCATCTATATGCAGATCGGTCTCAAAAGACCTCTAAAGCCAAGACCCCTACAGGGGCACCAAAAAGCACCTCCGGCAACGACTGGTTTCCACCACCGCCGCGCAGATATGTCAAGCCCAAGGCAGTCTCTCATATCACTGTCACCGGAGACGTAGGCAGGATAGCACCTCCCGCTATATACCCCGAAGCCAATAAAGCCAAGGTCGATCCGTGGCACGGCCATATAAGGGTCCCGGAAGGCCTTTCCAAGCCAATCCCTGGCCTCGATAATGCCACTGTCGAGCCTTTCAAAGCTTGAGAAGTAGCGCAGATGGATGGCCCCAATAGCTTGATTTATACTACTAAGGAGCATCCTACCCGGGAAGACACTGATTGTCATCTACCCAAAGACATAGAGAACCCGTTAGCTTCCGTACAGGGTCTGGCGTTCACGACAAGTCGGATGGCCAGGATGTTCTAGAAGCAGCGCATCCCCTCCGACCAGTCGCGCAAGGACAAAGAAGCATTCCAGAAGATGTGGTATCCCGCAAGTCTGGACAAAGAAATGAGACGTGTTTCTCAGCATCCAGGGTTGGGCTTCACCCTTGAAGAATATTATTACAGTGGGCGCTATGAGGTGGACACCATCTCTGCTTTCTACCCTGCTGAAAGTAATCCGCTAGGGGCAACCTTCGATGAATACCCAGCAGAAGCGGAATATGCTGAACCGACTCGACCAAGAGACTCGGAAACAGAGACCATGACTCCCGGCTGATGTTGGGAGCAAGTCTATCCTAAAGAAGTGGCCCTTCAAGCCAGATTTGACATGGCCAGCAGTAGCGAAGCTCAAGATGCTGAAGAAACGGGGACGTCTCCCTCTGGCGGGCCTCCGCTAATAATGATCTCAGCACCCCTCGTGCCAATCGGGGAAGCTTCTGTCGAAACCGATCAAGAGATGTATGCTGTTGAAAAGGAAAAGGCCACCCCCACCAGGGACATGGCGATCCAAGAGGGCGAGACCTTCTCACCTTCTGCTATAAAGCTACGATGCTACCCCAGCTCAGCAGTAAATAGCCATCGGTCTTCCACGACCGAAAACCTATCTCAAGGGGATGAAGCTGTCAACTCACCCCTCGAAGCTGCAACGGCAATGGATTCACTGATGGAACGATTCGCACAACTGCTACTGGCCGGCACGGAGATCCCTGCTGAAGTCCAAATAGAACCAAATGAAGAGATCGAGGTTCTTGACCTTGAAGATGATATTCCAGACTTTGTCGACCTTCAGCTAGCGCCCCGGAAATAGAAGACGGAGGCCAAGCCACAGTCGATGAACTGATAGAAGTTAATATGGGAGACAAGGACGACCATAGGCTGACCTTCCTCAGCGCCCAGCTATCTACTGAAGAACAGAAGCTACATCCAGCTACTGCAAGAATACCGAGATTGCTTCGCCTGGACCTACAAGGAAATGCCAGGACTGAGCCCCGCAGTCTCACAACATGAGCTAGCAATAAGCCCTGAAGCCGAACCGATGAAGCAACTGCCGCAGCGTATGAGGCCAGAGCTCATCACTCAAATATGAAAAGAAGTTGACAAGCTCATTGATGTGGGTTTCGTCTAAGAAAATCAATATACCACGTGGCTGGACAATATTGTGCCCGTGAAGAAGAAGAATGGGCAGATCCGGATATGTGTTGACTTTCGAGATCTGAATAAAGCATGCCCTAAAGATGACTTTCTGGTGCCAATAACGGAGGTCATGATAGATGCAACAACCGGCCATTAGGCCCTATCATTCATGGATGGGTCATCCGGCTATAACCAAATATGGATCACAGAACACGACCGAGTCCACACTACCTTCCGAACTCCCAAAGGCATTTATCACTACAAGAGGAAGCCGTTCGGATTAAAGAACGCCGGCGCAACTTATCAGCGGGTGATGACAAGAATATTTGATGAGCTGCTCTACCATAAGGTCGAGTGCTACATAGATGACCTAGTAGTCAAGACCAGAAAGAAAGAAGACCATCTGCAGGACCTCCGAGTTATCTTTCAGAGGCTAAGGTAGTATGAATTGAAGATGAACCCTATGAAGTGTGCGTTCTGAGTATCGAGTGAAAAGTTCTTGGGTTTCATTGTCAGATACCGGGGAATTGAAATAGACCCCGAAAATATCAAAGCAATTCAGGAGTTACCCTCACCGAGGAACCTCTCCGAACTGAGATCTCTGCAAGGCCGCCTGGCGTACATCTAGCAGTTTATATCCAACTTGTCAGGGTGATGCTAGCCCTTTCACAAGCTAATGATGAAAGATGTTCCCTTTTACTGGGACGAATATTGCCAGACAGCCTTCGACAAGCTCAAAGACTATCTGAAGACTCCTCCAGTGCTAGGCGCACCGGTGAAAGGACGGCCACTGGTTTTGTACATAGCAGCCACATATAACTCCCTGGGGGCAATGCTAGCCCAGAACAATGAAGAAGGGAAAGAACAAGCCCTCTACTACCTCAGTCGAAGAATGGTCAGAACTGAGGAGAGGTACACCTACATCGAGAAGAGCTGTCTGGCACTGGTCTTCGCAGTCAAGAAGCTTCGACACTATATGCTATCACATGAAGTTAAGCTAATTTCCAAGGAAGATCCGCTTAAATATATCATGTCTCAATCGGCACTCAAAGGCTGCCTAGGCAAATGGGCGGTGATCCTCATGGAGTATGATATCTCCTACGTGCCGCAAAGGGCCGTCAAGGGCCAGGCCATCGCAGACTTCTTTGCCGAGCATCCAGTGCCTGAAGACTACCCCACTGGAACAAGAGCTTCCTGAAGATGAAACCCTAGAGGTCGGCCAGGTGCAGCCCTCTCTATGGCAGCTGTATTTTGACGGCGCTTCCAGAATTGATACCTTAGCTCCTGGGTCAGCCAGAGTCAGAGCGGGGGCAGGCATAGTCCTAAAATCTCCAGAAGGAGAAGTCATATATACATCTTGTTTGATAAACAAGCCATGCACAAACAATGAAGTAGAATATGAAGCCCTTATAATTGGGTTGAAGATTGCTCTATCCATGGAGATCCAGATGTTGGAAGCATTCGGGGATTCCATGCTAGTTATAAAACAACTAGAAGGAGAGTTCGATGTACGGAAGCTAGAACTCCTCCCTTACTATTAGCTGGCACTCCGCTTGATGGCGAGATTCTATTTCATCAAAATCAAGCATATTAACCAAGGACAGAATGCTCAGGCGGATGCCCTCGCGAAGCTGGCTAGCTCTTTGGTGATATCGCCGGACACAAGCCTGAATATAGCAGTAATCAACCGTCAGCAGGTCCCTAGTGTAACAGAGGTTTTGGCCAATGAACAAGAAAATGAAGTGGCAGCTGTCGAAGAAGTTCAGCAGCCCGATTGGCAGGAACACCTTCTGCGTTGGTTTCAGCACCAATAGCTCCCGCGAGAAAAATAACAAAGAATGAAGCTCTTGAGACTCAAAGACTCTTACGAGATGAGAAGTGGAACTTTGTTCCAAATAATGGCTGATACCCAAAAGAAAGTTTTGCTCCGTTGCTTGTCTTCAGTAGAAGCTGGGCAGGTAATGCAAGAAGTCCATGTTGGGTCAGCTGGAGCACACTAGGTGGGGCCGAAAATGAAAATTGAAATAAAGAAATTGGGCTATTATTGGCCCTCCTTGTTTGATGATTGCTGCAAGTTTGCTAAAGCTTGCCAAAAATGTCAAGAGCACGCCAACGTGTCTAGGAGACCGCTGGTGCCGCTACATCCCACCGTACCAAGTTGGTCGTTCACCCAATGGGGCACGGACGTGGTAGGGCCACTGTCAGCATCTTTGTCCGGGTGCAGATACATCTTAGCAGCCACAGATTACTTCTCCAGATGGGCAGAAGCAGTTGCGCTAAGAGATGTGACGGGAAAATTGGTCCCAAGATTCTTTCGGCAGAATATAATATTCCGGTTCGGGGTTCCCAGCTGAATTATCTCTGATAATGGCAACCATTTCAGAAACCAGAAGGTTTATCGGCTGGCCGATAAATACAAGATTGACTGGAGGACCTCGTCCCCCTACAACCCTCAGGCCAATGGACTTGCAGAGGCCTTCAATAAAACACTATGCACGTTGCTAGAAAAGACTGTCAAGTCTAACATAAAGGACTGGGAAGAAAAGATGTACGAAGCGCTTTGGGCCTATCGTATGGTCTATAAAACCCCAACTGGATGTTCACCATTCTCCCTCGTATATGGGTCGAAGGATGTGGTGCCAATTGAATTGGAGGTCCCCTCGCTGCGAGTCGCCATCCAACATGGGTTGGCTAGTGGCGAACAAATCAACATAGAAAGAAGGCTGGAAGAGCTCGCCGAGCTCGAAGGAAAGCGTCTCCGCACGCAACAAAATATTCAACTCTATCAAGTTCGCATGGCCCGTGCTTTGTACAAGTTGGTCAAAGGTCGAGAATTCAAAAAGGGTGACCTAGTAATGGTCAAAAGAAGAGAAGTGATGGCCTCCAACCCCAAAGGGAAGTTGGTTGAAAACTAGGTCGGACCATATGTCATCTGCCATGTATATGAAGGGGGTGCATACGTCCTTATAGATCACAAAGGAGCCGTCCAGTTCTCCCCCCTTAATGGAAAACATATAAAGCTGTATCACACAGCTCAACCGTCGTTCCCAGAATGACTGAAACCCACCTTGGTCTAGTGGCACTCCGCCTTGGCCGAGCTCTACCCACCTTGGTCTAGTGGCACTCTGCCCTGGCCGAGCTCCCAAATATATATATATATATATATATATATATATATATAATACAATATCGCCATTATGGGCCTTACGCCCGAATCGACATGAAATCTATCTTTTGCGTTAGCATTGCCTTCTTGCTAACGAATAAACTCCTTTTTCGGTGCAAGACTTCGTGTCCTAGCTGACTCTCTTACAAAATTGCCACTATGGGCCTTACACTCGAATCGGCATGAAATCTATCTTTTGCGTTAGCATTGCCTTCTTGCTAATGAATAAACCCCTTTTTCGGTGCAAGACTTCGTGTCCTAGCCGACTCTCTTACAAAATTGCCATTACAGGCCTTATGCCCGAATCGGCATGAAATCTATCCTTTGCATTAGCATTGCCTTCTTGCTAACAAATAAACCCCTTTTTTCGGCGCAAGACTTCATGTCCTAGCCGACTCTCTTATAATATCGCCATTACAGGCCTTACGCCCGAATCGGCATGAAATCTATCATTTGCGTTAGCATTACCTTCTTGCTAACGAATAAACCCTTTTTCTGGCGCAAGACTTCGTATCCTAGCTGACTCTCTCACAATATCGCCATTACGGGCCTTACACCCGAATCGGCGTAGAGTCTATCCCTTGCGTTAGCGTTACCTCCTTGCTAACGAATAAACCCTTTTTCTGGCAAAAGACTTCGTGTCCTAGCCGACCCTCATACAATATTACCATTACGGGCCTTACGTCTGAATTGGTTAAGACTCCTCCTTTGCGCTGGTATTGTTCCTCTGCCAACGAATAAATTGACTTTACTAGCATAAGACCCTGTGCCTCACTCAGTAGCTATCTGCCGTCACCAAGGGTCAAATATCACATGTTGACCTGTCAGCATTCTCCTGTCATATGAATTGAAAAAAATAGAATAAAAAAATAAAAAAAATGGGGCTTAAAATAGAGGTGCCCCGCCGGCCTTGTTCCTACATTAGGACAAGGGTACAAATGGCTATAACCCGACTGTGGTGAAAACCCGGAAGGGTGTCACGGGCAAAATCAGGTACCCCGCCACGTGAAAACCCAAAAGGGCGCGTGGGCAAAAGCAAGAGGGGGCTGGCTTTGGCGAAAACTCGAAAGGGCGCTTGAGCCAGTAATGTGGTAATTTAAAAGTTCCTCTTCACCCTCATCCCAATCAAACTCTGAAAAGGATGATCACCACAAGTCCTGTCGGAGGTCTTTTCTCTCTACAAACTTATGCTCGACCCCTGCCATCATCGGCAAGACAGGTCAACATTTTCCCTTAACTTGGACCTTCTGTCCTCGTTAATGAATAAACCTATCTTTTGCTTCGACATTTAACCGATGTCGATGAACAAACTTGTGTTCGACCTTTCCTTTAACTTGGACCTTCCGTCCTTGTTAATAAATCTACTCATGCTTCGACATCTAACGCACTGTCGATGAACCAGCTTGTGTTCGACCTTTGCCATCATCGTCAAGGCCGGTCGATGTCTCGTTAGCCCGGACCCCTCATCCGTTGCTAACAAATGAGCCCACGTTCATCCCGGATTCATTCCGTGAATGAAGTAAAAAAAAAGAAAAAAAATGAGGCTTAAAATAGAGCTGCCTCGCCGGACTTGTTCCTACATCAGGACAAGGAAAAAAATGGCTATAACCCGGCTGTGGCAAAAACCCTTAGGGCGTGTTTGACAGCGGAGCTGTCGGTCGGTTAGCTGACACCCCCTACCCGCTGGGCCCCGCCTCCGCTCGACCCCCCCCTCACACAATCGCGTTAACCGACCCCGGGTATCTCAATCGACCCTTCGGGGTCGGTTAGCCGCCCCCCCTTACCCCGATGACAAAGTCGCCCTTAGGGCACCGCAGGCAAAATCGGATACCCCGCCACGTGAAAACCCGAAAGGGCGCTTGGGCAAAAGTAAGAGGGGGCTGACTTCGGCGAAAACCCAAAAGGGCGCTTAAGTCGATAAAGTGATGATTTAAAGTTCCCACCATCCTTGTGACCCTTGCCACCATCGGCAAGATCAGTCAACCATCCTTGCTGCCCTTATCATCATCGACAAGATCGGTCAACCTCCTTGCGACCCTTGTCATCATCGGTAAGATCTGTCAATCTCCTTTCAACCCTTGTCATCATCGGCAAGATCGGTCGACCTCCTTTTGGCTCTTGTCATCATCGGTAAGATCGGTCAACCATCCTTGCGTCACTTGTCATCATTGACAAGATCGGTCAACCATCCTTTCGACCCTTGTCATCACGGCAAGATCGGTCAACCTCCTTTTGGCCCTTGTCATCATCGATAAGATCGGCCAACCATCCTTGCGGCCCTTGTCATCATCGGCAAGATTCGTCAACCTCCTTGTGACCCTTGCCATCATCGACAAGATCGGTCAACCTCCTTTCGACCCTTGTCATCATCGGCAAGATCGGTCGACCATCCTTGTGACGTTGTCATCATCGGTAAGATTGGTCAACCTCCTTTCGACCCTTGTCATCATCGGCAAGATCGGTCGACCATCCTTGCGACCCTTGTCATCACCGGCAAGATCGATCAACCTCCTTGTGACCCTTGCCATCATCAGCAAGATCGGTCAATCTCTTTTCGACCCTTGTCATCATCGGCAAGATCGGTCAACCATCCTTGTGACCCTTGTCACCATCGGCAAGATCGGTCAACCTCATTTTGACCCTTGCCATCATCGGTAGGATCGATCAACCTCCTTGCGACTCTTGTCATCATCGGCAAGATTGGTCCGCATCTATTGACCCTTGTCACCATCGACGAGACCGGTCAACATTCCCCTAACCTAGACCTTTCATCCTCGTTAGCCAACAAGCCTCCTTTGCTTCGGCATTTAACCCATGTCGATGAATGAACCCTACCCTCAGTTTTCGTCACCATCTACGAATCCTACTAATAGGTCTTCTGACCTTATTCTTTGGTCCTAGGAGGTCCCTACACCCTAGTCCTTCAAACTTTCGGCCTACATTAGCCATACTTTGGCCCTGAGAATAGTTACGTCGCGATGGAGCGAACACCTCACCCCTTTGCTGAAGGCGTGAGCACTCTCCTGCCCTAGTAACTTACATATTCGGACTAAGCTAACTAGCTAGAGAAAAAAATATAATAAAATAAAATAAGAAAGTGAAGTCATGATTTAGTGACAAACAAAGACATTTCATTGCTATAAGGTAGCAAAATACATGATTACTCGAGGCATCCCCCGAGATACATAAAAATCTACCAAAAAGGGGAGAGATCCATAAAAGGGGCTATTGCAGTGGACGTCGGAAGATATCCTCCAGCTCCAAGATACACAAGGAAGGGTGGCGGGTCAGCTCCTGCAATCGAGACTCGGTAGCCTCTAGCTGTGATAGCTTCTCTTCGAGAGAAGCAGCTCGGCCTCCGGCCAGCTCGTCCTCCTCCACATTCTGAACTTCTAGACGCTCAGTCTCTTGAAGCTCAGCCTCGGCCCTGGAAAGTTCAGCACGCAGTTCTGCTATCCGAGCTGCAAGGAAAGTTCGGCGCTATGAAGAAGTGATGGTTGCATCTCTCATCTGCTCTGCAGTCCCTCTCAAAGAGGCAAGGGCAGTTCCGCATTTAGCTCGCTCCAAGGTTATGGCCGTGAGTTGATCAGCTACTTCTCGGCCAAGAAACTCCCTTCTATTCACATACTTTAACAGCAATACCACCTGTGGCATCCAGTCATCCATGGGGCAGCCAAAGGCCAGCAGTGAGTAGGAAAGGTGCTCCACCAAGCCCCTCAGCTGTACATAAGTTAAGTCTTGGCTGGCTGTTATAGTCTACTGAAGGGTTCCCAAGAACTGCCATACCAGGTCGCTTGATGATTACAGACTGAGTGGTGACATCTCGGGAAGCTGGAAATCCACCCTGCTATCCACGGCAGCCCAGATATCTTCGCTCGTCTCAGAAGATGACGACGGCATGATTTGCAGGGCACCTACACTGGAACCAACTCCAGTAGCTGATGCAACGGGCAAAGTCTCGACGATAGCAACCTCCCTGCCAACCTCTCGGGGTGAAGCTGCACCAGAAGCATTAATATCTGAGGACACTTGCTCCTCGCATTCAGCCTGGCTGACCTCCATAGGGGCAGTTTCAGTAACAAGAGCCAAGGCCCTGGAAGCCCCGACCTCTCCTTCAACAATTTCTCCTGCTTCTATCTTGGGAGGGCTACTTTTCTCCGGGGACGACGCTTTGTCGGCATCAAGTGGTTGAGGCTCCGCGACTGCTGCCAATGCATCAACCCCAGCAACTGCCCCAAGTCCCTCCAGACCTGCTACTGCTGCATAGTCTTTGGGATACCGCAGAGCGATAGGTCGCAAGACTGGCGAGAATGTTGGTTGACCCACGCCCAAAGTCGGGAGAGGTATCTGCACCATTATGGTTGGCAGTGCCACCTCAGTCTGCACCACAAAAATATGTGTCAAGTAGCTGATATAAAAAGAAGGGAAGAGCGGTAAAGTGAAAATGGTAGAGGACTTCTCACCTCGACTGGAAATAAGCTCAAATTTCCAAGGGCGGCCTCCGTGGCTCCAGCCCCTTCACCTGCAAGTGAGCCCAACGGCCCAGGGCCGCTCCATGCCAACCGGGGTGGGCTGAAGGTTGTGTAATCACTTTCATAGGCCGAAGACGCCCCGGCATCCTCGGTCTCTGTATCAATAGGTGGAAACTCCTCGTCACTGGAGTCGCCACTGTAATCAACCTGTTCGGAAGAGGAGGAGCCCTCTGCACGTTCCTGGCGTTCCACCATCGGAGCGGATGTCTTGTCAATAGGAACGTCACCCTCGACAAGGACTTCCTCGATCGGCTCTATACTGAGAGTGTCGGCTGAATGAATCTCGGTGATAGGCTCACCCCCTGAAATGGCATGCTCCCCAGCAGCAGCTTCCCCCATAGCCCCGACTTCAGGGAGTAATGTCGGTTGTATTTCAACTGAAATTCGAACCAAGAAACAGTCAAGCCGACTGAAGACATGATGGTTCATGGAAGCCCCATGAACAAACTACAAATTACCTTCCATTTCCTGGCTGGGAGTCGGGGAAGGTAGATCCCCCTCCATAGAAACTATAGAGACTTCACCTGCACTTTCTCTAGTCACGGCGCCTGCCACTGCCTCTAGTCTGACGACTGCAGCAATGTTGCCGGCAAGTGTAAAGGAGAATTAGTCAAAGCGGCCAGAATAAGCAAATAAACCATGGAGGGATGAAGAGCCTACCTTCAGCTTTAGGCCCCTGCGTATGAGAAGCCTCGAATTCTTCGAAAGATACCACTGGAGGAAGGATGATTGTTGGTTCCTGTTCTACAGCCTTCCTCTGACGTGCCCTTGTCACCCGGGTCATGGCCTCTTTGGCTTTGCCAACAGCCTCTCTCAACTGGGACCTGGTTCGCTTTCGCGAGTCGCCAGGAGGCAATGGTGTCGTGGTCGGGGCCGGCTCAGGAATCCCATAATATGTCGGCTTCTGGGCTTTATTATTAGCTCCCTGAAGTGTCGAGTCTCCTCCAAAGTGAGTCGGACAGCATACGTGCAAAGGTGAGAATGATATCTACTGTAACAAAGAAAGGAAGCTGGCCGAAGGGCCAGAATGAAGAAATGAAAGATACTTGTTGGCCCCCTATAAAAAGGAAAAAGAGGCCAATAGAACAGCGATGGCACTTTATCTCTCGAAGATGCCTCGCGAATGAGCCAACACACGTCTCCTATCTTCTCGCTCCGCTCGGCCAACGACGCCAAGTCTGTGTGGCCGCGAGAAGATAAATGATAATATAAGCTCAAGTGATCCAGTCCCTATCTGTCAACATACTTGAAGGAGATAAGGAGGGGCTGATCCAGAATAGCTTCACTTGGGCCACCCACTGAAAGTCCATGGGAGCGGAGCAGGGCGAACAACCAAGGGGTATTGCTATACAAGGCATCCCGCCTATCTTCCCTTCGGATGAAGGTTCGATAAGGATGCAGTCTATCAGTCTCGGGACGCCAATCAGCCACGTACGGGATAGGCTCCTCTACCGACAGAGGAAGTTGCTGAAAAACTAGCCGTTCGCTGCTCACACGGTACAATCCCCAAAGCGTCTTCGCATAGTCATCTTGGCCGATTGCAGGGAGCTTCGGATCGGCTCTAGATGAACGACCCTTCATAGTCTTCCGAGCTTCCAGATAAGCTCTCACCTCTGTGTTGGTCCAAGACTTTAGCTTCTTCAAATAAGATGGCTCAATGTCAAGGATCGGCTCCGATTGGGAGTCCAAAAATCTGTGCTCTGCGACGGCCCAGTAGTCTCGACGAGAGCTCCTGTAAAACCCCGTCCGTGCATTCCACCACTTGATGTATTCAGGGGTGACGCGGGGGAAGCGAGCAGGGGATGGCACCCTGAATGAAACCTCCTCTCGACGATGGAAGTAATCCCACCATATTCAGGCATCGTCATTGGATACCTGCACGGCCCTATGCCTGTTTGGCAATGCAAAGTGCGAAGAGGAATGAGGGATGTGCTGATCATAGCCAAAATTCTGACTAAATCAGAATGGATAGTATGGCTCTAGCCACAGAATGCCACTCTTCCGAAAAATAAGGATGCTTGGTCTGATAGCCAGCACCCAATCAACCAGTTCCTGCTCCAGAATGGGCCTCGTGCACTTGGCACCGGAGATTGGATGAACATATTATTCTGTCTCAAAAAGATGGCACTGCCGCGTCTTGTTCACCAACGGGCTTGAATGAGCGGCCAAGCTCCAAAAATGAAGGACTCTGGGCGAATCCATGGGAATCCGGGTCAGCTTGCCCCGAATGGCGAAGAGTTGTTCCGCTACTGATGCCGGTTCAGCACTCGCGAATTCTATCATCCTCGGAACAAGATGAGCTGATTACAGTGCCCGAGGAGTAGCCTATGGGAACAGGGTGCAGACCCAAGCATTAAAAAAATGTAACGGACCCGTCGTCTACAAATTCCTAGGGAGACGCGACTTGTGCAAGTCTCGCAGCATTTTGAAGATAAGGCATAAAGCCACCAGGCAAAGGGACAACTTCGTGCCCCAAGCCATCAAACAGGCGGGATAGATGGCCTCCGCTCTGATTACGCTCTCGTCGCCCTGCGGGAGAGCAAAAGAACAAATCCAATAAGTCAGATATGCAGCACAGTGCGTGACTGCATCAACGCCAGTAGGGTTCGGGTCACCCTGTCGCCCTCCCTTCGAAGTGGACGAGACGGCGGCCTATCGCCGCACCCTTTTCTTCCACCTTAAGGCAGTCGATGCTACTGTGGGGAAGTCCTCGTACTTCTGCTTCCCACTGAAGAAATGCTGGAGCCAAGTGCCCATCCGCACGCGTCTCTTCTCTCCAGGCTTTTGGGCCTCCCTCGTGTCATACGACGAGCGGCAAAGTGTACGATACGCTTTCATCAGGTAGCGATAAGCATAACCTATCATGTACCGACCCTCGCCGTCGGTCTGGTCTTTCAGCCAGTCTGGCCAGCAAACGTCCTTGTACGGTTCTCCATCGATTGGTAAGCTGCTGAGCTGCGAAAGGCTCCAGAGATCTAAAGAAGTCTCTCCCTCCGAGGTATAAAAAGTATTGTACTCGGGGCAGAATACTTCAATCATGTCGCAGCACAGGCCCTGGAGATGGGGTAGCAGTACCTCAAGGCGTACACGCTTTGATATATGCCAGCCTTGGCCAAGACAGGAGCATAGTGTTACAGCACATAGTCTGTAAACTCCACTGCTCTAGGCCTGAATGCAAGGGCGTCGGTGGCCCTCAGCGCGGCAAACCACCCCACAGAAATATGATGTTTAAAACAGATCGCCAGGCAGTCCAGCAGGAAGGATTCTTCCCTATACCCCCATTTCAACGGGGCAAGAAACAAACCAAAGATCGGCTTCTCCCGGTGGACACGACCTGCGGTATCATTCCACCGAGTAGGCACGAATTCAGGGGCCCTGGTCAACAGCCCATCTTCTAGAGCCAGATCCTGTAGTCCAAGCACAGCGCTCCATTTTCGAACTTCCCCAGGGAGGTAGATAGGCCTTCCCCGCACCACACAATCCGTTCAGCTAGCTGTCCCTCTTGACTAGCAATGCTTGCTCGGCTTTGCGGACGAGGAACAAATCTCTCTTCCCTTGAAGATTGAAGCGCCTGAGGAAGGACATCAAACGCTTGTCTTTGGGGTGATCCCTCCTGATGGCATCTTCTCCGTAATACTGAAAAGAATCACCCCCGATGATGAGGAGGCGGCTAGTGTTTACCGTGTCGGTCTCTGAGTCCGAGGATTCCGCGACCACGGCAAGTTGATCGTGCCCCCGATCTATGGAGTGAACATTCTCCCATGTCACCACGGCACGGGCAGCAGAAGAAAAAGAACCAGATGCCATTTTATCTGTAAAAGGCGCATCAAGAAAAATAAACAAGGTCAGAAAATAGTTGATCAAGACAAAGTTTCTGACAAATTTTTGACAGAGTCTCCCCAGCTCGGGAGATTGCCAGAAAGAAGCGAGAACACGTCCACCAAGGGAACGGTCCCTAAAAGCAGCCATGGGCATTACGTCGAGGCCAGAACGGAACACCCGGGGGAGTAGCTCCAAGGGCAAGCCCTACTAGGAGCCTCACGGGGTCCGAAAGATGGGATTCAAATCCCTAAATAGCAAAGACTCTCTCACCCGCTCAAGGGATGCCCCTCTCAACTCGCTCGACGCCATAGGGAGGAAGGGAATGAAGAGAGAGAAAGTTTAATTGCAAATGAGAAGGGCTTGAAGAAAAAATGAAAGAGGAAGGCTTATATAGGGAGTTACCTCCCTTGGTTAATCAGGCGCGCTATTTAGCGCGCCGAATTAACCCCTTCAACCCAAGGGCGCGCCAGCCATGGCCGCGTCGAATTAACCCCCAAGTGAAAGAGCGTGCCGGTTAAGGGCGCACCGTATTAACTTTCAGCCCTAGGCACGACGGATTAAGCACCGCGCCAAATTAAAGGCCATTCCAAGCCTCTGCCGTCCAGACGAGAAATCTGCCCAGTCGGAGCTCATCCGCTGGTCCTGCTTCGCTCGTGCCTCGCTCACAACACCCACAGCTGGGGGGCATTTATTGGCACTCAAAATATATCCAATGGCAATCAAACCTCAAAGATGAATGATGCGGCCTACTGAAGCACATAAGCCCAAAGAGATCAATGCATTGAAGCCATCTCAAGCTGCCAGAGCCTCAGGTCACCTAGTATGAAGGTCGGGGACTTCACCGCAGGAGGATCGAGAAGAATATACCACCAGTCGACAGTGTCGTCAGGACTGCCCAATGAACCGGTATCGACTCGGTCGTACCGCGTAGACAATATCTATCATCCGACCAAGGACAAGCATGCATCCGACGTCCGACCAAGGACAAGGATGTACCCGTCGTCCAACCAAGGATGAGAATGTATCTATCATCCGACCAAGGATGAGAATGTATCCATCATCTAACCAAGGATGAGAATGTACCCGGTGGCCCGCCACCTGAATGAAAGATCCTCCCGAGGTGAAAGAATGCCCTTGGCCCTTCAGAATAGGGGACCAAAGGCTCTGTCAGTAGAAGATCCCGATGACTCGGCATGGGTACGGCTTCTCAGCATATTGGGTTCGTTAGTGACCAAATGATTGCCCAGTCAAGGCAAAAGCACCCTGGATGGTATTCCACCTCCCAAGAAAGCTTCGAGCACAGGTCAAACCGAGCTGACAGTGCAAACCACAGTGTCGAAGGCTGTGTCAGCGGAAAACCTACGTGTTCAAACTGAGGATGCACAAGGTTTTGAAGAAGGTTGTATGTCGACCTGAGGGCTTCGTCAGGACTTCTCACTAAGGTTTTGCAAGACCACGGCGAGATGAATGGTCATAGTGACTCCCGGAACCAGCCCGAGACCCGCTGTATAACCCGCGTTAAGCAAACGAGGCATATCCGCCGTGCCCTTTCACCAGCGCGCCCTCTATCACAGTGCCCTCTTTCTCGGTGCTCCAGATGCAAGTGAAGCCTCCCCGACGCACCTTCTCCACGCCGGGAGAGCCTTTGTCTATAAAGCCCACTTGGTTCGACCAAGTAGAGAGACAATGAAGACATTGAAAAAAAAATCAAGACATTAAGAGAGGAGAAATAGAGAGAAGGATTCGAAGGTAGAAGGGTAGAGTCGGGAGAGCCAATCAGAGCCCGTCTGTTTGAGGGAGAGAGGAATCTTGGGGGAGAAGCAGGGTTTCCACTGAGTCTCCTCGCCACCGTCTTCCCTGTCCGCTCGCCTGAATAGCTTCGGAGCCAAAGGATAGACGCCGGAATCCGATACTCTATTTTTGGAGAAGAACCTTAGGTGGGTTTCGTGGTTTTCTTCCAACGTTTCTCTCTAACTTCTCCCTTCTGATCCAATGTAAGTGAGGGGGGAGGGGCGATGACATGAGCCCATCTCCCCCCCCACCATCTCTTCATTTTCTTTCACCTCTGTAATCCTTTCGCTGCAACTAATAAAACGGCCGCCGAGCAATGATGTCGGGCCGCACCAAATGATTGTGATAGTCTATGTATTTACTTTCCAGTTGATGGAATGAATGATCTGAGCTGTTGTTTATGCTTCTACTTTTCCCTCGATTCACATTTTCAGTCGCCTCGTGTATGAATGTCAGGTTTCATCTCGTGATACCGATCATGCCCGGGAGCCATACGGGCTATATTGATGTCACCCCCTCCCTGGGGCTCTTCCCTTCTAATGCAATGGCCATGCCTTGCTGTACGCGTACTGTAGGTTTTGTGGTTGGAGACACACTCATGTGTGCATCTCTGTCCATCCCGGTTCGAGATCGATCCCATCGATACCCCTCTGCACTTCCTCATAGTCCAGAGGGAATGGGGTCACCTCCATAACCTATGCATTTATTATATGCTAATGATTCAAATGGCTACTCTCGATAGCCTGATCATTGTAGTCGCAATGCTAACCTAATAACCACTTGAGCACTACCCTGCTAACTCTATGAGTGACGATTTGCCAGCTCATCGGATGTTATGTTATGCTATTGTATTTCCCTCCTATCCGACATATAATTCAAGATTGCCGAGCTTCGTTGTTCTTGAGAACACTGGCTTTAATACTCCGGGGAGGGGGACATACCCCATTAATATTTCAGAACCGCCATTTGGTTAAAGGGTTCCATCTATGAGTGATGAGCATCCCTATGGGCCGTAAGGTGAATATTGATAGGGTTTAGCCCGATAGCAAATCCACTGTCCTTAGAGACATTGTGGTGGCCGTGGGTCGTATGCCCCTCGTAGGTTTGTCCTCGGGGCTCTTCTTCCCTACCGGTCGTCCCTTTTCGGATTGTGGTTGGACCACGGGTCATGTGCCCCTCATAGGCTAGTCCTTGGGGCTTTCCTTCCCTCATTGGTCATCTCATCCGATCGCTTTCAACCCACAGAACCATGGTGCCCCTCATAGGCTAGTCCTCGGGGTTTCCTATCTGTTTGGGGTCTGCTGGCCGCCATTGTGCCGTCCGGTTTGTTAGGGGCTTACTCCGCACATGAGTACGACCCCACTTCTCCCCTGCAATCCTTCAGGGATGGGGAGATGCTGCCCAATTTTCACCAGGTTTTAACTAATCAGTTACCTTCGTGATTTGGACTTAATAAAACATGTGTTCTTAAACAATGAACCTCCGTGCTTGAGTATGAACATCGCACGAGCTTATGACTCTGCTCCTAGAGAACCCGGGGCTCCAATTCAATACAACATTTAACTCAATCAACCCCAAAACCCTCAAGAACATCTTAAAAAATGAAATATACTAAAAAATATTTCAAATATTAACTTAAACGGCGCGGCCTTAACCCGGCGGGCCCTAATACGGCGCGGTACCCCCCGCGCCGGAATAACATTAGACTCAAACTAAAAGATTTTTAGACGGTCTATGCCCGGCGCGCCCTAATCTGGCGCGCCCCAAGGCCATCGCGCCAGGCAAGCATCTTGCCATGGGCGCGCCGGTTTAGGCCCTTTACCTACGTTTGGGCGCGCCGGGGAACCCTTCTCCTATCCTTGGTTGCGCCGGTTTTGAATAAATAATTTCTATCGCGCTGCTTTAATCCTTCACTCATCTTCGGAATAATGTTCATCTCCCATGGCGGAGATTAATAAACATGATTAATCATTGTCTTCCTTCATGATTTTGTTATCATGCTTTAGTATAATCATGAGCGCCATGTTAGTGCATGAATGCTTGCATGGACCCTCGGTATACCAAATGGCACCGACGGAAGGCCGGGTTATGCCCGACTGGAAGTCTTTGCTTTGCGCGACAGTGGTCTTCGGACCTGTGTCCTCCGCCACGTATCGAGGGTTTCCAACTTAATAAACCATGCCTCTCTTGCATGATAGATAAAAGCGTTTCATGTGACCTCATCATATGCATCCTTTTGCATCTCATTTCGGCCTCGGATGGCTTACTATCTCGACAATTAATCAAAAGTTTTCTCCCTTATGGGGGATGTAATTAACGTCATAGCCTTTATGGTATGGCGGACTGCTGGTCCCGACCCGAATCTCACTCTCACCCAACACGGGTCAAAATGAGCGCATAATAAATCTGTCACTTCTGTGACTGGCACGCCTGCGCGGTTAACTAATCAAATGATTATCGATTAATTAATTCGTTGGTCGACCCAGAATAAAAAGGGAAACAAATCCCATCCCAACAGTCTAATTCGACCAAACCAGGCCCAGCTCCCCAAAGTGACAGCCCCATTTTGGGCCCACTTACTTCAAGCCCAAAAACCCCCTCAGAGCAGCACTTCCTAGGCGTCCCTCAGGTCCGGAAGTCCGAGCGATAGAACGGTCGAGAGATCCCCTACAGGGACCCGATATGGCCTACCCGAGCTATACACTCATCACTCGGGACAAAATCCTGAGTGAACGCCTCTGGCTCGAACCGACTATCGGAAGCTCATCCCAGCGTCCGTTACGCATCCAGCAGGAGCTGGGAACTCCAAAGGATAGGGGAGGGCAAAAGTCCTTATGTCATAATGAGCCCACTATAAAGACGTAACCCACGAAGCCCCCTCAGCTCCCTGGACTATTACATTAAATGGATTGCTATATAAACTCCAGGGAGACCCACTGAGAAGGTAAGGCAATGGTCCTGAGAGAAAACCACCACACCTTTTGGTGGAGAATAATCTCGCGCCCCCTCTCTCTTACCCTCTCTCTTCACCTTCATGCTCTATCGCACTTGCTGACTTAAGCATTGGAGGGTTTTCCCCAGGGAATCCTCCCTGGGCACCTCTGATCTGTTTCCTGCCTTGCAGTTCATACAGACGTGGTGACCGTGATCAAAAGATTCCTCCCGGATCTTACGGCTCAGGATCAGCGCGAGATTACGCCTCTTCATCTGGCGCCATCTGTGGGAAACAAACAAAGAGCCATCATGGTGCAATGAAACTCTGGTAGGAAGGTCACCGGCGGAAGAGGAAAGACCGTAGTGGCCGATGGGGAACCTGCGCCCTCCCACCTCGCAGAAAACCTCCCCGCCGATGACAACAATCAAGCCGACAAGCTGCCTCCACCACCCGCAGAGGTGCAACCCCCTAACGGGAGTCCTGACGCTCTCCAAACCCTCAACGCTAAACTAGATATCCTCTTAGAGCTAATGAGGACCCATGCGGCTAGGGAAGAGAAGTCACGACCCCCACGGGAAAGCCCTCCCCGTGGAGAAGCTTCCTAACACACGGCTGGAGGCCGTTTCACCCACCGGGGACCACGGCTTATACGCAACAGGTCAAGGGTCCTTCGCACGCCCCCCCTCCAGAACAAAAAGCCTCCTCCACCCCGAGGAGAGAAGGAACCGGGACGCGTCGGCAGCACCCAGAGATTGATCTCGTCGAGGGACGACGCGGCAGCCCGCAGGGACGCCCTCGCAGTCCCTTGGACCAGCGGCATCCGGAGTTATCCCTCCAGCTGCGAGATTTCGAGCGACGATTTACGGAGCAAGAGCGCGCCCTCCGCACCCTGCAAAAAATATCCACCAAGAAAGATGAGGAGCAATCCCCATTCTCCGACCATATCTTGAAGGCCAAGATCTCCCCCAGGATCCTACTGCCAACCTTCAATGCGTATGACGGCCAGGGAGACCCGGCCGACCACTACGACAGCTTCGAAGCCCTGATGACCCTGCACGGAGCCTCAGGCGCTTTCAAATGCCGAGCGTTCGTGACCACCTTGGTCCAGGGTGCTTAGGCCTAGGTTCGAGCACTCGCCCCCGGCAACATTCATGACTTCAGACAATTCGGGTGAGTATTCAAGGAAAGCTTCGCCGGCAGTGGCCCACCAAGGTCAGTAGCGGGGCTGTTGGCACTAAAGCAGGCACAAGGGGAGAAACTACGGGCCTACATCAACCGATTTAAATTGGAGGCCTTGCGTATCCCCCGCCTGGATGTCGCCTCAGTCATCACCGCATTGACCGGAGGCACTCGTGATAAGAACCTTCAGGGAGAACTGGTCCTCCATCCCCCCACCTCCCTCGCCGATCTGGTGACCCTAGCCCTGTGCCACACAGAGTGCGAAGAAGTCCTCAGCGCCTGCCACGGCCCAACGGGCTCGGGTCGGGAGGGGGATAAGAAGCGACCATCCGAGCAAGCCTCGGGCCAAGGAAAACGGCGGAATCAAGACGGGGACCGAAGGGAGCCCCCTTGGAAATACGAGCGGTACACTCCTCTATCCGCGCCCATCTACGAGATATACGAAGACATCAAAGGCTCGGGCATTCTCCGTCAACCCGAGCCTATGAAGGCCAAGCGTCGCAACCGACGCAAACATTGCCAGTTCCACAACGACCACGGGCACCATACCGAAGATTGTCACCAACTCAAGGATGAGATCGAGCGTCTCATCCGCCAGGGAGACTTATCTCAGTACGTGTCCGAGCGCCAGAAGGAAGACAATGGCATTCCGGAGGAGATTGAAAATCAACCTCGCGGGGTACATATCAACGTCATTTCTGGCGGCGCGACATCAGGAGACAGTAGCCAAGGAAGAAAGCGTCACACTGAACGGGCAAGCAGGGCCTCCGAGCCCCCCAAAGCCCCACCAGCGACCAAGCAGCAGGCCTTGTGATGGGAATCAACACTGGTCACTAACATTTTATTTTTTCATTTGTTTACATTTATATCCTTGGTTAATTGGTTTGCAATTGTATGGCAACTATAAGCCAAAGTGTTAGTCTTTAGAAGATTTTGGGTTTCTATGTAAAATGCCAGTGGGTCCAGCAGGGTCTCCCACCCTCTTTCCCATTGGTCCACCTAGGTTCTAGGGCCCATGTGAGGCTGGTTCAAAGTCTAAGATTGGACTTGGACCAAGGGGAGACAAAAAAATGAAAATTCAAAATCGGGTATCCCTTAGTCAAGGGGGCGCCCCCCTTTATTATAGTTTATTCATCTTGTAATTTTTTTATTTTTCTTTCTTTTAACCACATGGGGGAAAAAAATCCTATCCCTAGTTTACCCCTCCCTAACCCTAGATCTAGGTGTAGTCTTGGCCTTTTATACATTTTTATAAATCCCTTGAATTTCCATTTTTGATAAAAGCAATGAAGAATTATATTGGAAAAGCATTTGGGCGCACCCCCCCCTCTCTCTCCCTTGTTCTTGGTGTTCTTCATCTTCCTCCTCCAATCTTCTTCAGATCTGAGCCTAAATCCTTCATCTCTCTCAAATTTCTTCCTGTTCCCCTCTTCCTCTATCTGCTGTGATCGCTCACCGCCGCCGCCGTTCGTGCCGCCGTTGAGCCACCACAAGCTGGTTCCCTCCTGCTGCCCAGAAATTCGGAGTTACAAGACAGCAGCTCGGTGAAAGGGTTGATACGAGAGATCCAACCGTTGGATCGTGATGAGATTTTGAGGGTAGGTTCCCCCCATCATACCCCATTCCCATTTAAATTTTTGAGCCGATCTGAGGCTGGTGGCCCCCTTTACTAGCCACCTGTTCTTCCCTCTCAAAGTCTGCCTGTGTGCAGATCTGCGAGATAGATCTTGAGAGCCGAATTTTCTCACCCCTAAAATGCTGTCATAAAATTACAAAAAAACTATGTGAATCACCTTCACCCTCCCCTCTATCCACCATAAAAATCCCAAGTCCTAATTCGCTCGTTTGATCTTCGGTCAAAGCCCTTGAACAGGAAGATCCCTTTCTACCCTATATGTTCTATGTTTCGGGACAGAGTGCTCAGTCAGTTTGCAGTCATTTTCATTTCCCATCCAGCCGTTGGATGGATCTGGAATTCTAATTTGTTGTAGCATTTTGAGTCTTCTTTCCAACGGCACCCATTGCGTCTCGATCCGACGTTGGAGCTGGGCGTACCAGCTGTTCTCGTCAGAGTGCGCAGATCTGGCCAGAAGCAGAGCTGCAGGACAGCCTTGGGAAATAAATCCCAAGAAATCGCCCGACTCCAGCCCGGTGACCGCCGCTCCCAGGGATCGACCCGGGACACTCCAGAGACACCCCTGCCGGTGGCTGCAGCCAGAAGCCCCCCCAGACATCGCCGTACAAGCAGACGGTCCCACGTGCTATCCTGCGGGCCCGAGTGAGCCGAGCTAAACCGGCCGACCGCGTCCGCCCGAGCGCCACCGACTGCTGCTCGTCAACCCAAGATTGGTGCTCCCGGACCCCAAGTGTCGCCTATTACCTCCCTGCATGGAGTGGGCTGTAGAATCAATTATGTAATTAATAATTATTTCTGTACCAGGAGTTCCGGATCTCAGCCGGGAAGTCTTCCCCATGCCCCGAGCGTGGAGGTACATTCGCTACCCCCTTTGTCGTATTTGCTTATTTAGTATGTATTCTAGATGCTGTTGCATGTGAGTAAGATATTTTACTAGCTAGTTAAATATTAATCACCGCTATGAGTTGTGAGAGCAAAACCCGTCCCGTGACTCATTCCGAGCACAAGAGTGAGCAGACCACCCAAGACTCAAAGCCGGTTTCCCAACCGTGCAGATCGTCACGTTTCCCTCGCCGGGGACGACCGTGGGTTTAGCGCATCTTGTTTGGGGCATGATCGCATCTTTTGGAGTTCGTTTGGTGCCGCGTTGTAGTGTTTTTGCTTGTCGCGTCATCTTATTAGTCGTGTTGTCCTATAGAGTCCAAGGTCGCTACCAGTCCGAGTCGAGTCCCGTAGTTGTCCTGCATCAAATTGGTATCAGAGCGGAAGGTTGAGTCTAGGGTAGTCGTTGTTTAAAGAAAAAAGAGAAAAAAACATCAAAAAAGTGTCTAAGTCTAGGTGTTGCATTTGCATTCCTTTATTTGGTATATCAAAAGGTGTTGCCCGAACGTTAGGTTACGCCTATCGGGAAGGTCGCACATTTGTATGAGAGGATCTTCGGATCCCGGAGCTCCGCCTAGTACCGGGTATGGGTTGAGTCTAGATTTGTAGTCGAGTCGGTACTCCAACTTTGCATTAGTGTTTAGGGTCATGTCTAGTGTCTTGTCACCAAGTGTCGGCATGGCCATCCTATAGCTCCCCGTGTCCCATGGATCCCCAAAAGTCCACGTCGTATGAATGGTGGCGACGCACCCAAGGATGGGGAACCCAATCCTACCACCTCCGTAGGCCCGAAGCCCCGGACTTCTATGGCTCCAAAGTCCCGAGCGACTACCTAGAGTGGGAAGCCACTATGGACAAATACTTTGAGTGTTACATTATGTCTGATGCCATGCAAGTCGACTTTGCCACAAGGTGACTTTTTTACGAAGCCACCGAAAATAGAGAGACATTGAAATCTTGAGGGAAATTAGGAGGCAATGGCCTATCGAGTCGTGGCGAGAGATGAAGGGTGAGCTTAGGAAGGTCTACCTACCCAGCCCGGTCACCTCCAACTGACCCCACCCAATCACCTCCAACCAAGTGGGTCATAGTCGGAAGCAAAGAGCCCCACACGTAGTAGAACCTAGACCCAAGCCTAGGCCGGTTGATTACGGGTGAGTCCACCACGATACCCCTACTCCAACCCGCACCGTTGCCAAACTTGTGCAAATGATTTCGGATTGGGTGGATAGGAGGCGTGCTTATATTGAGTCATTAGTCTCCCCTTGCCCACCTCCGAGATAGGAGGTAGCCATACCCGAGCCTAGGGAGGTCATAGCCGTTAGCCCCAACACGGCCCCACCTACGGGGTCCCAAGGACATCTTCCCCTCCGAGAGGACTATCCTTCCTCTCCCATGAGAGCTCCTTTGCCCCCACCCCCACCCTCCGATCTTTATTCGGAGCTACCTCAGCCGGAGCCACCCGTGTTTCTAACGGGAAAGCTTTTCATCGCCGAGCCACTACTTAGTTGGCTCAAGATAGGCTTGGTCCATAGAGCATCATGCTATCCATCCATGGACCCCACACTACCTTTAGTGCTAGTCAACTCATTCCATACCACATTCCAGTCTAGTCACCATGTGGATACATTGGATGACCTCCTTAAGGGATTAGACTGACAGTTGCAGTTGACGCACTTATTGGCCCCAGGCTTCGACCAACCCACAGGTCGTAGCTTCACCCACCCCGCCTTAGGGTCCATTAGCTTCACCCACCCCGCCTTAGGTTCTCTTATTCCTCCCCTTTCCGGCTGAGTCTGATTTCATTCCACTTTTCCCGAGGGAGGAACCATATATTCCATATGAGACCACCGTCCCCTATACCCTAGTGCATGAAGGTGACCACCTACACCTTCAAGAATTTCAAACTTGGGACCGTGTCATGGGGGAACCCATATCGAGGGGTCACACATTCTTTGATCCCTTCGACCCCTTTCCTAGTGAACCCCTTGACCCACCACATCTACTCCACTTCTTCGAGGGAGTCCACTATCCCACCCCTTCGCCACGGGCCGGACCATCTACACCCATCAAGCCCGTTCACTGGCGAGATATGCATACATATAGGGGTGATGAGAAAGGTACATTCAACTACCCTAGCCCACCCAAACCTCGCAAACCTCCCCAGTCCAATAGGAAGTCCTTGCATGCATGGTGCATTTTGGGATGTCTAGGAGTCCATGATTCCACCTATATTTGGTTGCATCTTGTGTATGCATGGCACACATTCGGATGTCCTGGTCCACCATTGCATAAGTATGGGTCGGACTAACAGTAGATTTGTCTAGGGTCATGTGTGAGCCCGTGTTTTCTTTATTTGTGCAGTTTGTTAGGAGTCTGCATGCGTCGAGTCGAGTCGGTCACATGTCAGCTCCCGTTGTCAAACCCTTTCGAGTGCGAGGCAAGTCGGGTCTATTGCATACGTTGTAGACTTACCGGTATTGAGGGATCGGCTCTACCATAAAGGGACTCCACGGTGATTCCTAGTGAGTCATTGAGCCGTCTCCTTGCTTTGACCCCACCCCGGAGTGTCCACCACTAGCCTCATTCCCACAGCAGCATGCGCTATCGAATATATACGGGATGAGCAGGTGACGATTACTTGGAGTGGAGCGTACTCCGCGCTTCCTGGTCGGTGACAGATCCGCCGAAGCCACACGAGCAGCCGAACCCCTTACTTGACGGGGTCGAGTTCTTCCCACCCGGGGAGAATTGATGGGAATAAACACCGGGCACTAACATTTTATTTTTGCATTTGTGTCCTTTTGTTTACATTTATATCCTTGGTTAATTGGTTTGTAATTGTATGGCAACTATAAGTTACAGTGTTAGTCTTTAGAAGTCTTTGGGTTTCTATGTAAAATGTCAGTGGGTCTAGCAGGATCCCCCACCCTCTTTCCCATTGGTCCACCTAGGTTCTAGGGCCCATGTGGGGCTGGTTCAAAGTCTAAGATTGGACTTGGAACAAGGGGGGACAAAAAAATGAAAATTCAAAATTGGGTACCCCTTAGTCAAGGGGGCGCCCCCCTTTATTATAGTTTATTCATCTTGTAATTTTTTTATTTTTCTTTCTTTTGACCACATGGGGGAAGAAAATCTGATCCCTAGTTTACCCCTCCCTAACCCTAGATCTAGGGGTAGTCTTGGTCTTTTATACATTTTTATAAATATCTTGTATTTCCATTTTTGATAAAATAAATGAAGAATTATATTGGAAAAGCATTTGGGTGCACCCCCCCTCTCTCTCCCTTGTTCTTGGTGCTCTTCATCTTCCTCCCCCAATCTTCTTCAGATCTGAGCCTAAATCCTCCATCTCTCTCAAATTTCTTCCTCTTCCCCTCTTCCTCTATCTGCTATGATCGTTCACCGTCGCCGCCGCCGCCGTTCGTGCCGCCGTTGAGCCACCACAAGTCGGTTCCCTCCTGCTGCCCCGAAATTCGGAGTTGCAGGATAGCAGCTCGGTGAAAGGGCTGGTACGGAATATCCAACCGTTGGATCGCGATGAGATTTTGAGGGTAGGTTCCCCCCATCATACCCCAATCCCAGTTTAATTTTCACACCGATCTGAGGCCGTTTGCCCCCTTTCTCAGCCACCTGTTCTTCCCTCTCAAAGTCTACCTGTGCGTAGATCTGCGAGATAGATCTTCGGAGCCGAATTTTCTCACCCCCTCAAATTTTCTCAGAAAATTACAAAAAAACTATGTGCGTCACTGTCACACTCCCCTCTATCCACCATAAAAATCCCAAGACCTAATTCGTTTGTTTGATTTTCGGTCAAAGCCCTTGAATAGGCAAATCCCTTTCTACCTTGTCTATTCTGTGTTTTGGGATAGAGTGCTCAGTCAGTTTGTAGTCATTTTTATTTCCAATCCAGCTGTTGTATGGATCTGGAATTCCAATGTGTCGTAGGATTTTTAGTCTTATTTCCAACGGTATCTATTGCGTCTCGATTCGACGTCGGAGTTGGGCGTACCAGCCGTTCTCGTCAAAGTGCACAGATCTGGCCAAAAGCAGAACTGCGGGACAGCCTTGGGAAATAAATCCCAAGAAATCGCCCGACTCCACCCCAGTGACCGCCGCTCCCGGGGATTGACCCAGGACACTCTAGAGACTCCCCCGCCGGTCGCTGCAGCCATAAGCCCTCGTGGATGTCACCGTACCAGCAGACGGTCCCACGTGCTATCCTGCGGGCTCGAGTGAGCCGAGCTGAACCGACCGACTTCATCCGCCCGAGCGCCACCGACTGCTGCCCGTCAACCCGAGATTGGTGCTCCCGGACCCCACATGTCGCCTATTACCTCCCTACGTGGAGTGGGCTGTAGAATCAAGTCTATAATTAATAATTATTTCTGTACCAGGAGTTCCAGATCTCGGCTGGGAAGTCTTCCCCATGCCCCGAGCGTGGAGGTACATTCGCCACCCTCTTTGTTGTATGTGCTTGTTTAGTATGCGTTCTAGATGCCGCTGCATGTGAGTAGGATATTTTACTAGCTAGTTAAATATTAATCACCGCTGTGAGTTGTGAGAGCGAAACCCGTCCCGTGACTCATTCCGAGCACGAGAGTGAGCTGACCACCCGAAACTCAAAGCCGGTTTCCCAACCGTGCAGATCGTCACGTTTCCCTCGCCGGGGAAGACCGTGGGTTTAGCGCTTCTTGTTTGGGGATGGATCACCTCTTCTGGAGCTCGTTCGGTGCCGCGTTGTAGTGTTGTTGATGGTCGCGTCGTCTTATTAGTCGTGTCATCCTATAGAGTCCAAGGTCGCTACCAGTCCAAGTCGAGTCCCGTTGTCATCCCGCATCACCTTGGTATTCTCCGACAGAGACCTGGAAGGGTTATCTACCTCGCACGATGACGCTCTTGTAGTATCGGCTACTATAAACCATTGTAACGTAGATAGGATACTGGTCGACAATGGTAGTGCCCCTGATGTACTTTCGTATGAATGCTTCTTTAAGATGGGTAAAAATCCATCCAAGCTCCGCCCAGTTCGAACCCCCCTTTGTGGGTTCAACGGCCAGGCAACCTATCCCGAGGGAACCCTGAGCCTGCCGGTCACCATCGGCACCCCTTCCAAAACCATTACCGTTATGGTTGACTTCATCATGATCAAGGGGATGTCGGCCTATAATGCCATCTTCGGCCGAGGTATCCTCAGCCGGACAAAGGCAGTGCCATCAACCTATCACCAAAAAATGAAGTTTCCCACTAAACATGGTATCGAGGAGGTCCGAGGTAACCAGGCAATAGCTCGGAGGTGCTACATAATCTCGGTCGAAGCCATAAGGCCAGAGGGAAAAAAGAAAAAGGGGGAGGGAGTCGATGATGAACCAACAACATCCGAGCTTGGTGGAAAATTGTTGACGGTCTTCTTCAGAGACGACCCAACCCTAGAAGTAAAAATTGGAGCTGATTCATCACCTGATGAACAAAAGCAATACAAAGATTTTCTTTCAAAGTATATCCAAATCTTCGCATGGTCTGATGAGCATCTTCCTGGGATCCCTGGGGAGATGGTGGTACACAAGCACAACCTTGACTCATCGGTGAAACCCGTCCAGCAACGCAGAAGAAAGCATGCCCCGGAGAAGCAGACGATCATCAAAGAGCAAATTCTTAAGGGGAAGAAAATCGGCCTATTTTGACCGGTCCTTTACCCGACATGGCTCGCCAATGTCATCTTAGTGCCAAAGGCTTCGGGCAAATGGCGAATGTGTGTGGACTTCACCGACCTGAACAAAGCCACTCCGAAAGACTACTACCCACTGCCGAGAATCGACCAGCTAGTCGACTCGACCTCCGGTAATGAGTTGCTCAGCTTCCTGGATGCATACTCCGGCTACCATCAGATCTGAATGGATCCTGAAGATATCGAGAAGACAGCCTTCATCACCGACTTCGGCGTATACTGGTACACACGAATGCCTTTCGGGTTGAAGAACGTCGGGGCAACATATCAAAGGCTGATCAACCACATTTTTGAAGGACAAATCGGTCGGAACGTCGAAGCCTACATCGACGACATGCTCGTCAAGACACCCAAGGCCGAAGACCACTTCAGCGACCTGGTGGAAACCTTCAACACACTCCTGAGGTACGACATGAAGCTCAACCCAGCTAAATGTGCCTTTGGAGTTCGATCCGGAAAGTTCATGGGCTTTCTAGTCACTCAACATGGGATCAAGGCCAACCCTGATAAAGTCCAAGCTATTTTGGATATGCAGCCACCCGCTTGCGTCAATGACGTCCAACGCTTGACTGGGCGGATTGCTGTGCTCCACCATTTTTTATCCCGAGCAGCCGAACGATGCCAGCCCTTTTTCAGGCTATTGAAAGGGCCCAAATTGGCATCTGCTATGTTCGCTTGGGACGAGGAATGTCAGAAAGCTTTTACAGAATTGAAGGAGTTTTTGGCCTCGCCCCCGGTGCTATCGAAGCCGGTCCCGGGCGAAACACTACACCTTTACCTCTCGTCGACCCCTTCTACGGTGAGCTCGGTCCTAGTTTGAGATGACGCAGGAGTGCAGAGACCTGTATATTACACAAGTAAGGTGCTAGGCGAGGCCAAACGACGGTACCTTGCAACCGAGAAACTCGTGCTAGAGTTGGTAACCTTAGCCAAGTGCCTTCGTCCCTACTTCCAAGGACACTCCATCGTCGTGCTGACCAATGAGCATTTGAAGAGGATCCTCACTCACCCTGAAGCTTCGGGTCGCCTCGTCAAGTGGGATATAATGCTCGAGGCCTACGACATCTCTTACCATCCCCGCTCTGCCTTCAAGGGACAGGCGCTCGCATATTTCATCGCAGAGAGTATTGCCCCGATCGAGGAAGTTCATCCGCCGATGCCCGGGACCACCTGGGATCTTTTCGTCGACAGATCCTCCAACTCTATTGGCAGCAGCGCCGATATTCTTCTCGGATCCCCGGAAGGAGCAGAACTGCAATATGCCTTGAAGTTCAACTTTCCGACATCCAACAACGTCTCCGAGTATGAGGCTCTCATCTCGGGAGCCAGGATGGCGCGACGACTGGGGGCCGAACGAGTCAGAATCCACACTGACTCCCAATTGGTCGCCAGCCAGGTCAATGGTGACTACGAAGCTTGGGAAGCACCGATGGTCAAATACCTCCAACTAATAAGAGGAATAGCCCCATTATTCGAGAGCTTTCAGGTTATCCGGATCACTCGGGAGGAAAACTCCCGAGCGGATGCCCTATCTCGATTGGCCTTCTCTGTTGCCCCAGAAGGTACACGATCGATTTTCCTCGAAGAGCTAGAATGACCGAGCATAGAAGCGGAGCTCATGACCGTTGACCAGGCATTATCAAGTGACTGGCGGACCCCCTGTATATCCTAGCTCTGAGATTCCTGAGAGCCCTCTAACCCTCTGGACGCTCGAAGACTGAAGTATCAAGCTCGGCGCTTCATCATCTTGGATGATGCTTTGTACCGAAGGTCTTTTTCTGGTCCCCTCCTCAAGTGCCTCGGTATCAAGGAAGCCGGCCGAGCAATTCAAGAGGTCCACGAAGGCGTCTGCGGCGTACATCAAGGAGGGAGAGCACTCGCCAGGATCTTGTTGCAGCAAGGCTACTGGAGGCCCACTCTCCAACGTGACTGCTCAGCCTACGTACAAAGGTGAGACCGATGCCAATGTTTCAACCATCTACTCCATCAACCTGTCTCGGAGCTCGTCACCCTCACCGAGCCATACCCTTTCGCTCGGTGGGGGATCGACATCCTGGGGCCGTTTCCCATGGCCCGAGCCCAGAAGAAGTTCATCATCGTCACCATCGATTATTTTACAAAATGGATTGAAGCCGAAGCCACTGCTAGGATTACCCAATTGGCCGTATGGAGTTTCGTGTGAAAATCGATCATCTGTCGCTTTGGCATCCCCCGAGTGATAGTGAGTGATAATGGTCAGCAATTTGATTCCCATTGCTTCAGGAACAAATGAGCCGACCTTCATATTCGCAACCATTTCACTTTGGTAGCCCACCCGCAGGCTAACGGACTGGTTGAAAATGCCAACAAAATAATACTAAAAGGCATTAAGGCCAGGCTCGGTAAGGCCAAGGGTAACTGGGTCGAGGAATTGCCGAGCGTACTATGGTCGCACCAAAGTACTCCAAGAATCGCCACCGGTAAGACTCCTTTTCAGTTGGTGTATGGCACAGACGCTGTGATTCCTTTGGAGGTCGGTAGCCCATCTCTCCGAGTCATCAACTTCTCGCCCGAGACAAATGAGCAAAAACTGCTAGAAAACCTCAATATGGCAAGCAAGATAAGAGAGATCGTGAACATCCGAGCCATGGAATATCAGCGGCGCCTTACTCGATATTACAATGCCAGAGTCTGGGACAGACTTTTCCATCCAGGAGACTTTGTCCTAAGAAAAGCCGAAGCCTCTCGACCACTGGAGGCGGCGGGGAAGCTGGCCCCTAATTGGGAAGGTCCCTATCGAGTGGTCGAGATGCTCGGGAAGGGGGCATATCGATTGTCTACCATGGAAGGAGCGCCTATCCCCCGGACGTGGAATGCAACAACATTACGAAAGTTCTACTTTTGAGCTTTTCACAGACATGTAAGCAATAAATGGCAATAATTTTCCTTTCATTAATGTCTCTTCATACATCAGATAGGCCACAGCCAATACAACGCATATCAAAAGCAAAAATATTACATCCACTGATACTATAACAGGAGCTGATGACTCGGCGCGGACATGGTTGGAACCCTCAGGCTGAGCCACTGACTCTACCCAGTGTATAAATTGGCTCGGATAACGGGGCAGCTGACCTCGTTCGCTCAAGAAACTCAGAAACAAAAAAAAAGAAGAGAGGTATCAGAGGAAGAAAAGGAAGGAAAACAAGAGAAGGCCTCCTCTGCCAACTCTTTGGAAGGAGGACAGAAGCCGAACAGAAAGCAAGTACCCTCAAGTGGTGCGAGCAAGGATGAAGGCATCCTCTAAAGAGTGAAAGAAGAAAGAAGAAGTTGGTTGAAGAGTAGAAGAGGGAGAAAGAGGACGGCGGGGATGGAAGAGGAGGGAGAAGCGGGCCGAGGTGAGGAAGGAGCAGGGCGAGGCCGCCATGCCGGACGCCCTGTTTCCTCAAACCTCCCTCCGCTTCTACCTTCCTCCTAAGATGGTGGCGACGGTCTAGCGGTTGGGAACAGGTGCACTGTTACGCGCTGTCCCTTCTTGCACACCGCCCGCCCATCGCTGTCCCTTCTTCCACGCCGAAGTAGCATGAGTGATGGCGCATCAAAGGCTAATGGCTTGTATTAGTGTGTATTATGGCTTGTATTGGCTTGTCTTAGTGTGTTTGTTGATTTTTTTTCATTTGGGCTCCTTTGTAAGGCTTTTAATAAGCCATTAGGCCATCTTCCATGTAGAGTCCATTAGTGGTTTTCATTTATTAGGTCCATTAAGGGGGTTATATCATATTGGACCTTAAGGCCTTCATTATGGACCTTAAAGCCACTTAAGGCCCAATTGGGCTTTTCCCTCTCATGGGCTATCTAGATTGGAAAGTCCATAGGCTATGCATGGGTTCATGGGCTTGTGGATGGCTTTGGACCAAAGTTGGCCCAAGATTGTCCCATGAAGGGGGCGCCCCCATGTTTGTCCTTATTAGGCTAGTTTGATTTCATTTGATTAGAATATGTAATGTGTTTTGACCACATGGGATAAATGGGGTTTGACATCCCCAAGATGGCCTTCACCCACCCTAGATCTGAGGGTATGGGAGACCATTTCTCAATTTGGTCAATTCCATACAAATACCATGTATTTTTCATTTGTTAGAATTAAGGAGAAGAAAAAAATTGAATGTGCAAGGAGCTTGGTGCGCCCCTCCCCTCTCTCCCTCTGGTTTCTCTCTTCTTCCTCCAATCTCCAGGGTATAGAACCCTTCTATCTTCTCTTTAGCCCCTCTGGATTCTATCTCTGCTGTCGCCGCCACCGTTCGTGCCGCCATCGAGCCGCCGCGAAGCCGCTTCCGAAGTGCTGTCCAGATCTCTATTCTGCTGGATAGAGGCTCACTCCGAGAATTTTAGCTCCAAACTCCCTCATCTTTTGGAGCTGATATTTTCAGGGTAGGTTCCCAACTTGAACCCCAACCTCCAAAAAACAAATCCCATCATTTACCTTTCTTTTTCTATTTTTTCATTTTTGTGTATTTCCACCTTCCAGTTCTGTCTTCTGTTCAGAACATGCCACAACCACCCTGTGTTTCCAGGTTTCGAACCCTTTTCTCTTATCTTCTTAAATCACCAATTTTATTGGGGATTCTGTCAACCTAATACATCTTCCAAAAATTTTCTTGTGAATTTAGGATCTTGTTTATATTTTCAAACAAATCACTTCAGATCCCAGATTATGTTATGTCTTTGCTGTCCAGATCCGACCACCCAGCAGTAGAAAATACTTTTCCCCATTCAAATCTCCACCAAACCTTTCATAAAAATTGTCCCCATTTTCCTCTCTTCGCCCTATACAACTTTCAGGAAGAGCTCAACAGCTGAATTGGAGGTCAACATCGCGGTCAACGCCAACTCTCAGAAAAGTTCACTTCTTCCCAACCAGATCTGAGGCAGAGATCAGTTAGGTTCAAAATTCGGCCATCAAAATTACAACCCTGATGAAATTCTGAGATCCACAGAGGGTCGAAGGATTTCGAGTCAGCGTTCCAACGGCACCAGTCTCGCGTCGATCCGACATCGGGGCCGATCACAGCAGCAGTTTTTGTCGGGACGTGCTGGTCTGAAATAGAACACAGATCCGTGGATAGCAAGTTCCACACAAGGAGGTCGGAGCCGACTCGCCTTCCACGAGGTGAACCAGCACGCCGTCTTTCCAGGGAGCGCCCCTCCGGATGTCCCCATCACAGCGGTGCCGCTCCGGGCCCACACGGCCCCACTGACCAGCACGTGGGTCCCACGTTCATGAGTACACATGCCGCCGAAGCTACACAAGAAGCTGCTCGTCAACCCGAAGCCGCTACTCCCAGGTCCCACTTTGTAGCCCCTTACCTCCCTGCGTGGAGTGGGCAGTAAAGTCTTTGCTGTAATTTATATAATTTATTGTTCCGGGAGTACGAGATCGGCCGGGATCGTCTTCCCCACATCTGGCGCGTGGAGGTATCGTGTTCGCTCCTTTACTCGGCGTTTGCTTATTTCATATATACTTGTTTATGCCGCTGCTAGAGAGCATGATAGGGTAATTAACTCGCTATATATTGTTATTCACCGCTGCGAGCGAGAGAGTGAACCCGTCCCGTGACCCGATCCGGGCATGAAATTGTGAGTTGACCACCCTAGCTCACTGCCGGTTTCTCAATCGTGCACGTCCGTACGCTTCCCTCGTTAGGGACGATCGCGAGCTTGCTTAGAGTCCAAGGGTCGCATATCCAATTGGAGTCGAGTTGCGTGTCCATCCCGCATCAACGAGCGTCTGTGGCGGCCGCCAAGATTATTGTAAGACCCGGTAGTTAATGGATTATTAGCGGATCCTTATCAATATTGAAGTGTGAAAAGATTCATGAATTTAGAGCATTTTAATGGGCTTAATGGGCCTCGTTAAGTGGGTTTATTCAATTATATAAGCTTTTAGAAATGAAATAAGGCATATATGCAATTTTGCTTATTTTAAGGCCTTATTATAATTTAAAGTTTTAAAACAAAAAAATAATATATCAACTATTTTTTTGTGAACCCACAAGGGTTCTCTCTCTCCCACTCACCCTCTCTTTCTCTCTACGCACATCCCCTCTCCCTCTCTCTCGTTCTCGGCGGTGTGACCCCCCTGGGATCTTGCAGGGATTGCAGGTGGTGGCGTTGGCGAGCCCAGGGCGTGAGAGGTGCGATGGTGTCGCCGTGGAGGTGACCGTGGAACGGGGAAGTGGGAAACCCACATGTGGAGCACGGCGTCCTCCGCATAGAACGGATGTGGAATGGCGTTTTCGGCTTAAACCAAGTAGGGGGATGGCTTCCTTGCTTCGTTAGGATTGATTTCCTATCCTTTGGCATCCTAATAGGATGGCCATATGCATGAAAATCGTCATTTATGTTTTCAAAGCATGAACATTGATATTTATGTTTTAATCCATCCATGGCCATTGTTTTTATGTTTTTGGGTATATAAATGTAATGGAATGGGTGTGGGATAGTGCAAGGCAGGTTTAAAACTATTTTCCCATCGATTTGGATCGATTGGGAGGGGTTTCAAATGCATTACCCATGGATCGGGTCCTCTGGACAGCTTGCGGTTGTTCCAGGGACCGTTTTCATCACGGCGTAAGGCGGTGGACCTTAGCGGTCTCAGCCTAGACCATTTTTAGACCTTGGCGGTCCTTCGACCGACCGTTTGTATACCTTGGCGGGCTAGCGGATGACCGCTAAGCCCCTTTGACCAGGTGAGGCGGTGTAAGCCTAGAGGGCGTTGACCAGACCGTTTCCGGTCACCTGGCGGTCAATCGACCGTCTGTTTCCTGTTCAAGGTTTTATTTTATTCAATATATGAAATGTTCGTGGCCTGGCGGTCATGAAGAAGACCGCATGGGTAAGATTGGAGGTCAGTCGTTTGACCATTTCCCAGCTCCTGACGGGCCTGTTGTAGACCGTTTAGCACTACAGTGTATGAATTTAATTCTATTTAGTTGATTATGTGTTTAATAATGCATGTTCGCAATGTTTAAATATTTTTATATGAATTGTGGCACATTTTTAGGTCCCAATAGAATTATTTTCTTTTTCCTTGTGATGGAACCACTAGTCGTAGCCCGACGACCTTTAGTGTCGGCCCACCTGGGAGAGGTGGCGGGGTAGTCCCGGTATACGATTTTTAAGCTGGTTTCCGTGCGCCACCTTGCTTGGCAGTAGCGTCCTACTAGGGGGGAAAACTAGCTAGAGGCCTGGCACAAGGCATTGAGCCTGTGTGTGCACACGTGGTCAGGGTCTTGGACTGACACTGACGAGTGTGACCATGAGTAGTTCTTGACCTTGGTTACTGTT
This sequence comes from Amorphophallus konjac, assembly GCA_022559845.1. Classification (NCBI taxonomy): domain Eukaryota; kingdom Viridiplantae; phylum Streptophyta; class Magnoliopsida; order Alismatales; family Araceae; genus Amorphophallus; species Amorphophallus konjac. The sequence goes on from CM040118.1 coordinate 293,562,052, forward strand.
ACGTGTCTCGCTTGCCGCATCCCAGGCTCGTGCAGATACTTGAGACGCAGTATAAGTCGTCAGTGGACGCGTCTGGTCTTCTTTCTGGTGGTCCTTTCTCTCTCCTGTCACTTGGAAATGTTGAATTTCTATTCTATTGGTAGATTATGATTCTCATGTTCAATTATTCATTTGAATATAAATGGCATTTCAGTTAACTGGCTTTAATTTGTTCGCATGCCTGTACAGTTTTATTAACTATCATTTCTTTATGTCATTGCATGATTAATTACTTTTATATATTTAGTTGCGAGATAGGGATCCACATGAAGCCTACTGAGTCTATGTTGTGAGACTCACCCTTCCTTTTTAGGTGAGATGGAGCAGCAGACCGCAAGTTTTTCTTGTACTTTTGGTGAGAAATCATAGGTGCCAGCAGTGGTCCGTCCGTCTATCTGTCGTCTGTTCCCTTTTGGCCGGGGTATGCCCCATGTAGTTGTTTATTTTGACACTTGTACAGTGTTGGACTTGTGATATTTGGATCTGGACTTTTTTATACAAATATATCACTTTGATATTGTTAATTGCTTCCGCTTAAAATTGCCATTTTATAATGCGCGTGTAATTCCAGTTCATTATACACCTCCTCAACCAATCCTCCCAACCCTTACGGGGCCTCATCAGCCTCTTGGGTGGCATCTCCGAGCTCTTTGTATCGGTTTACCGGTATCCGGATCTCCGGGTTGTTACAGTTGGTATCAGAGCGGTGTTGTGGTGATGTATAAGGAATTGAAATTGTAATAGTCCAGAACAAGTCCATGTATACCACTAATGCTGGCCTAGGTTATTTTTCGTGATTACTTATGAATTTGTCGTTGTGTGTCCTTTCTAGATTAAAATGCCGCCTAGACGAAGAGGCCGAGGTCGTGTCCAAATTAATGTGTCCCGAGATGTTCCAAGGGAAGCGAGCGGTACTTCACCTCACCCAACGAATGTTCAAGGGCAAGGCCGTGTTGACCCTGCTGCTGGAGAAGAGTTATTGCCTCAAGGTGGTCGTGGTCGAGTTTTGAAGGAATTTCTTCTATTCCACCCGCCGACATATGAAGGACAAGCTGATCCAGATGCGGCTAGGGTTTGGATAGATGCAACCGTGCGTGTGTTCTGTTCTATGGAATGCACTGAAGATGAGAAGGTGATGCTAGCTATGTTTCAGTTGCAGGGGGCAGCGCTCGCGTAGTGGACCACGGAGTGGGAGGTGACTTTCAAGTCTCATCCTCTTCGACTGATTACATGGAAGGAATTTGTCACTTCGTTCGAGCATACATACAGTCCAGCTTATCTTAGAATGGACAAAATGCACCAGTTTATGGAGTTGGCTCAGAGCGAGATGACAGTCTTGCAGTATCGGAATAAATTTATGGAATTGGGTCGGTATGCTCCTCATATTCTTACTGATGAAGGGCTGAAGACTGAGCAATTTCTGCGTGGTTTGAAGCCGGAGCTGAGGTAAGCTCTGATTGCAACTCGAGTGGCAGAATTAGATGTGGCTTATCAGGCAGCAGTAGCGTTAGAACTGGATATGGCAAGATCTCGAGGGCGAACCCAAGTTAAGCCAGTGCAGTAGAGTGTACAGCAGCAATAGACTAGTAGTCTACCAAGTGCGACGAGGGTACCATCTTCTGTTCCTTCTGCCAGTGGTACTTTCTCCATGAAATCCAAATTCAAGCAGATGTTCAGGGAATCCAAGAAGTAGTATGACAGGCAAGCTTTCTCTGGTACTATGCAACAAGCAGTGCCATCTTCTTTTCAACGACAGGGATCGGTGCCCAGTCAGCCGAGACCATGTCCAAGGTGTGGCAGTAGTCATTTGGGGAGACCATGTTCGATGCCCGTGGTGTGTTTCCGGTGTGATCAGGTGGGACATGTGGTTCGTGATTGTCCGTTGAGGCTGAAGCAGCCTGTTCAGTTCTCACAGCCACAATAGTTTCGACCTCCACCACCAACATAGTCACAATAGTATTCACAGGCATCTGTGTCATCGTCGCAGCAGTCAACGGCAGGCGGAAAGAAGCAGAAAGGGAGAGTCACGGATATGACTCGTTCTAAAGCAGTGGCGTCTCATCTTGTGGAAGGTACCATTATGATTTATGGTCATGCACCTCGTGCTTTATTTGACTCAGGTGCTTCTCATTCATTTATTTCTGAAGATTTTATTGCTTGTATTGAGGAGCCGACATCGGAGATGTCTTGTGAGTTACTTGTTGAATTGCCTTCTGGGGAATTCATGTTCACACCTTTCTGTCTTGATGAGACTCCTATAGTGATTGGGAATCAGCAGTTGCTAGCTAGATTATATGCGTTGAAGCTAGTAGACTATGATGTTATTCTGGGCATGGATTGGTTAGAGAGTTATGGAGCCGTGGTTGATTGTAAATCGAAGAAAGTATATTTTCAGCCATCTGGGAAGGTAGCATTTTATTTTCAAGGTATTCGATCTCGTTCTTCTCGCTTACTTATTTCTGTTATTCGAGCCTGTAGATTACTGGATGCAGGTTGTTAGGGATTCTTTGCTTCCGTGGTTGCTATTGAGGCACCACAGCATGAGATGGATGATATTCCAGTGGTTTGTGAATTTCTTGATGTGTTTCCTGATGAGTTACCAGGCTTACCTCCACAGTGAGAGATTGAGATGGTAATTAAACTAATTCCAGGTACGACACCTTTGGCAAAGGCAACTTACTGTATGGCTCCTGCCGAATTGAAAGAGTTAAGAGCACAATTGCTAGAATTATTGGAAAAGGGCTATTCCATCCTAACTTTTCTCCATGGGGTGCTCTTGTGTTATTTTTGAAGAAGAAAGATGGAAGCCTGAGACTATGTATTGATTATAGGCAATTAAATCAGGTGACTGTCAAGAATAAATAACCTTTGCCCATGATTGATGATTTATTTGACAAACTTCAGCCGACGAGCGCCTTTTCACGGATTGATCTTCGATCTGGTTATTACCAATTGAGGATTAGGGAATCTGATGTGGAGAAGACTGCCTTTAGTATGCGGTATGGTCATTATGAATTTTTGGTTATGTCATTTGGGTTAACCAATGCTCCAGCAGCATTTATGGACTTAATGCATCGTGTGTTTCATCTCTATTTGGACAAATTTGTGGTGATCTTTATGGATGACATTTTGGTCTATTCTGCCTCTGAGGAAGAACATGTTCAGCATCGTTGGGTAGTATTGCAGACTCTGCAAGATCACGAGCTCTATGCAAAATTTAGCAAATGTGAGTTTTGGCTTTGGGAAGTTCATTTTCTAGGCCACGTGATTTCTGGCGATGGAGTTGCAGTTGATCTTGTTAAAATTGAAGCTGTTCTACAATGGTAGAGCCCTAAGACCGTGATAGAGATCAAGAGCTTTCTCGGTCTTGCAGGTTTTTATAGAAGATTCATTCAAGATTTTGCACGGATTGCCGCGCCAATGACTAAGTGGACTCGTAAAGATGTGCCTTTTGTGTGGTCGGATAAGTGTGAACAGAGCTTCAATGAATTGAAAAGGCTGCTCTCCACTTCTCCAGTGCTTGTTTTGCCTTCTGGCTTGGGGGGATTCGTAGTATGTATGGATGCTTCTCGAGTAGGTTTGGGTGTAGTGCTCATGCAACATGGCAAAGTTGTGGCATATGCGTCCCGGCAATTAAAGCAACATGAAGAAAAGTATCTCACTCATGATTTAGAGTTGGCGGTGGTGATTTTTGCTTTGAAAATATGGAGACACTATTTGTATGGCGAGAAATTTGAGATCTTCACTGATCATCAAAGCTTGAAATATGTGTTTTCTCAAAAGGATTTGAATCTTCAGCAGCGCAGGTGGATGGAGTATATGAAAGACTATGATTTTACCTTATCTTATCAACCTGGCAAGATGAATGTGGTGGCTGATGCATTAAGTAGAAAAGTGCAGATAAGTTATTTGTTGATTCGAGAATGGAAGTTGTGGGAACAGTTTCCTTGTGAGACATTCAGATTGAAAATTCTCTGTGATCCAATCATAGCCGTGTTTGCCAATCTAGTGATGACTCCAGTGATTTACCAGCATATTAGGGAGGCACAGTAGGCAGATTTTGAGTTGTCTCGCATTGTGTTAATGCCAGATGTGGAGTTCAGTGATGATTCAGTGGTTATATTCAGAGGTAGACTTTATGTTCCAGCCGATGAATCACTGAGGAATGTTATTTTGCGTGAAGCACATGGATCCCGTTATGTTATTCATCCCAGCACCACGAAAATATATCATAATGTGAAAAGGTAGTTTTGGTGGCCAGGTATGAAAAGGGACGTAGCTAATTTTGTGTCTAAATGTTTAACATGTCAACAGATCAAAGCTGAGCATCAAAGGCCTGGAGGAATGCTTCAACCCTTGGAGATTCCGATGTGGAAGTGGGATCACGTCACTACTGATTTTATTGTGGGTTTACCCCGCACGTCATAAGGTTATGATGGTATCTGGCTGTTAGTTGATCGTCTAACTAAGACATCGAGAATGTTTCCGATTAAAGTGACGTGGAATGTTCAGAAATTGGTAGAGCTGTATGTTGAGAAGATTGTGCCATTGCATGGAATTCTAATATCTATTGTGTCAGATCGTGACCCGCGTTTTACTTCTGGCTTCTGGCAGAGTTTTCAAAAGGTGTTGGCCATATAATTGGCATTTAGTTCAGCATATCATCCTCAATCCGATGGTCAGTCCGAGAGAACTATTCAGACATTAGAAGATATGATGTGATCGTGTTGTCTGGATTGGCAGGGTTCGTGGAGTCAACACTTGCCATTGGTGGAATTCTCTTATAATAACAGTTATCATTCTAGTATTGATATGGCTCCGTATGAAGCTTTGTATGGGTGTCCTTGTCGTACACCGTTGGACTGGTTCGAGACTAGTGACCGACTGTTGACAGGACCGGATATGATTCAACAGTGTGTTGATGTGGTGCGTCTGATCAGGCAAAAGATGTTGACAGCTCAAAGTCGACAGAAAAGTTATGTAGATCGACGTAGAAGACCATTGCAATTTGAGCCTGGAGATTTTGTTTTTGTGAAAATATCTCCGATGAAAGGCGTGATGAGATTTGGGAAGCGTGGAAAGCTTAGTCCCCGATATGTTGGTTCGTTTCCTATCTTGGAACGTGAAGGCCAAGTGGCTTATTGACTTCAGTTGCCATCGACGATGCAAGTAATCCACGATGTGTTTCATGTTTCTCAGTTAAGAAAGTATGTTCCTGATACATCTCACGTGTTAGATGATTCGATGTGGCTTGATGTGACAGCGGATCTATCCACGCTAGAGTTTTCGATACGGATTGATGATCGTCGTGAACAACGACTGAGGAAGAAGGTAATCCCTCTGGTAAAGGTAGTATGGCAGCGTCACTAGGGTAATGAAGCTACTTGGGAACGTGAGGACGACATGCGTCAACTGTTTCCATTTTTATTTGAGTAAGGTATATTGTTCCTCCAGTTCTCTCCTTGTGTTTCCTTTTAAATTTCGAGGGCGAAATTTCTATTAGAAGGGAGGGACTGTAAGACCCGGTAGTTAATGGATTCTTAGCGGATCCTTATCGATATTGAAGTGTGAAAAGATTCATGAAATTAGAGCTTTTTAATGGGCTTAATGGGCCTCGTTAAGTGGGTTTATTCAATTATATAAGCTTTTAGAAATGAAATAAGGCATATATGCAATTTTGCTTATTTTAAGGCCTTATTATAATTTAAAGTTTTAAAACAAAAAAAGTAATATATCAAATGTTCTTTTGTGAACCCACGAGGGTTCTCTCTCTCCCCCTCACCCTATCTTTCTTTCTACGCATGTCCCCTCTCCCTCTCTCTCGTTCTCGGCGGTGTGACCACCCCGGGATCTTGCAGGGATTGCAGGTGGTGGCGTTGGCGAGCCCGGGGCGTGAGAGGTGCGGTGGTGTCGCCGTGGAGGTGGCCGTGGAACGGGGAAGTAGGAAACCCACATGTGGAGCACGGCGTCCTCCGCATAGAACGGGCGTGGAACGGTGTTTTTGGCTTAAACTAAGTAGGGGGATGACTTCCTTGCTTCGTTAGGATTGATTTCCTATCCTTTGGCATGCTAATAGGATGGCCATATGCATGAAAATCGTCATTTATGTTTTCAAAGCATGAACATTGATATTTATGTTTTAATCCATCCATGGCCATTGTTTTTATGTTTTTGGGCATATAAATGTTATGGAATGGGTGTGGGATAGTGCAAGGCAGGTTTAAAACTATTTTCCCATTGATTTGGATCGATTGGGAGGGGTTTCAAATGCATTACCCACGGATTGGGTCCTCTGGACGGCTTGCGATCGTTCCAGGGACCGTTTTCATCACGGCGTAAGGCGGTGGACCTTAGCGGTCCTAGCCTAGATCATTTTTAGACCTTGGCGGTCCTTCGACCGACCGTTTGTATACCTTGGCGGGATAGGGGATGACCGCTAAGCCCCTTTGACCAGGTGAGGCGGTGTAAGCCTAGCGGGTATTGACCAGACCATTTCTGGTCACATGGCGATCAATCGACCGACCGTTTCCTGTTCAAGGTTTTATTTTATTCAAAATATGAAATGTTCGTGGCCTGGCGGTCATGAAGAAGAACGCATGGGTAAGCTTGGCGGTCAGTCGTTTGACCATTTCCCAGCTCCTGGCAGGCCTGTTGTAGACCGTTTAGCCCTGCAATGTATGAATTTAATTCTGTTCAGTTGCCTCTAGCTAGCTTAAAAATTCTATTGGCACATTTTTAGATCCCAATAGAATTATTTTCTCTTTCCTTGTGATGGAACCACTAGTCGTAGCCCGACAACCTTTAGTGTCGGCCCACCTGGGAGAGGTGGCGGGGTAGTCCCAGTATACGATTTTTAAGCTGGTTTCCATGGGCCCCCTTACTTGGCAGTAGCGTCCTACTGGGGGAGAAAACTAGCTAGAGACATGGCTCAAGGTGTAATGCCCCAAAAATTTTATAGAATATTTATTAAGTATTTAAAACTTTTTTGAGAATTTATAAGAATTTTTAAAGACCAAAATAGATAATAAACGAATTTCTGGGATCCATAAAATCATTATTAAGGCCCAAGTGTGATAAATAATTGACCTAGCCTATTTAAAATAAGCCCAAAGGACTTAAGGACCAAGCCCATAAAGTTTGGCCCATATTCTAGAAGGTTAATTAGCTTATTCACGGAATATAAGGGATAAATACCCTTATTTAAGATAGTTAAATGGATAAGTGAGTAAAAGAATTTGAATTAAATTCAAAATCGGCGCCCAATGATAATGGCGGTCTATCGTAAAACCGTTATATGGAGATTGACGGTCCAGTCTTAGACCGCTACATTCTGTCAGTTCCCTAAGTTGAAGAAAGAGCAAAAAGATTAGATTTTTAACATTTATCTTCCAAGAGATCGAGATGGGAGGACTAGTAAACATCTTAAGGACTCTAAGAAGTTGAAATAGTACCAACTAAGGACTCTAGAAATGATCTAATCCACGAAACCCTAGTCAAACCCTATAAATAGGCTTTAGGTTTCACATGCGCAACCCTTACATTTGGCTCGCGTGAAACTAAGGTAAGGAGGTATTATTTCAGGTAGGTTCTTTTGAGGTTTTTATTCCTAATACTAAGGACTAACTTGTCTCAAAATTTCATGCTAGGAGATAAACCCATCAGGAAGATAGAAGCCCCCAAAGTTGCTGGTTCCACATCAACAACTCAAGAAACTGTGCAACGGTGTGGTGAAGATCAGGAAATTAGGGATGCAGAACGAGGTATTTAGCATTAGTGCCTTTAGAACTTTTTGTTCCCCTTAGTATCTTCTTCTTACCCTCCAAATTTCACGTCCTTAGGTCAAGTAGATCAAGAAATATCTGGGCGTGAAGTTACTGATTTATCACAGGAAGTGCAAAACTAGGGTTGACTTCCAGTCCGAAATTCAAAGTCTAGAGGTGTTACCAGAGGTAGGTCATCTCATGAACGGCTAAAATATCATTCTAGGATTAAAAGTCCTCTTATTGCACTTGATTTCATGTATTGTGTACGGAGAATTTCATGTTTAATAGGATCTATACATCCATGCATCTTTCTTAGCCCTAAATGAACTAAATTAATTCTCTTTGACATAATACATGAATCATATGCATATTATTAGCCTAATCTTCATTTTATCATGATAGAGAAGTTAATATATGTTGATTTCCAGATATGATGTATTTTGAACATTAGTTCTTCTTATTTAATTTACTGTCAGATGTGCTCTAGCGGCCTAATATTCGATCGCCAACCCTGTGCAAAGGCCCTACGATAAACCGCTAGTCAAGTTTTTATGAAACCTCTGGCGGATCAGAAATTGACCGTTAAAGTCCCTTTGGCGGCCTCACGATAAACCGCCAACGCTTGTAACGGCTCTAATATAAACCACCAATGTTCTGATTTCTGTCAACCCGAGACTGAATCAAGAGCAGTCCGTCTAGCTTATAAATAAGCCTAGCTAACTATATACCAACATGTTTTATTGTTATTTCACTACTCCAAGTTTTAATTACTGATTCATAACAGTGATTTCATGTTCTGTATTGTACTCAGGATTATTTTTAACATAAGTTAATTTCTTGCCAAAGTCATATACTTTTGTATTAAATACATATTTCTAAAGTTAGATGATTCATGGTTTACCTTGATCGCTTTTTTAATGATCTCTTCCTCATCTATAGAGTCAATTTCATAAGTTCATGGCATATATCCCGGTATATGACCATTAGTTACATTTATGCACATTAAGCACACAATCTTGGACTTGATAACCTCTCATTTGGATATTCCTTCCAACGGACTAGGAAATCTTATTTCAAGGCCTCCCTAATTCTCCGTGAGCCTGGGATTCCCATCAATATGTCGAGTTTGTTGTACCATTAAAACCCATTGTCTAGAAAGCACTTATACCGGTGTTTTATGTTTCTGGAACTTAGCGGCCTAATTGTTGACCACCAGAGTCTGCTAGCGGGCCTTTACTAGACCGCTAAAGGATCCTTGACGGTTCTTTATTTGACCGCTAACTACTCCATATAATCTTTTTTAAATATCGAATAGTCTTGTCCTTAATGGTCCAAAACTATACCGCTTTATTCAAGAAAGTGCCCAGTAAACAACCGCTATTTCCTTGAGTACAGTTGATCCAAAGTTTGACCCAAGGGTTAATATTCTTATGATCCTAGATAATCCAATTGATTATCTAGAACCTGTCACATTATTCCCAAAATGCCTAAGTTACCACAATGTGCACATCAATCTCAAATGCTCATAGTTATGCAATGGAGAATTAATGCTCATGGCCCTCAACTTCAAATTATTAGATAAAATTATCAAATTAATCAATTTACGTGAAAGCTCTAATTTAAATGCGGAGTTGAGGTTAATTATGAAATATGTATAATTACCTAATTATATGCACATAAAATGGTGTTTATGCGATGTATTATCATAAGAAATGGAGACTTATCACACCCCCTAACTTGAACATTGCTAGTTCCTTAGCAATGTAAACAATTATAAAATTAGGACTAGCAAACACTCATGTGTCACAGATCATGGCAAGAACATTACGCATAATGATTTAGACTTTGGAATTTTACAAGTTCAAGTAGAATGCATTTGGTATAAATTTCATCAGTCCATGTGTTTAGACCTTTCCTCAGGATACACTCAAAATGAAATATCTCTTTGTGTATGAGTGATATAACTTGACTAGTGACTTCAAAACAATCTAGATGAATGAGTCTTCTACCTTTCACTTAAAGATGATTTTCAATTCTGCCCACCTCTTGAATTGAGCTTCTCGAATTACAGGTAGCTTCACTCTGCCAGTTTATACTTTTTTTTTCTTTTTTTTTTTTTGACACACGGTGCTGCACATCCCTTCACCGTTTGACGCGAACCTCAACTCTTACCTTAGGAGAAGCAGGCCCGGTTACTAAGTTCAGGGGCATTTTCCATGTGTATTTTTTTTTGGCAGGTAGCTTTTTCCTCACGATTATGTTCAACGAATGGGCATAATATTCATCACCACCTAAGTGTGAAGTAAAATTCCCATCATCCTAATGTTTGTCATCCACCGATCTTGTTATTGTGCAATTGTGTGCAAGTTCAATAGAATTTTCAGGTGTATTCTGAGGAAAAGGCTAAAGACATAACCAATTAATTCATCCCTTTAATTTGCAACTTTCACATGTAAGACTCTAAGTCCTATCATTCTAAGAAAAGTTTCTCATCATGAAATATGAACATGAAACACGTGTTATAGGTGTGATGAAAGGTTGCAATTATTTTGAGGAAATTCGAGCTCAAGCTACCCGCCAACTTAGGTGACATTGTCCCTAATGGCATGAGTAAGATATAGAAATGAAATAAAGTCATAAAAAGTAGAGGGAATGATAGATACGACCTGAGAGAGAGATGTCATCATCAAAGAAATATTGCTCCATGCTTCATGCTCCTTAGATAAAAGAAGAAAATCAATCAAAATTTTTTTTTTTTGAAAAGAGACAGGATAATTGGGTTGCCTCCCAAGAAGCGCTAAGTTTAACGTCTTCAGCCAGACACAATATAGCTCACAATGGGTCACTCAGCCTGAGAGAGTCCTCCTGCAGCATTGGAAGATTTTCAATGTAAGGTTTCAAACGTTGACCATTGACAGTGAAAGTTTGACCAGTTTTAGGATCAAGAATTGTTACTGCACCATGGTCAAATATTTTAATTACCACATATGGTCCATCCCATCGAGATTTCAATTTACCGGGGAATAATCGTAGCCTAGAGTTAAAAAGCCAGACCTTTTGGTTGATTTGAAAAGTTTTACGTGAAATGTGTTTATCATGGAATGCTTTTCTCTAGGCTTTATAAATCCTAGAGTTCTCATAGGCTTCATTGCGAAGTTCCTCTAACTCATTCAGTTGAAGGGCTCTATGGGAACTAGCTTGTGCTAAATCAAGATTGAATTGTTTGATTGCCCAATAGGCCCTATGTTCCAATTCGACTGGTAAATGACATGGCTTTCCAAAAATAAGCCTATAAGGGGACATGCCAATGGGAGTTTTGTAGGCGGTCCGATAGGCCCATAAAGCATCATCTAATCTTTCTGACCAATCTTTCCTATCGGGTCGGACAGACTTTTGCAAAATGTTCTTGATCTCCCTATTAGAAACCTCCACCTGGCCACTAGTCTGGGGATGATAGGGGGTAGCAATCTTATGTGTTATCCCATACTTCCGAAGCAAAGCCTGGAATTGAGAATGGATGAAATGTGAACCCCCATCACTAATGATAGCCCTGGGACACCCAAATCGAGAGAAAATGTTCTTGCGAATAAATTTCATGACAATTTTGTGATCATTAGTCCTTGTGGCTATAGCTTCTATCCACTTAGACACGTAATCCACCGCCACCAAAATGTACTCATGTCCAAAAGATGATGGAAACGGTCCCATGAAGTCAATTCCCCATACATCAAAAATTTCCACAACTAGGATAGGGTTTAAAGGCATCATGTCCCTACGTGACATGTTTCCCATAGCCTGACAGCGCTCACAAGATTTGCAAAATTCGAATGCATCTTTGAATACTGTGGGCCAGTAGAACCCACTCTGCAAAACTTTGGCTGCCGTTTTCTTACTTGAAAAATGCCCCCCACAAGCTAAGGTGTGGCAAAATGTCAGAATGCTTTGTTGCTCACCTTCAGGGACACACCTCCGAATGATTTGGTCTGGTCCTAAATGGAATAGCTCAGGGTCTTCCCAAAAGAAGTATTTGAGCTTAGCAAAGAAGCGGTCTTTTTCTTGTTTGGACCAACCTTCAGGAATTTTTTTCACGGCCAAGTAATTGACAATGTGTGCATACCATGGGGGTGGAATGTGAGATACACTAAGGAGGTGTTCATCTGGAAATGAGTCATGTAAGGGTGTGGTGTCTGATGTGATAATTCGGGACAAGTGATCTGCAACAACATTTTCACTTCCTTTTTTATCCTAAATTTCTAAATCAAATTCTTGTAATAAAAGGATCCATCTAATCAACCTTGGTTTGACATCTTTTTTAGACAGCAGGTGTCTGAGAGCTGAGTGGTCAGAGAACACAATGACTTTGGCCCCTAGCAGATAGGACCGAAACTTTTCAAGGGTAAAGACAACAGCAAGTAACTCCTTTTCTGTTGTGGTGTACCTAAGTTGGGCATCAGCGAGTGTGCGACTCGCATAGTAAATCACCACAGGCTTTTTGTCTACCCTTTGCCCCAAAACAGCACCTAAAGCATAATCCGAGGCATCACACATAATTTCAAAAGGTAATGACCAATTAGGAGTTTGCAAGATTGGGGCATTGGTCAATGACATTTTCAATGATTCAAAAGCCTCAAGACATGGTTGGTCAAGATGGAATGGGACTTCCTTAGCCAGCAGATTAGTGAGAGGTCTAGCAACTTTGGAGAAATCTTGAATAAACCGGCGATAGAAGCCGGCATGACCTAAAAAGGAACAGATTTGTTTCACTGAGATGGGTGGTGGTAGTTTGGCAATAAGCTCAACCTTGGATTTATCCACCTCAATCCCTCTTGCTGACACTATATGTCCCAGAACGATGCCCTCTTTAACCATGAAATGACTCTTTTCCCAACTGAGGACAAGATTAGTGTCTATGCATCTCTTCATGACTTTAGCTAAGTGGTCTAGACAAGAATCAAATGTGTCCCCAAAAATGGAGAAATCGTCCATGCAAATCTCTAAAAAGTTACACACCATGTCAGAAAAAATAGCTAACATGCATCTTTGAAATGTGGCGGGAGCATTACATAGTCCAAAGGGCATTCTTCGAAAAGCAAAGGTTCCGTAGGGACATGTAAATGTAGTGTTTTCCTGATCCTCTGGGTAGATAGCCACCTGATTGTATCCAGAATACCCATCCAGAAAATAGAAGTATTTTTGCCCTGCTAATTTTTCCAAAATTTGGTCAATGAATGGGAGGGGAAAATGGTCCTTCTTTGTCATGGAGTTGAGCTTCCTATAATCAATGCAGACCCTCCATCCCATGGTCAACCTAGTAGGTATCAACTCCTCTTGATCATTGGTGATCACAGTCAGTCCTGATTTCTTTGGGACTATTTGTGTTGGACTGACTCACTGACTATCAGAAATTGGGTAGATGATTCCGGCATCTAACCACTTGACCACCTCATTTTTTACCACCTCCTTCATGTGTGGATTTAATCTCCTCTGCATGTCTCTACTCGGTTTTGCATTCTCCTCCATATAAATATGGTGCTGACAAATAGATGGACTAATCCCTTTAAGATCAGCGACAGACCAACCTATAGCCCCTTTATGAGATTTAAGGACCTCAACTAGTTTTTCCTCACGGTTAGGTTCAAGGTCGCTTGCTATGATGACTAGCAAGTTTTGGTCTGGACCTAGGAATGCATACTTAAGGGAGGCCGGCAATGGTTTTAATTCAACCTGAGTAGGGAATTGCAAAGATGGCAGAGCTGGTTCAGATTTAAGTTGAGGTAAGGGTTCAACTGGGGGCCACGTCCTAAGTTGAGTTGACAGGATGTCAACTTCTTCTCTCATTCTGATCCTACTGTCCCCTTCAATCTTCAATAACTCCTCAATGGTATCAACAGCATAGCAATCTCCTTTTTGATCATGAAATTTGGATGCCTTGAAAATATTGATGCTGACTTTCTGGTCCCCAAAAGATATGTCCATAACTCCTGAAGCACAATCTATATTAGCCCTAGCCGTGGCTAAAAATGGTCTACCCAAAATGATAGGAGTATGCTTGATTTCTTGGGGAGAAACCATGTCCAAAATAAGAAAGTCGGTAGGGAAGTAGCACTCATTCACTTTAACAATGACATCCTCAATAAGGCCCTTTGGAGTCTTTATTGATCTATCGGCGAGCTGGAGAATAATGGGTGTAGGCTTGAGCTCACCGATGTCAAACTGCTCATAGATTGAGGTGGGAAGTAAATTCACACTGGCTCCTAAATCAAGGAGAGCCTTTTCAAAGGTCACACCCCCAATATTACAAGAGATAAGGGGCGCTCCAGGGTCCTTTAACTTCGTTGGAAGTTGGTTGAGGACTACGGCACTAACGTTCTTAGGAAGCCGAACCTTTTCCGGGGTCACTCGTGGCTCCCGCCTAGGAGTGCACATTTCCTTCAAGAATCTAGCATAGGCTGGGACATGTTTAATGGCATCGAGGAGAGGGATGTTGATGTGTACTTGTTTGAAGAGCTCCATCATCTCCTCATTGTGGGCCGGTTGTTTCTTCTTGGGCTTTAAGGCATTGGGAAATGGCACTGTAGGTTGGTAAGTGCTAGGCCCTTCATCTAGTTTTCGCTTTCCCTTGACATCCTTTTCCTGGTTGGATTCCTCTTCACTATCAGAAGATATATCTGGGGCTTGGATCAATGAAGTAGAAGTAGACTCCTGGGGATCTTGGAGGACTTTACCACTTCTTAAGGCTGAAATTGCTTTTGCATTTTCGAGTTGTGGGCCTTTTTGTGGTACTTGGCCTGATGGGTGCTGAAGGAGTGGAGGAATTGACTGGTTCATGGGGAAGTTTGGTTGTGGGAAGCCTGGGGGATTATTTCGTGGGTTGGCAATGGGCTGACTTGGCAGTTGGCCCACTTCCCTTCTCATGGTGGCTTCAGCCAATTGGCCTAATTGGGTTTCCAACTTAGAGATAGTTTGCTGGTGGGCTTGAAGGGTCTGTTGGAAAGATTGACTTTGGGCTTGAATGGTTTGTTGGAAGGATTGATTTTGGGCCAGAATTAGTTGTTGTAACTGATGGAATCGATCATCAGTTTGGGAGTCCTGGTGGTGATGTAAAGGAGGTTGATAGGTTTGTTGAGAACTGGAAGACTGCCCGTAATTGAGCTGAGGAGGTTGGTATGGGGCCTGACCCTGGTTGCATCGGGGAAGTGGTTGTTGGGCTTGCGGTCCTCGACCATAAACATTTCCTTGAACTGGTGGTTGAGCTTGGAATTGGTGTTGGATTGGTGGTTTGTAAGCTTGAGATGCGGAGGAGATGGTGGGTTGATTAGGAGCTTGTTGATTTCTCTAATTGAAGTTGGGGTGATTTCTCCAGCCCGGATTATAGGTGTTAGAAAATGGGTCATAGTTAGGCTTAGAGAACCCCTGGGCTGCTTGGACTTGCTCCTGTATAAAAGGTGGTAACTGGGCTGCTGTTGGGCAATCGGACACATGATGGTCCGGGCTAGCACATAAAGCACACACCTCATGGTGTGTTGGGTCCGAGTATGAGTTGGACGTAGGTAAGATAGTGGTTTTTTGTTTGTTTTGAGCCAGGAGCTGGTCTAACTTGTGGGCTAGCATATCAACATGTTCTAGCTTTTGGGCCATGATGTCCACCTTGTCCAATTTTTGATGGATGAAATTTACATCCACCCTAGCTTTAGGTTCCACCCGATACATCCCAGCCCGTTTAGAGGGCCCAATGGTTCTCTCATATGAGGATAAGGAAGCATGGTTGATTGAATTCTCACTCAACATTTCAAATAAGGCATAGGCCTCATCCTCACTCTTGCTCATAAAGGCCCCACCACATGATGCATCCACAATCTGCCTAACTTGATCATCTAGGCCCTCATAGAAAGCTTGCACTATTTGCCATTTGGAGAGCCCATGATGTGGGCATTTTCTGAGGAGTTCCTTTAATCTCTCCCATGATTCATGTATTTGTTCATTTGGGAGTTGCGCGAATCCTGTGATTGCACGTCTCATGGTGTTGGTTCTACTGATGGGGTAAAACTTCTTAAGTAACTCATGCTGCATATCTGCCCATGTGCCAATAGGTTTCCCTAAGGTCCCTAGCCAGTATTTGGCTTTGTCCTTAAGTGAGAAAGAGAATAAGGTCAAGCGGAGAGCATCATCTATGAAATTTTGAATTTTCACAGTGGAACAAATTTATAGAAATTCATCCAGATGTTTATAGGGATCTTCATTGGTCTTCCCATAAAAGGATGGGAGCATCTGAATGGTGCTAGATTTGATCTCATAGTGTAAAGCAGGGACATTAGGCAGTTGGATACAAGTGGATGGCTGATAATTCGAAGGAATGATATATTCCTTCATCTGTTTGGGCACCCCTAATTGGTGTTGTTCAGCCATAGGTTGGGTTTGATTTTGAGCCGGATTAAAAATGAATCGCTCAATCTCACTAATGGGCTCAACTAAGTCACGATGTTGAGATCTTCTCCCTTGCATAAACCAAGGTTAAAGATGAGAGATGGGGAATTTTTTTTTTTGATGATTTTTATTTTATTTTATTTATTTTATTTTTTTTTACTCAAACTAAGACGAAGAGAGAGAAGTTGATATTTTTTATTTTTATTTTTATTTTTATTTTTATTATTTTTTTATACAAACACAAACAAGTTGTCACACAAATTACTTAATGCCCTAGATGTGACCTAGACTTACAAATTGGGTTTCACAAAATAGTTAACGTGTAATTTAAGTTCACCCTCAATATTTCCACCAGCCAGGTAAGGGGTGGGGTAGTGGGAGGTTCCCCCTACTTTCGTAGGGACCTAATTATGCCAAACCACTAGCCCGCTTAAGGCATTTGCCGTCCGACCGTCTTGCCTTAGGTACCGATTTTCATAAGAGACTAAGCTCAAATAACATAAGAACCACAGTGTGAACTTAGGGCCAAAATCTACTGAATTTTATTTGAGGTCTAGGTGATGCAAAGATGTAAGAGAATTATGATTTGTGGGCCAAGGAAGGGTGATGAAATCCCCACCTTATCTTGCTTATGGGTGTTGCCCTTAAGATATTTTGAAATGATATGCAACAAAGCAAGTTCAAACGAGGGGTTCTATGCAAGCATGAAAATGAATGAGCATGCTTTTGGAAAAGTTAGAGTACTCACCTTGCCTCCCGCAATCTTTAACAATGTAATTAACAACAATTAGACAATAACGAAAAAGAGCTTCTATCCTAAATGATGCATGACTTAGAACATGAAAGTGTGATTTCTACTCTTGCAATGAAGATTTTTATTGAAGTTCACATGATATTTTTTTTATATTTTTATTTAGTGAACCTATCTAACCACACGATATAAAATGTAGAGAAATGAAATTAAAATGAAGGAGGAAAAGTTTGGATACTTACTTGAAAAACATTCCCCCGTTCTTTTTTTTTTTCAAAATGAATGACAAAAAGACTAAGGAAAAGGTGGAGACTTACCTCTGAATTTTTTTTGAATTTTCAAGTTGCTTCTTTTTTTTTTCTTTTTTTCCTGTAAAAATAAGAAAAGAGAACTTTATTAGTACACTATATACATAAGGAAAACAAAGTTCTTAAGTCAAAAATCACAATTCCTCTCCGACAACGGCGCCAAAAATTGATAACGCGAAAGTTCGTCGTTTAAAACACGCGTATCAATCTTAAAAATTCCAACTCGCACTAGATAATATGGTGGCGAGAAGGGTCGAATCCACAGGGAAGAAGAGATTTTTAAAGTTAAAAACCTTGTAACCTTTTAGAAAAACACTTGTGATTTTTACTTTGCTTGAAGAAAATAGTGAAATGAAAAACAAACTAAACACTTAATTAAAAACACCTATGATTATGCACCTATGCTATAGAAATTAATTGCATGAAGTGAAAAGAAGAGATAGAAGAAGGGAGTAGAGATGGAAGAAGATCAAGAACTAGATCAAAAGAACAACTCTCTTCATTAACTTAAAAGAAAAGGTACATGAAGTGCAAAGCAAGCTTACAACAAAGAGGTGACAAGATTACAATGAAGTAACATAACATAAAAGCAATGACAAAAAGAGGGGCCTGAGATGTGAAGATAGTAGTAGTAATGGTGATGACACCATCGTCTCCTCCTTGCCGAGCCTTGGAGAGGATCGCTCCGCCTTGAAAGAGATCGCCGTGTACACCGGGAGGAAGTCGCCTTTGTCGTTGAAGCTGCATTTGGAGGGTGAATAACTTTGAACCCAAGAGGAATTAGGGGATGCCCAAGAAGAAGAAGTTGAAGAGGGGGAAGAGAGGAAAAACTTTAATGAAGAACTCAGAGAGAAAAGAAGAGAAGAAGGGCTTCAAAATGTAGACATAACCGAAGCTAGCACCTCGGATGAACAGTAAAAACACAGGACAGCAAGTTGAAAAATGAGAAATATCTTCAAAACAAGAAAGAATTAGAAGATGGTGTGAACTGAGAAGTTGTAGAACACATAAAAACCAAGAACTTTCATGAAGACAGTAAGAGCAGAAAATGAATAGAAGAGGGAGAAATAAGGGGAAGAACAGAGAAAAATATTGGGTCGCAGATGAACAGGACATCACAATAAAAAACATAAAATATCTTGACAACCAGAAGGAATTAGAAGATGAGCAAGAAAAAGAAATTGTAGAAAACTTAAAAATGAAGAACTTTTATGAAGAACACAAAAGGAGAAAATGAACTTACATGGGAGAAACCGGAGGCCTAAGGTTGGGAGAGAAAGAGAGAGAGTGAAAGATTGCTCAAAGAAAAGACTCCCTTTCTCCTCCTTGTCATGGGCTATTTATAGGAAAAGTTAGGTAGATGGAGGGTGGAGATTGTATCAAAAGGAGATGGATGGCTGAGATTCAAATGAAATATGATGCATGGGGAAGAGGAAAAGTAGGTGGGCACCCCCTTTCTTGGACTTTAGGCACCCCATTTCCCAAGGCTCATCATGTCTCTCCTTTATTTCAAACTTTGAATGTCCTTTTCCTCCTTTTCAAACTTAAACTTTAGATTCTTCCTTTTCAAACTTTGAATTCAAAATTTTGAACATTCCTTTCCCTCCAACTAAAATATTTTGAATTCTTTATTTGACTTGGTCAAAATGGTGATGACCCTTTTGTCCCCAGCTTCTTTTGTAATTACCTTCGGTGTCCTACACATACACAATTACACTTTAGTCCATAAAAATTACCATAATGTGCACATCAATCTCAAATGCTCATAGTTATGCAATGGAGAATTAATGCTCATGGCCCTCAACTTCAAATTATTAGATAAAATTATCAAATTAATCAATTTACGTGAAAGCTCTAATTTAAATGCGGAGTTGAGGTTAATTATGAAATATGTATAATTACCTAATTATATGCACATAAAATGGTGTTTATGCGATGTATTATCATAAGAAATGGAGACTTATCAGGTATGATGAACACTGGCGTCGCATTGCGCCGGGAGTACTTTTTTTATAGACGAGTGAATACCATGAGGCTCTACATGAAATTATTACATTCTTGATTACATGACTTTCTAGTGTATGACCTTCATGGTTATGAAAAGTATATTCTCGATACATGCTAGTACATTCTTGTTACATGAAAGGCCACTATACATTCTGGAATGATTATCTTCTCAACTCTATATAAAATTTCACATCTTCCTAATCATGTCTTGTTACTTGCGTTGTTACTTTTGTTTTATTCACGTATTCATCGAATGCATTTATTCTCCTTCTCTAGAGCTAAAATGCTAATTACCTTTTACAGTTAGGTTGATACAAAGATACCTACTGGGCAAGTGTGCTCATTCCCTATTTTTTCAATCTTTTCAGGATATTCTAGTGGGTCAGATTCAGACTACTCAAGTGACAAGTCCGAGAGTGATTAAAGATCGAGAGAAGACCTAGTGGGGTCATTAGTCCAATTGAGTCTATGTACTTTTCCCTTTATTTGAGTCTAGTAACAAGAGTCAAGTATCAATGTACCTTGAATATTATTTCAATAAAGTGAAGTTTGAGTATATCATCTTGTGCATTACCTTTTATGTGTGAATGTGTTAGCGCTCTGACTATATTGCTCGCTTGAGGCGTACTAGTCGACTGTCCACGTTCCCGAATATCTTCTACTATATCCATATCTCGGGGTGTGACATCCGTCCATAGCACAACCCCTAGAGATCCGGTCTGTTGCGCCAGGGCTTTTTGTCATATCATCGAACCTTTAATTCTCACTTAGGCACGCATATAACCGGGCTCATGACGCCCCACTGGGAAACTGTACTGCCCTCTTGCCATGCCATAAATTCTTGGATTTTTATTTTGATTTTCTTTCTTTCTCATTTGATTTGTCACTATGGCGTCCTTTGGACTTTTGAAAGATATTGCAATTGACACTTGAACTTTGAGAATAAGGTCATAATTGACTGCCCCTATTTGAGACTTCCTCTTGTCGGGGTATGCTTAGGTTGGTCGTTTTTGCCCAGAATATCTCTGCCCTCATATTTCAACCGAATAAAAAAGAGGAAAAGACTTCGTGCCCTCGAGCATGGCCCAAGTAGCAACGGTGTTTATCAAGAGAGACGGCTAAGGATGCCGTGAAGTGTGTGCAATGCCCAGCTAAGGGTTGCCCTTAATGAGCGGGGAGAGAATACCGAACTCCCAGCGCGGGGTTCTTATAGCTAAAGAATGCTACAAAAGCAAGCCTAAAGACTCTTTTTTTACATTGAATTTTTTTTTAAAGCCAAGTCATCAAGTGGGAAGAAGGGAGAGTGCACCCCCATTCCAGAGGAAGGGAATGTTCTCACTCCACCAAATCGCCACTTGATTCTTTATTTTATTGATTTACCAAAAGAATACATTTTCACAGGAGGCCATGCCTCTGAAGTACAATGAGAGAAAGAAAAAGAAGAAAGAACTATACAAGCCTCCTGCGAAAGTTTGGTATGCCAATGGCATCTGCAATAGCATATCCTTTAGCTATTGTTGGCAGCTCCCTAATCGAAGAGAATTCCAAGTTACATCTCACAAGCACGGCATGATTTGCAAGTGCATCTACAAGCTGGTTCCCCTCTCTGTATGAGTGAATAATGGGGCAATGGAAGGAAGAGAGAATTTGTTGCAAAGAGTCCCACCAAGGAAGTAAAGACCATGGGGGATCTCTTTTATTTTTCAGTATCTCAATCAAAACCAAAGAATCTATAAAAATGACTGATATCAGGATATTGTGATGTTGTGCTAGCCGAAGACCATCTAAAAGGGCCCAACCCTCTGCCACCATATTTGATCCAACACCATAATAATATGAGAAACCCAACTTTAATTGCCCATAATGATTTCTGAAATAGCCACCACCCCCAGAGAGACCGGGGTTGCATTTACTTGCACCATCCACATTTAAGAAAAAATTAATGACATGGGCTTTCCAAAGAACAATAATGTATGATGGGTGATAGCTGGTGATTGTTATGCCAAAACCTTGCAGAATTGTCCGATATTCATTACTGGTTCCTTGTTTAAATCTAATCTGGTTCACAATTAGATTTATTTCTGCTAGGATCTGCTCCGGGATCTTTTCAAAGCTTGTTCGATTGCCTTCTTATCTTACATGGCATCTAAATTTCCAGATCTCCCAAACTATCATGACTGTGACCAACAATGATATGAAACCTTTGGGTTTGTTCAGAACTGCCTCATTTATAACTGTTCTCAGCCTGCTACTAATAGTGGAAGCTTCCAAGCAAGAGTTAATAAGCAATGGAGCAAATTTACTCCATAGGAATTTAGCCACATCACTGTTAACGAATAAATGGTTTTCATCATCTATATCATGAGAATTAAGGCAGCAGACACAACTAGAAGCAGTGTTAATTCCACACATTTGAATTTGCCTATCCACAGGGACAGCATGTTTCAATATTTTCCAACAGAACAAGGAAGCCCGTGGGGGAAATCTTGGACTCCAAATTTTACTGATCATTACACCAGAACTTGATGTCTGCTCTTTGATAAAGCTGTAAGTAGATTTGATACTAAATTTACCTGAATTAGTGAGAGACCAAACTGGTATATCCTCCCCATTCTGAATGGAAAAGCTCTGTATTTCACCCCTCAGTGGCTGGTCTTCCAAGTGTTGCCAGACTGGATGTTGAAAATTTGCCATGGCATCTTGAACAATACAGTCTTCAGTAAGAGGAGAATTCTGTATATTAAGAGTATCAACCAGAGACTTGTTTTTATACCAATTGTCTTTCAAAAAATTAGTGGAAGCACCATCAAAAACAATCATACGGGAGCTGGCCAAGAGGATAGATCGAGCTTTCTCAAAGTCCTTTGCTTTATGCCAACAGGAAATGGAGTTTTGCAATCTGATATGTGGAGACCATGATAATACTTGCTTCTCACAAACTTGGCCCAAAGAGAATTACTGTGTGCTGAAAGCCATAGTTGTTTGACATAGAAACACAATTGAGTATCTGATTGGCTTCGAATGCCTAGTCCACCTTCGGAGAAAGGACATCACAATTTATCCCAAGATACCCAATGCTTCCTGTGGGCTATTTTAAAGCCCTGCCAAAAAAAATTAGAGCAAATATTCCCAATTTGTTTGAGTAGAGTGTAAGGGATGGAAGCTGCATTGGAACTATACATGGGAATGGAAGCTAAAACCGAACGGATGAGAACAAGTCTCCCTGCCTGGGACAGTAATTTACTTTGCCAACCAGAAAGCTTGGCATTTACTTTGTCCAACAAATATTTAAAGTGAGGACTTTTAACTCTTCCTTTAAAAAGAGGGATGCCCAAATACTTAATACTACTAGTCTTGTGCTGATAGCCTGTTAATTGACATATTCGGTCAATGGAACTTCGAGGCATCTGTTTAGCTACCATAAAGTAGCTTTTTTGGGCATTGATTTTCTGACCAGAAGACAATTCATACCTCTTCAAGAACTTCAGTAAGTGATTGAGCGAGGATAATCCACCATTCATAAAAATGATGGAATCATCCACGTAAAGAATGTGTGAAATGTGTTGGACACCTCGAGGGAGATGGTAAAAATTGCACTGTCCATTGGAAAACAAGTAGCTGAGGCCCCTGCTCAAGACTTCTTCAGCAAGAATGAATAAGGCAAGGGCTAAGGGATCCCCCTGTCGAACCCCTCTTGAAGACTTGAAGTAGCCACGAATGTGACCATTGAGGGAAATAGAAAACCAACAGTTTACAAGCATTTGGGCAATTAATGAAACAAACCTATTGGAGAATCCAAATCTTTTCAACACCATGAAGAGGAAACCCCACTCTATTCGGTCATAGGCTTTAGCCATATCAAGTTTGAGAAGCATATTATGTCCTCTGACTGGTCTATCTATCTCCATAAACATTTCCTTGGCCAGCAGAAAATTATCAGTAATTTGTCTTCCACTGATGAAACCACTTTGTTCATTTGATATAATGAGGGGCAAAATATGTCTCAGCCGGTCACAGATGACTTTGGAAACTATTTTATATGTAAAATTGCATAAGATAATTGGTCTGAACTGAGCAAAAACTTAAGATAAAGACCTAGAACACCATTCTTAATCAAGTTAAGAAGCACTTCTTGTTGAAACCGTGCGTAAATAAGGTGACGAAAATACATGAGAATGCATATTTACGCACAAACGTTACCTTGCGACCTTTGACATAGAAGCAGCTGCCGGAGGTGATTTTGATAAATATGGGATTTACAGTCCTCTTTTGGCAGATAAGAAAGGATAGCAAAGAGTTGAAGTGGCTTAACAAGAAGGGAGCGGTGTCTAGACCAGACGCAGACGAATGGAGAGAAAAAGGAAGAGAGGTAAGGGCTATAACTCCCTCACTAAGGTGCAGAGACCCTGATCACATTGAATTGTCTACAGAAGGAGTGGAAAATCAAGATGAGGAATGAGGACTAAAGCCTCGGAAATAGTGAAAGAAAGGGCAGATGCCCAAAGCAATGGATATGGATGAAGTCGGGTCGGATCCGGAATCGGGAGGAATCAAGAGGAGAAATTGATAAATCGAGAGAGGTGGGTCCGAAGGCAGGGGGAAAGAATCATGGTGAGAAGAATCTGGAGGTTACAGAGGAGGAGAATACCAAGGGACGCGATGCCCTGGTGAGAGGTATGGAAAAGGTGATTTAATAGGAAGAAAAGAACAAAGGACGCGATGACCCAGAGGAGTAGAAGAATGAATCGAAGGAAAGGAAGAAGGTCCGGAGGGAAATCCGGAGGTTCCGGAGGAATAGAATAAGGAGGGACGTGATGCCCATGGAGAGGAGGAAAATCAGGTTGGTCCGGGAGAAGAGAATAGGGAAGGGCGCAATGCCCGGAGAGGATAAGAGAATGGAAAGGGTCAGGAGGTTCCGGAGGTTCCGGAGGAATAGAGTGTGGAGGGATGTGATGTCCCGTGAGAAGAGGTATGTCTGGAGGTTCCGGAGGAATAAAGTGAGTAAGGGCGCGATGCCCTGGGAGGAGATCCGGAGGTTCCGGAGGAGTGTGAAAATGGGGAAAGAGGGCGCGATGCCCTGAAAGATCCGGAGGTTTCGGAGGACGGGGAAGATACGGGTTCAGAAACCCAGGAAAGAAGGGATGCAAAGAGTTGTGATGCAATGAATGTGAAGGATGCACGGAACGCATGGAATGCAAGGAATGCAACGAATGCAAAGAATGCAAGGGGTGAGAGGATGAGAACTCCCTCCTCTCCCAACGGGCGGCCCATAAGAAGAAAGTAGTGGTGGATGGAATAGAATAAGAAGTGAATAAAGTGGCGGGAGGCTTCTTAGCAAAAGAAGGTCCGCCCCTCCATGGCAAATAATGTGGTTGGCCAGACGGCTCAAAGGATGGAAATAATGCACAAATGCTCTCATTGGTAGCAGAATGTGTTATAGAAATGTAAGAGGAGAACCCCTTTTCCTTGGTAGGAACTCGTACAACGACAGAACAAGGGGTAATGAGAGCTTTACAAGAATGGCGGCCAATGAGTAGGGTGATCTTGATAATGGGATTGGGCCAACATGGCGTCAACTTATAAGAATTCTTCATAGTGAGCATCGTTGGAGAGCTTTCAATAACGCCCGGCATATTGACACGGATCGGCATCCGACAAATGAACTCTTGAATCTTGAATAACATAGCCATAGCCAAATACTTCTTGCCCGGCTCTTGAATATTCTTGGCACAAGTGCTTGTGTTTATACACCCACTCCGAGGGGTGATGGAAGATGAGGTGGGGGCAGTAGGCTCCATAGATGATGGGGGTTTGACGGAGGGCATTGGAGGAAGTGTAAGTGGAGGTTTAAACACGTCGAGCTTCCTCCCTTGCTCGAAAGCAGCCGGGGTTGGCTCGAGTGCAACAAGGGGTGGACCCTGCTCAGGATTAGCCATGGGTTTGGGTAAAGGTTTTAGTGGAGAGATAGACAAAGTTGGATTAGGGTTAATTGGCTTTGGGGTTATGGGGATAGTGGAGGGCCGAGGTGGTGACGATGGAAGGCTAGTTGGTTTGGAACAAGGTATAGCGGGAGGTTCGGCGGAGGATAGTTGTAACGGCCCAAGATCTGGATAGCAGGAAAGGAACCCGATACCATTCGAATCTTGGCTCGCCGCCCACGAGCCGGGGCTCGGAAGGGCTAAAAAGGAGTGTGGAGGTACCAAGAAATATGAAATAAAGTAGGACAATTCAATAATTAACAGAAATAAATAAACAACTACAACAAAGTCCAGTCTAATAGAAAGTACAGTCTAAGGTAGGAAACGTACCAAATGCCGAGTGAACACTCGGCCCGACGAGCTGGCAACTAAGAATCTGCACGCAACGCCCTCGAACCCCAAGGAAGAACCGCCACACCTGAAATGCAGGGGTGAGCCTCCTGTCACTGGCTCAGTAGGGGTCCCACGGAACCCCAACCGAAAATAACGGTGGCACGGAAAGCATCAACTACAGCAAGAACAGCAGTAACAACAGGAACAACAAACCGATGGCCGGTAAAAACCCAGCACTATAGCCACTCCTACCGAAACAGAACTCAACACCCCGATCCCACAGTCGGGGGACCACCAAACAACGAACCACCCTAGTCACGCTACTAGGAAAATGCCATGACACCTCTGTCGTGAAGGCCTGTCCTCACAGACAAAGGCCCACAGAAACCACGCGGTCTAGAAATACAGTCACGACCTCACCGTCGGGAACTCTACGTTGTCTAGGGAGAAGCCCTCGGTGACGCTCATCGGAAACCCTAGACCTTGACTCCGGGAGAACTCCCGAAACTACACACGAAACCACGTCACGTAGACGTAAAGCGGAACTCGACTCACAAGAAAACTCACGTCAGGTGACGGGAGCACTGTCCACCAGAAGCAAAGCCGGATGCATCCACTGACGACTTAGTTCGCGCCTCAAGTGTCTCGCTGCGACACCCCAGGCGGAGACAGAGACACTACAGTAACCAGTACCATGAACAAGGACTAGCTGAGGTCGCGCTCGTCAGCGCGGGTCCAACAGCCTCCAACTAAGTGTGCACACACAGACCATCCGCTCTAGGTCGGGTCCTCTAGCTGGTTTTCCCCTCAGCCGGACTCAGGCTGTAAAGGCGAGGGGCCCTACGATAACCAGCCTAAAAATCATCTCTCTCGGGTAAGCCGCTCCACCACTCCTGGGTGGGTCAGCACACGCATGCCGTAAGAAGGCTACGACCAGTGGGAGGTCACTAAACATGAACATGGAAAGCCACTCACGCACCCATTGCTAGTAACACGGAGTAACAGGTGCCACGACTCCACTAGACTCTGGACAACCCACTAGACCTACTAAATCCAACGGTCTTTGAGTCACAAGACTTGGGGTCAAGACCGTCGTATAAGGATAGCTCCATGCTGTCAATCTGGCCTATCCCTAGGTCTAAAACCATAGTAACACGGTTCCTAAGGTAACCCACAAGCCGCCGGGTTACTCCCTCATCCAAGGGACACGCGGAAACCTCCAGCCCCAGGCTGGTTGATTGGACCCACAGTCCAAGGCCATACACCTGGCTCACGCAGAAACCATCTTCCGGAGAAACCCACGACGTGCGGGGCGACCCCACCTCACTTATACCGATACATGGTGACTCGATCTAACGAAAACACTAAGGCCCGGAACACATGGGGTCAACCGGACCCTCCAATCCATGGGCATGCTAATCGAGGTAACATGGTACCTCCAGACACCCAAAAACACGGACACAGAACCCACGGGGTGTTCGGGACACTCACAAGACCGAAGGTCGACCACTGGGTCACCACCGGGTCGACCGAACACAATGCGAAACGGACGTGACGAACATGAAAAACCGCCTAGAGGTCTACCCCTGGACCGCTAAGCTCCAGGAACTCGCAAACCCCTAGCGGTCACTTCTCAGACCACTAGGTAGAGTGGCGGTCTTTTGCCTGACCGCTAGGCGATGCCTAGCAGTCAGTCGCAAGACCGCTACCCCACCGACCTCTAAACGACCAAATCACGGTCAAACGGTCACCCCTCTGACCGCAAGGCAGAGCCTAGCGGTCCATCGCATGATCGTAAGGCTCGAACCGACATATGGGAGACCCTAGCGGTCCCCTACAAGACCACATGGCCCCCTAGCGGTCACTAGAAGGACCGCTAGGCCGTCCCGAACCTGAAAATGGCGAATCACATAGAAAACTCCATTCCACGCCCCGTTCACGCCCACGTGAAGGGGAAAATAAGGGGAAACTAGTCCCCAACCTCTCTAGCATCGAGAGGACCCATTTAAACCCCAAAAACACAGTCAAAACACTAGATTGAGCTCACACCCCAAAAACATGCATTTTCCCCAAAACGCCCAAATAAGCCCACTCGGCTCACCACGGCCTACAAAACTCATGGGAAATGAAGCACACGAGCTGAAGGTCCATCTCCCTACCTCCACCGAAGATTTGACGCGCCGTGGACCCCGATCCACGAAGAAAATGCCACGAAACCCCGCCGGCATCCCACGCTCACGAACCGGCTTCACCTCGCCACCACGCCTCGATCCTCGCCCCGTCCACGCCGCTCCTAGCCCCACGAGCTTCGCCACCTCTCCCTCGTCCATCTCCGTCGGACGCCCAGAGAGAAAAGAGGGGGAGAGGAGAGAATGCGAGAATGAAGAGAGAGGGAAAGAGTGAGAGAATGAGAGATGGGGAGGGAGAGAAAAAGGGGTTAATATATATAGAAAAACCCAAAAAATTCTAAAAATTCAGAAAAATATAAAAAATTACCTCCACGATCCTCGGGAAGAGCACAACGCGTTGGTCACGTCCCTGAGTCGGAGAACGCAACGGTTCACCCTGCACAGAGTTCCGAAGGCACATCAGGGAAAAATACGCGTAAATCACTAAACTCAATCCGGGACCCACAAAAATGATCCGAAAAATATCTGAAAATTTTGGGGCATTACAGCCCTCCCCCCTTAAAGAAATTTCATCCTCAAAATTCAGGACAAATTCCAAGTCACAGGGGAAGAACACCGAACCAACTGACAATGCTGTTAGAGCCCCAGCACAGAAAACCTCGATTCTCACGAAAGACAGTTCCTGAGGGATGCAGCCAAACCACAGTCGCGAACAACGCCTCGCTCTGCACACCGCACACACATCGGTCATCAAAGCATGCCTACGATAAAAGCGCAAGTCCGACATCACCTCAGTCACAACGAAAACCACTCATGGCACCGCTGCTACCATCTCGCTCACCAAGGAGACCCAGCCCTCGTCACGAGAAATAGCCACTGATCCAACCACGCTCAGCGGACCAACCAAACGTCAGCTTCTCTACCAGCTGACCGCCACAAATTCGTCGGCTCCACGCCAAGGACCACTTCACACTTGGCAAGCCAAACGCCACAACCGCACGGGACCAACTCTGTCAGAACTCAAACTTCTCGCAAATCCCCAGATTCAATCTGGGAAAAAGGCACAGCTCATAATCGGCCACCCAAGGCCTCCTTGACACACGGCTCTCGCAATTCCCGAGCCCCAACAACCAGCATCTTTTGTCTATGAAATACCGAACACTGGTCACCAGACGCTCGTCAACGGGAAACCTTCGATGGCCCAAGAGGCACGATCCAACTCATGACAGGCCATCCGCTGACTTACGCACAGACCAACACAGCATCCAGACCTATCATCATGCCAACTCTACCCTCTCAGGGGAGCATGGCGAAACCACATGACAAGGTCTCTCCTTAGTTCTCATGTCACTCGACTCAGACTTATGGGGAACCCTCCCTTGCTGGTCGCAGACCAGGTACCACCATTCCGACGCCAACGTCTCTTTAGAGACCTCCACACACAGACACCGGCATTGTCTACCATCCTATCTCATCAAATCCTATCTCATCTCAATTACTCCAAGTGGACGCCTGCCAATCCTGGTTCCGCTCTTACCACAGAGCCATGGGACACAACCTGAACAATTCACGGCACACAATTCCCACGCAACCAAGTGCCACTTGCCACCACAGCAACCTGGTCGACGACGCCATGACCGAAGCACATGGGTCCCAAAATAATACACATCTCACCATGGTCGACCACTCAGTCAACTTTACCAGCTGCTCGCAGCCACCAACTGGGACCCATAATCTCTCAGAAATCACTTCTCCAAAACACGATCTCATCCAAAGACACAACCTCCAACACAAGAACAGGGTACTCATGCGGCAACCTCGCCAGCATATTCCCCCAACTCTCCATCCGGCCAATGCCATGAACCATAATATCTCAGGCAACGACATGGCAACAACACGTCTTACATCAAGGAACCAATCCTCTGACGCTCAACACATCCTCAGCAATTCACCCATAGCAACCAACGCTACAATCCGCGCACTCTGATCCACATGCTCAGCCAACCCAGATAATTCAAGATTCGCCATCCTGACAATCCTTTGGAACTCTGCAGGCTCCGATCCTCAACACATCGGGAACCACAACACCAGTCGCAACTCCTTGCGAACACCGTCCAACCAGCACTCATCCTTCCGGAACAGTGCCAACACCCTTACACATCAGGGAACGGGCAACGCTTCTCACACACAGCTACACACTTGCCACAGTGGTCGAGCTAGCCGCTGCCACACGCTCCTCACTTACACCTGCCTCTGACCTCGAAACCAATAACACGCCAAAACGCCAGGCTCAACAATCAACACCTCACCAAAAAGATCCTCCGCTCATCCGAGCACATCTCGACCAGAGCGCCCGCTCTGCCACCCCAAACCACAATCTCAACGCCTCAGAAGCTCGATAAATCTCAAGCTGGAGTGGCCAACCCGATAACATCTCCCTCAGAGCACACTCACGACCACTTAACCACGAAAAATCCTCACCAGCCACCTGACCTCACTGCAAATATCTCGAACGCAGCACCGTAGATCCGCACCTGGCGAAAACCTCTATCCAATGTTGCACCACCGGGGTCACCACCCATCGAAAGAAATATCTCTTATCACATCCCTCGGGCCCCATACCAACACTCCACGAAATAGCAACCACCTTCATAGCGCCAATGTCGCGCACTCAAGCTCTCATGCGAGAAACGAAACAAAAAATAAACACAAAATCCTATGCCAGCTGCCGACTGTACTGGACCTTACGGACTCTGACCACTACAATATCTCGAATTCCCATGTACGTCCACAACCACGCTCTGATACCAACTATAGCGACCCAAGATCCAGATACTGGGAAAGGAACCCGATACCATTCGAATCCTGGCCCACCGCCCACGAGCCGGGGCTCGGAAGGGCTAAAATGAGTGTGGAGGTACAAAGAAATAAGAAATAAAGTAGGATAATTCAAAAATTAACAGAAATAAATAAACAACTACAACCGAGTCCAGTCCAACAGAAAGTACTGTATAAGGTAGGAAACGTACCGAATGCCCAGTGAACACTCGGCCCGACGAGTTGGCTACTAAGAATCTGCACGCAACGCCCTCGAACCCTGAGGAAGAACCACCACACCTGAAACGCAGGGGTGAGCCTCCTGTCACTAGCTCAGTAGGGGTCCCGCGGAACCCCAACCGAAAACAACGGCGGCACGGAAAGCAGCAACTACAGTAAGAACAACAGTAACAACAGGAACAACAAATCGGTGGTCGGTAAAAACCCGACACTACAGCTACTCCTACCGAAACGGAACTCAACACTCCGATCCCACAGTCGGGGGACCACCAAACAACGAACCACCCTAGTCACGCTACTAGGAAAACGCCACGACACCTCTGTCGTGAAGGCCTGTCCTCACAGACAAAGGCCCACCGAAGCCACGTGGTCTGGAAACACAGTCACGACCTCGCCGTTGTGAACTCTACGATGTCTAGGGAGAAGCCCTCGATGGCGCTCACCAGAAAACCTAGACCTCAACTCCGGGAGAACGCCCGAAACTACACACGAAACCACGTCTCGCAGACATGAAGCGGAACTCGACTCACGAGAAAACTCATGTCACATGACGGGAGCACTGGCCACCAGAAGCAAAGCCAGATGCGTCCACTGATGACTTAGTCCGCGCCTCAAGTGTCTCGCTGCGATGCCCCAGGCGGAGACAGAGACACAATAGTAACCAGTACCATGAACAAGGACTAGCTGGGGTCGCGCACGTCAGCGCGGGTCCGACAGCCCCCAACTAAGTGTGCACACACAGACCGTCCGCTCTAGGTCGGGTCCTCTAGCTGGTTTTCCCCCTGCCGGACTCAGGTTGCAAAGGCGAGGGGCCCTACGGTAACCAGCCTAAAAACCGTCTCTCTCGGGTAAGCCGCTCCACCACGCTCGGGTGGGTCGGCACACGCGTGCCGTAAGAAGACTACGACCAGTGGGAGGTCACTAAACGTGAACACGGAAAGCCACTCACGCACCCATTGCGAGTAACACGGAGTAACAGGTGGCATGATGCCACCAGACTCTGGACAGCCCACTAGACCTACTAAATCCAACGGTCTTTGAGTCACAAGACTCGGGGTCAAGACCATCGTACAAGGACAGCTCCACGCCGTCAACCTGCCCTATCCCTAGGTCTAAAACCACGGTAACACGGTTCCCAAGGCAACCCACAAGCCGCCGGGTTACTCCCTCATCCAAGGGACACGCGGGAAACCTCCAGCCCTAGGCTGGTTGATTGGACCCACAGTCCAAGGCCATACACCTGGCTCACGAGGAAATCATCTTTCGAAGAAACCCACGACGTGCGGGGAGACCCCACCTCACTCATACCGATACACGGTGACTCGATCTAACGAAAACACGAAGGCCTGGAACACATGGGGTCACCCGGACCCTCCAATCCATGGGCACGTTAATTGAGATAACACAGTACCTCCGGACACCCAAAAATATGGACACAGAACCCACAGGGTGTCCAGGACACTCACGAGACCAAAGGTCGACCACTGGGTCACAACCAGGTCGATCGGAGACCAACACAATGCAAAACGGACACGGCGAACATGAAAAACCGCCTAGCGGTCTACCCTTGGACCGCTAAGGCCAGCCTAGAGGTCTACACCTGGACCGCTAAGCTCTAGGAACTCGTAAACCTCTAGCGATCACTTCTCGGACCGCTAGGCAGAGTGGCAGTCTTTTGTCTAACCGCTAGGCGATGCCTAGCGGTCAGTCGCAAGACCGCTACCCCACCGACCTCTAATCGACCAAATCACAATCAAACGGTCACCACTCGGACCGTAAGGCAGAGCCTAGCGGTCCAGGTGTAGACTATCGCAAGGCTCGAACTGAAATACGGGAGACCCTAGCGGTCCCCTACAAGATCGCATGGCGCCCTAGAGGTCACTGGAAGGACCGCTAGGCCATCCCGAACCTGAAAATGGCGAATCACACAGAAAACTCCATTCCACGCCCCGTTCATGCCCACGTGAAGGGGAAAACAAGGGGAAACTAGTCCCCAACCTCTCTAGTACCAAGAGGACCCATTTAAACCCCAAAAATACGGTCAAAACACTAGATCGGGCTCACACCCCAAAAACATGAATTTTCCCCAAAATGCCCAAATAAGCCCACTCGGCTCACCACAGCCTACAAAACTCACGGGAAATGAAGCACACGAGCTGAGGGTCCATCTCCCTACCTCCACCGAAGATTTGACGCGCCGTGGACGCCGATCCACGAAGAAAACGCCACGAAACCCCGCCGGCATCCCACGCTCACGAACCGGCTTCACCTCGCCACCACGCCTCGATCCTCGCCCCATCCACACCGCTCCTCGCCCCACGAGCACCGCCACTGCCCTCGTCCATCTCCGTCGGCCGCCCAGAGAGAAAAGAGGGGGAGAGGAGAGAACGTGAGAGAGAAGAGAGAGGGAAAGAGTAAGAGAATGAGAGATGGGGAGAGAGAAAAAGGGGTTAATATATATAGAAAAACTAAAAAAATAGAAAAATATGAAAAATGACCTCCGCGATCCTCGGGAAGAGCACAACGGTTGGTCACGTCCCGGAGTTGGAGAATGCAACGGTTCACCCTGCACAGAGTTCTGAAGGCACATCAGGGAAAAACACGCGTAAACCACTAAACTCAATCCGGGACCCACGAAAATGATCCAAAAAATATCCAAAAAATTCGGGGCATTACAACAGTGGAGTGGAGGTTGATGAAGGTATAATTGGTGGTGTAGTAGAGGGAAGTTTGGTGCACAAGAAGTGTCAGATTTTGGTGGGATGAGAGGTGTTAAGGATAGGGGAAGACTCATCATGTGCTGACGTAGGTGACTGGAGTATCGACCCATCGTCGTAGCACCAATTGATTTCATAAATGGGATTAGGGACGGTGGCATCGTCCTGAGCAGGGGGTTCTTGTGGAAGCAGAGGGAGAGGAAAACGAAGGAAACTGGGAGTGGGTATAACTTGCAAATCTTCAACATCTTGTGCTGTCTTCAATTCTTCATCATCATTAAATTCAAGTGGACGCCGTGGTGGAGGCGTAATAATGGGTGATGGAGACGTACAAGGTGGAGGATTTTATGGAGGTGAGAGCGGAGAAAGCGTGAAGAGGATCGACTTGAGGAGGAGGAGGAGGAGTGGGCCGTGGGCTCGTGACCCTCTTCAATTATTCCTCCATTGAAATGACTTTATCGAGGAGAGTTTGTTGGAGGGGTGTAACATGAACGACAAAGGGTTGCCATGGCGGCCTTGGAGAGGCGGCATATGAAGGCCGTGGAGGAGGGTTAATGGGCTGCCCCATAAAAGGACCCGGACGGGTCAAGTTGCAAGAGGCATAAGGGCCTTGGGGCCGTGGGGGAGAAGGAATAGAAGGAGGTGGGTGACGAATCACCCGAGTAGGAGTATGTATAGAAGAAGGCGGGTACGGGTGACGGATCACCTGAATGAGAGTGTGAATAGAGGAGGGAGGCGAGCGATGGGCCACTCGAGTAGGAATGGAAGGACGTGGGTGATGGGCCACTCGTATGGGATTGGAAGGAGGTTGAGAAAAAGATGCACCCTCAACAATAGCCTTAAGGGCTTGGATTTGTTGAGGGGTGAGATGGTCTAATGCGTGTAGGACTTGAGAAACCTTCTCGTCGTGTAGAGGAGACCGTTCCTGGAGAGTAGTGGCTTGCAATGGATGCAAGGGACAGTGGGATTAGAAATTTCCCACGGGTCGGGCAAGACCATGGGAGTGAGGATGTGGTCCCTTAGAAAAATTATGGTGAGAATTATGAAATCGAGGAATGTAAGATGTGCTTGGTTGATCACCCTCATGAATATATGGATGTTTAGACATGTTGGTTTTATTATCAAGGTGAAACATCATGCAAGCCACCAATATTCAATCAAAACAATTGCAAAGATATCAAACAAGTTGGATGTTTATGCTTGATTTTTCTTAGAGTTGAGCCTTGGTGAATTAGATGATTTTGACAAGTTTTGATATGATTCACTCAAGGTAGGAACCTAGTTTCAATGTGATTTTCTTCAAAGCCAACTCGGTACACTCTCTTACCATGTATAGGCCAACTAATCCCAGGGAACTTCAAGGTACAACCTGCCCGGCGTCCGTGAGGGAATCCACGGGTGCGGAGACTTATGGAGACTTGGTTTAAAAAATTTTGGTCTAAAGAGACGGAGTACTCAATGGAGGGTCCTTCCATAACCAAGAGGGGTAAGATCTCCTGGAAAGTGTGGGGAGAGGAGGTCTCCCAGGCCAAGATGTCCTAAATACAAATGCTAATGCAACATGAAGAGAAAATACATATATAAACAGAGATATGTGAGAATAATGCAGAACATGTCACAAAAGTAGGCAAATCTATGAAAAACACATGGAATTGGCGCTTGGACAGTGGCCATCAATTTCTGAATGGGCGCCCTCTGCTTGGGCGCCAATTATTTGAGCTAGTTTTTTTAGAAAAATAAGGAATTGGCGCCTGGACAGTGGCCACCAATTTCTGAATGGGCGCCCTCTATCTGGGCGCCAATTCTTTGAGCTATTTTTTTTAGAAAATAGTGAATTGGCGCCTGGATAGTAGCAACCAATTTCTGAATGGGCGCCCTCTATCTGGGCGTCAATTCTTTGAGCTATTTTTTTTAGAAAACAGTGAATTGGCACCTGGATAGTGGCCACCAATTTCTGAATGGGCGCCCTCTATCTGGGCGCCAATTCTTTGAGCTATTTTTTTTAGAAAATAGTGAATTGGATCCTCGACAGTGGCCACCAATTTCTGAATGGGCGCCCTCTGCCTAGGCGCCAATTCCTCCCGTCCCAGAAACTGTACCAATGGCCAGAAAGCTATAAAAATGAAGATACCAATGAAAGGAAAGGGCAAAACACTCATAATCACATAACATGGATCATGGCAATCAATAAGAATATGAAATAAGGTATGGCATGCTCAACTTTTTTTTTCAAGAGAAGAAGAAGAAGAAAAATGAAATTTCTGAAAATCTATCAAACTAACAATCACATGGGGGTTGTGCACGTGGTGCACAAGGGATGAGAATAATAAGAAAAAGTGCTACGTGGAGCACAAAAGGAGGTGCACCGTGGGTGCAAAAGTGGAAGGGTAATCAAAGAAAAATAATGGTGATCCCACCGTGATCGCCAATTTGTAGATCTAAAAAAATCACTAAAGGAAAATAAGAATTAATAATCTAGAAAAAGAGAAAAGAGAGAAGAAAGGGAAAAGAGAGAGAAATAGGGAGCATGCGTGGATGCTATAGGAGGGTGATTGCCAGAGGGATTACCTCAAAATAATATGACAATAAGAACAAAGGAGGGATCGCGAAGAATACCTTTTAAGTGTGGGAGATGTGAGTGTAAACCTTCTCTTCAAACCGATCGGTCGATGAAGAGAGTTCTTATTGAATTGATTACCCTTGTAAAAATAACAAACCAACAAAATATATAGAATTAGAAACCAAGTGTGTGTAGCATTAAATTCTAATGGAGATAAGCATAAAGAACATGAAATAGAACACACCTTGTTGGTGTTTGGCCTTAAACCCCTATGCAAAAGGGTGGATAAAAATGATGTATGAAGAGGGGGAGGGTGCAAGTGTTGCACAAAGGAGATCTCAATGTAATTGACATGATAAGGAAAACAAAAGAGGAAGAGGAATATGATGCATGCAATGCAAATTAACTAAAGAAATAATAAGATAAAGGGGGAGGAAAGCTTAGTGGTTTTCTCCAATTTGGCTTCAAGGGATGAAGAACTTGAAAGGATCGGCTTGGTGCACATGGGAGACTCCTCCTTTGAGCCTTTGGTCCGGCAGCACCTCCTCTTAGTTGATTGTTGATGCCTTAAGAAAAAGGGAGAGAGGAGTCCTATTTATGGAGGTGAAATTCGGAGTTTAATCCAAGGGAAATTAGGAAATCAAGTTTTAATTAGATTTGGAAGAGGATATTCATTGCCCAAGTGTCCCTTCAACCTTAGAAAGCCTTAGGATCCTTTCCCAATTGGAAAATGGGCTCAAAACGGAGAAAGAAGGAGGTTCTGCTGGGATTCGAAACTCTGCAAGAATGGGCGACCACCACCGTGGTCGCCATTTAAAATAACGCCCGTTCATAGTGCCGTCAATTCTGAGCTATTTTAGGAAGGTTTGGGAATTTTTAAAATTAGAAAAGAATTAGCATCCATGGTCAAGTCGCCAATTAAGAATTAATACGAATTTTGGATGGACTTAAAAACTCAAAATAAGGCAAGGAAATTGGTGACTTTCTGTCCGAGTGCTCATTCATGAATTAGTGACCCTCCGGACAGTCGCAGAATCAAAAATAATCCGAATTCAGCTCAGAATGAGAAGAAAAAGAATTGGCACCTTCCCTCAGGTCGCCAATTAAAGAATTGGCACCTTCCCTCAGGTCGCCAATTAAAGAATTGGCGACCTTCTGGAGTGTCACCAATTAAAATTAGCTTAAAAATTGATTAAAATGGAAAAATCAAGAATGGGCGCCCCTCTGGGAGGGCGCCAATTAAGAATTGGTGACTTGCAAGTCGCCACCAATTTCAAAAGGCCCCAAAAAATTTTAGAAAAAATCCCAAAAAAATCTGAAAAAATAGAAAAATATATCAGAAAGTTGGAAAAAGCCAGAAATCTAAAAAAAATGAGGAAAACCACCCAAATGAGTCGATTTGAGGGTCAAAATGGGGTATTGCAAGGAAACACGAGATATGCTCAAAATGATGTCAATTTTGACTTGTCTACAGGGCCAGATGTTGGCATGGTTGTCTCGTCAGTCGGGATAGTGCTCTCTGCGATGAAGTCTGCGAGGGCTTGTCCCTTGATAGCCGTGCAGGGGTGGTAAGAAATGTCGTAGGCCCCGAGCAGTATGGCCCACTTGACGAGGTGACCTAAAGCTTCGGGGTGCGCTAGATTCTTCTTCAGGGGCTCGCTAGTTAGCACCACGATAGAATGTCCTTGGAAATAGGGCCGGAGGCACTTGGCCGAGGTTACCAACGCTAGCACGAGTTTCTCAGTTGCGGGGTACCTTCCTTCGGCCTCAAGGAGCACCTTGTTGACGTAATATACTGGCTTTTGCGTATCTCCATCATCTCAAACCAGGACCGAACTAACTATGGAGGGAGTCATTGAGAGATAGAGGTATAGTGTCTCTCCAGGAACTGGCTTCGATAGCACTGGAGGTGAAGCCAGGAATTCTTTTAGCTCGGTGAATGCCTTTTGACACTCATCATCCCAGGCGAAGGTGGCAGACGCCAACTTGGGCCCCCTTAACAATTTGAAGAAGGGCAGATATCGCTCCGCCGCTCGGGATAGGAAACGGTTGAGTGCAGTAATTCGTCCAGTCAGGCACTGGACGTCCTTGACACAAGAGGGTGGCCGCATGTCCAGGATGGCCTGGACCTTGTCTGGGTTGGCCTCGATCCCACGCTGCGTCACCAAGAATCCCAAGAACTTCTCGGATCTAACCCCAAAGGAACGCTTAGCTGGGTTGAGCTTCATGTTGTATCTTTGGAGAGTGTCAAAGGTCTCAGCCTTGTCGGCGAAATGGTCCTCGGCCTTGGGTGTCTTGACGAGCATATCGTCAATGTAGGCTTCGACGTTCTGCCTGATCTGGTCTTCAAAAATGTGGTTGATCAGCCTCTGATACGTTGCTCTGGCATTTTTTAGCCCGAAGGGCATTCGGGTGTAGCAGTATACGCCGAAGTCGGTGATGAAGGCGGTCTTCTCGAAATCTTTGGGGTCCATTCAGATTTGATGGTAGCCGGAGTAGGCATCCAGGAAGCTTAGAAGCTCATTACCGGAAGTTGAATCGACCAATTGATCGATGCTCGGTAATGGGTAGTAGTCCTTCGGAGTGACTTTATTGAGGTCGGTGAAGTCCACGCACATCCGCCACTTGCCCGTAGCTTTTGGTACCAGGACGGAGTTGGCGAGCCACTTTGGGTAAAGGACCGGATGAAGTAGACCAGTTTTCTTCCCCTTGTATATCTGCTCTTTAATGACCACCTATTTTTCTGGGGCATGCCTTCTTTTTTACTGTTGGACGGGTCTCACCGATCGGTCGAGGTTGAGTTTGTGCATCACCACCTCTTCGGGTATTCCAGGGAGATCCTCATCAGACCACGCGAATACTTGAAGGTACTCAGAAAGGAAATCTTTGTATTGCTTTTGTACATCGGGTGGTAAATCTGCCCCACCTTTCACTTCGAGAGCCAGGTCATCTTTGAGGAAGATTGACAGCAGTTCCCCGCCAAGTTTCCCTACCATCATTTTATCCTTGACTTACTCGACCTCTTTCTTCTTTCCCCCTGGTCTTACGGCTTCGATCGAGATCACATAGCACCTTTGAGCTGTTGCATGGTTACCTCAGACTTCCCCGATACCGTATTTGGTGGGAAACTTCATTTTATGGTGATAGGTAGAGGGCACTGCCTTTGTTTGGCCGAGGATACCTTGACCGAAGATGGCATTATAGGCCGACATCCTCTTAATCACCACGAAGTTCGCCATAATCATGACAGTCTTAGGAGGGGTACCCAGAGTAACCGACAGGCTTAGTGCTCCCTCGGGATAAGTTACCTGGCCATTGAACCCGTAGAGAGGGGTTCAAATCGGGTGTAGCTTAGATGGGTTTTCACCCATTTTGAGAAAACATTCGTACGCCAAAACATCGGGGGTGCTACCATTGTCGACTAATATCATGCCTACGTTACAATGGTTTATGGTGGCCGAGATTACAAGGATATCATAGTGCGGGGTGGCTACCCCTTCCAGGTCTTGGTCAGAGAACACCAGGGCCTGGTCGGTTGCCGGTCGAGCCTTGGGGGGCTCGGGCCCTGCTGGCTCTTTCCGCATGACGCTTTCTTCCTCGGCTGCTGTCCCCTCCAGAGGTCGATCCCCCCCAGATGACGTTGATGTGGACCCCATGGGGGCGGTTGTCAATTTCTTTTGGGGGGACTCTGTGATCCTCCCGCTGCTAGGACACGTGCCGGGAGAGGTGTCCTTGGCAGACGAGATGCTCGATCTCGTCCTTGAGCTACTAACAGTCGCCAGTGTGGTGACCGTGATCACCGTGGAATTGGTAGTTCTTGTGATGGCTGCGGCGTCTTGGATCGATCTTCATGGGCTTGGGTTGGTGGAGGAGGCCCGAGTCCTTGATTTCCTGATAGATCTCGTAGATAGGAGTGGACAAAGGGGTGTACCGCTCGAACTTGCGGGGAGGCACTCTGCGATCCCCTTCTCGGTTCCTCCTTTTCCCCTAGCCCGAGGCTTCCTCGGATGGCCACTTCTTGTCTCCCTCTCGTCCCAAGCTTGCTGGATCTTGGCAAGCATTGAGGACTTCTTCGCACTCTGCATGACGTAGGGCCAGGGTCATCAAGTCGGCAAGAGAGGAGGGAGGGTGGAGTACCAATTCTCACCGGAGGTTTTCATCTCAGGTGCCTTTGGTCAGCGCGGTAATGGATGAGGCAACATCTAGGCGTGGGATGCACATGGCTTCCGACTTAAAGTTGTTAATGTAAGCCCGCAGCTTTTACCCCTGTGCCTGTTTGAGCATCAACAATCCCGCGATCGACCTCGGAGGGCCGCTGTCGGTGAAGCTTTCTTTGAACAGTCGCCCAAATTATCGAAAGTTGAGGATGCTTCTGGGGGCGAGTGCCCGGAACCAGGCTTGAGCTCCCTAGACTAGGGTGGTCACGAACGCTCGGCGCTTAACAACATCAGACACTCTATGTAGGGTCATCAGAGCGTCAAAACTGTCATAATGGTCGACCGGGTTGCCCTGGCCATCGTAGGACTTGAAGGTCGGTAGTGAGACTGTCGGGGAGACTTCGGCCATCAAGATTTGATCGGAGAACGGGGATTGCTCCTCGTCCTCCGGAGTGGAGTTCTTTTGCACGGCGCGTAGGGCGCGCTCCTGTTCGGCGAATCGCCGTTCGAAGTCCCGCAGGCAGAGGGACAACTCTGGCTGTCGTGGAGCCAAGGGACTGTGAGCATGTCCCGCAGGCGTGCTCCTGTTCGGCTTCCGAGGGTTGCTGCAGTAACCTAGACTTTTTCCCTCTCGGGTTGGAGGAGGCTTCTTGCTCCGGAGGTGGGGCTTGCAAGGGCCCATCCGGCCCATTGTGGATGAGTCGCCTGACTTGGAGGGTGAAGCGGCCTCCAGCCGTTTATCGAGAGGCCTCTGCGGGGGGGGGGGGGGCTCACCCGAGGAAGCCGTGACCTCTCCAACCTGGCCGCTTGGGTCCTCATCAAGGATATCCAATTTGGCATTGAGGGTCTGGAGGGCGTCGGGGTTCCCAGGGTGGGGCTATCCCCCCGTAACCGGCGGAGGTAGGGCATTAGCTTGATTGTTGGAGAGGGGGCCCGTGGAAGAACGGGAGGGCACATCTTCCCCCTCCACGGTGGCCAGTGCCTTTTCCTTGTCGTCAGCGTTCCACCTACTGGAACTTTTTCGCACCATATTGGCTCTTTGTTCGTTTCCCACAGACGGCGCCAATGAAGAGGGGGGATCTTGTAATATCTCGGACCTTTTGGATCCTTCCTCATGGGTCCCGGATCTGGTTTCTCAGAGTGTCGACTCCGTTGTGTCCGAAATTCCGTTTCGGACATCTTTCGTGTTTGGATCGGCGCGATCCAGAGTTATCTTGGAGGCCCGGAAGCCTTCCGCGACTTTTTCGCACGTGTTTTCTGATTACCGGTGTGTGTTTCGGTAATACCTTCGGAACCTCGTTGCGGGTGAACCGGGTCGTTCACCTAGGCGAGAGTGGTACCGTTGCGATCGGTGAGTTTTGAGGATCGCGGAAATATAATTTTTGATTTTTTGTATTTTCCAGAATTTCTAGATTTTTTATAAATACCCTCTCTTTTCTCTCTCTCCCCCACCCTTCTTCTTCTTCCTCTTCTTCTTCCTCCCACCGTGACCGCCCCCCTCTCCCTCTCTCTCTCCCTTTTCGACGCGGCGGGCCTCTCTCCGACTGCAGACGACGGGGGGGCGACGGCGCGGCGACGTGGGTGGCGGCGAGGTGATCTCGTGGGCGTGCGCTGTTCGTGGGAAGTGTGAAGGAGAGGGGTTTCCAAAAGCATTCATCGTGATTTGAGTTCGATTCGGTGGAGCTTTTGCTCCATTGAGGTAGGGGGATGAATCACTATGCTCATCCCATCATCCCCCGCGTTTTGGAGGCCGAATGAGAGTCGAGAGGGGTGTCCTTGAGCGGGTTTGGGCAAAAGCATGATTTTGGGAGAGTTCGCCCGATCTATGTTTTTAGGTCGCGATTCGGCGTTTTGATGGCTTAGAAGCATGCTAGGGGTCCCCAGGGGTCTTCCCCTTTGATTTCCCCCTCTCCTATGGAGGCATGGGAGCGTGGTTGGAATTTTTCAGCATTTCACGCCGTTTCGCCCTCGGACGTGTGTGACGGTCCTTCCAGTGACCGTCACACCATGTGACGCGCCTGGATGGGTGCGTCACAGTCTTGTTTTCATCCAACTGGAGTCTGTGAGCTGTGACGGTCCCACGATAGAGCGCCACAAGTGCTGTGACGCACCTGGGTTGGACCGTCAGGGACGTTCGACCGTTGGCTTTTGACAGTTGGTTCTGACCGTTGGGGGTCAAGGCATGTGACGCACCAGGCTTGGCGCGTCACAGCCTTGTGATGCCCCTGTGTGGGTGCGTTAGAGCGGACGCATTCCCACCCTATAACGTACCAGAGTTGGTCCGCTACAGTCTGTGATGCACCGAGTGGCACACGTCACAGTTTGTTCCTTCGTGCCTTGTGACGCACCAGGCTGGGTGCGTTAGGGCCTGTGACGCACCGGAGTAGGCGCGTCACAGTCGTTTTTACACCGAGGACCTGATGCCCCTGTGTTGGGCCATCAGATGGCTGTGACGGTCCAGCCTTAGACCGTCAGAGCCTGTGACGCGTCTAGGATAGACTATCAGGCTCAGGGTTGCCCCGGGTGGTTTGCAACCCTGTTTCTTTTCTGACTGTGGTCACCGTGAGACGGTGCTGGTACGTGGGACGGTCCCCGTACGTCGTGGGATGCGGACGTTGTTTTCCGTTGACTTGAGAGTCTACTCCGTAGTGACCCTCCACTAGTCGTAGCCTGCCTGCATACGAGTGGACCCACCAGGGAGTGGTGGAGAGGCTACCTTGAGGACGATTTTAGACTGGTTTCTGTCGGGCCCCTCGTCGGTAGCCAGAGTCCGGCTCCAGGGGAAAACCAGTTAGAGGCCAGACCTAGGACGTAGGGTCTATGTGTGCACCCGTGGTTGGGGGCGGTTGGACCCACGTTGACGGGCGTGACCCTAGTTAGTCACTTGTTTGTGGTTGCTTGTTCGGTGTCCGTGCCTCTGGTAGGAGCTACCACATTAGGCAGTTCACCTACGGTGCAGTGTAAGACGTCAGGGGACTCTACCGACTATGCTTCTGGTGGGAGGTACTCCTGTCGAGTCGGAAGTGACAGACTGTCAGTCGTGCGACTTCGACCTTCGGGTTTTGTCGTGTTAACCGTGGTGTTTCGGTCGTTACACCGTGGCACGTGTGTCAGTTTTCGTGCCGTGAGATCGGTGTTTTGTAGATTGCAGGGCTTCCCTTTCTGATGTTCTCGCTTACTACTAGCATAGCGGTTTCTCTGTTTGCAAGGTAGGGTTCAAGTGATTCCTACTGAGTCTTGTTCTGAGACTCATTCCCTGCGTGTTTTCACCGTGTTTCAGGCGAGGCGTGGCTTCAGGGGAGCGCATCTGAGGCTCAGCGTGGTTCAGGTGCCCAGCGTCAGTGCCAGAGGTCAGAGCCGGGGTATGCCCCGTGTAGCTATACTTTTCTTTCTTGTCTCTGTACTAGTTGTGGACTACTACTG
This sequence comes from Amorphophallus konjac, assembly GCA_022559845.1. NCBI lineage: Eukaryota > Viridiplantae > Streptophyta > Magnoliopsida > Alismatales > Araceae > Amorphophallus > Amorphophallus konjac. The sequence goes on from CM040118.1 coordinate 293,605,698, forward strand.
TTGTTTATTTTGTTATATCTTGTGGACCATGTATCATGTAAAATGTTAATTTATTTCCTACTTAATTATATAACTGTTTAATTTCTACAATTATTTGTGATACTTGTGTAGTCTCCACACTATCCTTTTAACCCTTCCAAGTCTTCGGACTCGTGGGTGGCGGTGTGAGTCTCGGGTTATTGGGCCTTCCCGATAATCAGATTCTCGGGTCGTTATAGCTGGTATCAGAGTGGCGGTTGTGGGATTATATGAGAATCATAAGTAATTATAGTGGTCCACTAGTCCACAATGATGATGTACAGGTGACGCTGACATCGGGCATCGTGTGTTTTGCTTAAGCTCGCTGTTTCCGTGTTTCCTGTCTTTTGCTTCAGGAGCGAGCATGGCATCAAGGCGGGGCACTCGCTCTCGGCAGGGGCAGTCGGCTGGAGGTCAGGAGATCTAACAAGAGGTTCAGCAGGAGCAGGAGGAGCATAGTAGAGCGCCACCTGCGGCCACTGAGGAAGCGGATGCTGCGAGGTTTTTGGGGGCCGAGGATTTCTTCCGTGGCATGTACCAGCTTATGTCGCAGCAGTTCAGCGGAGAGGCTGGTGAGGGCTCGTCGACCAGGGGTGGGCCAGGCTGAGCAGTGAGGGATTTCATGCAGTTCCATCCACCTTACTATGGCGGCCAGCCAGACCCTGATATGGCTCGGAGTTGGCTCGATGAGATGGTGCGGGTGTTCAGTTCCATGCGATGTACTGCGGAGGACAGAGTGATGTTGGCCTACGACCAGTTGCAGGGTACGGCTCGAGAGTGGTGGTCTTCCGAGTGGAAAACGTCTTTTCAGCTTCGTCCACTTGAGCAGATTGCGTGGAGCGACTTTGTTAGTGCTTTCGAGCGTACCTACTGTCCAGAGTATATTGCTACGCAGCGGATGCGTGAGTTTCTGGAGCTGGTTCAGGGTGACATGTCCGTGTTGCAGTACAGGGCCCGATTTGTTGAGCTTGGTCGGTATGCACCTCATATCATGGAGCATGAGAAGGTGAAGACCACACAGTTCATGCAGGGCTTGAGGCAGAAGTTGAGGCACCATTTGATCACGAATGCGGCCACTGATCCGGAGACATCGTCTCATGTTGTGGCTTCTTTGGAGATGGATATGCAGAGGACTCGAGGACCGATCAACCAGGGGCAGTCTTTGTCGGGTCGCAGTCAGCAGTCGGCTACCCAGCAGCAGGGTTCCTTTCAGCATGCATCGGGTGGTTCAGGAGCGCCGGCACCGGCAGTGTTGGCGATAAGAATCCGTGTCTTTTGGCTCTAAGGTCAAGAAGTTCCTCAGGAAGAGTTTCCGAAAGAAGAAGCACAAGGATCAGGGGTAGGCATCATCGGACAGTGTACAGCATCCGGTCCCGTTTCAGCGTCAGGGATCAGTGGGTGGATCGCGAGGACCGTGTCCACGGTGTAGCAAGTTCCATCCAGGCAGGCAGTGCACAACGCCGATAGTTTGTTTCCGGTGTGACCAGCCAGGGCATATGGCGGGTGGCTGTCCTCAGAGGCAGCAGCAGCAGTAGTTTCCTCAGCAGCAGCAGGTTCCCCCGCAACAGAGGCAGCAGCAACAGCAGCATAGACAGTATCCGCCGCTACCCAGGTCAGCTAGTGTGGGAGGTAGGCAGAGAGCTCAAGACCAGATCACACACATGACCAGGGCAGAGGCAGTGGCGTCGCAGCTCGTGGAAGGTACCGTTCAGATTTTGGGTTGTGCGGCTCAAGTTTTGTTCGATTCTGGCACGTCTCATTCGTTTGTTTCAGAGGATTTCGCGCTGAGTATTGAGGAGCCGGTGACCCAGTTGTCCTGTGATTTGGCAGTGGAATTGCCTTCGGGTGATTTTATGATCACTCCGTATTGTTTCGATGAGGTTCCTATGTGAGTGGAAGGGCGGAGTTTATCAGCTAGGCTCTATGCGTTGCCGCTTCAGGACTTTGATGTGATTTTGGGAATGGATTGGCTCGAGGCACATCATGCGTTGGTGGATTGCGGCTCGAAGAGGGTTTATTTCCGGTGACTTCACGGACTCACCTTCTATTTCCAAGGTATTAGGTCTTCCTCTTCCCGCTTTCTTATTTCTACGATTCGAGCTCGTCGTTTGCTTGATGCGGGTTGTCAGGATTTTCTCACCTCCGTGGTTGTGGCAGACCGATGGAGTCGGATGTCGAGGACATCCCGGTGGTGTGCGAGTTCCCTGATGTTTTTCCGGAGGACTTACCTGGATTGCCTCCCTAGCGGGAGATCGATTTTGTTATCGAGGTTGTGCCTGGTATGGGACCTTTGGTGAAGGCTCCCTACTGTATGGCCCCCGCTGAGTTGAGGGAGTTGAGGGCGCAGTTGCAGGAGCTACTGGCCAAGGGGTATATTCGTCCTACCTTTTCCCCTTGGGGTGCACCCGTGTTGTTCATGAAGAAATAGGATGGTAGCTTGCGGTTGTGCATTGACTACCGGTAGCTGAATGAGGTGACCATTAAGAACAAGTATCTGTTGCCGCGGATTGATGATTTGTTCGACCAGCTTCAGTCTGCCCGTGTGTTCTCGCGGATTGATTTGCGGTCCGGTTACTATCAGCTGAGGATTCGTGAGTCCGATGTGGAGAAGACTGCGTTCAGTACGAGGTACGGGCATTATGAGTTCTTGGTGATGCCGTTCAGGTTTACCAATGCCCCTGCAGCCTTCATGGACTTGATGCAAAGGGTGTTTCGTCCGAATCTGGACCAGTTCGTGGTCATATTTATGGACGACATCCTTGTCTATTCGCGGTCTGCCGAGGAGCACGCGTACCATTTGGGTGTGGTGCTGCAGACGTTGCGAGATCACCAGTTGTATGCGAAGCTCAGTAAGTGTGAGTTCTGGCTTCATGAGGTGCACTTTTTAGGGCACATGATTTCTAGTTATGGTATTTCCGTGGACCCCACCAAGGTTGAGGCAGTAATACAGTGGCCAAGGCCGAGGTCTGTGACGGAGATTCGGAGTTTCTTGGGGCTTACGGGCTATTATCGGTGGTTTATTCAGAATTTTTCTCGCATTGCGGTCCCAGTGACTAGACTTACGCGGAAGGATGTGCCTTTCGTCTGGTCTGAGGAGTGTGAGCAGAGTTTCAGGGAACTGAAGAGATTGCTCACCTCGGCTCCGGTGTTGGTTTTGCCTTCTGGATCGGGAGGTTTTGTGGTGTGTACAGATGCTTCCGGGGTCGGATTGGGTGCTGTGTTGATGCAGCATGGTAGAGTGGTGGCTTATGCATCGCGACAGCTGAAGCCCCACGAGGAGAACTACCCTACCCATGACCTGGAGTTGGCGGCTGTGATCTTTACGCTGAAGATATGGAGGCATTATCTGTACGGTGAGAAGTTCGAGGTGTTCACTGACCATCAGAGTTTGAGGTATGTGTTCACGTAGAGGGACCTTAACCTCAGGCAGAGGCATTGGATGGAGTTCATGAAGGATTATGACTTCACCCTGTCTTATCAGCCAGGCAGGATGAATGTCATCACCGATGCTTTGAGTTGGAAGGTCGCGGTCAGTGCCTTGATGTTGAGGAAGTGGAGGCTCTAGGAACAAGTGCCCGAAGTTTTTTTCAGGCTCAAGATTCCCCAGGAGCTAGGGTTAGCAGTACTTGCGAGTCTGACTGTCACGCCCGCTATCCGTCGTCAGGTGACAGAGGCTCAGCATGCAGACCTTGAGTTGCCCCGGATTTTGGCTTTGGCTGATGTGGAGCTCGGCGAGGACGGAGCCGTGAGGTTCCGCGGTAGGCTGTACGTCCCAGCCGAGGAGCAAATTCGCCGTGCGGTGTTGTGCGAGGCTCATGCGAGTAGGTACACCGTACACCCGGGTGCGACAAAGATGTATCGGAACTCGCGGAGGCAGTTCTGGTGGCCTGGTATGAAGAGAGATGTTGCCGAATTTGTGGCTAGGTGCCTGACCTGTCCGCAGGTGAAGGTGAAACATCAGCGACCGGGAGGTACTCTTTTGCCCTTGGATGTTCCCGCCTGGAAGTGAGACCACGTGACCACGTATTTCGTGGTGGGATTGTCGAGGACTCCGAGTGGACATGACAGTATTTGGTTGCTGGTGGATAGGCTGACGAAGGTGACTCGGTTGTTACCAGTCAAAGTCACCTGGAGCGTGCCTAAGTTGACTCATCTTTATGTAGAGTGGATCATCCCGTTGTATGGGATTCCCATTTCCATCGTGTCGGATCGGGATCCGCGCTTCACTTCTAGATTCTGGAAGAGTTTTCAGCGAGCTCTTGGCACGGATTTGGCATTTAGCTCGGCGTATCATCCTCAGTCAGATGGTCAGTCAGAGAGGACCATCCAGACTTTGGAGGACATGCTGAGATCCTGCTGCCTGGAGTGGCAGGAGAGTTGGATTCACCACCTACTATTGGTGGAGTTTACCTACAACAACAGCTATCATTCGAGCATCGGCATGGCTCCTTATGAGGTGTTGTATGGGCGTCCGTGTCGGACTCCACTCGATTGGTTTGAGGTTGGTGAGCGTGTTTTGACGGGATCGGAGTTGGTGCAGCAGTGTGTGGATGTTGTGCACCTGGTTCGTCAGAACATGTTGGCGGCCCAGAGTCAGCAGAAGAGCTATGTTGACCGTAGGCGGCAACCTCTCGCGTTCGCCGTGGGCGATCGCGTGTTCTTGAGAGTTTCTCGGATGAAGGGGGTGATGCATTTTGGACGGCGTGGGAAGCTGGGTCCCCGCTATATTGGTCCTTTCCACATCGTGGAGCGCATCGGTGAGGTAGCTTATCGGTTGCAGTTACCCCCTGAGTTGGCGTCGGTGAATGACGTGTTCCACGTCTCGATGTTGTGAAAATATATGCCCGATGACTCTCATGTGTTTGAGGATTCTGTTTGACCTGAGGTGACTCCAGATCTTTCTCTCCCAGAGTTTCCAGTCCATGTGGAGGATAGGCGAGAGCAGTGCTTGCAGAACAAGGTCATCCTCTTGGTCAAGGTGGTGTGGCAGCGGCACTCTGATGGTGAGGCTTCTTGGGAACGTGAGGACGAGATGCGTCAGCAGTTCCCTTACCTATTTGAGTGAGTTTTCCTCTTTCTTCCTCTTGGATTGTTCTCAATTTCGAGGATGAAATTCCTTAAGGGGGGAGGACTGTAATATCCCAGACCTTTCGGAACCTTCCTTGTGGGTCCCGGATCCGGTTTCTCGGAGTGTCCGACTCAATTGTGTCCGAAATTCCATTTCGGACATCTTTCGTGTTCGGATTGGCGCGATCCGGAGTTGTTTCGGAGGCCCGGAAGCGTTCCGCGACTTTTCCGCGCGTGTTTTCTAATTACCGGTGTGTGTTTCGGTAATACCTTTGGAACCTCGTTACAGGTGAACTAGGTCGTTCACTTAGGCGAGAGTCGTACCGTTGCGATCGGTACATTCCAAGGATCGTGAAAATATAATTTTTGATTTTTTGATATTTTCTAGAATTTCTGAATTTTCTATAAATACCCTCTCTTTTCTCTCTCTCCCTCACCCTTCTTCTTCTTCCTCTTCTTCTTCCTCCCACCGTGACCGCCCCCCCTCTCCCTCTCTCTCTCCCATTTCGCTCCGGCTGCAGACGGCTGCAGGGCGACGGCGCGGCGACGTGGGCGGCGGCGAGGTGATCTCGTGGGCATGCGGTGTTCGTGGGAAGCGTGAAGGAGCAGGGTTTCTAAAAGCGTTCTTCATGATTTGAGCTCGATTCGGCGGAGCTTTTGCTCCATTGAGGTAGGGGGATGAATCCCTATGCTCATCCCGTCATCCCCCGCGTTTTGTAGGCCGAATGGGAGCCGAGAGGGGTGTCCTTGAGCGGGTTTAGGCAAAAGCATGATTTTGGGAGAGTTCGCCCGATCTATGTTTTTAGGCCGCGATTCGGAGTTTTGATGGCTTAGAAGCATGCTAGGGGTCCCCAGGGGTCTTCCCCTTTGATTTCCCCCTCTCCTATGGAGGCATGGGGGCGTGGTTTGAATTTTTGGGCGTTTTACGCCATTTCACCCTTGGACGGGTGTGATGGTCCTTCCAGTGACCGTCACACCATGTGACGTGCCTAGATGGGTGCGTCATAGTCCTGTTTTCATCCAACTAGAGTCTGTTGTTGATTGTTTGTTTACCTATCTCTTCTTATCTTCTTTCTTTTTTTGTTGATTGTGAGGGTTTTGAAAAAGGATATGGCGAGATGATAAATAAACTACCAAAGATCAGCTCAACCTATGCACATGTGAACATGAACCTAGGCAATCAAATCTAACTCTAGCATGGGCATGCTATCTCAATCAAATTACGCTAAGGGAAAAACAAAAACACACGCCGGGGCGTGGAGCAAAGATAAATAAAAACACACCGCTAGGGGTGGAACAATCAAGGGGAATAAAGAGATTTGATGAAAAAGACAGCTAGTGCCCAACACTAAGGAAAGTCGTGATCGCCACCAAAGTAAACACGAGTCAAAGACTCGAATATACCTTGGAAGTAGGTGGATGAAACACCCGCCCACGAGAGAGAAAACCAAGGAAAGCCTGCAGATCAACTTGCAAATAACGGTCCAAACCCTGTGCGTCGCTTGGAAGTAACGGTCGTGCGATAGACCGCCAGAAAGAAATAACGCTCCTGCACCTGACCGTCAGATAACCTGCAGTGAAAAGATGTGAATTCTTTGAACTCCAACCCTTCCAGCCGGCTAGAAGGCTTGGGCCTCGTGCTAGTGATCCTGTAAAACCTGCCAAGGATGTAGAAAGCAAAACAACACAACCTCAATTAGCCCTCAACATAAGTATAGCATCAATCCTTAAAAAGCTTAAGAACATCAAAAGGAGAGGGGATTACCGGGGAGTTGTTGGTTTTTTAACCCCTCTGGGCGTTTTTTAAGTTTAGGAGGATATGTGTATGCTTAGCAACAGTGAAAAACGTGGAGGAAGAGGAGGGACAATGCTTTTGATTGATAAAACCAAGGGAAACTTGAGCATGCAATAATGATGATCTTGACAAGCTAAAACCCAAAATTACTCCCTTGACTTGGAAGATGGACGTGGGAAGCAGCTCCTCTTGGATGTAGATGGCTCCTGAATTTGGCAGCACTTCGTCGTGAATCAAATCTTCCTCTTCCTGGGTCATGAAATCAAGGGTTCTATTTATAGACTCCCTCAAACTCTCAGGTCGAGTTGAAGATAAATCAGCCAAGAAAGGAGGATAATCCTTAGCAAATCCTTGAGGATAATATCAACAAGAGTCCAAAGAAACAAACGAGAGGTCCTGAGGATTAGAATTGAAGGAGATAATGCCAATCCAAAACCCTATCTCGTCCACGGAGTAGCAGAGAAAAGGCCTGAACTGTCAGGACTCTCTGAAGGAAGTAACGGTTGCACGATAGACCGCCACTTGGAAATAACGCTCCAAGGAATTACCGTCATTTTCAACCCTATCCAAAGGATAAGATCGACGGGAAGAAGATCTAAACAATAGGACTCTGCAAGTAAGTAACGGCCAGGGCATAGGGCGTCATAAGGAAACAACGGCTAGGGAGTAGACCGTTATTATCAAAGGACAATGAGGCCCTGAGTCTTGGGACTCTTCAAAGATTAACGGCCTAGGCTTCATGCGTTATTATGAAATGACGCGCCTAGTCAAGACCGTTATTATCATTGATTTTCAAGAAAATAGAATGGAGGGATTGCCAAGCTTTTGAACGAAGTGCCACTAGGAACCAGGTCTAATCTAGGAATTGAGACCCAGAAAATAGGCTTCAACTGATTAAAAGGAATTCAATGAAGAGTGAACAACTCGGAGCATCATATTGAATAAATAAGGAGATGACCCGACTTATTGGGTATAAAACGGGTGTCAACAGATGCCCCTCCTTAACGTCCTCTTTGCAGGGGAACGAGCGGAAGTGAAGCGAAAGTGAAATGGAACATGGAGATGAAGCGGAAATGAAGCGGAGTGGATCAAAAAGAGGGCGTTAAGGTAAACGACACCCGTTCTTCACCAACAAGCGATAAGAATTTTCTGGAAAAACTTCAAAACTGATCACAAGGAAATAGCTAACCAAAGGATGCAAGTCTGGAGGATTTAATTAACTAAGGAAAGGAAACACGGCTGGCCGCCGGAGGCAACGGAAAGGAAAGAGACTAAACTCCAGACAGGAATCTTCAGTCAACCAGATCAAGCGAGCAAATCGAAGGAAACCTTCAAATTCAGAGTGGAATAATTCTCTTATCAGGATCAAGAACACAGCTGTTCACCGTCAATGAGACCTCTTGAACAAATGAAGCTCATGAATGCTCAAAGAATGCGTATGATGCATGCTGGGCTAAAGAAAAACAAATCTTCAAAGCAAATGCCAAGAAAGATAAAATAACAAGATACTCGAGAATAATATTGCTAGATTGGGGAAACCAGAGTCAAGACACCATCTGCAACCACGGCGTGCAAGATAGAACCATCGTCCCCAAATTTTCCAACCTAACGGCCTATCCAACGATTATTCATGTGAACTTAGATCATCATCATTTTTGTTTAAGGGGAACATCAGATCCCAGGACACCTGAATGACCAGCCGGTTCTCGAGATAATATATCATAGATAACATATAGTAATGCATTAAGGGATAAGGGAACGAGATACAATACCTGACTTACCTGCTTGACGGACGGCGAAGCGTGCCTTCTGTTCATAGTTCCTTTCATGAAAGATAGGTTAGCCAACAAGATAGTTATGATAATAGTTAAGGCATGACCATTGTCTGTGTGATAAACTCATCAAATGTTTTTATGATGGAGATAAGTTTAAACATTAATTTTGACCATTCATTCATCAAGAAACTTGCAAGCATATAACGGCCTGACTCAGGAGCGTCACATGAAAATAACGGATTAAGCCTAGTCCGTCAACACCGAGTCGGTTCATATTCTTCAATAAAACAGTCCGTCACAAGCGACGGCCTTAGAGGGGGAACGATAGACCGTCGCTTCTCCTGAGTTTTCAAAAAAAACAAACCGAACGGCCGTTCGGTCTCATTTCATGCTCAAACAACCAAAACGCCAAACCAGAAAACCCACCGGCGACCTCCATCTCCACACTCCAATGGCTGGCGACGAGGCACCGCAGCCACCACCTCAGAAGAGAGGGAGAGGAAAGAAGATGGCTATAAGGCGGTTCCACCGCCGGCTCGAACGAGAGACCACCCCACCGCCCGTGGAGGAAGAACCGAGGGGAAGGGAGCCAAGGGAAGAGGAGGAGGTCCCCACGGTCGTGGAAGAACCAACCGAAGCCTCCTTGGGTGCAGAGGAGCCCAAGGAACCAGAGAAGAAGAAGAGGAAGGTCCTCGACCATGAGGTAGGCCCTCCGCCCTAATTTTTAAATTTTTGATTTTTATGTTTTTATTTATGAATGCATGTGGGGGATAAGGGTAGAAATGGGTCTATGAACCCACTAGGAACACTTGTAGGCCATTTGGCCAAAGTGAGAAGTCATGGGGATGCAGGGGAGAAATTCCCTACTGGCAGACTAAGTGACGGTCCCGCCAGCGACCGTCACTCCTCTGACGCTCCAAGCTAAGGCCGTCAGAGACAAGTAACGCCCCATCCCAGGGCCGTTACTTCTGCCAGGGTTCCAAACTCTTTTTAGGGTTTTCAATTTTCAAATTTTTGTTTTTCTTTTCGATATTTAATGTTTATGCAATGTCTATATGATGCGAATGGACTAATTAGTGCTCTAATATGCAATGCAGGGAAAGAGGAGATCGAGGATCTCATGGCTGCAGATTCGGGCGGTGTACCAGGCACTGCCCGACTACCAGAGAGACAGACTTGCAGAGATGGGTTTCGCCGAGATGCTCAGCATCGAGGTGATCCGGATGGATACGCCATTGCTGTACGCATTGCACGAGAGGTGGGACCCGGTTAGCAGGGCGTTCATCTTCCCGTGGGGCCACATGATCCCCACGCTAGAAGACATGGCGAGAATTACAGGCTTGAGAGTCCACGGCGCTGCAGTGACAGGATGGACGTACGGCGACTATCGGGAGATAGCGCAGCAGCTACTGGGGTTGGACCTGATCAGGCCGGGCCAGTCTTCATCCCAGCTCTCGAGATCGGTGCTGCAGGAGAGTTTGGGGCTGAGAGGGGCAGCGATTGCTGTGGGAGAATTGCCGGAGGAGCATCTAGGCAGAGTGATTGACCGGGTGCGCCCTCGTGTGGCGGCAGAGGCAGGAGAGGAGGGGGATCGAGTGATGAGGCGCTTCTTGATACTGTTGTTCGGGAAGCTCCTGTTCGCGACCAGAGCGGATGTCATCAGCTGCAGACTGCTGCCGCTGATAGAGGATTTAAGCAGAGTGAGGAAATACGCCTGGGGAGCAGCGGTCTTGGCCTTCCTGATCAACTCGTTGAGCACCACGGACCGACTGACGATGCTGGGAGGCTTCTCGCCCTTCCTACAGGTAAAAATGCGCTTAAGTGCTTTCTACTATGCCATGATGTATGCTATGATTGATGATTTATGTAACTGACTTGATTCCTAAATGCAGATCTGGAGCTATTTGTACCTCCCGGGCATTGGGAGAGGCGCATTACTCCATCCTGGCCTGATACCGATCGCGAGGCGATGGTCGGTGGTGAGGGATACGGGGTCGGTCTTGAGACAGACCCGGATGATCCAGGACGACCTGGACTCCTACCCACACACATCGGTGAGCCCAGAACTTAAATGCTTTAAATGCTTTATATGCCTATATGTGCTCATGTTATGCAAATGCTAATGGATCTAAATGCCTGCAGGTGAGGTGGACCCCTTACTGCGGTGAGGGTTACACAGGACAGCCATGGGTGGAGGCGTCTCTATCGTATCGGGGATGAGACATCTGGCTACACTACCTCCACATCATCGAGCCTCTGCACTACAGGCTGATCTTGCGGACCCGAGGACTACACCAGCCCGAGGTGACCTTTCCACGCCGCACCGACGACCATCCAGGCAAGTCGGCGAGAGGTATTAGTGGGAATGTGGATTGGCGTGCCCGGAAGGCGAAGTACGTCCTCGACTGGAGGCAGCGAGGCAGGGCTGTGAAAGAGCGGGCAGAGAGCGACGAGGCCTACCTGAAGGCCTTCGCTCGACACTACGGCGACCGGGTATACCGAGGTACCCGACGACCGGTATGCAATTCTAAACTAAGAAACTCTTTCTATATGATGAAATGCGGATGTGACATGCTGGCTCATGCTTTCTACATGCAGCTCGATCCTGAGGGGCGGATAGCTGAGCTAGAGGGACTACTCCACTCTACCATCCAGCAGCGGGATGAGTACCGGACTGCTTTGGAGCTCCTAGTGAGATTCTGAATGCTTATGATATGACTATGATTACGCATGATGCTAATGCTTTGGCTATGACAATGCAGCGGGCAGAGGGAGCTCAACGAGCAGGACCGGATGCCCCATCGTCGTCCTCGCAGCCTGCGGGAGACAGGGCTGGGCGAGATGCTGATTTTACTCGGGCGGTTGCCCGGGCCGAGGAGGCGGAGGCCACCCTCGCGGAGCGGGTAAGATACTTACATGCTTTATGATTATGCTTATGCTAATTAAATTTATATGACTAACCTATATGCAATGCAATGCAATCTACAGGCGATAGAGCTGGCAGCGGCAGTGGCGGAGGCCACCCAGGCGAGGGCAGAGGTGGAGAGGAGCCGGGCCGAGACTGATCGAGCTCGAGCAGAGACGGAGCTCGTGCGGGCAGAGATAGCCCGACTGAGAGCGGAGACCCCTCGACATGTGGACGATGTGGAGATGGAGCGACTTCGAGCAGATTTAGCACGGGCGCGGGCCGAGGTGAAGGACCTTCGCCTTGGGACCGCGGATCTTGATCGCTACCGGACCGAGGCACGGGAGACGCGACGCCAGATCTTCACACTGAAGATCAGGCTGCAGACAATGGAGCAGACGGTCCGGATGCTAGGCCGGGCACCAGAGCGGAGTTCTTCCCGGAGCGGGGCTCATAGGAGTGCTGCCCCTAGTGGCTCGGTTGGGGATTTCCTAGTTAGTTCTGCCGGCCAACAGAGAAATGAGAGGGCAGAGAGAGGACAGCAGGAGGAGAGTGCTTCCATAGCACCGCCACCTAGGAAACCCGAGGGTGGAGAGGATGAGGGCGGCCCGACGGATAAGCCGGCCGAATGATGTACTTTTATGCTTTTCTTACCACTTGTACATGCCTTTTTATGAAAATGAAATTTTTGTTGACTTTTTTATGTGGATGTATGAATGGATATGCACGAATGAGTGATTGAAAGCACGCATGATGGATGTGTATGTGTGAATGAATGCTTGTGTGGAGAAGGTGTGGTGTACAGATGTGAAAGACCGCCAGGTCTAGGCAAAGGATAGACTAACTGCCTGAATTTAGTAGCAGAGGAAATGACGGTCTGATCTTGGACCGTCATAATCAAACGACGCGCCTACCTTAGGCCGTCATTCATGAAACATCTTATTCTGATAGCCGGGCTGCAGAGGAAATAGCGGCCCATGGTAGGAGCGTTAAAAGAAAACAACGGTCCTAGACCAGACCGTTGCTCATGGCAGAACATGGTTTTAGAACTACTCTCAGAAAACGCGACGGCCTGAAGGAGACGCGTCATAACGAAACGACGGTCCTAACCTGACCGTTACATGGCGTTCAGCCCAGAAGAGAGAGACTTGAGCGATTTGAAGGATATAACGGATTAGGGTTCGTCCGTTGAAAGGCGGCGGTCTGAGACCAGACCGTAAACAGCCACAGAACATGTTTTAAGGAAAACCCAACCCACAGAAAGAGTGACGGCCCAGGGTAGGCGCGCCAGAGTGAAGTAACGGCCCTACGATAGACCGTCAGAGTCTGGGTCGTTTCCAAAATGGATTCGGCCGTGAGAGCTTAGAGCCCGAGGTTCAGCCACTTAATCTCTTGCTAGAACTTATCCAAATTTCAGATAAAGCCTCCCAACTCCAATCTTATCCTTCCAAAGTTAAGAAAAAGCCCCAGCAACTTGGGAAACTTATCCAAAATCGCAGCTTGCAAAAACCTCTGTTCTAGGGTTGAAGAATTCTCCCTAACAAGCAGAAATCAAGATGAAGAGGTGCTTCGAGATGGCGGCTATGGAAGAGAAGATCTGCACCGGCCCTAAGGCTGCAAGGAAGGAACATGGGGAGCTTCAACGGCTATCCTCGATCCCCAAGCATCTAAGCTCTAATGTCCAAAGGGTGGTAAGCTTGCATGACTTCATCCGAAGTTCAGATTTTTTTTGCTGCACTTTAATTTTCTTCATAACCTTCCTTCTTCTTTTCTTCTTCAAGCCCCTTCCTGGCCCAAGGTGTTACTCCAACCTGAAGTGGGTGGCTCCCATGGTAAAGGCACTCTTTTTAGAGGTGGTATCAATCCTCAAAGCATGGCACCTCCGACCCCTCTTGGTTCTAGGCAAAAACTTCCAGAAATTGTCTTTGGATTGGCCATGCCTTTCAGCCCTTGTGGAACTATGGCATCCACAAACTCATACCTTCATCTTCCCCTCCTTTGAAGTAACCGTCCTATTGGAGGAGGTAGAGACCTACCTAGCCCTTCCTAAGACTAAGGTGGGGGATGAGGATCGGGTTTGCTATACAATAGAACCTATTGATCCGTCCTTGATCTTAAGCGACTTCATTCATAACCCAAAGGACGTGCGGACCATGATCAGCCCGCGCCACATTCACTTGATCCCTATGGCACAATGGATAGTGTCTCACTGTAAAAATAAGTGGGAGAGACACGAAGCAATAGCCAAGGCGGTGGCGGTTTGCTTGTGCGGGGTCTTCTTTTCTCCACAACCGACCACCTCTTAGATATCCAAAATCTTAGCATTATTAGTGGACTGTGGCGGGGTATGTCTATTTCTCAAGCGGTCCTCTCATACCTCTATGAAGGACTAAGCTCGGCTTGCCTTGGAGGGCCTTTGTTCGGTTCCATGATACTCCTTGAGTGTTGGATAGGAGTGAGAATCAAATTCCTTCCCAAGGAAGATATAACTTCGGCGAGCCGGATCTTCGGGAGCCACCCCCTCTTCTTCATTGGAGGGGCTTTTGGATATTCTTCTTATGTTGAATGCAGGACGGCGGATAAGAAGACGCGGGATGAATGGCGCCTCTTCTTCAATGCTTTGCCTCTTGAAAAGTTCATCATGCGACCAAGCGTTCTTCGAAGCATTCTTCTTAAAATACCGCGGCGTCAAGGCCTGGACCTCCAGCTAGTTGGAAACACTACCATGGCGATCTACAACCCGCACCGATGCCATCTTCAGATCGGATTACCTCGAATCAGCGTTTTTGCACAATCACACTACCCTCCCCTTCTACCTAGGAAGATGGGGACCGAGGAAGATGAAAGAGCGATCCGGAACGCACTGATCATGTGGGAGATCAGCAAGGTGCGCCCGTGGCACGCAGAAGTCGAAGAAGATGACGAAGCACGCCGAGAATATCTGAAAGATTTGAGAAGAATCCGCCCTCTTGCGGATAAAAAGTGAATGTATCTTGATTTTCTTTTGCTTATGAAAGATGTTATGAGATTGCCACTCAGAACTTGGTTTATCATGAATTATATTTTATTAAGCTTGCTTGAATGAGATGAGATTGCCTTAATTGAAAGAACTTGAGTTGTGTGCTTTGGAAGATTAGATTGATGTGAATAATCAGAGTTTCTGGGGGGATTAACGGATGTACCAAGGGCCGTTATAAGGTAACAACGGTCTTACGATGGACCGTCAGAATGGAGGCAGGGAGGACCTGATTTCTGAAGGAAGCGACGGAGAAGATTGGGTCCGTCATAAGAAAGAGACGGTCCTATCCCAGACCGCCACAATGATGATGGTCGCAAGAAATAGGGCTCAAGCTAAAGGGAGAGTAACGGTCTGGGAATGGTCCGTCACACGGAAGCAGCGGCCTGAGACTAGTGCGTTACATGCCTTGAACTTGCATAACTGTGAGTTCTGGCTTTTGAACTGGCCCCTGCATTCTGCACACACTTAAATATGAGACAAGTTAGATCCGTTCTTAGACTCAACCCCTTGCCTTGGAGCAAGTTAGATAATGACCGTTTCTTGATATTTGGTCAAGGGGTGGAGCCTTATTAAATAGGCGGAAAACAAAAAACAATGCATGTTATGCAGATGATGGAAGTATTGAATGCTTTTGATTTTTGAAAATATTTGATTTGTTTGGATTTTTGAAATATTCGATTTGTTTGGATTTTGAAATATTTATTGTTTTTTTGGATTTTGGAAATATGTGACGTTTTTGGATTTTGAAATATGCATTGTTTTTGGGTTCTGAAAATATTTGATGTTTTTGGATTTTGAAAACATATTCGATGTTTTTGGATTTTTGAAAAACCAGTGCCTCTCTAGCAACACGAGACCTCCCTTGTTTTATCTTGAGTCTCGAGACCGGCGTGCAAATAGTGTGACAACCCTTGGCCGAGACCTGGTCATTGTGACGGTGTTTTTACCAACGCCATACCTAGGGTACTCGTCTTAGTCCTAAAAGAAAAAAAAAGAACATGGGGGTAAGCTTAGGCTAGATATAGAAGTTTTTAGAACTTGATTCCCTCACCGTGCAACCTTATTAGAGATTTGGTCTGTTGTGCCGGGGCTTTTATGTCCGTCATCGAACCTTTATCCACTTAGGCATGCATGCGACCGGGCTCATAACGTCCCGCGGGAAACTGTACTGCCACTCTTGTCATGCCTAATTTTCTTTTTCTTTTGGAGCTTTTGAGAATTCATTCACAGACCTTGAGATGATGCTTTTGATTTCATGGTAAAGAGCACTCCTTTGCTTTTCTTTTCTTTTCTTTCTTGTGGAGTCAGGTCATAACGGACTTGCCCCTATTTGAGACCTCTTCTCGTTAGGGAGTTTGGATCGGTTGTCTCCTTCTCATTTACTCCTTGCCCCTGGATGCAGCCGAAGAATGAAACGTACAGGGACTTTGACTTTCCCCCAAAGCATGGCCGAGAAAAAACGGTGTCTCTTTAAGCAAGGAACCCGACCATGGGCGTCGTGTAGTGTGTGTTTGCCTTACTCAAGACTCTCTTTTGAAGATAGGGAGGCATTTCTTATTGCCGGAAAAGCACATGGTTTAGATTTTTAAGGAAAGAAATGCTTAAGATACAACCCATTCCACGGGTGAGAGAGCTCCTCACCTTCCGCGTTTACTAAACGATAAGCATTCCCTGAATAAGCTTCTTTTATTACAAACGGCCCTTCCCAGTTAGGTTGCAATTTAGACCTAGGACCTGCAGACCGAATGAATTTGCGTTTCAAAACCATTTCACCCTTGCAAAATTTTCGTTCAATTACCTTCTTTTGAAAATAACGCGAAACTCTCTTTTGATAAACAGATACGTGATCGGCCGCATTCATCCTCTTCTCATCTAGGAGTTCCAGTTGGACCAGCAACGCCTCTCGACGTTCATCGAGATTAAGTTCCTTATCGAGCTGTACTCTGAGTGAAGGGATTAAGATCTCATATGGGAGCACCGCCTCCATCCCGTAGGTTAGAGAATAGAGAGTTTGTCCCGTAGGAGTACGGACGGAGGTGCGGTAAGCCCACAGAGCTTCCACCAATCTTTCAGGCCAATCAGAAAATTTATGCGCTTCGCATGTTTTCTTAATGATTTTAAGAAGAGTTTTATTAGTGGCTTCGGCTTGACCGTTGCCTTGAGGGTAATATGGTGATGAATGATGCAATGTAATTTTGAACTTCTTACAGAGGTCTTTAAGCTCCTGGGAGACGAACTGGGGTCCGTTGTCGGTGATGATGCTGCTTGGCACTCCGAACTGCGAGATGATATTCTTCATGATAAAGCGGCACACCGTTGTAGCTTTGATCTCCGCGTACGCCTCGGCTTCGGCCCATTTGGTGAAGTACTCAGTTGCTGTGAGAATGAAGGATTTCTGCTTGGTCTGAGAATTAGGATCACCGAGTGGGCCGACGACGTCGAAAGCCCACATAGAGAATGGCCAAGGAGCGGTCATAGGATGAAGAGATGAAGCTGGAGAGTGGATTTTATCAGCGTGGAGTTGGCATTTAAGGCACCTCCGGACATAGAGGGAGCAATCCTCCTCCAGAGTGGGCCAATAGTAGCCCTGCCTAAGAATCCTCTTCGCTAGAGCCTGGCCATTGACATGACCTCCACACTCGCTGGAATGTGCTGCTTCTGCTACTTTCCAAGCTTCCACATCATCTAGGCATCTCATGAGCATTCCATTAGTAGCGCGCCTGTACAGTTCTCCTGCAATGATAGTGTACCTTGCGGCGGCTCTTCTTATTGCTTTGCGCTGCTCAGCTCTTGCCCCTTCTGGGAATGCCCCTTCTTTGCAAAATAACTCGATTTCATGGTACCAAGGCAATTCTTCTTCATCCAAAATCTCCTCTAGTTCTGCCAATGATACCTCCTCGAGATCTTCCTTTTCAGCTCTCACTTCTGTAGACTTCCTAAGGTTGGTGAACCAAGGATCCTGGAGAGAGGGTGCGTCCATCCTCTGGACGACGACAGTCTCAGTACTACGACTGAGAGGGAAGGATAAGGAGGTGGCCAGAGATGCCAATGCATCTGCCAGAATGTTCAGAGAACGGGGAGTATGGATATAGATTAGCTTGCGGAATCGCTTAGCGATGAGCATGACCAAATCTTGATAGGGCTTGAGCTTGGGGTCACGGGTACGGTAAGTGGACAGAACTTGCCGTAAGACGAGCTGAGAGTCTCCTATGATGTTTAAATAACGCGCGCCTAAGAGATAGGCGTGCTTCAAGCTGGCTAGGAGAGCCTCATACTCAGCGATGTTGTTGGTAGCAGGAAATCGAAGTTGATAAGCGAAGGGGATGGTTACTCCCTCTGGAGTAAGCAAGACAGCCCCGATCCCTTGGCCCTGTGAGTTAAGCGCACCGTCAAAGTGCAGAGACCAGAAGGGATGCTGAGAAAGGACAGAGAGATGCTCATCAGAGAAATCATCCTGAATAGAGTCGGTGTGAGGAATAGGGAGATGTGCAAGATGCTCAGCGATGGCATATCCTTTGACTACCTTCTGAATGACAAAGGTGATATCGAATTGAGAGAGGAAGCTCTGCCAGCGAGCTAGCCTACTAGAAAGAACGGGCTTTTCTAAGAGATAACGGATCGGGTCCATTCTAGAGATCAGCCTAACTGGGTGGGCGAGAAAGTAATGTTTAAGATTCTGAACTACCCACACTAAGGCGGCACAAGTCTTCTCCATAGCGGTGTATCTGGATTCAGCTGGATTAAACAACCAAGAAAGATAGTACGCAGCCCGCTCTTTTCCTTCGTCATCCACTTATGCTAAAACCGCCCCTAGGGAGTCCTCAATGACCGAGATGTATAGGATCAGGGGTTTCCCAGGGACAGGAGGTTGCAAAATCGGGGGATTGGATAGATATTGCTTGAGGTCCTCATAGGCCTTTTGACAACCTTGATTCCATTCGAACTTGACCCCCGCCTTGAGCAATTCATAAAACGGACGGCATCTTTGAGAATGCTGGGATATGAATCTTCTAATGAATTGCAATCTACCAATCAGTCCTCGAAGTTCCGTAATGTTCTTTAGCGGAGGCATATCCATGACGGCCTGTGCTTTGTTAGGATCAATCTGGATCCCCCATTTGCTCACTATGAAACCTAGCAGCTTCCCCGAGGAGACTCCGAATACGCATTTCTTCGGATTCATCTTTAGCTTGTACTCCCTGGCTCTCTGCAGCACCTTAGCCAAAATAGAGGGGTGTTCTTCCTTTGATCTTGACTTCACCAGAATGTCATCCACGTAAGCTTCCATATAGATGTGCATCATGTCGTGGAAGATAGCCATCATCGCCCTTTGATAGGTGGCGCCTGCGTTCTTTAATCCAAAAGGCATAACTACATAGCAGTATGTGCCCCAGGGCGTGGTGAAGGAAGTTTTCTCTTGATCTTCAGGAGCGAGACGGATCTGATTATAGCCCGAGTACCCATCCATGAACGATAGAGCTTCGTACCCGACAGTGTTATCAACAAGGACGTCTATATGAGGCAGCGGGAAATCATCTTTAGGACATGCTTTGTTAAGGTCCCTGAAATCAATGCATATGCGCACTTTTCCATCCTTCTTGAGGACAGGGACTATGTTCGCCACCCACTGGGGATATAAGACTACTCTGACGAACTTGGCCTTGTATAACTTATTGACTTCTTCTTTGATCCTTAAGGCCATGTGGGGGTGAAATCTTCTTGACTTTTGTTTAACAGGCGTTGCCCCTGGTTTAAGCACGAGTCGATGTTCCACTAAGGAGGGGTCAAGACCTGGCATGTCCTCATAAGACCAGGCGAAAGAATCGCTATACTCCCTCAGTACCTTAATTAGATCCTCTTCTACCTGTGGAGGGAGATTAGCTGAAATATTGATGGGCCTTGGATCTTCTTCCGTTCCCAAGTTGATTTCCTTTGTAGGTTCATCCACTGCCGTCGACGGCTGGTCGAATCTCTTCAGTCCCTTTGCATATAAGTCGGCAGTGTCCTCTACATCGTTGTCTTCATCAATTGGGTCTTTCTCATCCAACACTTCATAGACGCCTAATCCGTCGTCGCTCCATTCCCCTTCTATTTCCTCTTCATCTTCAATCGCAATCGCCGTGGCGACGAATTCTGGGCACTTCAAAAGAGCATGACACCGCTGAGCTAGATCTTGCAAGAACCTATCAGGAATAGATCGGGAAGGATGCGCAAGCGAGCGCGGCTCAGGAGGGGAAGGGTTGAACGACCTAGAACAAGACCCTACTTCTTTAGACCTAACTGACTCTACTTCTCTAGACTCGCTAGACCCTAACTCTGACCTAGGAGAGAGGAAGCTTAATGGAAGGGAAGTAGCAGGGGACTTGTGCCCCTGGGACGAGGAGGATGGAGACAGGATAGCATAATCTTCCACTGAAATCTCCATTTCAATTTTGACGTTTTTTTTTTGGAGATCAGTGGAGACCACGCAGCACGATGGAGGAGGCGGGAGCTACATAGGGAACAGCTCAGGAAAGATGCAATCGAAGAAAAGATCACAAGAGGAGGAACCCCACATCTCGTGGATTTGAGAGTTAAAAAATGGAGGGATGGGGAAAGCAGGCAGATTAATGGGGCAGCGAGGCCCATAAGCAGGAGGATTGATTGGAATCTGGAATGGATCACTGAAAGATGGATTAATCATAATCGGAGGAGGACGGGGTACAAACTCCTTCAGCTGGATCATGCACTGAAAATGAGAGGGAGAAAGAGCAAGAGCAATCAGCGAGCTCCCTTCTTTCTTTGAATCATCACCAGGCCGCTTCTTCGGCCTCCACTGCATAAGCTGAACCTTCTGTGGCCTCTGGCTGCCTCTTTCACAAAACAGCCCCTGGAGGGCCCAGCTGTAGTCGATCACATCGTCATTTAGCCCCCTTGGCAATGGGGGTGGACTGGTGACTGGACAAACCGTGTCGGTTTTTGACTGAACTGGCTTCGCAGCTAACGTGCCCGGCTGTGGGGGCCCTCTGACAAAATGCTGACGGTAATCCCAGGTAAGCGGCCCAGAGTCACCCATCATTGATAATGCTATCTCCTTGTAACCGAGACCTCGTCTGCCCATTTTCCTTCCTTTTGGTATGGGCTTGGTCATCCCTTGCAGCTGTGCACCGAGGCCTCTCCCCGGTTGATAGCCCAGTTTCAATATAATGTTCCACCCCTTTGAATCTCGAATCTGCGGCTTTGCCTTGATATTGACCGGGGTAGTGACGGGCTTAGGAGTGGTGTACGCCCAAGGAAAGTTTAGGTCTAGCACTGATAGCACGGGCCGACTGCTTGGCCAGAGAGTAGGAAGAATCTGTTCAGAGATGGCCTTCACTGACTGTACCGTGGATAAACTTTTAACTTTGACGACCCTCCCTTGAAAAGGGAATTTAATGCATTGGTGCGCGGTAGAGGGCACGGCGCCAAGTGTGTCGATCCAGGGACGACCCAAGATAGCCTTGAACATAGGGTCGATATCAAGTACATAGAATTCTACAGCCATGGAAAGAGGCCCGAGCTCAGCCTGAATAGTGACTACCCCGTGACATGCCCGCCTTGAGTTGTCGTATGCTGCTATAGTGGTGGGGGTAGGCCGTAGTAACTCCTCAGATATATTGCAGGCTCGGAGAGTGCTGAGGGGGCAGACATTAATTGAGGCCCCAGTGTCGACCAGTGCTGCTTCAACGTCGACTTTGTTCAAAGTAATTGTTATGCAGAGCGGCATTTGCCGAGCCCTCGGAGGTGCAAGCTCGGTCTCAGAGAATGTGATTGTCGGCCCTTTAGAGATAGTTGCTAGTGCCGTTGGTAGACTGTCGACTGCCATGTCTTCACTAACCATGACCTTCTGCAAAAAATCCCTCAGTGCATCTTGATGGAGAGTGGACCTCTTGATTAACTCCAGCACAGATATCTTGGCGGGTACTCGATCTAGATGATGCAGTAAATCATACTGAGTCCCCGGTAACGGTTTAGCTTCCTCTTGCTCAGCCACCGGTTGGGAAGACTGGGGATTGCTAGTAGTGGCGTAGTTCCGATGGAACATCTTCCCGCTCCTTAGAGCACAATTTGCCGCGGCATCGGGGGATAGTATGATGGGCCCTGCGGGGCGAATGAGTGGAATAGGTGGCGTGGGGGAGGCAGTTTGGTAAAGCGGAGGGTTGGTGAAGTTAATGGGGGATGCGCGGATGATAGGTGAAGGATTGGTGGGTGGTAGGGTGGTGATGGACGTGGATGCTGGTGAAGGCAGGGTGAATGGATGGGTAAGGATAGGTGCGGGATTGGATGGTGGTGTGATGACGGTGATGGGGGTTGGCGAAGGATACGACGGGATGGTGAGCGGACTTGGTGGAGCGGGTGTGAATGGTGGGATGAGCGGAGAGGGTGTTGGTTGTGTAGGGAGGATGAAGGAAGGTTTGTGGTGGAAGGCCATGACCTGTGGTGCGGCGCCATCATCATCAAATGACCACCCGGCGTTGGAGGCCGGTGGTTGGACTACATTAACTTGTGCCGGTGCTGGCGACTGTTGCGGAGGAGCGGGTTGATGGTTTGGCATCGGATTCTGATGGATGCCTAGATCTTGTGCTTGCTGCGGTGGCTGCTGTTGTGGCGGCTGCTGCGGCTGCGGTGCTGGATGCTGCTGCACTTGCTGCCCCTGCGGCTGCCTTCTCTTCTCTTTGATTTCCATAATGGCCCTATGCATCTCGGCCCAGTCTATTCTCTGTCCTTCGTGTAAGTCGTACACGAGATCTCGAAAGTGAAAGCATCCTTCTATAGTGTGACCCGGCTGCCGGTGGAACATGCAATACTTAGTTTGATCAACAGCTGGGTTCCAAACAGTCCTTTCTGGAGGAAGTTGAATTGCATTTACTGCCATGAGCGCTGAGAATATGTCTGTAAGTGTCTCTGGCAATGGAGGATACTGGGCTCTTCTGGGAGCCGGGCGCTTGCTGTTGGGATTATTATTGTTGTAGCCGCCGGGTGGAGGGACGTTATGGTATTGCGGTGATGGTGGTGGTTGTTGTGGTGCGGTGAAGTTGTTTTGCGGGATGGTGAAGGTAGGCGGAGGGTTTTGTGGAGTGTTTTGAAAGTGTTGCGGAGCGGAGTTTTGCGGATTGTGGGGGCTTTGGTTGTAGCGGAATGGTGCGGCTTGGTAGGGAAAAGCAACAGCTTGTACTTGCTCATTTGTCTGGACTCCTTCGGTAACCGGTCCCTGTGGTTTCTTATGGTACTTGGGCTTTTGGTTTTCGAAAAGAGAATGGATAGGGGAGTCCTTAAACTGAGTTTGTATAAATCGCGCCCGGCTATACAGTTGATGCATATTGGCTATATCGTTCATTGCCAGGATGTTTTTGAAGGTGGGCGAAGCATTTGAAATTAGCAGCTTAACTTTTTCTTCCTCTGGAATATGGCCGGGCACCCTGGCGGCCATCTGCCTCCATCTATCTGCATAAGTTGCGAATTCCTCATCCGGCTTCATTTTCTCGGCCACCAGATCTGTGAATGAATATTCCGGGCCGACCCGATCTTGAAACCGCTGAATAAACTTGTCCTTGACCACTTTGAAGCTCTCGGCCTCTTCTAGGGGCAGAGAATAAAACCATTCCAGAGCAACGCCATCCAATGATCGGCGGAATAGGTACGCCATAAGGTGATCATCATATTGGAACTGCGCCGATTCATATAGAAAATCCCTCACATGGATGAAGGGATTGCTGTTCCCATCATACTTACGGTAGTTGGGGAGCTCAGACTGCGGAGGGAAACGGATGTTCTGGAAGCTTGGGACGGGAATATCAGCCAAGGATTGTGGGCCCACCTTCTTCTGAAGAAAATCAAGTTGTTGCTGCATGGTGGCCCACTTATTAAGCAAATCCTGCTCTCGAGAGGGAGCAGGGGCAGTGAAGGGAGTTGATTGTACCTGGTGAGCGGGAGGAATGGCGGTTGCCGAGGGCGGGAGCCCATAGGAAGGAGCATAAGGATAACTAGTGGAATTAGGGGGGCCGTAAGAAGGATACTGGGCCTGAGATAGACCCGGATTGGAGTGAAATTGGGCCACCCCGTGCTGTTGGGGCAAGAAATCGGATGGGCCCACGAGGACCTGTGGAGCCGCCAGAGCAGAGGGGTGATAATCCATCGGAAGAGAGGGGATAGGCGATTTCCCCTTATCAAAAGATTGATGGGTCGGATTGGAGGATTGACCCATCTCCATGCCAGCAAAGGTGATGGTCCGGGGCTGGACCGGGGTGAGCTCAATCGGGGTGGGCTGAACAGACGGCCCAATAATGGAAGAATTAGAGTGCCCCTGGACGGTAGCGGAGGGAGGAGGATTGGACCCTTGCATGGCCTGATAGAGGACCTGGAGTTGGGTCGGATCCAACTGGGCCATCATATGGAGGACAGAGCCCGCGGAAGGAGCGGTTAAAGAAGGGATGACCTGACCACCTTCTATGGGAGTGGAGGATGAGAGAGGGGCGGTCCCCTCTCCAGCGG
This sequence comes from Amorphophallus konjac, assembly GCA_022559845.1. NCBI lineage: Eukaryota > Viridiplantae > Streptophyta > Magnoliopsida > Alismatales > Araceae > Amorphophallus > Amorphophallus konjac. The sequence continues at coordinate 293,629,787 of CM040118.1, forward strand.
AGAAAGAAATAACCCTCGGGGGGTTCTCAAGGAGCCCTTGAGGAAGGGAATCCTCTTGGGAGCGAGGAGGATTGCAGGATGCCATGGTAGATTCGAAGAGGGGATTGGAATAGAATGTGAAGGAGGAAGCGACTCGAGGAGATGATTCGGACGAACGAAAACAACTCCACATGCAACGGACAACCTTGATAAATGCAAAACAACAAACACAACAAACACACAATGAGCAACCGCACCTAGGTGATTCAAACAAGATACAAGTGATAGGGAATGAAGACACTCAAAAGCCAACCAAGTTGCTTAAGATGATGCAAACAAAGTTTCTTTATGGTTTCTCCTTTGGAACTTTAGTGAATTGATTGATATGTGCTCTCTCCAAATGGGTTCCTAATAGGAGGTGGATATGGACTTGGCTTGACTTTAAGTGTGACCACTCCTTCACTTATGCAACCCTAGACACAAGGGGGGAGAGGTACAACTGGCCCGGCGTCCGTGTGGGAATCCACGGCTCGCGGGGACTTATGGAGGTCCCTGCTGTGATTTCCTAGTCGGCCCCAAGGAATATGGAGACGAGAGGTCCTCACAACAAGGTAGGAAAATGCAGTCTAATATATGAAAAGATGGATGACCCTATGTGCACCGGAGTGCATGCAAAGTCTAGCCTAGAATCTAGCAAACAACGGTGCACATAATGATGTGAAGATATGAATGGAATTATGGCAGAAATCAAGCATCACCCAAGCAATAAATCACAGTCAAAAACTGCGGAAATAACTGCACCTCGGATGCGTACCTGCCAGGAGAGTGACGGACGAAGGCCCCTGCGTCAGAGCCAAATAACGGTCAGAGACCAGACCGCCATAAATAATGTAACGCAGGGGTTCCAGACCGTCGTATGAGCCAGGGAACCAAAAAACAAACTGAAGTAACAGGAAAACCCGTGAAAGCTCACACCACAGAGACAAGCGACGGCCTGATGTCCCCGCGTCAGAACACTGTAACGCGCCGAGACAGGGCCATCATATGATTCAGAAAACCAGAAAGAGGGGTGAAAACAAAGGGATCAAAAGACAACTGAACAAACAGATGATGGCAGGTTTAAACAGGAATCAGAAGCACGATTGGCACTAGTCGTCCCACCGTGATCGCCAAAAAATTATCTGTTGATTGTTTGTTTACCTATCTCTTCTTATCTTCTTTCTTTTTTTGTTGATTGTGAGGGTTTTGAAAAAGGATATGGCGAGATGATAAATAAACTACCAAAGATCAGCTCAACCTATGCACATGTGAACATGAACCTAGGCAATCAAATCTAACTCTAGCATGGGCATCCTATCTCAATCAAATTACGCTAAGGGAAAAACAAAAACACATGCCGGGGCGTGGAGCAAAGATAAATAAAAACACACCGCTAGGGGTGGAACAATCAAGGGGAATAAAGAGATTTGATGAAAAAGACAGCTAGTGCCCAACACTAAGGAAAGTCGTGATCGCCACCAAAGTAAACACGAGTCAAAGACTCGAATATACCTTGGAAGTAGGTGGATGAAACACCCGCCCACGGGAGAGAAAACCAAGGAAAGCCTGCAGATCAACTTGTAAATAACGGTCCAAACCCTGTGCGTCGCTTGGAAGTAACGGTCGTGTGATAGACCGCCAGAAAGAAATAACGCTCCTGCACCTGACCGTCAGATAACCTGCAGTGAAAAGATGTGAATTCTTTGAACTCCAACCCTTCCAGCCGGCTAGAAGGCTTGGGCCTCGTGCTAGTGATCTTGTAAAACCTGCCAAGGATGTAGAAAGCAAAACAACACAACCTCAATTAGCCCTCAACATAAGTATAGCATCAATCCTTAAAAAGCTTAAGAACATCAAAAGGAGAGGGGATTAGCGGGGAGTTGTTGGTTTTTTAACCCCTCTGGGCGTTTTTTAAGTTTAGGAGGATATGTGTATGCTTAGCAACAGTGAAAAACGTGGAGGAAGAGGAGGGACAATGTTTTTGATTGATAAAACCAAGGGAAACTTGAGCATGCAATAATGATGATATTGACAAGCTAAAACCCAAAATTACTCCCTTGACTTGGAAGATGGACGTGGGAAGCAGCTCCTCCTGGATGTAGATGGCTCCTGAATTTGGCAGCACTTCGTTGTGAATCAAATCTTCCTCCTCCTGGGTCATGAAATCAAGGGTTCTATTTATAGACTCTCTCAAACTCTCAGGTCGAGTTGAAGATAAATCAGCCAAGAAAGGAGGATAATCCTTAGCAAATCCTTGAGGATAATATCAACAAGAGTCCAAAGAAATAAACGAGAGGTCCTGAGGATTAGAATTGAAGGAGATAATGCCAATCCAAAACCCTATCTCATCCACGGAGTAGCAGAGAAAAGGCCTGAACTGTCAGGACTCTCTGAAGGAAGTAATGGTTGCACGATAGACCGCCACTTGGAAATAACGCTCCAAGGAATTACCGTCATTTTCAACCCTATCCAAAGGATAAGATCGACGGGAAGAAGATCTAAACAATAGGACTCTGCAAGTAAGTAACGGCCAGGGCATAGGGCGTCATAAGGAAACAACGGCTAGGGAGTAGACCGTTATTATCAAAGGACAACGAGGCCCTGAGTCTTGGGACTCTTCAAAGATTAACGGCCTAGGCTTCATGCGTTATTATGAAATGACGCGCCTAGTCCAGACCGTTATTATCATTGATTTTCAAGAAAATAGAATGGAGGGATTGCAAAGCTTTTGAACGAAGTGCCACCAGGAACCAGGTCTAATCCAGGAATTGAGACCCAGAAAATAGGCTTCAACAGATTAAATGGAATTCAATGAAGAGTGAACAACTCGGAGCATCATATTGAATAAATAAGGAGATGACCCGACTGATTGGGTATAAAACGGGTGTCAACATCTGTGAGCTGTGACGGTCCCACGATAGACCGCCACAGGTGCTGTGACGCACTTGGGATGGACCGTCAGGACGTTCGACCGTTGGCTTTTGACCGTTGGTTCTGACAGTTCGGGGTCAAGGCATGTGACGCACCAGGCTTGGCGCGTCATAGCCTTGTGACGCCCCTGTGTGGGTGCGTTAGAGCGGACGCATTCCCACCCTGTAACGCACCAGACTTGGTCCGTTATAGTCTGTGATGCACCGAGTGGCACGAGTCACAGTTTGTTCCTTCGTGCCTTGTGACACACCAGGCTGGGTGCGTCAGGGCCTGTGACGCACCAGGGTAGGCGCATCACAGTCGTTTTTGCACCGAGGACCTGACGCCCCTGTGTTGGGCCGTCAGATGGCTGTGACGGTCCAGCCTTAGACCGTCAGAGCCTGTGACGTGTCTAGGGTAGACCGTTAGGCTCAGGGTTGCCCCGGGTGGTTTGCAACCCCGTTTCTTTTTCGACCGTGGTCACCGTGCGACGGTGCTGGTACGTGGGACGGTCCGCGTACGTCGTCGGATGCGGACGTTGTTTTCCGTTGACTTGAGAGTCTACTCCGTAGTGACCCTCCACTAGTCGTAGCCTGCCTGCACGCGAGTGGACCCACCAGGGAGTGGTGGAGAGGCTACCTTGAGGATGATTTTAGACTGGTTTCCGTCGGGCCCCTCGTCGGTAGCCAGAGTCCGGCTCTAGGGGAAAACCAGTTAGAGGCCAGACCTAGGACGTACGGTCTGTGTGTGTACACGTGGTTGGGGGCGGTTGGATCCACGCCGACGGGCGTGACCCCAGCTAGTCACTTGTTTGTGGTTACTTGTTCGGTGTCCGTTCCTCTAGTAGGAGCTACCACGTTAGACAGTTCACCTTCGGTGCGGTGTAAGACGTTAGGGGACGCTACCGACTGTGCTTCTAGTGGGAGGTACTCCTGTCGAGTCGGGAGTGACAGACTGTCAGTCGTACGACTTCGACCTTCGGGTTTTGTTGTGTTGACCGTGGTGTTTCGGTAGTTACACCGTGGCACGTGTGTCGGTTTTCATGCCGTGAGATCGGTATTTTGTAGATTGCAGGGCTTCCCTTTCTGAGGTTCTCGCTTACTGCTAGCATAGCGATTTCTCTATTTGTGAGGTAGGGTTCGAGTGATCCCTACTGAGTCTTGTTCTGAGGCTCATTCTCTGCATGTTTTCACCATGTTTCAGACGAGGCGCGGCTTCAGGGGAGCGCGTCTGAGGCTCAGCGTGGTTCAGGTGCCCAGCGTTAGTGCTAGAGGTCAGAGCCGGGGTATTCCCCGTGTAGCTGTACTTTTCTTTCTTGTCTCTGTACTAGTTGTAGACTACTGTTGTTGTTTATTTTGTTATATCTTGTAGACCATGTATCATGTAAAATGTTAATTTATTTCCTGCTTAATTATATAACTGTTTAATTTCTGTAATTATTTGTGATACTTGTGTAGTCTCCACACCATCCTTTTAACCCTTCCAAGTCTTTGGACTCGTGGGTGGTGGTGCAAGTCTCGGGTTATCGGGCCTTCCCGGCAATCGGATTCTCGGGTCGTTACAGATCTCGCGCTAGATCCTGAGCCGCACCATCTTGTTCTAGTCTTCGTCGTCGTCACCACGATTGGAGGATCTACAAGGCAGGAAACGAATAAGAGGAGACCCAGGGTTGGAACCCCGAGAAAAATCCTCCGATGCTTAAGTCAGCAAGCTGATAGAGCGTAGGTGGAAGGGATGTAGGAAAAAAAGTGAGGGGCATGAGATAGCTCTCCACCAGTGAATGTTGTGTTGAGTACTCAGGATTACCTTTCTTTCTTCTGGAGAGTTTTCCTGGGGTTTATATAGCCGCTCGCCACACATAGGAGTCCTGGAAGCTTGGGAGACTAAGGGGAGTTACGTCCTTGTTGGGGGCTCTTAATGGCCTGAGGACTCTTTCTCTCCCTTATCCCTTTGAGTTCCCTGCTCCGGGTGATGGCGTAACCTCCGCCTGGATAGGCGTTCGACAGTTGGGTCGAGCGTGGGGCGCTCATTCAGGGGTGTTCCCGGGTGCCGGGGGTGACATCGGGCAGTTACACTCGGCTCCCGATTGGGATCCTCCCAAGCAACCGTTACTTCATTTTCTGGGCCCGAAGGCCGCCTAGGAAGTATTGGACGGAGCAAGTTTTGGGCTACAAATAAAGTGGGCCCATAAAAAGGGGCTATCACCTTAGGAGTCTGGCCTGCTTAGGTTGAGAATGGACCTATTTGGGCCGCTCCGGGCCACATGTCTCCGGGCCTCTGATTTTACCCCTCTCTAGTGGAGATGGCAAGAATAATGTTGATTGAGAGCCAACTCCCACAGAAATTTTGGGCAGAAGCTGTAAATACAGCCTGTTATATAATTAACAGGGCCATGGTAAGACCTGTCCACATGAAAACTCCATATGAAATATTGAAGAGTAAGAGACCAAACTTGGCTTATTTCAAAATCTTTGGTTCTAAGTGATTTATTCATAATAATGATAAAAAGGACTTAGATAAGTTTGAAGCCAAGAGTAGTCCAGGGATCTTTTTGGGGTATTCTGAACTGTCAAGAGCTTATAGAGTTTTTAACATTCATGACCAGTAAGTAGAAGAATCCCCTCATGTGAAATTTGATGAAACATTCAACCCTGCTGACTTTAACAATGATGATAGGAAGGAAAAAGAAGACGGAGAGTTTATGGAAGAAAAGCAATTAGAAGAACCTTCATATGAGGCTAACCAATCTACTTCAGAACAAGGTAGGTCGACCGAACAACATTTTCAATCGACCGAACAAGGTGAGTCTTCAAATAACATCAGATTTCTAAAAGATCATCATGCTCAAAATATTATTGGAATCTGCATGAACCCCCTAGAACTAGGTCTTTTCACAGAGAAGTCAATAATCAGGACCTAGTAGGAATAGTCTCACAAATTGAACCCAAATATATAGAAGAAGCTTTAAAAGATGAATCATGGATTAATGCAATGCCTGAAGAATTGGGTCAATTTGAAAGAAATAAAGTCTGGACTTTGGTTCCCAGACCTGAAAATTATTCTATCATTGGAACCAAGTGGGTGTTTAGAAATAAAGTGAATGAAGATGGAATAATTTGTAGGAATAAAGGTAGGTTGGTAGCTAAAGGTTACAACCAAGAATTGGGGGTGGATTTTGATGAGTCCTATGCACCAGTTGCTAGGATGGAAGCCATTAGAATCTTGATATCTTTTGCATGCTCTTATAACATAAAACTTCAACAAATTGATGTAAAGAGTGCCTTTTTAAATGGTAACATAAAAGTTGAAGTTTATGTTGAGCATTTATGTTACCATTTAATGTTACCATTTAAAAAGCCCAGGTTTTGAATCATCTGAGCTGCCTAACCATGTTTTCAGATTAAATAAAGCATTGTATGGACTGAAACAAGCCCCTCGGGCTTGGTATAATAGACTGACTGATTTTCTACTCAATAAAGGGTATTACAGAGGTAAGGTTGATGAGACCCTATTTACCAAAAATGTGAATCAGAGAATCATCCTAGTTTAGGTATATGTTGATGACATTGTATTTGGTTCTACATGTTCTGAACTTTCAGATGAATTTGTAAGTTTAATGTCAATAAAATTTGAAATGAGCCTAGTTGCTGACTTGCAATATTTTCTTGTTCTGCAGGTTAAACAAATGAAGGATGAGTGCTTTATCAGCCAGACCAAATATGCTTTGGAGATCTTGAAGAGATTCGGCATGGATAAGCTGAACACATGGCTGTTGGATAAATGATGTTTTGATGATGTCTCACCATAAGTCATTGGCCAAACTAACTTAGAACTCCTGAAACATCTTTCAATTGGCCAGGTATGAAGAAGACTATCTAAGCTTAAAGGCTGCTCCGACCTCACCATGTTGATGCTCCGACCTCTTCAAGCTTCCAAGTCAAAAGTGTTGACTCCAAGTGTCGACTCCTCTTTGTGAATGTTCTGTTGTGACAGACTGCTCCGACCTCGTGACATGCTACTCCAACCTCAGGTCACGTTGCTCCGACCTTAGGCCTTCACAGAATCGCTAAGGCCAGTGGCGACGGCTAACCAGTTGATAAGGGTGACAAATGGGCATTAGCGGTGACAAAGATATATACAAGGGTGAAAAATAGGTTGAGAAGCTGAAAACTGCAAAAACAACACCCTTGCGTCGATGCAACGTCCCTATGCCTCGATGCAGTAAAGCAGAAGCACCTCTAGGTCTAGCATTGATATGGGCTTGGCTCTTCAGCTGCCTCGACGCAATGGCAGTGTTGCATCGACACATCAGAAACATCTTCAAGCAGACAGGGTTGAACAAAGGCGACGGCTGTAGAAGCACAAGGCTGACAAATAGCTATGCAAGGGAGACAAATGAGCTATAAGGGTAAAAAATGTCTAAATAGGGCTGACAAATAGCTCATAGCCATTTCAAGTGGCCCGTGAGCGAAGGATGCATCGACGCACCGACCATCCAGCGTCGACGCCATCAAGACAAGCTCGCCAGCAGTCTCAAGAATATGTGAAGCTGCGTCGATGCCATATCCATGTTGCGTCGACGCACCAGAAAATTTTCAAGCAAAATCTATTTTTCCTACAACGGTTCTGAAGCTCTTCCAGAGGATTAAAATAGAATCGTAAACCTCCGAATTCATAGTTTTAGAGGTATGGGGAAGGCTCCTAGGAACATTGTCCTTGTCATCATAAGTGAACACGAGCTACCATTTGGACAAAGGATTTGTCAGGAAAACACCTTGGAAAAGCCTCCCTCTCTGCAAGTTTTGTCCCATACGCTAGCCAGCAAGGATTGTGACTAGAAGGAAAAATATCCCTAGGAATGGGACGTCCTTTCTGCTATAGGAATTAAGGTTCTGCATGCTCCCCAGGTCAAACCTCCTATTGTTTATTACTAGGCATTCAAATTGCAAAAAGAAATGGAGGGAAAAGCCTCTGCCTCTTGAGGCCTATATATTGGACGCCCCTCCCTCATATGAAGCAGCTGCCCCTACTGCTGAAGTCACCATTTGTGTTGTTTCTATTGGTAAGCCTAAAAGAGCCTTGAACGTAGAAACCAGAGAGAAGAAAAAGAAAGAGAGATTCTACCCTGAGCCTCCAGAGAAAGAATTGGGAGGTAGAGTAGAAAAGAGTGCAACCAGCCATCCAGCCAAAAGCCTAGCCTAAACTGCTTGTTTCCCATCCGTCGAAGGTGTGTCTTTGTGTTTTATGCTCTTGTTTTTAGCATTTGTTTAAACTTCGCAAGAGTGTGTGACTGGGGATCTGTCCCCGTGTTTTGCTGCACTTGCAGCAGTGTGTTTCCTTTTCTTTTGTGTGTGTGTGGGGGGGGGGGGATCTTCCCCGTGGGACTTGTTCCCGTGTGTGTGCGAAGACCTTGTCTTCGTGTGTGTTTTGCTGGGCAACCAATGTGTGTGTGTGTATGTCTCTTTTGGCCAAAGAGTAGAAGCCTCATCGAGTTGGTGAGGGGTGGACGTAGGTGTGCCAAGGTGCAGCCGAACCACCTTAAAAACTCTGTGTTATTGTTTGCATTTCCATATCTTCTACCCCCTTTTCACAAGTGGCTTGTATTGTCCAAGAGTATCTCTTATGTTTTAGCTCCAACAATCTGTCATTTGACTTTGCTTGTGATAACTGCTTTGCCATCTTTTATAACTTTTTTGTAGAAGTCAAAAATATGGTATAGGATCTATTCACCCCCCCCTCTAGATCCTCTCATATTGTTCAACAGTTGGTATCAGAGCGGGTTCCCTAGAGATGTGGTCCAACGACCCAGGGAGATCCGATGGGAACGTCCCTCGTAGCTACATAGCTGAGGGTCATGCCATCAATCGACCTCCATTTTTTGATGGAACAAACTATATGTATTGGAAGAACCGTATGGAAGTTTTTCTACGTGCCTAGGATCATTTGTTATGGCGTGTTGTGAGTAGAGGTCTTTTTGCTTTACCCGAAGTAGATGACACCTGGACACCATACCAGTTTAAGAAATCCACAACAAATTGGAGCGCCATGAACATCATCTAGTGCGCCATCCACCCCACAGAATACTCAAGAGTATCCACTTGCAAATCTGCAAAAGAAATGTGGGATATGCTTGAGCTAATTTATGAGAGGACATCCGAAGTTAGGGCCACCAAGGCCAACATGTTAACTACTGATTATGAAATGTTCAAAATGAAATCAGGCGAATCCATCTCTGAGATGTATGCCAGGCTCACCCAGCTAACTAACTCCTTAAAATCATTAGGAAAAGAATACCCTGACAGTGAACTGGTTAGGAAGATTCTTAGATCTCTCACCCCAGCGTGGCACACTAAGGCCACTGTGATTGAGGACTCAAAGGACCTGTCTGTAATGATAGTTGACGGTTTGATTGGCTCACTCATGACATACGAGCTGAATATGAAGAGAAATGAGGAAGACACAAAGCAAAAGAAGTCTGTGGCTCTCAAGGTTGCTGAAAGCACAGACGGCTAGGATGAGAATGTGATGATAACTTCCTAGAGGCAAGCTCAGCTGACCATGCACTCCTCACTTGACAGTTCAAAAAATTTCTAAGAGGCAAAGGTAAATTTCAGAGAAGGAACAAAGCTCCTCAGGTAAGCAGAAATTCCAATTTCAGATCTACTCAAGTTAAGAAATCTGACCATGTTATTTGCTACCAATGTAAGAAGGCAGGACACATGCGAGGAGAGTGCCCTGAGTTGCTCAAGCAAAAGTCCAAGGTCAAGGGAAAGAATCCCAAGGCAATGGTCTACACCTGGAGCGACGAGGAGGAGGAAGATGAAAGCTCTTCCACACTGGAAGATGAGGAAGAATTCTGTCTTATGGCCAGTGAAGAAGAAAATTAGGTAACTAACCCATTTGACAACTTTTCTGTTGAAGATTGGGAGGAGGCATACACCATTTTATTCGAAAGATATGAAGCTTCTAAGAAAGAGAACAAGTATCTGAAAAGGAAGATCAATGCTTTAGTTCATGATAATCCTGCTAACCAAGAGTTAGAAGCTCTAAAAATTGAAACGGAAGAACTCAAAAAACAAGTTGAAGTTTTTGAAGCTACCCACTCAGAACTGATAGGCCTAAAGGAAGAAGGTGATGTTCTCAGAAAATAGTTAAATCAGACCAACCTGAAGTGTGAAGAATGGGAGAAAGAGAACAAACTTAGTCTTGAAAAGTATAAAGCTGTTAAAATTGCCAATGATGCGTTGCAGAAAGATCTGGGAAGAGTTGAGGAAGAGCTGAAGAGCAAACAATCTTCCCTAGAAAGAATGACCCAGGGTAAGTCCAACTTAGATGCCATCTTAAGTACCCAAGTAAAATTTAGAGGGGAAGGGTTGGGTTTTAACCCCACTGAAAAAAGGCCATTTGAATTGAAGACCATATCCTTCTGTCCTGATAAAGGGAAGGACAAGCTAATTGTTGAAGAGCCAACAAGAGAAAGCATCTCGGAGCCCAGGACCCTTAAAACTAAAAACCCTCAAACTCATCACAAGAAACCTACTACTCGAACAGGTCGATGCACTGATCCACAAGGTCGATGCACGCGTGCCAGGCCACAAGCTCAACCAAGACCTACCAAATAGCAAGGTCGATGCGGTGACCAATCAGGTCGAAGCGTCAGTGGTCAACAATGCCAGCCAGGTCGAACCATTAGAGGTATGCGTCGACACAGGTCATCTGTTCACTATGAGAAGAAAAACTGGTTCAATCATGCTAAGAGGTTCAATAGACGGTCAAATTTGGGCACATTTCACACTCAGTTCAATACCTTTGGAGACCCAAGATTAAGACCACAATTTAACTCACACTTCTTGAAATCCATGAAATCTGCATGTCACACCTGCAACAAACCAGGACACACCAGCAAACAATGCTGGTCCGGACAGGGAATGAGGTCCCTTAAGCAAGTGTGGATTTCAAAGAATTTATTGCATGTTGTGAATTATGACTATGAACCCAAATTTGTCCGGGTTCCAAAAACCACTTCTTAATGTCTTCTATGCAGGATTGCCTAGCAGCCTATCACAATCAATGGTATTTGGACAGCGGCTGCTCACGACATATGACGGGAGACAAGAACAAATTCAGCCATTTAATCAAAAAGGAAGGAGTCCAAGTAAGGTTTGGAGGCAAGCATAAGGGAAAAGTGATTGGCACAAGAATCATGGGTAAGAATTCCTCCAACTTTATTGAAAATGTGATGCTTGTAGAAGGACTTGAGCATAATCTGCTCAGTATAAGCCAATTGTGCGACAAAGGGCACAAGGTTCTATTTGATGCTATGGAATGTAAGATATTTGAGAAGAATTCTAACTCTATGATGTTTTTAGGTCATGGAGTAAATAACATCTGGTAGACCTTGACACCTCACTCTCAGAAGATCTATGCTTATCTGCTAACCAGATCAGTGATGCAGGGCTGTGGCACCGACGATTGGGACATGTTAGCTATAATACACTGCATAAATTGTCCAAGCATGGAATGGTAAGAGGCATGCCCATACTGTCTTTTAAAAGGGTCACCCAGGTTTGTGAAGCTTGCTCCCTAGGTAAGCAAACTCGAAAATCTTTCAAATCTAGAAGTGAGGCCTTGTCGCCCATGCCTTTTGAATTTCTGCATATGGACTTGTTCAGTCCAACAAGAACAGCCAGCATTAATGGGAAAAGGTTTGGATATGTGATTGTTGATGACTTCTCTCGTTTCACATGGACTTTCTTTCTTGCTAATAAGAATGATGTCTTTCTTGAGTTTCAGAAATTCTTCAGAAAAGTAAAGTAAGAAGGTAAATTCAGAATCTACACCATCTTGTCTTACAATGGAGGAGAATTTAAAATTTCATCCTTTTCTGAACTACGTAATCAAGAAGGCCTAACACATAGACTTTCTTCTCCCAGGATCCCAGAGCAAAACGGCATTGTGGAGAGAAGAAATCGGACAATCGTGGAGATTGCCCGGACCATGTTAATTGAGAGCCAACTCCTAAGGAAGTTCTGGGCTGAAGCAGCAAACACGGCATGCTACATAATTAATAGGGCCATGGTATGGGCAAAGTGTAAGAAAACTTCTTATGAGATGATGAAAGGTAAGAAACCCAATTTGGCATACTTTAGAGCATTTGGATCAAAATGCTATGTGCATAACAATGACAAATCAGATTTGGACAAATTTGAAGCCAAGAGTGACATTGGAGTATTCTTGGGTTATGCTGAAACATCAAGGGCATATAGGGTTTTTAATGCTAAGAATCAAACCATGGAGGAAACTCCACATGTTGTGTTTGCTGACACTTTAACTGACTTAGGCAAGGGCATTGGTGACAGGAAAAAGGAGGAGGATGAAGGTACCTTCTTGGAATCCAAGGAAGAACAAGGAGAATGATGCCAACTGTTAGGGTGCTAGGCCCGGATACAGAGGGGGGGTGAATGTATCCTGCTATGAATAATGCCCAAATTGAAAACTCAGATGCTAGGCAAGTTCCGGAACTAAGCTAATTCGATTAAACAAAATAACAAGCAGATGGAGCGTGCCTATTCAAGCATCTAGCGGAAGCAAATCAAGCAATCAAACCACTACTCAATAGATTTTTTAGGTGGTTCGGTCCTCCAGACCTACATCCACCCCTCACTCCCAACCGGAGTGAGGCTTCACTAGCCAACGCTAGAACCAAGCAGACTCAGTCTGCGAACAGTTGCTACCACACAGCTTGACCAGGGGAACAGCCTGTGGACGCGCTTTTCGTTCGCTCGGTATCTCGGCGCGATCGTTGGTTTATTGGGTGCGTGGGCGTGCCAGTCACCGAAGTGACGATTTATTCGGGCTCCGAAGAGCCCATGGTGCGCTCGAATCTGACTTCGTCAGACGATTGTGTGGTTCGTGTCGGGACCGAATCCCGTCGCGCCATAAAGGTCACGACGTCATTTACATCCCCCATACGAGGGAATACCCTTGATTAATTGCCGAAATTAGGGACCCCGCGGCCGAAAAGAGTGATACTGATTATGCGAGAGAGAGATATGGGGATAGGTCACACTGAAGGTCATATCGGGGCTATAAACTGTCGGCCATGTCGGTCGCTCCGTGGACCTTCTAGTATTCGGACACAGGTCCGTGGCAGAGACACAACGAGAAAAACCGGGGTGGATCCCTTCAAATGTCTGCCGAGCATGCGGCAATTTTAATGAGGATTCGGAAGGTATCCGGAACGAGAAACAAATCCGGTCCGATTGGGATGTCGGCCCAAGATTAGGTCAGAACTTGGCCATATCGGGATAATTCCCAAGGTTCGAGTTCGACCTGAAAGGGCGGCGTCGTTGTTCCTTTTACCCCGGGTCCCGGGGAGAGAGAGAGCTGCAGTGTGGGCATTAGCGTCTTTTATCTGGGGCTTTCTTAGTCGTATCTTCTGGGATTTCTGATTTGATGTTTACTGTTTATTCGTGCCTTTGTCCGGGATGATTTCTCTTCTTTTTATTCATGACTATTCTTGTTATTATCATTCATTTGCTGTTTATTTTTTTATTACCCCTCCCGCCTCTTTATTGTGATTAATATTGCGCATTCGGAATCCTTTAATCAGCGTAATTTTTACTAATTTATTTGCTATTATTAATGCCCTTATCAGGCTGTATATGCATATATGTATAGTGTGCCGGCGAAGGGGAAAACGGGAGTGTACCGTTGAGGGCAGAGAGCGTGCCGCTGGGAGGCTAAAGGGGTGTACCGCTGAAGGGCAAGGGGGCGTGCCGCTGAAGGCCAATGAGGGCGTACCGCTGAAGGCCAATGGGGCGTACCGCTGAAGGCCAATGGAGCGCACCGCTGGGGCTCAAGGGAGTGTACCGCTGAAGGTTAAAAAGGGGCGTACCGCTGAGGGTTGAAAGGGGTGTACCGCTGAAGGCAAAGGGGAGCGTGTCGCTGAAGGCCAATGAGGGCGTGCCGCTGAATGCCAATGGGGCGTACCGCTGAAGGCCAATGGGGGCTCGATCAGTTTTCGATTATTTGTTTTAAGGCTTTTCTTTTCTTCTTATCTTAACTTTTGTGTAGTTTTATATAAAACTCCTCCCTTGTTTTGTTTCGTTTGGTTCGGCCTCTTTTCTTGCGGGTCGGACACTCGGGCTACCGGGTAGTTAATTAGTTCGGTTCGGTTTTCGTTGTGATGCCGGCAGTGATTTGATAAATTGGAAGGCTTCATTGTTGATCGTTCTTATTCGTTTATTGCTTCCTTTTGCCTCTTTAATTGTTCATTAATTTCTCACGAAAATTCGGCAGCATCTCCCCTTGACCCGGGGCGTAAGGGAGATAAAGGGAACGCGCCCACATGGAGTGGCGGAACCCGACAACTGGAGGTGGGCCCCCTTGGAGGGGCAACACCTTTATGGAACCTCAGAAAACGCGAAGGAAAGGCCCCGGGGACGAGGCCAAGAAGGGGGCTGTTGAGGAAATGAAGGGTGTGTCGCTGAAGGCCATAGGGGTAGCGTGCCGCTGAAGGCCAATCTAGGCGCACCGCTGAGGGTAAGGGGGAAGCGTGCCGCTGAAGGCCAGAACTGGGTGTACCGCTGAGGACCAGGACTGGGCGTGCCGCTGAAGGCCAGGCCTGGGTGTGCCGCTGAAGGCCATTCTGGGCGTGCCGGCCAAGTGCCGGAAAGGTGCATCGTTGGAGAGTCAGAGGGGATTGAGTGTGTGGGCTGGGAGGTCTGCAGGCCATCCAAGAGCATGGGAGAGGGATTCAAGGCCGGGGGAGAAGCCAATTGGCTGCTGTGTATTGGGAGAGAGGGTGAGGGTATCCCTCCTTCCTAAACCGGTGGACATAGCAGAGGGCCACGGAAGGAATCGAAGGGCCTATAAAGCTAAGGATCGTGGGAGGACGGTCATATAGACACGGAGGCCCCAAGAACACCAGAGAAATGGGGAGACGGAGGGAGGAACGGATAGTCCGTCAAAAGCCCGTGAAGCCTAGCATAAAACATCAAAAATCGAAGAGAAACCCGGAGAGGGTGGTTTTCATTCATGAGAATCAAGAGGGCAAGGCCCTTCATACATATGGCAAAAGCAAACTCCCCAAATGGGGCCATAGAGTAAAAGGAAAAAGAATACAAAACGGAGAACGGAGGGAAGAACGGAATGCGAGAGGGCAGAAGCACTGGGGCCTAAGACCTTCGCCACTATCCCCAACCCTCTCCCCCGTTACATTAAGCTCTCTCCCTCTTACTCTCGTTTCTTCCCGGTGGCCGTCGGACGGAGCTCAGGCCGGGAGGGTCGCTTCTTCTCTTCTCTCTCCTCCTCTTTCTCCTGTGTGTGTGTCTTCTACTGTCGGAGCCTCTCCCCCTCTTTGTGTTCGTCTGTGTACGTCTCTCCTTCTGTCCTCCCCACTCTTGTGAAACGAAGAGAAGGGGTTTTTTATACCCCGGGCGGCGGGAGCCTTTGAGCACGGCCGCCGAAGCGGGAAGTGGCCCGTGATCATGAGGTTTGACCTGCCTATCCTGGCTGTCAGTGGACTAGGCCACGTGGCCCAACGATCGGCTGCCACCTGAGATGGCTCCACTGCGCGCCAAGGATGTGTAGGGCATGGGCCTCACGTCGCCCGTTGAAAGAGCTTCACCGCTGTGCCGTTGAAGGGCTGAACAAGCGTGCCGCTGTAGTGCCAAAAGGGCGTACCACTGGAGCCCCGGATGGGCGTGCCGTTGAACGGCCTGAAGGGCGTGCCGCTGGGGACCCTACAGGGTGTGTCGCTGAAGACCCCCCAGGGGGCGTGCCGTTGAACCCCAAAGGGGGTGTGCCGCTGAACCCCCCCTGGGGGTGTGCCGTTGAACCCCCCTGGGGGTGTGCCGTTGAACCCCCCTGGGGGTGTGCCGGTGAAGACCCCAAGGGTGTGCCGTTGAACCCCCCCTGGGGGTGTGCCGTTGAACCCCCCCTGGGGGTGTGCCGCTGAAGACCCCCCAGGGGGCGTGCCGTTGAACCCCCTGGGGGTGTGCCGTTGAACCCCCCTGGGGGTGTGCCGGTGAAGACCCCAAGGGTGTGCCGTTGAACCCCCCCTGGGGGTGTGCTGCTGAAGACCCCCCCAGGGGGCGTGCCGTTGAACCCCCTGGGGGTGTGCCGTTGAACCCCCCTGGGGGTGTGCCGGTGAAGACCCCAAGGGTGTGCCGCTGGGCAGTCGAAGGGGCTGGGCGTGCCGCTGAAGGCCGTGCCGCTGAAGCCCAGGATAGGCGTGCCGTTGAAGAGCTAAATGGGCAATTTTGAGCCCATTGTGAGCACGAGTCGTGGCCCATTTGATTTTCTTCGAGGCCCATGGGCCGTGGGGCCTCTTGTGCTTGATTTCTCCGGGGTTTCTTCACTCGAGGCCGTTGTTGATGCTGGGTTGAGCGTGGCATCTGGATGTGCAATTTTCGGTGTCCACAAATGCCCCCCACCCACGGGTAGCGCAAGCGAAGGATGAGCCGGGCGGTGCCCGCGGGTGTCTTCGTCTCTTCTCCCTTTATTGATGCCGACGGGGTGTCGAGAACCGACCTGGTTGGTTGTTTGTTGGTCTCGTTGTTAGTGCCGACGGAACGTCGGGAGCTGAGGTAGTATGTTGGTCTCTTAGCCTCTTCATTAGCGCTGACAGGGTGCCGGGAACTGAAGTAGCTTGTCGGTCTCTTTGTCACTCCATCAGCGCCGACGGAATGCCGGGAGCTGAAGCAGTGTGTTGTCTCTTCGTCAGTGCCGACGGGGCGCCGGGAACCGACCTGGTCTCTTGGTCTCTTTGTCTCTTCGTCAGTGCCGACAGGATGCCGGGAGCTGACATGCTTTGTTGTCTTTTAGTCTCTTGGTCTCTTGGTCTCTTCGTCAGTGCCGACAGGATGCCGGGAACTGACGTGTTTTGTTGTCTCTTAGTCTCTTGGTCTCTTGGTCTCTTCGTCAGTGCCGACAGGGTGTCGGGAACTGACCTGGTCTCTTGGTCTCTTGGTCTCTTTGTTTCTTCGTCAGTGCCGACAGGATGCCGAGAACTGACATGCTTTTTGTCTCTTAGTCTCTTGGTCTCTTCGTCAGTGCCGACAGGGTGCCGGGAGCTGACCTGGCTTGTTGTTTCTTGGTCTCTTCGTCAGTGCCGACAGGATGCCGGGAACTGACATGCTTTGTTGTCTCTTAGTCTCTTCGCCAGTGCCGACAGGATGCCGGGAACTGACTTGCTTTGTTGGTCTCTTGGTCTCTTCGCCAGTGCCGACAGGATGCCGGGAACTGACCTGCTTTGCTGTCTCTTGGTCTCTTCGCCAGTGCCGACAGGGTGTCGGGAGTTGGCGTGGTTTATTGTCTCTTGGTCTCTTCGTCAGTGCCGACGGGGAGTCGGGAGCTGACTTGGTTTGTTGATCTCTTCTGTTTTTTTTTTTCTTTCTCCCCTTTTTTTTTCGAACCACATTACTGATACAAGCGCCCTTTCGGGTTTTCGCCGGTACCGGCCCCCTTTTGCTTTTGCCCACGCGCCCTTTCGGGTTTTCACGTGGCGGGGTACCCAATTTTGCCCGTAGTGCCCTTTCGGGTTTTCGCCACAGCCGGGTTGTTGCCATTTTTGCCCTTGTCCCCATGCAGAGACAAGTCCGGCGGGGTATCTCTATTTTTAACCCTATTTTATTTTATTTTATCTTTTTTTTGATACGCGAGTGTAGGCTAGGGCACGAAGCCTTGCGCCATGAGTTAAGGCTTATTCGTCGGCAAGAATGGAATGCCAGCGCAACGGGAGAATCTGTGCCGATTCGGACGTAGGGTCCGTAATGGCCATATTGTGCGGGGTGGGTGGCTAGGGCACGAGGCCTTGCGCCGGAAAGGGATTTATTCGTTGGCAAGGGACTAATGCCAACGCAAGGATAGAGGTTCTGCCGATCCGGACGTAGGGTCCGTAATGGCAATATTGTGCGGAGCGGGTGGCTAGGGCACGAGGCCTTGCGCCAGAGAGGGACTTATTTGTCGGTATGGGAATGGCGCCATTGCAGAGGTGGCTGTGTGCAGGGGTAAAGTCGTCCTTGCTTGTGCGGATGCGTATCTGCCCGAGATCGTGGGGATGGGACGTTCTCCGGGGACACCTTACTATTGTGCCTCATTTACGCACATCTAAATACATATATATATAAGTGGATGTATATACGTATGTGTGCATATATATATGTATATGTATATTCTTTATAGTAATTTTTGTTTTCCCTTTTTGTTTTCTTCTTTCATCCCCCCCCCTTTTTTTTCCTTATTCTCCTCTCGCTTTTTTATTCTCTATGTTCGCTCCTCCTTTTTTTTGAAATTTCTCCGTCTCTTCTGTCCCCTTCTTTTTTATTTCCGTCTCTTCCTTTTTATTCATCTTCCCCCTTTTTCTTTTCCCCCCCTTTTTATTTTCTTTCTTTTCCTTTCTCTTTTTTTTTGCCGTATAAAAGGGGCGGGGGCGGTTCATTTGAACCACCCCCGTTCGAACCCCCCCTCTTCCCTCTCTCTCTCTCTCTCCTCGCGACCGAACGGGCGCCCCTCTCTCTCCCTTCTCCTTCCTCATCTCCGTTCGTGGAGTGCCGCCGTCACCACCGCCGTCGTCCTCGTCAGCGCGGTGAGGGCACCGCCGTGAGGGCCGTCCCCCCCCATCTCTCTTCTCTTCTCTCCCTTCTTCTTCTCCACGTCCGGCGGACGGTGGAGCCCTAGGCTCCCCGTTCCTCTTCCCCTTCCCCTCCCCTTTCTTATTCTTCCCCTTTTCTCCCCTCTTTTCCCTGCCGTCGGCCACCATCGATAGCACCGGCGGGGGAGGTCTCGAGCGTGCCGGCAAGGACTGGCTAGGGCGCATCGGGGAAGGCGTCTGTGGAGCGTGCCGGTGAAGACGCCAGTAGTGCGTGCGCGTGCCGGGGGAAGCCCTTTAGGGCGTGCCGGGGAGGGGTGGTATAAGTGTGTCGGGGAAGGAGGCCGCAGGGCGTGTCGGTGAAGCTGCCGGTAGTGCGTGCCGGGGAAGCCACCCATGGGGCGTACCGGGGAAGGGGTCCGCAGAGTGTGTCGGTGAAGACGCTTCAAAGCGTGCCGGGGGCGGCCTCTCGGGTGTGCCGGCGAGGGCACTAGTAGGGGCGTGCTGGGGAAGGCACCTGGAGGACGTGCCGGCGAAGGACGCCTGGGGGCGTGCCGGGGAAGCTATGCACCGAGCGTGCCGGGGAAGGACGCCTGGGGGGCGTGCCGGGGAAGGGGCCCGCAGAGTGTGTCGGTGAAGGACGCCTGGGGGCGTGCCGGGGAAGGGGCCCTAGAGCGCGCCGGGGAAGGACGCCTGGGGGGCGTGCCGGGGAAGGGGCCCTAGAGCGCGCCGGTGAGGGGCCTGTCTGGGCGTGCCGGGGAAGACCGCTCGAAGCGTGCCGGCGAGGGCAGCTTCAGGGCGTGCCGGGGAAGGCACTAGTCAGTGAGCCAGCAAAGAGGCCTTAAGCCCGGGGAAGAAGACTTTTCGATCGACGGACTTCTGGTGTTGCCTCTCGGGGCCCACCATGTTTTGTTGGGGCCGTCACTCCTTGTGGACGCGCACCCGTGTTTTCCCTTACGCCTCTGGCCTAGGGGAAACTCTGCCGAAATTTCGTCCGAAATTGGCAATATTTTGTTCACTTGACTTGTAGTAAAGCCCCTTTACAGTCTTTCACTCCCTTTTGCACGTGGCTTATTTTGATCTTCTATTTGTGTACCTTTGTAGATAAATGGCTGCCCCAAGTGGTTCCTCGGCTCCTGCTGCTGCTATTGGTGCTGATCTTATCCCACGGGGCCCGGTACCAGCAGTTACCTGGTTAAATGTAGAGGACTTGGATCGGGAGCATGCAGAAATAGCCGCTTTGGCAGAGTCATCTGAGTCCGACGGGGAGACCATGGATTTCCAGAGGCTTGCCCGAGTTGACAGTGGCTTCACATTTGACCGGGTCACCGGGGAGTACAGAAAGGACTTCCCGAAGGACAGACACCTGGTTCGATTTCTGAAGCATTTTCGCTCGCGGGAAGGGCGAGACTTCCGGGTCGTGAAGAAGGCTGAACAGGCTATACTGCAGGCCCGGGATAGCCTGTTGTACAGCGTTCCCCAGAGTATCCCGATGTACCTGGTGGGAGAAGCCCGGGAATGGAAGCCGGTCCTGGGGATCGAAGGGGTACTGCCGGCTGAAGACAAGCTGGTGCGGGCGCCTCAGTTTACTCCGGCCAGATGGGACTTGTCTGCCGGGAAAGTGCACAACGAGGCGCCTCGGTTCGGCCTGTTCTTGGCTCCCCTGAAGTGGGGCTACAGGGAAGAGCCCTTCATCTTGGACTGTTTGGCCATCAGATTTAAGTATGATCTATCACTGGGCTGGTTCGGGGAGCTGAAGCTTCAGGACGCCCACACCTTCCGGGAGAGGGCGGTGGAGTTCACGGAGCATGTGCTGTTCAACTATGCTCCTTTGCTGGTCCGGGTCGGCGTTTATCACAGCGTATACGCCTCCCGATATGGCTATCCCATTTCCAAGGGCCTCTGTTGCGGCATGATAGAGGTGTTCAGCGCAGCGACTAACACCTTCTACACGGCGGAGGGCGAGACTTCTCTGGATTTATGGAGCCTAAGCCAGCTGAGCGGCTTGCCCATTGACGGGGAGCCTTATGAAGAAATATGCCTCCCGGACCTAATCAAAGACGAGACCAACGGGGACGGCTATTATTCTCTGGGGTATTCATACCGGTACCTGATGAAGGCGTACCGGGAGCTGTACCAGCTGTCGCACAAGGGGAAGCAGCCCGCCCGTGGGGACAGGAAGAGGGTGCGCATGCCCCTGTGGCTGGAGTATTTCTTCGACGGGCCGAAGCGGTACGAGGAATTCCCCTGCGTTGGTACTGCCGTGGCTCCCAAGAAGCGTGCAAAGCCCAAGCTTGACGTGAAGATCCCGTCTAGAGGGCGTCGAAGCGGGCCTAACCCGATGGGTTTGGATCCCCAGACCCACTGCGCCGCCTATCTCACGTACTGGCTATGCTCATTTGCCATGCCGTACGGCGACGAGACAGTTATCCGGCCGGACGCCATCTACCCGGCGTGCCAGATGGCGTGGGGTATCAAGCTTTCTCTGTGCCCGGCCGCCCTCTGCTTAATTTACAAGGCCTTGGGGGATATCAGCACGCACCAGTTTCCCAGGCAGGCCCGGTATGTGTGCCCACTACACTTCTTCAACGCGTGGGTTTGTTCGCTGTTCCTAGAGTTTGCCCCGCGAGTTCTCCAGGATTGGGGGCTGATACCGAGGATGCTGGAGTTCGCGAGTGCAGAGCCGGCTTCTACCTCGATGCGGATGTATGATATCCGGGGGCGGTTGACCACGGTTCCCCGGGATGCAGCCGGTACTATTCATTTCTGGACGCTGGCCGCACACTCAAGCCCCCTCGTGAATAATAAGAGGGAATGCAAGGATGACCAGGTGGAGAGGTACGTTCATCCTATCAGCCAGGAGAACGTGGTGCGCCCACTACTGGAGCCGGAACTGCGAGACTGGGCGCTGTCAATTCGCCCGAGCGTGCTGGTATTCAGAAAGGGGGAGAATGTGTTGCTGGAGCCATATTACCCTTTCCGGTTCGGTCGCAATTTCGGGTATGATCAGCATATCCCTGCTTATCATGCGCAATTCGGCTTGCCCTCGCGGAATGTCCGGGGAAGTTTGGTTGCCGAGCACGCCAAAAGCTGGTGGGACTTCTTCCACCGAGCGGACTCCGCCTCTTTCAGAGTACCGGCCCCGGGTCGTGTCCCCCGAGTGACCCAAGATTACATAAAGTGGTGGAATGCCCGGACGGCTTTCTATCGGTTGCACAAGACCGATTGTTGGGATGGCGCCGAAAGGAGATTCCTTGGCCGGCAGCCAGTGCCAGTGCTTGATATCGAGCCAGACCATCTTCTTCGGCTCAAGAACAGACAGGAAAAGGAAGTGGCAGCGTATCTGATGGCTCGCCGGAAGCCCGGGACATGAGGCCGACGCCGAAGGTGGAGCTACCCCCAGCGGCTAAGGATGACTACGAGAAGACGCTGCGGGACTTGTGCCGGGTGGGGAGCGACCGTCTGGAGCTCATGAACTACCCATTCCCCATAGAGGAAGAGGGGACTCCTGCCAAGAGCTGGCGCCCAGAGAGGGACTTGGCCTGCCTGTATCGCACGTTCGTGAGGCGGGAGGAGAGGAAGCCCGAGAATTACAAGGATACCACGTGGCTATATATCCTCCTCCGGGTGAATGGGATGAAGATTGAAGATGTGACGGCCTCCATCCTGGGCAAGCGCCTGCACATCCCTTATTATTATGCTGATGGGTGGGGCATGGACCACTTCAATCTTTTCTGTCACCTTTCTTCCAAGAAGCATGCGGATCTGGCCAACCTCACGGACCGGTGTCAAACTATTGAGGACGTTTGTTGGCTAGTCCGGGAGGCGGCACGTCGGGACAAGGAGATATCCCTGAGCTACTGGCCGATCACGCTGCGGCTGTACACTGGCCCTCATGGTATTCAGTTCCCTCTTGCTCTTCGGTTTTGTCCCTCAGCGCTGCGGCTTTCGCGGTGAGTTAGGTACTAATGGTATATGCATGTTCGTTCTTTCCCCTCTTTTCTTTGCAGACCATCCCGACAGCACGCAGATGGCCACGTACCGGAACCTCCTCCGGCTGGTGAAGAAGCCTGCGTATTTTGAGCCGCGCCGCTGGCCCCGACCACGGCTCCTTTGCCTAAGGCTGCGAAGAGGCCCCGGGCTAAATCGCCTGTGAAGAAGGCGGTGGACGCCGCCAAGGCGGCTAAGCAGCGGGATACAAAGCGGAGGAAGACAGAAACGGCTAAGGCTTCGACGGCTGTTCCTCTGGCACCACTAGTCCCGTCTTTCGAGGAATTCGAAGCTGCCCGTCCCGAGCCAGGTCAACCTGCCGGTCAGTGTTCCCGATCATTAGCGTGTCTCTTGAATCTCCCCCCCCCTTTTATTTTGGAGTGGAGTCTTGACACCTGGATACTTCTTTTGTCTCAGCTTCTATGGGAGAGCCCGTGCCCTCGCCTGACATGGGTGAAGTTGCGGTCCCGGCAGAGGCGACCCCGGCGGCGGCTCCGGCTCCCTTGCCGCAGGCAACGGGAAGGCCCCGGGCACAGTCGCCCGTTAAGAAGGCACTGGCTGCTGCCAAGGTGGCCGGGCAAAAGACGGTAAAACGGCAGCGGACCGAGGCATCCCCGGCTCCGACGGCAGCCTCGCCGGTGGCCCCTGTCTTGTCCTTCGAGGAATTCGAAGCCACGCAGACCGAACCGAGCCGCGAAGCTGGTGAGATTCATCGGCCGCCCGTGTCGTCTGCGGTCGACCGGCCTCCCGAGTTGGCCTCGGATTCGCGCATGGCGACGATGCGCTTCTATCTCACGGGCAGCACGGAGGAATCGGCGCCCGTGTTGCTCCCGGGCGAGGGTACGGCTGGGACTCCCGAGAAGGTTTTGCCTGTTGAGGAAGCCCGTGGGTCATCTCGTGTCGCAGGAACTGAAGGGGGTAAATATTTTCGACTATACGGTTAACTCCTTTTTTTTGTGTCCTGGGGGCCAGTAGATTCAGCATGGCTTATCTTCCTTTGCATGACAGGCGTTGTCGCGGCGGCCACCAAGTCATTGTGGCCTGATCTCGACCTCCCGATGACGCTGACATATGTGAGGAGGAAGAAGATCGGAGTACAAGCCTCGCCTAGCCTGAGGGAGGACGTGCTGGACAGAGACTCTGAGGAGGAAGCTCCTCTGCCGGCCCAGGCCGAGCCGACGGCGGTCGAGTCTCCGCCTGGGGAAGAGGTAGATTACAACTACTCTTCCGACGAAGCAGCTCCTGACGAGGGCGTGTCCGGGGCATCGGAGCCGCCCGAGCCGGTCTTCGGGGCCCCCTTACTTGCTGGCTCCCCGAGCCTTGTGGGGAAGACCGCCGTGAGTGTGAGCTTGTTTAGGCCGGCTCTCCCTTCCCTTTTTGTGATTGACTGACGACTTTATCCCCCCCCCCTTTTTTAGGATTTTCAAGAACCGACCGAACTTGAGGTCACAGAGGAGGCTGCCCCGGCTGCGCTGATCGACCGCCCAACAGGGTCGATGTCGGCATGGGCAAATTGGCTCTTTTACTCGACGCCCTTCGAGAGGAAATGCCCGCGGAGCCCTCCGGTACTACCAGAGCGGCGGGCGAGCCTCTGGAGGAGGGGGAGATCGCGCCTGAAGGTAGCATCATCCCAGCGGCTGAGGTGAGTATGCGGGCTCCACGGTCTCCCTTTTGCATGGTTTATTTTAGATGGCGAATAGCTGATTCCCATTCCCATGGTCAGGCGATGCCGATATCGGGGAAGGCGCCTGGTCGTATCCGGAAGGCAGTGGCCAAACGGAGACCGAGCATTGGCCCGATAGCGGTGGAGGGGCCGGCTCCAGTCTTGGGCTTGGAGAGAGAGAGACTGGCTGCGCTCGTGGAAGCGGGACGTTTACCCCAGCTGGTGGTTCCGCTTCCGCCCTTCCCGAAACTCCCGGCTCAGATGGAGGACCCGCTCTTGCAGCAGATATTTGCGGGGCTCCGTGCGCATCTGGAGGGATCTCAGCTGCGAGGGAGGAGTTCATGGGTGGTGACTTCGGGCCTGTCCTTACTCGAAGCTCCTCCTCTAGCCGAGGTGACGGCCCCTGCACCCCTGCCCCTTGGAGCAGTGGCATGGTCGGGCCAGACGGAGGCAAAGGGGGCAGGGGAAATCCAAACGATGGGGGCGCCGGAGGCTTCGGCAATGGTCTCGTCCGTTCACCAGGCAGTGGTTGGCCAAGAGTCTCTCGTCGAGCTAGGCCGGCCGGGCGACTTGACCCTCGCCCTTCCTTCATCTTCAGTGGCGGCAGATACCGACCTGTGGGCAGAGGTGGACAGCACCGTGGAATTCACTCCTCCGGTAGCGCCCTCAGTCAGCCATATGTCATCAGAAGCTCCAGTACGCCAAATGCTGATCACTCTACGGACCATGCTCCTCGCCGACCCTTCTCTGTCATATAGGGAGGTGCATACTATAGTGGTGCAATTGACCGGGGCGTTGCAAGTGCTCAGCTGCCCGCTGGGAGAATGGTCGCGGTGGGTTCTGCTGTTGCTGAAGTATGTCAAGCGCCGCGAGTTCCTGGAGACCCAGGCTCCTGACGAACGCGCCGCCCTTGATGCTCAGGCAGACGAATATCTGCAGACCCTAAAGGCCCGACGCGACAGTAGAGAACGCCACGGAAAGGCCCTAGAGGAAGGCGAAGGCAGCGTTCGTTCCTTCAAGAACCGGATCGAGAAGCTGGAGGGCTATCTCGCTGCGGCTAAACTTGGCCTCGCCGAGGCGGAAGGGGCGGTGGCAGAGGAGAGGGAAGCTCTTGCGTTGCCGACGTTGAAATGGCGTCCGTCGAAGCGGAGCTCGCCCGTCTTGAGGGATTGAGGGGCCGACTGCGCGATATGACGAACTTCCCTTGCGTCGGGATCCTCCCCCTCGAGGACATCTTCAGGGACATCGACTAAGTGTTGCATCCCTTAATTTCTCTTTCTTTTTTTTTGAATGTAACACAGGGGTATGCCCCGCAACATATGTAGTTTGATCCTCTTTTGAATAGAGCAAAGCATTTATGATTTCACGCGTTCCTGGTGTATGCATTTATCTCGGAGGGAGCTTTCCCACCCCTCTTTCTCTTCCGTGCATATTGTTTTCTCCTTCCTCTTCCCTCGCTCTTGTATCTTTCCCCCCTTTTCGTGTAGGGACCCATTGGCAGGGTATGAGTCTTTGCGGGGATTCACTTTGGAAGGACCAGGCAGGGACCCATGTCAGGGTACAGGAGAGTGCTCGCCTTCCCAGGGGGAGGACGAGGGGACCACTCCACCATACCGAACGGGCAACTCCCTGGTTTTGCCGCAATATTGGAAGCGCGTGCTGGTCTCGAGTGAGGGGTACTTGGCCAGAGACCCCTTTTGCCGTTCAGAGGTGGCGGATAGAAAGGTCTGTTTAGTCAGTGACTTAGACGGGAGGTCTGATCCAAAGGGGTGCTCGCCCCCCGGGGAGGATGGAGAGAAGAGTTCGTCTAGTCAATGACCCGGACGTGAGGTCCGAGCCAAAGGGGTACTCACCGCCCGGGAAGGACGGAGAGAAGAGTTTGTCTAGTCAATGACCCGGACGTGAGGTCCGAGCCAAAGGGGTACTCACCGCCCGGGAAGGACGGAGAGAAGAGTTTATCTAGTCAATGACCCGGACGTGAGGTCCGAGCCAAAGGGGTACTCACCGCCCGGGAAGGACGGAGAGAAGAGTTTGTCTAGTCAATGACCCGGACGTGAGGTTCGAGCCAAAGGGGTACTCACCGCCCGGGAAGGACGGAGAGAAGAGTTTGTCTAGTCAATGACCCGGACGTGAGGTCCGAGCCAAAGGGGTGCTCGCCGCCCCGGGGGGGGGCAGAGAGAAGAGTTTGTCTAGTCAATGACCCGGACGTGAGGTCCGAGCCAAAGGGGTGCTCGCCGCCCGGGGAGGACGGAGAGAAGAGTTTGTTTAGTCAATGACCCGGACGTGAGGTCCGAGCCAAAGGGGTACTCACCGCCCGGGAAGGACGGAGAGAAGAGTTTGTTTAGTCAATGACCCGGACGGGAGGTCCGAGCCAAAGGGGTACTCACCGCTCGGGAAGGACGGAGAGAAGAGTTTGTTTCTTTCTTTTTAAATCAATTTTGGTACCCCCGCTGATGCGGGGCGGTGACTGGAAATGGGGGGCGTTCCCCCTTTCTGGCTTCTCTTTTTTTTTCTCTTTTTTTTTCTCTTTTTTTTTCTCTTCTTTTTTTTTCTTTTTGCTTCTTCCTTCTTTCTCTTTCCATTTTTTCTTTCCTTCTTTTTTTGCTTCTTCTCTCTTCCTCTTTCCATTTTTTTTGCTTCTTCTTTTTTTTTGTCTTTCTCTTTTTTTTTTGCTTCTTCTTTCTTTCTCTTTCTATTCCTTTCTTCCCTTTTTCGGGAACCCGGCTGGTGGCCAAATCATTCGGACATTAATCACGCAAATCCGCCCCAAAATGGGGCGAAGAGTAATATTATTACCTGAATGGGGGCGCTGGGGCGTGGTACAGCCTCAAGTGCCTTCCATTAAGAGGCGGGAATTGAACCTCCCCGCGGTGGTTGACAATTACATAGGCTCCGCCTTCGTAGACTTTCTGGACTACGTAGGGTCCGAGCCAGTTCTCGTTTAGCTTACCTTTGGGGTTGGCCGCCATGAGATCTCTTCTCTTGACCATGACAAGGTCACCCTTCTTGAATTCGCGTTCCTTGACGAGCTTGTCAAAGGCGCGTGCAATCCGGGCCTGATAGACCTGGATATTCTGTTGGGCTTGAAGCCGCTTTCCTTCCAGACTGGAGAGTTCATCGAGCCTTCGCTCGGTGTTGGTCTGCCCTTCGGGGACAAGCCCATGCTGAATGGCGACCCTGAGGGACGGTATCTCCAGTTCGACGGGGATGATTGCTTCCGAGCCATATACGAGAGAGAAGGGCGAGCAGCCCGTTGGGGTCTTGTATACGGTTCGGTACGCCCAAAGTGCTTCATACATTCTTCCTTCCCAGTCCCTTTTGTTAGGGCTAACAGTCTTGGCCAGGAGAGTGCAGAGTGTCTTATTGAAAGCTTCGGCCAGCCCATTAGCTTGTGGATTGTAAGGAGTTGAGGTCCTCCAATCAATTTTATATTTTTCTGCTAGTCGGTAGACTTTCTGGTTGCGAAAGTGGCTGCCATTGTCTGATACAATTCGGTCGGGCACGCCGAACCGGAATATGATGTTGCGGAGGAAAAACCTGGCCACGATTTCTCCGGTGACCTCCCGTAAGGCAACGGCCTCGGCCCAGCGGGAGAAGTAGTCGGTCGCCGCCAGAATGTATTTGCAACCTGTGGAAGACGCGGGCAAGGGGCCCACGACGTCCGTTCCCCATTGGGCGAACGGCCAACTGGGCACTGTTGGGTGTAGTGGTGCAGGAGGTCTTCTGGGAATGGTGGCATGCTCCTGACATCTCTGACACGACTTAGCATACTCGCAACAGTCGTTGAACATTGCAGGCCAATAATAGCCAAGTTTCTTGATTTCAATTTTCATTTTCGGCCCCGCCTGGTGTGCGCCAGCTATGCCGGCATGGACCTCCTTCATAACCCTCCAAGCTTCTTCAATGGACAAGCATCGGAGGAGTAGCTTCCGTTTGGCATCGGCCACAATCCGGAATAATATTCCGCTTCGAGCTCATAGGAGTCCTTGGTTCTGACCAGCTTGATCTTTTCTTCTCTTCGGTCGGGTAGTTGCTGGTGCCTGAACCACTGCATTAGGGGGTCCCTCCAGTCAGGCAGGCTAACGGCTTCTGCTGTAGCGACCTGTAGGTCCTCTTCTTCCGGCTCTTCTTCTATCATGCTGGGCATCTGGCGTTGGTTTATTACTTGGATATGGAGATATCCATCTAGGGGCACCGCCAGTGAGCTTGCCAATTTTGCCAATGCGTCGGCTTGTGCGTTCTCCCCTCTGGCGACATGGCCTATCTCGAGGAGGTAGAACCGCTCCATGAGCCCTTTTGCTTTAGTGTGATACAGGAGCAGCTCAGGTTTTCGGACATCAAACTGCCCCTGGACTTGCTTGACGACCAGCAGCGAATCGCCGAACACCTGGAGCATTTTGATCTCCATTTGGAGGGCGACCTGGAGGCCGATGATCAGGGCTTCATACTCTGCTTCATTATTGGTGCAGGGTTTGCTGATGCAGCAGGAAGTGTGCATCACCTCTCCGTCCGGCGACTTGAGGACGATGCCTGCTCCGGCTCGTACCTTGGTGCGCCCGGACGGGGTCGCTTCTGTCCTTGAGGCTCATCAAAGTAAAGCTGCCAGATGGCTTGTTGTATTTGGTCTACCTCTAGTGTTTCATCTTCAGGTAGCTCGGTGGCCAACGGGGAGTCTTCGGGCACGGGATGTGCTGCGAAGAAATCCGCGACGGCTTGTCCCTTAACGGCCCTTTGCGGCACGTAGGTGATATCGAACTCCATGAGTAGCACGGCCCACTTGCCAAGGCGCCCCTTTGGGACGGGCTGAAAAAGGATGTGCTTAATGGGGTCGGCCCTGGATATCAAGCTGACTTCATGGGACAGCATATAGTGCCTCATCTTCTTGACTGCAAAGACCAGGGCAAGGCAGATCTTCTCAATCGGGGTGTACTTAGCTTCTGCACCCACCAATCTTCGACTGAGGTAGTAGAGAGCCTGCTCTTTTCCCTCATCATTGTTTTGGGCAAGCATTGCCCCCAGTGAGTATTCGGTGGCCGCTATGTATAGAATCAGCGGTCTGCCTTTGACAGGTGCCCCCAGGACAGGCAGGGTCTCCAGATACTCCTTTAACTGGTCAAACGCGTGCTGGCATTCATGACCCCAGCTAGAAAGGTGCATTCTTCATCATTAGTCTGTGGAATGGCTGGCAGCGCCCCGACAGGTTGGAAATGAACCTGCGGATGTAAGCTAGACGCCCCTGTAGGGATCTCAGCTC
The DNA here is from genome assembly GCA_022559845.1 of Amorphophallus konjac. Classification (NCBI taxonomy): domain Eukaryota; kingdom Viridiplantae; phylum Streptophyta; class Magnoliopsida; order Alismatales; family Araceae; genus Amorphophallus; species Amorphophallus konjac. Next base: position 293,659,217 of record CM040118.1, read on the forward strand.
TCCCAGATTCTTCGGAGGGGGCAGCTCCTGGATAGCTTTTATCTTAAAGGGGTCGATCTCGATCCCTCTGTGTCGGACGATGAAGCCGAGGAACTTTCCACTGGACACGCCAAAGGCGCACTTCATGGGATTCATTTTCAGCCCGTACAGACGGAGCCTTTGGAAGACGACCCTGAGGTCATTCAGATGCTCATCCCTCTTTTTAGTCTTGACGACCAGGTCGTCGATGTAGCATTCGACCTTGCTGTATAGCAGCTCGTCGAAGATCTTGGTCATCGCCCGCTGATATGTGGCACCAGCATTCTTGAGGCCGAAGGGCATCCTCTTGTAGTGAAATATCCCTTTAGGTGACCTAAAGGCGGTGTGAATCCGGTCGTGGTCGGCTATCCAGATTTGGTTATAGCCGGACGACCCATCCATAAAGGACAAGGCCTCGTGGCCAGTAGTTGCATCGATCATCACTTCGGTGATAGGCACCGGGAAGTCGTCTTTTGGGCAGGCTTTACTCAGGTCGCGGAAATCCACGCAAATCCTGATCTGTCCATTCTTCTTCTTCACTGGTACAATGTTGGCCAACCATGTGGTGTATTGGTTTTCCGCCACGAAGCCGACATCTATGAGCTTGTCGACCTCCTTGCAGATCTGGCTGGTTAACTCTGGCCTCATGCGCCGGGGAGACTGCTTCACTGGCTCCACCTTGGGATCAAGGGACAGGATGTGTTGAGTCACCTCGGGGCTGAGTCCAGGCATTTCTTTATAGTTCCAGGCAAAGCAATCCCAGAACTCTTGTAGCAGCTTCATGTATTGTTCTCTCTCACGAGGGGGGATGAGAGCACTTAGAAAGGTCGGCCTGGGGTCACCTTCTGTGCCGAGGTTGATCTCAATCAATTCGTCGACTGTGGCCCTGGCCGCCATTTTCAATTTCCGGCGGGGCTGGCGACAAATCGACGAAGTCTTGGCCTTCATTGTCTTCGGGCTCGGGGATGGCATCCTCGTCTTCTTGCTCCTCCTGGCTGGGTGTGGTGGCTGGATTTGCCGTGCAGTCCTCTTGGACCGCAGCCGCCGGGTCTATGAGGTCCGCTGGTGCAGAAAGGCACAGGGCCACCCCGGGGTCTTCTATGTACTCATCGTAGATAGCTTGGACGGGGGCCGGGGCAGCCGCATCTTCAGGGGCCTGGTAGTGGATGGACACGGTGTAGGCTCCCGCTCTGGGGCTGTCCGCCACATGGGGGCGTGGCGGGGCTATCACATAATCCCCCATCCTGAGCTCGTCCCTGTCAATGAGGTCTTGGGCAATGTCTTTGAAGACATAGCAGTCTTCAATGGCGTGGCCCAGCATCTGGTGGTAAGGGCAAAATAGCGGGTCCCCGCTTCTTCGGGTGTCTTGCGGCCTCTTGGACCGTGGAAGGGAGACTTTGCCGTAGTGGCATGCCCAGTCGAAGATGCCCCGGGTCTTCTCTCTCGGAAAGGAATAAGGCTTCTGTAGCTTCTCTTGGAGTGTCAGCCCTTGCCTGGTCGGCCGCTCGGTCAGCGAGCTTGCCATGTCTCTCATTTCCTGCCTTGACAAAGCGGGGGTGTTGGGACTGGCGCCTCGGGGCCGAGGCATCCGGCCACCCCATGGGGGGAGGGAGCCCTGGATCAGGTCGGCGACTAGCGAGGTTAACTCGGCTAGCCGCCTCTTCAGCATCTCGATCTCCCGTTGCTGCCTGTGGTACAAGGCGTACATGACGGGGTCGTATCGAGGGGAATTCGGAGCATGGCCCATGCTGCTGCTCCTTGCTTCGCCGGCCGGCCGGGGCGAAGGTGTTTCACCGGTGTGCCCTTTCGAAGTCGACACTTCAGAGAAGGAGGGGGTCTTCTCTATGCAACGGCAGCGGGGAGGTTTCCAAAGGAAGATCTCCTCGTCTTGTGCCTCCTGAACTGGGGGCGCAGGATGTGCGTCTTGACAGGCTTTCCGCGAATCTGTAGCTTCTACGGGATCGTTGCCGGGCCATGTTGAGACCGATATGACATCAGTCTCGTAGTAATTTTCTAGTGAAAAGCCCAGACCGGGGTGCTTGGTGACTTTCAGCAACCGTCGATCCAGGTTTGGTGGATTCCACATTTTTTCAAACATTTCCTTCCGGCTGGAGGGCTGGTAGGGAGGAATCTTCTGCTTCCTGACCATTCTGGCTGCCCGGTCAGTCATGTGGGGAAGTCCCGTAATGGGGACGTGCGGGTCATGCAACTCGTCAGGGAACCGGCAATCGTCGTCTTCCCTGACCGGCTTCTCCCCGGCCACATAGAAGATAGTGGGCGGCCCCTCGGGGTTAGGCACCTCGAAGGTTCTCAATTGCTCAGCCGCTTGGCATTCAATTTCCGCTATCGGCTTGACGATCCCTGGCGGGACCCTGACATCTTCTAGCAGGTCTTCGAGGCAGGGTGCCCCCGGTGTGGGGTAGATGGGGAGAGGGGCTGCCCTAAATACCCCTTCCTCTTGTGCAATACATGGTACATGTGGGGGAGCCACATAGCCTGGGGGCGGCGGAGGAAACCAGCCTCCCGATTCCATTTTCTTCTTTCCCTTGTCTCGGGCAGCTTGAGGAGCTTGCTTCGCCTCTTCCAAGTACAGATTAGCATCTGACAAGTGACACTCAAACACCTCGAACGGGTGGAGGTCGGCGAAGATTCTGACTTCCTTTCCCTCGCAGGGGTACTTGATACACTGATGCAAGGTGGAGGGCACCACCCTATTTTGGTGTAGCCAAGGCCGGCCGAGCAACGCCTTGTAGGACGTGCTGGAGTTGATGACGTGGAACTGGACTTTGGAGGTGAAGTCGTCAAAGGTCAAGTTGAACTCTGCGACCCCCATGGGAACCTCACATTTCTGGTTAAAGCCGGCAATCTTGACATTTTTAACTTCGACCAGGTGTACGTCAAAGTAGTGCTTCTGGTATACCCGGTACGGGAGTATATTCACTGCTGCCCCTGGGTCGATCAAGACCCTGTTGATAGGCTGGCCGTTCAGCTGCCCTTTCATGTAGAGGGGCCTGTTATGGCTGCAAGTCGGTAGGAGCATGTCATCTTCTGTGAAAGCCACTGCTACTTCAGGTGATAATTCTGCCAAACAGGCTTCAAGGTGTGCTGGCGTCTGGAGTGCGGCGATGATGGCTTGCCGTGTTTCTTCATTCAAGGACAGCATCTCCCACACCGTGAACCGGGTCGGGATTTTCTTGAGGTGTCTGACTATTCGCTCGGCCGCCCGCACCTTGAGCAGTTTCATCTCTTCGGGCTTGCTGCGCCTGCCCTCATCCTGGGATTGGGGTGCCGGATTAGGGGACGCCTCCTTTGCGGGATCTGTTGTAGCCCGTTGAGCAGGCGGGGCCTGTTGGGCCTCCTCCGCTGTTCGCATGAATTCGGCGAGGTTTGGGGTGCCGCTGAATTCTTCCTCTGGCTGGGCAGGAGTTGCAGCTGGCAGAGCTTGGGGAATGCTTGCTTTACTGGTCGCAGCGGGCCCCTGGGGGTGCGCCCGCCTTCCTGCTCGAGCTGACAGGAACTCGGCGAACGACGGGGCGCCTTGACTCTTGGTGCCTCCGGGGTAGAGGCCTGATGGAGGAGGGATCTCGGTGCCTCGGACCTCGGGCTCGGGAACCTGGTATGGTTGTTCCCCCCTGAGCATGATGTTGAGGCTGCCCTGAGGAGAGCGCCCCCACTTCCTCCCTGACCTGGTGGCGTGCTGGGAGGTGGATGCTTCAGCTTGACTCACTTCCGCCGGCTCATGGGGTGGCTCTTCTTCTTTCTCTTCCAGGGAGAGAGAGGTGTCGAACAACGCCGAGAGGGTGTTGCAGGCGAAGACGACCTCCTTCTTCTTCTTGCCCCTGGGTCTTCTCTTCTTCTTCTTCTTGCCCGCTGCAGCGGACGGCTGCTCTCGAATAGGTTCACCCCACAGGGAGGCTCTTTGTCTGCATCAGCTTCTGTTCCTGGAGCCAGCTCGAGTGACTCGAACTGCTCCCAGGGGACATATTGTTTTAGCTCGACGGGCTGGATTTGGGCTGCTTATAATCTTCAAGCCCGTCGATAATAGCCTGGAGTTTTTCAACCGCCGGGCTAGTCTTCTTGTACATCCGCAGCGGGGCAGAGCTCTTCTTGTTGTGAGTGGGCCGCCTCATGACCAGCCGGGGGGCCGTGTCGTGGCAAACAGGGTTTACCGGGGGCGGTGCAGGCAGGGGCGCTGCTACCCTCGAGTGAATTCCTGGGGTAGGTCGAGAGGCGCGCGCCTTTCTGGTTTTTCTGGGTGCAGTCTGCCACCCTTCTTGGTCTTGAGCTGGGGCCATGATAAAGGTTTCATAAGTGGCACGGGCACAGGCCTTCGCCCATTCTTCTGGCAGCTCCTGATATAGTGAGATCATATTGACGGAGGAGGCTATGCTGGGCAGCTCGTGTGGCTGCGGGGGGTCTACTTTATGCTCCCCCATGTCCAGCTCCCCGTCCCTGATTAAGGACTCAATAACATCCTTGAAGACGTAGCAATCTTCAATAGTATGCCCGAGCACCCGGTGGTACATGCAGAAGCGCGGGTCATCCTTCTTCTTTGAGTCGCCAGGCCTTTTCGGCTCTGGCAATGTGATCTTATTGTAGCTGGTTGCCCACTCAAACAGGAGCTTGGACTTGTCCCGGGAGAAGGAATACAACTTGTTTCTCATCTTCTCTCTTAGTGAGGGGCCTTCCCGCCGTTCTGTGGTTCTGGGCGGCGGAGGGTTAGCCGCTCCCTTGGCTTTCTCCTTCTGCTTTTCAAAAGCCTGGAAGTCTAGTGCATGCACCTCCGGGGGAGCCGGCTTCTTCTCCGCCTGCCTGGCCCTCTGGCTTGACATGGCTGGGGTGGAGGAGTATCGGGCCAAGAATGCCTCGATCTCCGCTACCACATTGTTCAGACGGTCAAATGTCTTGACCTCAGTGCCGATCATTCTTTCTAGGATTTCTTTCTTTAAGTTTTGCTTGCAGATCTGAACTGCGTCCTCCTGATGCGGGGGGCGTTTGCACCTCATACTAAGGTTCCTCCATCTTTTGATGTAGTCGAGGGCCGACTCATCATTCTTCTGTCTTGTGGCGTAGAGTTCAGTCATAGTAACTTCTCTCTCGGCCACGTAGAATCTTTCCTTGAACTTCTTCTGCATGTCGAGCCAATCGGCCACCGACCCGGGCGACAAGCCGGAGTACCATTCAAAGGCAAGCCCGGTGAGTGTTGAACCGAAGAACTTCAGGAGGTAGGCCTCATCAGCAGCCAGGTCTCCCATGACGTTCACGTAATAGGCAATATGCTCTCTGGGAGATCCTTGCCCATTGAACTTTTCAAATTTCGGCGGCTTGGTGACGCCAGCTGGCAACTTCCTGGCAGCATACTGAGCCGGGTAGGGTACTCGGTAGACGTCGAAAGGCGTCTGATCCCCATCGCCCCTTTCGGCCAACTTCATGTCTATCATCTGCTCAAGCATCAACCGGCTGACTGCCGCCGGGTCGACCGGGTTCGGGTAGAAATGAGCGGGCTGTGCGCTCGGGGTGACTACCACGGTCGCTCGGGGGGCCATGGGGGACCCTTGTGAAAGCGGAGCCTGTGGCGGGGTCACCGCTGTGCAATGTGCTTGCTGCGGGGGCGTGCCCCCGGGGGGATCGAGGGTTGCCGGAAGAGCTGCCTCGGAAGACTGCCCCCTATCCCTGGGTACCTCGGGTATGGTCTCGGTCTGCCAGGACATTGGGGGTGGTATGTTTCGCTCATTCAACTGCTTTTTAAGTGATTCGATTTCCTGCTGGAATCGTTGCATCATGAGCAGCATTGCTGGATCAGCTGTGGGAAGACTGGGCATGCCCCCTGTCTCTTCGGCCGGGGCGTCCTCGGATGATGTCGAGGGTCCGCCACTCGTGTCGCCGGTGGTGACCACATTGGCCGTGAGGGCCGTGAGGGGCCCCGTGGGTGTCGCGCCGCCTGCCGCTCTCCTTCTTCTGGTAAGGGGTCCCGGCCTGGCGGCTATTCTGGCCAATTCTTCCGGGTCGGTGGGTAGGGCCCCATACCGACCATGGACCCCTGCCATATTGCAGGTGAATGTCTGCCATTTCTTATTCTTGTTTCTTCTTGACGCCCTCCGGGACGGTCTCCTGGGAATGTTAGCCTGTCGAAGACCGACCGTCGGGACGGCGCCTCCTCCCGTACAGGGGACTGGCGCAGCTCTTCCGGGCGGGTCCTCGACTCCATACTAGGTGCAGGTTCCCCCCTTTCTTCCTGGAAGGCGGAGGTCATTGCCCCCAGTAGTCTCTGGCGGCCAGCGGGGGTGCTGCCAGGGCCTCGGAGGTAGTTTCTCATAGCCTGCTCGATCCCTTCCCACTCCTGGTCAGGGAGAGCGGCCTGTGGTTGCGCGTCGATGACGGCAGCAGGAGGAGCGTAGGCCCCGAGTGCCGGGCGGGCGGCGTTGTGCCGGCGCCCTCGGCGACGGCGATGAGCATTCTCGGGCGGCACCGGAATGACGGGTGCCGGTCGGAGAGTGGGGGTCACTGCCTCGACCCCGTCATCTCTTCGGGCCCTCCTCGGGCGGAAAGTGCTGGGCCCCGCCTGGGCGGGTGCAGTGGGCTGGGCCTCCCTGGGTACCCAGACTTGCTTCAGTTTGGCCAGCTTGCGAGCCGGTGCAATCTTTGGTGGGGTGGCCACAACAGCGGGCGTCACCTTCCCTTTTAGTTTCTCCAGCCCTTGAAAGGAGTTGCGGACTGGGACGGTCGGGATGACGCGGTCTGGCGTCACCTGGGACCTCTAGCCGTCTAGGCGGACTCGGAGGGCCCCAACCGTCATGGACTTTCCGGAGTTGGACAGGCGACGCCCTGAGCCGGCGCCGGTGTTGCCTCTCCGAAGCCTCCTTCGGTGGGATGCCGACCCTTGGTGGAACGGGCCGGTGGTCTGGTGCACGTGGTGCACGTTGCAGCTGAGCGTCGTTGTGGGGACGCTATTGTTGCCTTCGGCCACCGCTCGGCTGGCGGAAGCTTCGACGGCTCTCGGAGCGGGAGCGTTGGTTTGAGGCTCCTCGGGCGCTCGTGCGTCGAGGATGTCAACGAAGGCCACCCCCAAGAAGTTGGGGAAGCCCACGGTGGGAGGGAAGCTCCCGAAAGTGAGGGGCACCGCCAGGTAGCCGCCTCGCACATGATTCTTCACAACCTCAGGGCTGCAGACAACAGCCATTGTCGGCTCCATGATGCCTTTCTCTTTTTCTGCATTTAAGAAAGTAGCATAATTAGTATTACAAGAAGGGGGCCGCGGGGCCCCTAATTTCGGCAAAGAGATGAAGGGTGGATCGATCCCACCGGGCGTGCCAGAGTTGTGGACGCGCTTTTCGTTCGCTCGGTATCTCGGCGCGATCGTTGGTTTATTGGGTGCGTGGGCGTGCCAGTCACCGAAGTGACGATTTATTCGGGCTCCGAAGAGCCCATGGTGCGCTCGAATCTGACTTCGTCAGACGATTGTGTGGTTCGTGTCGGGACCGAATCCCGTCGTGCCATAAAGGTCACGACGTCATTTACATCCCCCATACGAGGGAATACCCTTGATTAATTGCCGAAATTAGGGACCCCGCGGCCGAAAAGAGTGATACTGATTATGCGAGAGAGAGAGATGGGGATAGGTCACACTGAAGGTCATATCGGGGCTATAAACTGTCGGCCATGTCGGTCGCTCCGTGGACCTTCTAGTATTCGGACACAGGTCCGTGGCAGAGACACAACGAGAAAAATCGGGGTGGATCCCTTCAAATGTCTGCCGAGCATGCGGCAATTTTAATGAGGATTCGGAAGGTATCCGGAATGAGAAACAAATCCGGTCCGATTGGGATGTCGGCCCAAGATTAGGTCAGAACTTGGCCATATCGGGATAATTCCCAAGGTTCGAGTTCGACCTGAAAGGGCGGCGTCGTTGTTCCTTTTACCCCTGGTCCCGGGGAGAGAGAGAGCTGCAGTGTGGGCATTAGCGTCTTTTATCTGGGGCTTTCTTAGTCGTATCTTCTGGGATTTTTGATTTGATGTTTACTGTTTATTCGTGCCTTTGTCCGGGATGATTTCTCTTCTTTTTCTTCATGACTATTCTTGTTATTATCATTCATTTGCTGTTTATTTTTTTATTACCCCTCCCGCCTCTTTATTGTGATTAATATTGCGCATTCGGAATCCTTTAATCAGCGTAATTTTTACTAATTTATTTGCTATTATTAATGCCCTTATCAGGCTGTATATGCATATATGTATAGTGTGCCGGCGAAGGGGAAAACGGGAGTGTACCGTTGAGGGCAGAGAGCGTGCCGCTGGGAGGCTAAAGGGGTGTACCGCTGAAGGGCAAGGGGGCGTGCCGCTGAAGGCCAATGAGGGCGTACCGCTGAAGGCCAATGGGGCGTACCGCTGAAGGCCAATGGAGCGCACCGCTGGGGCTCAAGGAAGTGTACCGCTGAAGGTTAAAAAGGGGCGTACCGCTGAGGGTTGAAAGGGGTGTACCGCTGAAGGCAAAGGGGAGCGTGTCGCTGAAGGCCAATGAGGGCGTGCCGCTGAATGCCAATGGGGCGTACCGCTGAAGGCCAATGGGGGCTCGATCAGTTTTCGATTATTTGTTTTAAGGCTTTTCTTTTCTTCTTATCTTAACTTTTGTGTAGTTTTATATAAAACTCCTCCCTTGTTTTGTTTCGTTTGGTTCGGCCTCTTTTCTTGCGGGTCGGACACTCGGGCTACCGGGTAGTTAATTAGTTCGGTTCGGTTTTCGTTGTGATGCCGGCAGTGATTTGATAAATTGGAAGGCTTCATTGTTGATCGTTCTTATTCGTTTATTGCTTCCTTTTGCCTCTTTAATTGTTCATTAATTTCTCACGAAAATTCGGCAGCATCTCCCCTTGACCCGGGGCGTAAGGGAGATAAAGGGAACGCGCCCACATGGAGTGGCGGAACCCGACAACTGGAGGTGGGCCCCCCTGGAGGGGCAACACCTTTATGGAACCTCGGAAAACGTGAAGGAAAGGCCCCGGGGATGAGGCCAAGAAGGGGGCTGTTGAGGAAATGAAGGGTGTGTCGCTGAAGGCCATAGGGGTAGCGTGCCGCTGAAGGCCAATCTAGGCGCACCGCTGAGGGTAAGGGGGAAGCGTGCCGCTGAAGGCCAGAACTGGGTGTGCCGCTGAGGACCAGGACTGGGCGTGCCGCTGAAGGCCAGGCCTGGGTGTGCCGCTGAAGGCCATTCTGGGCGTGCCGGCCAAGTGCCGGAAAGGTGCATCGTTGGAGAGTCAGAGGGGATTGAGTGTGTGGGCTGGGAGGTCTGCAGGCCATCCAAGAGCATGGGAGAGGGATTCAAGGCCGGGGGAGAAGCCACTTGGCTGCTGTGTATTGGGAGAGAGGGTGAGGGTCTCCCTCCTTCCTAAACCGGTGGACATAGCAGAGGGCCACGGAAGGAATCGAAGGGCCTATAAAGCTAAGGATCGTGGGAGGACGGTCATATAGACACGGAGGCCCCAAGAACACCAGAGAAATGGGGAGACGGAGGGAGGAACGGATAGTCCGTCAAAAGCCCGTGAAGCCTAGCATAAAACATCAAAAATCGAAGAGAAACCCGGAGAGGGTGGTTTTCATTCATGAGAATCAAGAGGGCAAGGCCCTTCATACATATGGCAAAAGCAAACTCCCCAAATGGGGCCATAGAGTAAAAGGAAAAAGAATACAAAACGGAGAACGGAGGGAAGAATGGAATGCGAGAGGGCAGAAGCACTGGGGCCTAAGACCTTCGCCACTATCCCCAACCCTCTCCCCCGTTACATTAAGCTCTCTCCCTCTTACTCTCGTTTCTTCCCGGTGGCCGTCGGACGGAGCTCAGGCCGGGAGGGTCACTTCTTCTCTTCTCTCTCCTCCTCTTTCTCCTGTGTGTGTGTCTTCTACTGTCGGAGCCTCTCCCCCTCTTTGTGTTCGTCTGTGTACGTCTCTCCGTCTGTCCTCCCCCCTCTTGTGAAACGAAGAGAAGGGGTTTTTTATACCCCGGGCGGCGGGAGCCTTCGAGCACGGCCGCCGAAGCGGGAAGTGGCCCGTGATCATGAGGTTTGACCTGTCTGTCCTGGCTGTCAGTGGACTAGGCCATGTGGCCCAACGATCGGCTGCCACCTGAGATGGCTCCACTGCGCGCCAAGGATGTGTAGGGCATGGGCCTCACGTCGCCCGTTGAAAGAGCTTCACCGCTGTGCCGTTGAAGGGCTGAACAAGCGTGCCGCTGTAGTGCCAAAAGGGCGTACCGCTGGAGCCCCGGATGGGCGTGCCGTTGAACGGCCTGAAGGGCGTGCCGCTGGGGACCCTACAGGGTGTGTCGCTGAAGACCCCCCAGGGGGCGTGCCGTTGAACCCCAAAGGGGGTGTGCCGCTGAACCCCCCCTGGGCGTGTGCCGTTGAACCCCCCTGGGGGTGTGCCGTTGAACCCCCCTGGGGGTGTGCCGGTGAAGACCCCAAGGGTGTGCCGTTGAACCCCCCCTGGGGGTGTGCCGTTGAACCCCCCCTGGGGGTGTGCCGCTGAAGACCCCCCAGGGGGTGTGCCGTTGAACCCCCTGGGGGTGTGTCGTTGAACCCCCCTGGGGGTGTGCCGGTGAAGACCCCAAGGGTGTGCCGTTGAACCCCCCTCTGGGGGTGTGCCGCTGAAGACCCCCCCAGGGGGCGTGCCGTTGAACCCCCTGGGGGTGTGCCGTTGAACCCCCCTGGGGGTGTGCCGGTGAAGACCCCAAGGGTGTGCCGCTGGGCAGCCGAAGGGGCTGGGCGTGCCGCTGAAGGCCGTGCCGCTGAAGCCCAGGATGGGCGTGCCGTTGAAGAGCTAAATGGGCAATTTTGAGCCCATTGTGAGCACGAGTCGTGGCCCATTTGATTTTCTTCGAGGCCCATGGGCCGTGGGGCCTCTTGTGCTTGATTTCTCCGGGGTTTCTTCACTCGAGGCCGTTGTTGATGCTGGGCCGAGCGTGGCATCTGGATGTGCAATTTTCGGTGTCCACACAGCCTCCCCTCTTCCTCCCAACCGGAGGGACACCCCAAGTGACTCCCAGCCACTTGGAAACCAGAGACCGAAGTCTCTCTTCCTCCAGACTAGGAGGGAACCCGCTAGTGACTCCCAGTCACCAGCAACCAGAGGTCGCAGACCTCTCTTCCTCTAACCGGAGGGACCCCTGGACTTGCAAGCCACAAGCCCAGAACCGGAGACAAGTCTCCCTTCTCCTGAATCCACAGGTGGAACCTGATCCCCAGCAGGGCAATCGGAAGAACAAGAATAACCAAATGAAAAAGGAAAAAATAAGAAAGGAAAAAATACACAGCGATCAGAAAGCTGTAAGAAGGATAACACAGATGTGGCTCGCATTGAGCTGACTAGCCTAGATTTGATCCACGGTCCAGTAGACATATCTTCAGGTAAGCTTATCCTCCTCTTCTCTTCTCCCTCGCTCACTCTCTCTCTTCTTTTTACTCTCACTGTCTTTCTCTTTTCTTTCAATTCTTACGAGCTCTCTCTTTCTCCTTTTTTCTTCTGCTTCTCTCACTCTCTTTCTTTCCTTTACTCTTTTCTTCTTCTCTTCTACTGGATCGAACTCTCAGCACTTCTTCTCTTCTGCTATTGCCCTCAAGGCTTCGATCAGTCTTCATCTGTTGGATGAAGGCTTCCTTTTATAAGCAGCAGCAGCAGCTAGGGCGTGAGCTTCCCACGCCTTCCGTCCAGAAGATTCCTTCTCGGATTACGTGCTCAGCCCCCACCTCGGATCATGTGTCAGGTGCCAGCTTTAGGTCACGTGCCCATTCATCAATACGCTCAGCAACTGGAGTTGAGGTGGCGTCAACACACTTGCTCCAAAGGGTTGACGCAGCCTTCAAAGACATTCGACCAGCAAAACTCAAGTCTGCTGCGTTGACTCCATCAGCCTGCTGCATTGACGCATCGGTGATCCAGTGATCAAGTCTTCAGCAGATGGGCGTGCTGCGTCGACGCTCTCAATCAATGGCGTTAACGCAGTGAGGCATTCCAGTAAGCCATTAGCTTCGTCTCTTTAGCTGCTGCATCGACGCTGCTCAATTATGGCGTTGACGCAGTGGAATAGCCTGTGAAGGTCTCTGCTTCTTTAACTGCTGCGTCGATGCTGCTTGCTTGTGGCGTTGACGCAGTGGAAGATATCGTGAAGGCTTCGTCAACTGATGCGTGGATGCTTTAAGCTCCCAGCGTCGACCCTGTTCCCTTCAGCAACAAGAATGAAGTCATAAGATTTAAGTATGTACATTGCAGTGTATAGACTTCGTTGTATAGACTTGTGAAGGCGAATGCAACGTACAGACTTGCCTAATGTGTTGACTTCAACAAAGGAGGCAACGGCTGTATAGACTTTAAATCCTAAAGGCAGTGTATAGACATTGAAGAACAACAACCAATGTATGGGCTTTACAATGCAAACAATAATGTATAGACTTCATGTAAAAGCCCAATGTATAGACATTGAATTCGAAGACCACTGTGCAGACTTTGGATTTGAATACCAGTGTGCAGACTTCAAGTTTAACTGTGGATGTACAGACTTCAGGTGTGAAGACCATTGTGCAGACTTTGGAGAACAGCGGCCAATGTATAGACTTGATGGAGCGAAGCCAATGTACAGACTTAATGTGTAGCTGAAGCCTTGAGCGTAGGAATAGGCTGGAGTGTATAGACTTCAGGCTTCAGAACCGAATGTACAGACTTCGCCTAAGAAACGTAGGGAAAGACCCCAGTGTATAGACTTTGCCTAGAACGAAGGTAAGTGATGAGTGTATAGACTTTCACGATGTGTAGACTTGGAAACGTGAAAGCTACAGTGAAAGAGTGTACACACTTGACCAATTCAAAGGCAAATCGAGTGTACAGACTTTGAGTCCAAACCCAACGGCTGTACAGACTTAGAAGGTGAAGACTGATGTACAGAATTCATTAATCAAAGCATGAATGAGACGCTGTACACACTTAGCCTAGGACAATGTATAGACTCAATCAAATGAAGAGCTTCCAGTGTATGGACTTGAGTTAAGTGCATTGGCTGTACAGACTTCAATTAGAAGATGCCCGGTGTACAGACTTGAAGAAGAGATGCCAATGTACAGACTTAATGATATGAACACTAAGGCATGCTGTACAGACTTACTCGATCAAGCTGATGTACATACTTTGATACCTAGACAGTCAGTGTTCTGATGGGTCGACGCATCAACAAGGGTGGGTCGACCCACTACTGTTCATACTAACTAAGCAGAGTGTAGCAATGAATGCTTTATGCATCAGTTAACATGACTGAACATCAAACATGTTAAACTAAACTGAGTAGCAAGATGACTAAACATTTGATAGACTGAGTTATGATCAGAAAATAACTGAATAACAGCATGATGACTCACACAGCAAGATGACTCACAGTGATTAACTCACATCAAAAACCAATCATCAAAACCATCATCAAAACCATAGGGGCACAACAATCTCCCCCTTTTTGATGATGGCAACACTTTCAACACATTGAGTCATTCTGATGATGTGAGGCATTCTGATGACTCAAATTATTCTCCCCCTTTGACTTCATCAAAAAGAAAATAGTTTGAGAAATTAAAGTAGTATAAAAACTCAGTCAATTTCTCCCCCTTGCAAGAACATAGTTCTCCCCCTTTGGCAAACAATCTCCCCCTTTAGTATAGTCAGGATGAACCATGGGAAGGGGTGAATGCAGATGCCGATACCAGAATGCAAGATCTTCCCCTTTAAGAGTTTCTATGCAGCATGATGCATATGACATGGAAGCTCCCCCTCAATAAGTGGAATCTTATGAGATAGATGAGAAGGAGACCACAGGGGCAAACAAGGAGAAGTTCAGGTCAATGAACCAAGGACATGAGCAGAAAATATTCAAATAATCAGATTTTTTCAAAGAGGCTTCAACTACAAGAATTTCAGTCAGATTTTCAAGGGAATGTCATTATCATAAATCCAAATCAGAATATTTCAAAGTCTTCCATTATAAGGGATTATGAATGATTTTTATTGATCAGCATGGTTTAAACATGATGTATGCATAGTTTATCAATAAAATTTTGTATTGATATCTAAAACCATGGTTTAATAAAAATGAACCAAACCCTCATATTTATCTTGATTAATCTCCCTTTCTCTTACACAATCAAATTTATTGACTTCTTTCGGAATTACATGCATTAGTATTGAGATCAAGCAATTATGAAGTCATATGATTTTATCTAGGGTTGTAGCAATTTGATTTTAGCATCAATATTCAGAAATTTCAATTCATTCAACAATTTTTCATGCTACAAAATTTTACGAGCACTCTAGTTCAGTGCACACCTTGTAACTAGAGGATATACCTTGATCAGAGGCCAATATCCCTAAGCACTTAGTGTGACTAACCGTCATGCTTTATATGAACAGAGATAGCATTTACACATCATGACACACTACAAATCATTTCTTGATGAGTGAGTTGTATTTCTCAGTGTGCATGCCATTGCTCTGCCTGAATTTCAATTAATCTTAATCAGAGTTAACTATGGTACCTCATGACACAGTCCTTTGGACATGTGTTTCTCAGTGACCAAGATCATTGCTCTGGCAGAAAATACACTTTAGACATTTCAGAAAAAATTCATTTGCTTCAAATCAATAATAATTTCATGTACTTAACCAAATAAAGTCATGTATTCAATAATGTAGATTTCAGAAGATTTTACAAGACACAGCATGAAACAGATGGTTAAGGTTTATTAAACATGCTTCAGATATTTTTTAAGAGATTTTAAAGCCAAACTCATTGAATACATTAAACTTAAACCACATGAGTTATTTCAGTCATTCATAAAAATATATAATAGAAGATTTCTAGTTCAAGAATTTTCAGATTTATGATTGAGATAGTCCCATTGAAATCTTCATGACAGACTGATAGAATTCTGAAGCCAAATGATACCAATTGATAGGAGAGATTTTGAAGCTCAGTGTTTTCCGAATATGATCAAGATTTGTCACTTAAAAATAATGAGGAAAGGGTTATGTACAACAAGCAAGATATCAGGAGGTCTGGCAAGTTTCAGGATTTCCAAAGATAACATGCAGTGAATTCTGATAGAGATGTATGCACTTGACCACCTGCATGCAATGCATTGACTCCCCCTGACACTATGCATTCAATTACCCTTTTTGGTATTTTCAATGCAGTAAAATGCAATGCAATTAACTACATGCATGCAAAGACTCAACACTGAATGCTATGTAAGGACATGCAATTAACTCCCCCTGAAAACATGCAATGTTTGCACTGAAAATTGAACATGTGATTTTGATTCATGCACATTCAGACTGTCCTAACCAGCAAGGTGACCCATGGTACTAGGCGGAGCACTTGGTTTAAAAGACCACCTCACACATAGTAAGAACCTCCAGACAGACTTCCCTGCCTTTTGGTACCTTACCATTTATATACCATTGAGGTCAACCATGATAATTCAACATGGGCAGCATGCATGGATCAAATTTCAGCTAATCAGATTTTTCAGAATGCAATGGACAGATTTTCAATGAACTATGGAATAGACAAATTTCAAGCCACATTCATAAACATTTTAGATTTTTCCAGAAAATTCGGAATGCAATTTGTTTTCAGAGGTTATGCATTTCAACAATTATCAACAACTACAAATGGCAGATATGCAAGAATTTCAAAATAGGAGATGCAGAGAAATTACCTGAAAATTTCAGAAGGGATTTTTCTTTGAGTGCCTTGGTTTATTTCCCCCTTTTATTCCTCAGCTTCCAAGGCACACCTATAGCAGACACATCATTTTGATGTAACAGGTACCCAAGAAACCTTGGGTCCTGGTTTAGCAGTGACACTCCTAGCAGGTTTTCTCAACAAATTTTTCGCATGTTTATCATCACAACACATGATATGACAATTATACATGGAATGCCCTACCTGCCCACAATGATAACAAGAAATAACAGATTTCATGTTCTCCTTGTATACATCAGCATTGGCGTGAACATGGTGTGAGTGAACATGATTAATTCTGTTATTGACATGAAAATTTTTCTTTTCATAACCGGCCAGCCAACAGTTAACAGCTCTGTGGCCTGGCTTTCCACATTCAAAACATACAGTGTGTTTGCTTCTAGAACCAAACTTCTTTCTATCAACAATGTTTTTATTAACAGGGAAATTAACAAATCCAGAGTTAGTCTTCTTTCCCTGAGCATGCCAGCAGAAGGCAGCAATGTGACCAAACTTCCCACAGCAATAGCATTGAATTTTCTTTTCCTGATCAGTAGAATGTTTCCTAAGATGATTTCTAGGATACTTTCTAACATCATTTCTTTCATCATTTATCAATGCTACACAGTTATGCATAATATGGCCAACTTTCCCACAATAGTGACATGTTATAGCCTTTTTATTCACATTCACTTGTTTGACAAGATTGATATTCTCATGAGAGTGTGAATGTGTGTGTGAGCAGTGAGCAGCATGCACATGTAAATCAGAGACATATTTGGACTTATTCAAATCAGCATTTTTCTTTTATTTTTGAATCTTTTTCTGTTTCTTATCTGAATTTTCAGCCTTCTTAGCAGTGAATTGAAAAATAGAAGAACTAGATTGATTAGCTTGTTCAGAGCTTTTCACGAATATAGTTGACTTCTTCTTTTCATTCACTTTCTTATTAACATGCACATACCCAAGTCCTTCTTTCTGAAAATTCACTTTAGAACCAAGCAGCTTATTCAAATTATCTTTTCCTTTAACGAATTTTGACAAAGAATTTGTCAGATCTTCAATCTCAGAATTCAATGAAGCAATACTCACTTCATACTTGGATAGCTCAGATTCACAAACAATCAGCTGTTGTTGCAAAGCATCATTCAGGTTCTTCAGAGTTTCATTTTCTTGTTGAACCATTATTTCAATGTTGTTCTCATTTTCCTTCACAACAGTTTTTCCTTTTGCAATTGACAACCATCTTTCAGAGAAGACAGTATTAAGAACCATTAGCTTTTTATTTTGATCTTTCAAGTAGACATTTTCTTCTTTCAGACTTCTGACTTCAGAATTTTTCTCTTTTCTTAATTTTCTCTTTTCTGATTTAACTCTTTCATATTTTTCCAGTAGATGCTCATGCATGGCAACTAAATCATCATGACTAATATCCTCGGTCTCAGAGTTTACCTGGGATGAGGACTCATCTGATTGATCACTCCTTGCCATGAGACATTCTTCTTCCTTGCCATTGTGGATGCGAAGCAATTCATCCAATATTTCCTTTGCCGAGCTACAACCTGAGAAAGAGGAAAAATCATCAGAACCGATTGCAGCCTTCATTAGATTTAGAGCTCTCACATTATCGTCATTTTTCAACTTGTGAACATGAGTCCACTTGGACTTATCCTTAGGAAGTTCATGTGGACTGTGAGAGATAACCTTCCACAATTATGGATTAATAGAGTTAACATGCTTGTGCATACGATATAGCCAGAATTTAATATTTAAACTACTGAATAGTGGAGGATGAGCCATGAGAACACAACAGATTAATGCAACAGGAATATTGATGCACTAAAAACAAATTAGCACCGAAAACCAGAGATCGAATCTGCAGGTCGCTGGACCTTGTATGCAGACACCGCTCTGATACCAACTGTTAGGGTGCTAGGCCCAGATACAGAGGGGGGGTGAATGTATCCTGCTACGAATAATGCCCAAATTGAAAACTCAGATGCTAGGCAAGTTTCAGAATTAAGCTAATTCGATTAAACAAAATAACAAGCAGATGGAGCGTGCCTATTCAAGCATCTAGCGGAAGCAAATCAAGCAATCAAACCACTGCTCAATAGATTTTTTAGGTGGTTCGGTCCTCCAGACCTACATCCACCCCTCACTCCCAACCGGAGTGAGGCTTCACTAGCCAACGCTAGAACCAAGCAGACTCAGTCTGCGAACAGTTGCTGCCACACAGCTTGACCAGGGGAACAGCCTCCCCTCTTCCTCCCAACCGGAGGGACACCCCAAGTGACTCCCAGCCACTTGGAAACCAGAGACCGAAGTCTCTCTTCCTCCAGACTAGGAGGGAACCCGCTAGTGACTCCCAGTCACCAGCAACCAGAGGTCGCAGACCTCTCTTCTTCCAACCGGAGGGACCCCTGGACTTGCAAGCCACAAGCCCAGAACCGGAGACAAGTCTCCCTTCTCCTGAATCCACAGGAGGAACCCGATCCCCAGCAGGGCAATCGGAAGAACAAGAATAACCAAATGAAAAAGGAAAAAATAAGAAAGGAAAAAATACACAGCGATCAGAAAGCTGTAAAGAAGGATAACACAGATGTGGCTCGCATGGAGCTGACTGGCCTGGATTTGATCCACGGTCCAGTAGACAGATCTTCAGGTAAGCTTATCCTCCTCTTCTCTTCTCTCTCGCTCACTCTCTTTCTCTTCTTTTTACTCTCACTGTCTTTCTCTTTTCTTTCAATTCTTACGAGCTCTCTCTTTCTCCTTTTTTCTTCTACTGCTCTCACTCTCTTTCTTTCCTTTACTCTTTTCTTCTTCTCTTCTACTAGATCGAGCTCTCAGCACTTCTGCTCTTCTGCTATTGCCCTCAAGGCTTCGATCAGTCTTCATCTGTTGGATGAAGGCTTCCTTTTATAAGCAGCAGCAGCAGCTAGGGCGTGAGCTTCCCACGCCTTTCGTCCAGAAGATTCCTTCTCGGATCACATGCTCAGCACCCACCTCGGATCACGTGTCAGGTGCCAGCTTCGGGTCACGTTCCCATTCATCAGTACGCTCAGCAACTAGAGTTGAGGTGGCGTCAACACACTTGCTCCAAAGGGTTGACGTAGCCTTCAAAGACATTCGACCAGCAAAACTCAAGTCTGCTACGTTGACTCCATCAGCCTGCTGCGTTGACGCATCGGTGATCCAGTGATCAAGTCTTCAGCAGATGGGCGTGCTGCGTCGATGCTCTCAATCAATGGCGTTAACGCAGTGAGGCATTCCAGTAAGCCATTAGCTTCGTCTCTTTAGCTGCTGCGTCGACGCTGCTCAATTGTGGCGTTGACGTAGTGGAATAGCCTGTGAAGGTCTCTGCTTCTTTAACTGCTGCGTCGACGCTGCTTGCTTGTGGCGTTGACGTAGTGGAAGATATCGTGAAGGCTTCGTCAACTGATGCGTGGACGCTTTAAGCTCCCAGCGTCGACCTTGTTCCCTTCAGCAACAAGAATGAAGTCATAAGATTTAAGTATGTACATTACAGTGTATATACTTCGTTGTATAGACTTGTGAAGGCGAATGCAACGTACAGACTTGCCCAATGTGTTGACTTCAACAAGGGAGGCAACGGCTGTATAGACTTTAAATCCTAAAGGCAGTGTATAGACATTAAAGAACAACAACCAATGTATGGACTTTACAATGCAAACAATATATAGACTTCATGTAAAAGCCCAATGT